>JAOZWA010000174.1:0-1200000 GCA_026413185.1 Pueraria montana var. lobata
TGTTATCTTTTTAATGTGATTGGTAATTGTCGTAGAAACATCATATTTTCACGATATGTTTGGGAGGTGAAATAATAAAAAGATTATAATTTTTTTTTTGTCAGATCTAAAAAGATCATTCCCTTCCAAATTGGCATAAAATGACAGAAGACCTAAAAAAATTTTAGGATATCTCGTTCAATTTTATTAAAAATACAAATCTCCTCTCATTAATAATGGAAATTATTATAAACGTTGTGATAAAAAAAAACTAATAATGGAAACTATTAGTGTGATTGTTATCTTTTTAATGTGATTGGTAATTGTCGTAGAAATATCAAATTTTCACGATATGTTTGGGAGGTGAAATAATAAAAAGATTATAATTTTGTCTTGTGAGATCTAAAAAGATCATTCCCTTCCAAATTGACATAAAATGAGAGAAGACCTAAAAAAATTTCAGGATATATCGTTTAATTTTATTAAAAATACAAATCTCCTCTCATTAATAATGAAATTTATTATAAACGTTGTGATTAAATAAAATAATGAAGGAAACTATTAGTGTGATTGTTATCTTTTTAACGTGATTGGTAATTGTCGTAGAAATATCAAATTTTCACGATATTTTTGGGAGGTGAAATAATAAAAAGATTATAATTTTGTCTTGTGAGATCTAAAAAGATCATTCCCTTCCAAATTGGCATAAAATGAAAGAAGACCTAAAAAAGTTTTAGGATATCTCATTTAATTTTATTAAAAATACATATCTCGTCTCATTAATAATGGAAATTATTATAAACGTAGTGGTGAAAAACTAATAACGGAAACTATTAATGCGATTGTTATCTTTTTAATGTGATTGGTAATTGTCGTAGAAACATCATATTTCCACGATATGTTTGGGAGGTGAAATAATAAAAAGATTATAATTTTTTTTTGTCAGATATAAAAAGATCATTCCCTTCCAAATTGGCATAAAATGAGAGAAGACCTAAAAAAATTTCAGGATATCTCGTTCAATTTTATTAAAAATACAAATCTCCTCTCATTAATAATGGAAATTATTATAAACGTTTTGATAAAAAAACTAATAAAGGAAACTATTAGTTTGATCGTTATCTTTTTAATGTGATTGGTAATTGTCGTAGATGTATCAAATTTTCACGATATGTTTGGGAGGTGAAATAATAAAAAGATTATAATTTTGTCTTGTGAGATCTAAAAAGATCATTCCCTTTCCAAATTGGCATAAAATGAAAGAAGACCTAAAAAAATTTCAGGATATCTCGTTCAATTTTATTAAAAATACTAATATCCTCTCATTAATAATGGAAATTATTATAAACGTTGTGATAAAAAAAACTAATAAAGGAAACTATTAGTGCGATTGTTATCTTTTTAATGTGATTGGTAATTGTCGTAGAAATATCAAATTTTCACGATATGTTTGGGAGGTGAAATAATAAAAAGATTATAATTTTGTCTTGTGAGATCTAAAAAGATCATTCCCTTCCAAATTGACATAAAATGAAAGAAGACCACCTAAAAAAGTTTCAGGATATCTCATTTAATTTTATTAAAAATACATATCTCGTCTCATTAATAATGGAAATTATTATAAACGTAGTGATAAAAAAACTAATAACGGAAACTATTAATGCGATTGTTATCTTTTTAATGTGATTGGTCATCATATTTTCACGATATGTTTGGGAGGTGAAATAATAAAAAGATTATCATTTTTTTTTGTCCGATCTAAAAAGATGATTCCTTTCCAAATTGGCATAAAATGAGAGAAGACCTGAAAAAATTTCAGGATATCTCGTTCAATTTTATTAAAAATACAAATCTCCTCTCATTAATAATGGAAGTTATTATAAACGTTGTGATAAAAAAAACTAATAAAGGAAACTATTAGTGTGATTGTTATCTTTTTAATGTGATTGGTAATTGTCGTAGAAATATCAAATTTTCACGATATGTTTGGGAGGTGAAATAATAAAAAGATTATAATTTTGTCTTGTGAGATCTAAAAAGATCATTCCCTTCCAAATTGGCATAAAATGAAAGAAGACCTAAAAAAGTTTCAGGATATCTCATTTAATTTTATTAAAAATACATATCTCGTCTCATTTATAATGGAAATTATTATAAACATAGTGATAAAAAAACTAATAACGGAAACTATTAATGCGATTGTTATCTTTTTAATGTGATTGGTAATTGTCGTAGAAACATCATATTTTCACGATATGTTTGGGAGGTGAAATAATAAAAAGATTATAATTTTTTTTTTGTCAGATCTAAAAAGATCATTCCCTTCCAAATTGGCATAAAAATGACAGAAGACCTAAAAAAATTTTAGGATATCTCGTTCAATTTTATTAAAAATACAAATCTCCTCTCATTAATAATGGAAATTATTATAAACGTTGTGATAAAAAAAACTAATAATGGAAACTATTAGTGTGATTGTTATCTTTTTAATGTGATTGGTAATTGTCGTAGAAATATCAAATTTTCACGATATGTTTGGGAGGTGAAATAATAAAAAGATTATAATTTTGTCTTGTGAGATCTAAAAAGATCATTCCCTTCCAAATTGACATAAAATGAGAGAAGACCTAAAAAAATTTCAGGATATATCGTTTAATTTTATTAAAAATACAAATCTCCTCTCATTAATAATGAAATTTATTATAAACGTTGTGATTAAATAAAATAATGAAGGAAACTATTAGTGTGATTGTTATCTTTTTAACGTGATTGGTAATTGTCGTAGAAATATCAAATTTTCACGATATTTTTGGGAGGTGAAATAATAAAAAGATTATAATTTTGTCTTGTGAGATCTAAAAAGATCATTCCCTTCCAAATTGGCATAAAATGAAAGAAGACCTAAAAAAGTTTTAGGATATCTCATTTAATTTTATTAAAAATACATATCTCGTCTCATTAATAATGGAAATTATTATAAACGTAGTGGTGAAAAACTAATAACGGAAACTATTAATGCGATTGTTATCTTTTTAATGTGATTGGTAATTGTCGTAGAAACATCATATTTCCACGATATGTTTGGGAGGTGAAATAATAAAAAGATTATAATTTTTTTTTGTCAGATATAAAAAGATCATTCCCTTCCAAATTGGCATAAAATGAGAGAAGACCTAAAAAAATTTCAGGATATCTCGTTCAATTTTATTAAAAATACAAATCTCCTCTCATTAATAATGGAAATTATTATAAACGTTTTGATAAAAAAACTAATAAAGGAAACTATTAGTTTGATCGTTATCTTTTTAATGTGATTGGTAATTGTCGTAGATGTATCAAATTTTCACGATATGTTTGGGAGGTGAAATAATAAAAAGATTATAATTTTGTCTTGTGAGATCTAAAAAGATCATTCCCTTTCCAAATTGGCATAAAATGAAAGAAGACCTAAAAAAAATTTCAGGATATCTCGTTCAATTTTATTAAAAATACTAATATCCTCTCATTAATAATGGAAATTATTATAAACGTTGTGATAAAAAAAACTAATAAAGGAAACTATTAGTGCGATTGTTATCTTTTTAATGTGATTGGTAATTGTCGTAGAAATATCAAATTTTCACGATATGTTTGGGAGGTGAAATAATAAAAAGATTATAATTTTGTCTTGTGAGATCTAAAAAGATCATTCCCTTCCAAATTGACATAAAATGAAAGAAGACCTAAAAAAGTTTCAGGATATCTCATTTAATTTTATTAAAAATACATATCTCGTCTCATTAATAATGGAAATTATTATAAACGTAGTGATAAAAAAACTAATAACGGAAACTATTAATGCGATTGTTATCTTTTTAATGTGATTGGTCATCATATTTTCACGATATGTTTGGGAGGTGAAATAATAAAAAGATTATCATTTTTTTTTTGTCCGATCTAAAAAGATGATTCCTTTCCAAATTGGCATAAAATGAGAGAAGACCTGAAAAAATTTCAGGATATCTCGTTCAATTTTATTAAAAATACAAATCTCCTCTCATTAATAATGGAAGTTATTATAAACGTTGTGATAAAAAAAACTAATAAAGGAAACTATTAGTGTGATTGTTATCTTTTTAATGTGATTGGTAATTGTCGTAGAAATATCAAATTTTCACGATATGTTTGGGAGGTGAAATAATAAAAAGATTATAATTTTGTCTTGTGAGATCTAAAAAGATCATTCCCTTCCAAATTGGCATAAAATGAAAGAAGACCTAAAAAAGTTTCAGGATATCTCATTTAATTTTATTAAAAATACATATCTCGTCTCATTTATAATGGAAATTATTATAAACATAGTGATAAAAAAACTAATAACGGAAACTATTAATGCGATTGTTATCTTTTTAATGTGATTGGTAATTGTCGTAGAAACATCATATTTTCACGATATGTTTGGGAGGTGAAATAATAAAAAGATTATAATTTTTTTTTTGTCAGATCTAAAAAGATCATTCCCTTCCAAATTGGCATAAAATGACAGAAGACCTAAAAAAATTTTAGGATATCTCGTTCAATTTTATTAAAAATACAAATCTCCTCTCATTAATAATGGAAATTATTATAAACGTTGTGATAAAAAAAACTAATAATGGAAACTATTAGTGTGATTGTTATCTTTTTAATGTGATTGGTAATTGTCGTAGAAATATCAAATTTTCACGATATGTTTGGGAGGTGAAATAATAAAAAGATTATAATTTTGTCTTGTGAGATCTAAAAAGATCATTCCCTTCCAAATTGACATAAAATGAGAGAAGACCTAAAAAAATTTCAGGATATATCGTTTAATTTTATTAAAAATACAAATCTCCTCTCATTAATAATGAAATTTATTATAAACGTTGTGATTAAATAAAATAATGAAGGAAACTATTAGTGTGATTGTTATCTTTTTAACGTGATTGGTAATTGTCGTAGAAATATCAAATTTTCACGATATTTTTGGGAGGTGAAATAATAAAAAGATTATAATTTTGTCTTGTGAGATCTAAAAAGATCATTCCCTTCCAAATTGGCATAAAATGAAAGAAGACCTAAAAAAGTTTTAGGATATCTCATTTAATTTTATTAAAAATACATATCTCGTCTCATTAATAATGGAAATTATTATAAACGTAGTGGTGAAAAACTAATAACGGAAACTATTAATGCGATTGTTATCTTTTTAATGTGATTGGTAATTGTCGTAGAAACATCATATTTCCACGATATGTTTGGGAGGTGAAATAATAAAAAGATTATAATTTTTTTTTGTCAGATATAAAAAGATCATTCCCTTCCAAATTGGCATAAAATGAGAGAAGACCTAAAAAAATTTCAGGATATCTCGTTCAATTTTATTAAAAATACAAATCTCCTCTCATTAATAATGGAAATTATTATAAACGTTTTGATAAAAAAACTAATAAAGGAAACTATTAGTTTGATCGTTATCTTTTTAATGTGATTGGTAATTGTCGTAGATGTATCAAATTTTCACGATATGTTTGGGAGGTGAAATAATAAAAAGATTATAATTTTGTCTTGTGAGATCTAAAAAGATCATTCCCTTTCCAAATTGGCATAAAATGAAAGAAGACCTAAAAAAATTTCAGGATATCTCGTTCAATTTTATTAAAAATACTAATATCCTCTCATTAATAATGGAAATTATTATAAACGTTGTGATAAAAAAACTAATAAAGGAAACTATTAGTGCGATTGTTATCTTTTTAATGTGATTGGTAATTGTCGTAGAAATATCAAATTTTCACGATATGTTTGGGAGGTGAAATAATAAAAAGATTATAATTTTGTCTTGTGAGATCTAAAAAGATCATTCCCTTCCAAATTGACATAAAATGAAAGAAGACCTAAAAAAGTTTCAGGATATCTCATTTAATTTTATTAAAAATACATATCTCGTCTCATTAATAATGGAAATTATTATAAACGTAGTGATAAAAAAACTAATAACGGAAACTATTAATGCGATTGTTATCTTTTTAATGTGATTGGTCATCATATTTTCACGATATGTTTGGGAGGTGAAATAATAAAAAGATTATCATTTTTTTTTGTCCGATCTAAAAAGATGATTCCTTTCCAAATTGGCATAAAATGAGAGAAGACCTGAAAAAATTTCAGGATATCTCGTTCAATTTTATTAAAAATACAAATCTCCTCTCATTAATAATGGAAGTTATTATAAACGTTGTGATAAAAAAAACTAATAAAGGAAACTATTAGTGTGATTGTTATCTTTTTAATGTGATTGGTAATTGTCGTAGAAATATCAAATTTTCACGATATGTTTGGGAGGTGAAATAATAAAAAGATTATAATTTTGTCTTGTGAGATCTAAAAAGATCATTCCCTTCCAAATTGGCATAAAATGAAAGAAGACCTAAAAAAGTTTCAGGATATCTCATTTAATTTTATTAAAAATACATATCTCGTCTCATTTATAATGGAAATTATTATAAACATAGTGATAAAAAAACTAATAACGGAAACTATTAATGCGATTGTTATCTTTTTAATGTGATTGGTAATTGTCGTAGAAACATCATATTTTCACGATATGTTTGGGAGGTGAAATAATAAAAAGATTATAATTTTTTTTTTGTCAGATCTAAAAAGATCATTCCCTTCCAAATTGGCATAAAATGGCAGAAGACCTAAAAAAATTTTAGGATATCTCGTTCAATTTTATTAAAAATACAAATCTCCTCTCATTAATAATGGAAATTATTATAAACGTTGTGATAAAAAAAACTAATAATGGAAACTATTAGTGTGATTGTTATCTTTTTAATGTGATTGGTAATTGTCGTAGAAATATCAAATTTTCACGATATGTTTGGGAGGTGAAATAATAAAAAGATTATAATTTTGTCTTGTGAGATCTAAAAAGATCATTCCCTTCCAAATTGGCATAAAATGAAAGAAGACCTAAAAAAGTTTCAGGATATCTCATTTAATTTTATTAAAAATACATATCTCGTCTCATTTATAATGGAAATTATTATAAACACAGTGATAAAAAAACTAATAACGGAAACTATTAATGCGATTGTTATCTTTTTAATGTGATTGGTAATTGTCGTAGAAACATCATATTTTCACGATATGTTTGGGAGGTGAAATAATAAAAAGATTATAATTTTTTTTTTTGTCAGATCTAAAAAGATCCTTCCCTTCCAAATTGGCATAAAATGACAGAAGACCTAAAAAAATATTAGGATATCTCGTTCAATTTTATTAAAAATACAAATCTCCTCTCATTAATAATGGAAATTATTATAAACGTTGTGATAAAAAAAACTAATAATGGAAACTATTAGTGTGATTGTTATCTTTTTAATGTGATTGGTAATTGTCGTAGAAATATCAAATTTTCACGATATGTTTGGGAGGT
The DNA here is from genome assembly GCA_026413185.1 of Pueraria montana var. lobata. Classification (NCBI taxonomy): domain Eukaryota; kingdom Viridiplantae; phylum Streptophyta; class Magnoliopsida; order Fabales; family Fabaceae; genus Pueraria; species Pueraria montana. The sequence continues at coordinate 7,424 of JAOZWA010000174.1, forward strand.
GAAATAATAAAAAGATTATAATTTTGTCTTGTGAGATCTGTAACATCCTCATTTTACTATTTGTACGCATTTATATATGTACATTATGAACACTTATGCACTGTATTTTATAAAACTCTATGAACATATTTTCTTAATGAAATTAATACAGTTCTACTCAGAAGATTTTTCTGAATTTCTAAATGTCTTCGTTTTTGCTGAAATTGATAGTTGACTGGACTGCTATGTCAGACAGCTGTCCAGGGTAAATTTTCAAGTATAGAATTTTGAACTCATTTATAACTTAAAAGAAAGGTAATAGAATATAGATTAAAAATATATACAGATAAAGAATTAAAATGCTTATTCAGAATTGTTAGGATTTTCTGAAAGTTAGAACTTTGAGGAATTATTACGGTAAAATTCTAAGACAGAAAATTTAGAGAAAATTCATAGGATATCTATAGAATTATCTAATAATTGTAATATACTTAGAATAATTATTAAAAATGTTTAACCAAGAAAAATTTAATTTAGAACCTTAACCAATCAAAAAGTGACAACTTAGGCTTTTCTAAGATCACTAAATTAAGCTAATTAGGCTTGGATTAAGAGATAAGTAAGACACTACCCCAAGGTTTTTGATAGTGAGGAATCCAATGGTGGTGTTATTTTCTTCAAATTCTAATTAGTTTGTAAGATAATTAACAGCCCTAAATTATTCTAGAAAATTCCATTAAATTACCTACAAATGTTGACTTTTGACCTTTTGGAAGGCAAGTCACTTGCTGCACTCCTTTGGCTGTCCAAGTGGATGGGGAAGCTTGGAGAACTGATCTCCCTTGGCCAATAGGGGCTGCTGGACGTGCAGGAGCTGCTGGATGTGAAGGAAACATCCAATTTGGTTAATTCTTGGTTTAATGAAGCAAATAACTTAAGAAAAAAGGCAAAAAGTCACAAAAGCTATTTTTCTCTCCAAAACAGAACCGTGAGCTTCCTTACCCAGCAGCTGCAGCTCTTGACTTCATTTCATCTTAACTTCATCATCTCATCCCAAATTAAGAAACCAAACCATCCAAACTTCCAAAACACAAAGCTTATTCGGCTAGTAGAGAAAGAATTGGAGAAAATCTCAAAAATTCCTACAAGACCAAGGAGTGAGGGAGAAAGGAATTCAAGGCTTTTTCTTCAATTAAAGAGTTTAAGGTAAGGATCTAGGCATTTAATTTCAATTAGAACCCTTGGAATTAGAAGAAAACATGTTGTAGGCTTAGATTAAAAATTTGAACTAGAATCATGAAAACTTGAAATTGATTTAGGGGTTTTGTGTTTTTGATGCTTGTGATTGCAATTCATGGATTGGAATGATGTTTGATTGAATTTTTAAGGTGTTGTAATGGTTGAAATTTGGTTTGTTGAATTTTGATTGAAATTGTGATTTGATTGAATTTTGGTTGGAATTGGAGTTTGTAGCTTTGGAAGAATTGTTGAGAATGGCTTGTAGACCATTCGGCCAGCCCTAAAATGCAAGGGATATTATGTGGAAATTTTTATAAAACCAAGGGCAAAATGGTCATTTTACATGTAGGGACACATTGGGTATTTTGGAAAAAGATTGAGGGCATTTTCGGAAATTATTAAAATACTAATGTTATAAGGTAAATTGCTTAATTTTTGTATTCTTGTATATTAATGTGTACAAATTATTTATTTAATTGTGATCATGAACATAATTCGTTGCATGAGTCTTTTTGGGGGATTTATAAAGATTCAAGTGAAAAATAATTGATGTTGGCTAACCGGGATTTCGGTAGCCATGAAAAGAAAGAAAAGAAAAGAAAAGAAAATGATTGAGAAAGAATTATGTTGACTAACCGGGACTGCGGTAGTCATGTGAAATGAAAATGATTGAGAAAGAATTATGTTGACTAACCGAGACTGCGGTAGTCATGAGAATTGAGTTGATCTATGAGAAATGATTTTGTTGACTAACCGAGACTGCGGTAGTCATGTGAAATGAATATGATTTGAGAATTGAATCTTTGGGGTGAGCAGAATAAGTTAGACAGGACTGTATAGTCTGTGATTATATAGTCTGTGGGGTGAGGGATATTGGCAATTCCACATGTGGCTGTAATCTGGACAGAGATGCTGCCGTGGTGGCCTTCCGGGTATCCTGACCTCCTAATTCTGTTTAGTTTATTCGCGTTTAGTAGGGGCTGATAGCTGAATTACAGATCGTAATGGTAGGCCAGTTTCTTACTAAACACTCAAAGGGGAAGTCTCCATGGAGCAGGGTCAAAACGAATTTGAGTCAAAAACTGCATTGCATAAATCATACTGCATTTAATTATGTGTGTAACTAATTAATTTGTTATGATATGTATTTGTTTGAAATTGTTTTAATTCTATGAGAAATTAAATGCCTGATCCTGTAATGTTGTCCCCAGATTCTAGGGGAGTGTGAATTGCAGGTGCTTGAAGATATAGTTATATGATGAAGATGCAGAAATTCCAGAGCATATAGGATGGGACTATTTTGGGTAGACAATAATTTGTAGTAGTTAGAATTATTTTGTAGCAGTGTTTATATAAATTTTAATGATGTAAATTACAGAACATATTTTGGATTGTAAGAGATCGTATCAGAACTTTGAAATAAATATATAAAATGAATTAAATAGTTAAATTATGTTTTATAAAAAAAAGGGGGTTACAAAAGTGGTATCAGAGCTCTGGTTATGCATCTCTAGGACTTGCGAGTAGTGGGTCTATTAGGTGTTTTGCTGTGTTACCCTGATTAGAATTTTTGTTTGTTAAGAATATTATGGGAAAAAGGGTAGTAACTAGATCTGAAATTTTAAGACATGTAGAAATGAGAAGAGGAAGGCTAGTTATAAATCCTAGAGTTGAAACTAATAGTATAGCTGAGATTCTAAGAAAGGAAGGGATGGCAGAAAGGAAGAAAGGAAATCTTGATAGAGTTGTGAGGGTGCACACTCAGGACTCAATCGAGATGACTTTTCCCTCCTAATGCTAAATTTTAATATTGTTCAAGTTGGGTTATTTTCCATGTTACTTATATTGTGAATTTAAGACTTATAATCTTGAGTTAGTTGAGAAAGGAGATCTAAAGACCTGAGTTCGTAGATCAAGGTTGAGAATAGAGGTCCAAATATTTGAGTTTATAGGATAATAGTTGAGTTTGATAAAAGAAAGAAAACAAAGTTTTGAAGGTACCTTGATGTGTGGAATATAATGAGATGTTGAAAGTATGGTTATTGCCATATTGTTCTAATGGATGTTTTCATGTGTTTTGAAGGCTGAAACAGTGTATCGTAGTATAAATTTGTCACAGGATTGATATCTTAACTATTAGGACTTGAAATTTTGTGTTTTAGACATGAATTAGAACCAAAATAGTGCATTTTTCTGGTGCAGTAAATTAGCCTGCGGGTTTAATATGTTTAATTACATTCCCATGGTGTAAGTGATGATTTAAGACTTGTATAATTGAGGTTATCAAGGATCCATGTTGTAGGTCTTAGTTGGTAGGTATATATATATGAGAATTCTTGTTGGTCAAACCTTGATTAAGAAAGTAGAATAGGACCCAAATACTAAGTTAGTAGAAGTTGTCCTAAGAATATTTTTAGTTGAAAGAGTAAGTGATTGGAAGGCCTAAGGGTGTGTGTCTTGATGTTGGATATTGAACCCAAGTAAAAAAATAAATAAATAAATAAATAAATAAATTGGTAGTAGTGAATTGGAGTAATTTGAGGATGTTAATCATGTTTAACATGCCCTATACCTTGCTTGTTTCTGTGCCTACATCTAACCCAATCCTAACCTCTAAAATATGTTTGCATTATGTGATAACCATCAGAGATAGATCATTTGTTGTGAACTTGATTTGTTTGCCTTTAACTGACCTTGATGTGATATTAGGAATGGATTGGTTAGCAGCCAACCGTATTCTAATAGATTGTGTTTCTAAAACTTTAATTTTTCCTAAACTTGATGTTTCTAGACTTAAGCCTATCCAACCTAAGGAAATATTATTTAAAAGTGAAATTCAAAAATACATGTTATCATCTCTTGGAACTAAGGAGATAAAATTGAAATAGACTCTGTGCTAGTTGTAAATGAATATCCTGAAATTTTCCTGATGATGTTTCTGGTTTGCGTCCTGAAAGAGAATAGAATTTAGTATAGATTTGATGCCTGGTACTAGACCAATTTCTATGCAACCATATAGAATGTCATTATTGAAATTAATCGAGTTAAAGAAACAATTGGAAGAATTATTAGAAAAATAGTTTGTAAGGCCTAGTGTGTCCATATGGTGAGCCCAGTATTATTAGTTAAAAAGAAAGATGGAGGATCTAGGTTATGTGTAGATTATAGAAAATTAAATAAAGTAACTATAAAGAATAAATATCCTTGATCTAGAATAGATGTTATATTAATATATTCTAAAAATAAAGAAGAACATGAAAATCATCTTAGAATAAAATTAGAAATTTTAAAAGATAGAAAATTATATGCTAAATTGTCTAAGTGTGAATTTTGGGTGGAGGAAGTGAAAATTTTAGGACATTTAATTTCTAAAGATGAACTAAGTGTAGATTTTTCTAAGGTAGAAGCAGTTTTAGAATGGGAAAGGCCTAAGACAGTAACTGAGATTAGTAGTTCTTAAGATTTGATGGATATTATAGAAGATTGATTGAAGGATTTTCTAAGATAGCTGAACCCTTAATAGAATTTTATTTGGAGTGAGAGTTGTGAGAAAATTTTCGAAGAATTGAAACATAAATTGACTACCTCACTAGTTTTAGTTTTACCCGACCTAAATGAATCCTATGAGGTATACTGTGATGTTTCATCTCTAGGGTTAAGATGTGTGTTGATATAAAATAAGAAAGTGGTAGCTTATGCATCTAGGCGGTTGAAATCACATGAGAGAAATTATCCTACTCATGATTTGGAGTTAGCAACTATAGTTTTTGCTTTGAAGATTTGGAGATATTATTTATATGGATCAATATTTGATGTATATAGTGATCATAAGAGTTTAAAATATTTGTTTGGAAAAAAAAAATGGAAAGGAGACAAAGAAGATGGATGGAGTTTATTAAAGATTATGATTTTCAGTTAATGTATCATTCAGGAAAAGCTAATGTAGTAGCAGATGCTTTAAGTAGGAAAATTGTACATATGTCAACTATGATGATTAAAGAATTAGAATTAATACAATAATTTAGAGATTTAAATCTATGTACAGTTAGGAAAAAGGATAAAATTCCATTTGGAATTATTACCATCACTAATGAATTTTTGGAAGAAATTAGGAAGAAACAAGATGCAGATGAATGTATTCCAGAAAAGAAAGGATTAATGGGATCAGGTAAGGAAAAAGAATTTAATTTAGGAATGGATATAATTATTAGGTTTAAAATAGAATTTGTGTACCTAATAATCAAGAATTTAAGGAATTAATTTTGAAGGAAGGGCACAAAAGTAAACTTAGTATTCATCCTAGAACAACAAAAATATATAAAGATTTAAAGGGAATGTTTTGGTGGTCTAGGATGAAGAGAGATGTAGCAGAATATGTGGCTAGATGTTTAACATGTTAGAAAGCAAAGATTGAATATCAGAAACCCTTTGATCTGTTACATCCTTTAGAGATACCTATACGGAAACGGAATAGTATATCAATAGATTTTGTGGTAGGATTACCTAGAACACATAGGAATTTTGATACCATTTGAGTAATTGTAGATAGATTAACTAAATTAGTACATTTTGCTTTCAATAAATATTAGGTATTCTTTAGAAAAATTAGCTTAATTATACTTAAAGGAAATAATTAGATTATCTGGAGTACCTACTAGTATAGAGTCTAATAAAGACCCTAGCTTTGTTTTTAAATTTTTGGAAAGATTTTCAGAACGCTTTAAGAAGTAAAATTTTATCTTAGTTTAGTATAACACCCTAAGATTGATGGTCAAACAGAAAGGACTATTCGGACATTAGAAGATCTCTTAAGAGCCTGTACATTAGAAGAGAAAGGAAAACCTAACATTTGAAACAAAGCCTATTAAGATTGAGGACAGAAGGATTAAGTACCTGAGAGGTAAAGAAATTTCTCTAGTTAAGGTTATTTGGGATGATATCAGAGGTGATGCTACATGGGAGTTAGAGGAAAAAAAAAAAAAAAGAAACATATCCTCATTTGTTTGTATAGTTATTTTGTTGTATAGTTGTATGGTTATATATTTGTATTAGAAATTTCGAGGACGAAATTTTTATTAGTAGGGGAGAATTGTAACATCCTCATTTTACTATTTGTACGCATTTATATATGTACATTATGAACACTTATGCACTGTATTTTATAAAACTCTATGAACATATTTTCTTAATGAAATTAATACAGTTCTACTCAGAAGATTTTTCTGAATTTCTAAATGTCTTCGTTTTTGCTGAAATTGATAGTTGACTGGACTGCTATGTCAGACAGCTGTCCAGGGTAAATTTTCAAGTATAGAATTTTGAACTCATTTATAACTTAAAAGAAAGGTAATAGAATATAGATTAAAAATATATACAGATAAAGAATTAAAATGCTTATTCAGAATTGTTAGGATTTTCTGAAAGTTAGAACTTTGAGGAATTATTACGGTAAAATTCTAAGACAGAAAATTTAGAGAAAATTCATAGGATATCTATAGAATTATCTAATAATTGTAATATACTTAGAATAATTATTAAAAATGTTTAACCAAGAAAAATTTAATTTAGAACCTTAACCAATCAAAAAGTGACAACTTAGGCTTTTCTAAGATCACTAAATTAAGCTAATTAGGCTTGGATTAAGAGATAAGTAAGACACTACCCCAAGGTTTTTGATAGTGAGGAATCCAATGGTGGTGTTATTTTCTTCAAATTCTAATTAGTTTGTAAGATAATTAACAGCCCTAAATTATTCTAGAAAATTCCATTAAATTACCTACAAATGTTGACTTTTGACCTTTTGGAAGGCAAGTCACTTGCTGCACTCCTTTGGCTGTCCAAGTGGATGGGGAAGCTTGGAGAACTGATCTCCCTTGGCCAATAGGGGCTGCTGGACGTGCAGGAGCTGCTGGATGTGAAGGAAACATCCAATTTGGTTAATTCTTGGTTTAATGAAGCAAATAACTTAAGAAAAAAGGCAAAAAGTCACAAAAGCTATTTTTCTCTCCAAAACAGAACCGTGAGCTTCCTTACCCAGCAGCTGCAGCTCTTGACTTCATTTCATCTTAACTTCATCATCTCATCCCAAATTAAGAAACCAAACCATCCAAACTTCCAAAACACAAAGCTTATTCGGCTAGTAGAGAAAGAATTGGAGAAAATCTCAAAAATTCCTACAAGACCAAGGAGTGAGGGAGAAAGGAATTCAAGGCTTTTTCTTCAATTAAAGAGTTTAAGGTAAGGATCTAGGCATTTAATTTCAATTAGAACCCTTGGAATTAGAAGAAAACATGTTGTAGGCTTAGATTAAAAATTTGAACTAGAATCATGAAAACTTGAAATTGATTTAGGGGTTTTGTGTTTTTGATGCTTGTGATTGCAATTCATGGATTGGAATGATGTTTGATTGAATTTTTAAGGTGTTGTAATGGTTGAAATTTGGTTTGTTGAATTTTGATTGAAATTGTGATTTGATTGAATTTTGGTTGGAATTGGAGTTTGTAGCTTTGGAAGAATTGTTGAGAATGGCTTGTAGACCATTCGGCCAGCCCTAAAATGCAAGGGATATTATGTGGAAATTTTTATAAAACCAAGGGCAAAATGGTCATTTTACATGTAGGGACACATTGGGTATTTTGGAAAAAGATTGAGGGCATTTTCGGAAATTATTAAAATACTAATGTTATAAGGTAAATTGCTTAATTTTTGTATTCTTGTATATTAATGTGTACAAATTATTTATTTAATTGTGATCATGAACATAATTCGTTGCATGAGTCTTTTTGGGGGATTTATAAAGATTCAAGTGAAAAATAATTGATGTTGGCTAACCGGGATTTCGGTAGCCATGAAAAGAAAGAAAAGAAAAGAAAAGAAAATGATTGAGAAAGAATTATGTTGACTAACCGGGACTGCGGTAGTCATGTGAAATGAAAATGATTGAGAAAGAATTATGTTGACTAACCGAGACTGCGGTAGTCATGAGAATTGAGTTGATCTATGAGAAATGATTTTGTTGACTAACCGAGACTGCGGTAGTCATGTGAAATGAATATGATTTGAGAATTGAATCTTTGGGGTGAGCAGAATAAGTTAGACAGGACTGTATAGTCTGTGATTATATAGTCTGTGGGGTGAGGGATATTGGCAATTCCACATGTGGCTGTAATCTGGACAGAGATGCTGCCGTGGTGGCCTTCCGGGTATCCTGACCTCCTAATTCTGTTTAGTTTATTCGCGTTTAGTAGGGGCTGATAGCTGAATTACAGATCGTAATGGTAGGCCAGTTTCTTACTAAACACTCAAAGGGGAAGTCTCCATGGAGCAGGGTCAAAACGAATTTGAGTCAAAAACTGCATTGCATAAATCATACTGCATTTAATTATGTGTGTAACTAATTAATTTGTTATGATATGTATTTGTTTGAAATTGTTTTAATTCTATGAGAAATTAAATGCCTGATCCTGTAATGTTGTCCCCAGATTCTAGGGGAGTGTGAATTGCAGGTGCTTGAAGATATAGTTATATGATGAAGATGCAGAAATTCCAGAGCATATAGGATGGGACTATTTTGGGTAGACAATAATTTGTAGTAGTTAGAATTATTTTGTAGCAGTGTTTATATAAATTTTAATGATGTAAATTACAGAACATATTTTGGATTGTAAGAGATCGTATCAGAACTTTGAAATAAATATATAAAATGAATTAAATAGTTAAATTATGTTTTATAAAAAAAAGGGGGTTACAAGATCTAAAAAGATCATTCCCTTCCAAATTGGCATAAAATGAAAGAAGGCCTAAAAAAGTTTCAGGATATCTCATTTAATTTTATTAAAAATACATATCTCGTCTCATTTATAATGGAAATTATTATAAACATAGTGATAAAAAAACTAATAACGGAAACTATTAATGCGATTGTTATCTTTTTAATGTGATTGGTAATTGTCGTAGAAACATCATATTTTCACGATATGTTTGGGAGGTGAAATAATAAAAAGATTATAATTTTTTTTTTGTCAGATCTAAAAAGATCATTCCCTTCCAAATTGGCATAAAATGACAGAAGACCTAAAAAAATTTTAGGATATCTCGTTCAATTTTATTAAAAATACAAATCTCCTCTCATTAATAATGGAAATTATTATAAACGTTGTGATAAAAAAAACTAATAATGGAAACTATTAGTGTGATTGTTATCTTTTTAATGTGATTGGTAATTGTCGTAGAAATATCAAATTTTCACGATATGTTTGGGAGGTGAAATAATAAAAATATTATAATTTTGTCTTGTGAGATCTAAAAAGATCATTCCGTTTCCAAATTGGCATAAAATGAAAGAAGACCTAAAAAAATTTCAGGATATCTCGTTCAATTTTATTAAAAATACAAATATCCTCTCATTAATAATGGAAATTATTATAAACGTTGTGATAAAAAAAACTAATAAAGGAAACTATTAGTGTGATTGTTATCTTTTTATTGTGATTGGTAATTGTCGTAGAAATATCAAATTTTCACGATATGTTTGGGAGGTGAAATAATAAAAAGATTATAATTTTGTCTTGTGAGATCCTAAAAGATCATTCCCTTCCAAATTGACATAAAAAGAGAGAAGACCTAAAAAAATTTCAGGATATCTCTTTTAATTTTATTAAAAATACAAATCTCCTCTCATTAATAATGGAATTTTTTATAAACGTTGTGATTAAATAAAATAATGAAGGAAACTATTAGTGTGATTGTTATCTTTTTAATGTGATTGGTAATTGTCGTAGAAATATCAAATTTTCACGATATGTTTGGGAGGTGAAATAATAAAAAGATTATAATTTTGTCTTGCGAGATCTAAAAAGATCATTCCCTTCCAAATTGGCATAAAATGAAAGAAGACCTAAAAAAATTTCAGGATATGTCGTTCAATTTTATTAAAAATACAAATATCCTCTCATTAATAATGGAAATTATTATAAACGTTGTGATAAAAAAAACTAATAAAGGAAACTATTAGTGTGATTGTTATCTTTTTATTGTGATTGGTAATTGTCGTAGAAATATCAAATTTTCACGATATGTTTGGGAGGTGAAATAATAAAAAGATTATAATTTTGTCTTGTGAGATCTAAGAAGGTCATTCCCTTCCAAATTGACATAAAATGAGAGAAGACCTAAAAAAATTTCAGGATATCTCGTTTAATTTTATTAAAAATACAAATCTCGTCTCATTAATAATGGAATTTATTATAAACGTTGTGATTAAATAAAATAATGAAGGAAACTATTAGTGTGATTGTTATCTTTTTAATGTGATTGGTAATTGTCGTAGAAATATCAAATTTTCACGATATGTTTGGGAGGTGAAATAATAAAAAGATCATTCCCTTTCCAAATTGGCATAAAATAAAAGAAGACCTAAAAAAATTTCAGGATATCTCGTTTAATTTTATTAAAAATACAAATCTCCTCTCATTAATAATGGAAATTAAACGTTGTGATAAAAAAAACTAATAATGGAAACTATTAGTGTGATTGTTATCTTTTTAATGTGATTGGTAATTGTCGTAGAAATATCAAATTTTCACGATATGTTTGGGAGGTGAAATAATAAAAAGATCATTCCCTTTCCAAATTGGCATAAAATAAAAGAAGACCTAAAAAAATTTCAGGATATCTCGTTTAATTTTATTAAAAATACAAATCTCCTCTCATTAATAATGGAAATTAAACGTTGTGATAAAAAAAACTAATAATGGAAACTATTAGTGTGATTGTTATCTTTTTAATGTGATTGGTAATTGTCGTAGAAATATCAAATTTTCACGATATGTTTGGGAGGTGAAATAATAAAAAGATTATAATTTTGTCTTGTGAGATCTAAAAAGATCATTCCCTTCCAAATTGACATAAAATGAGAGAAGACCTAAAAAAATTTCAGGATATCTCGTTTAATTTTATTAAAAATACAAATCTCGTCTCATTAATAATGGAATTTATTATAAACGTTGTGATTAAATAAAATAATGAAGGAAACTATTAGTGTGATTGTTATCTTTTTAATGTGATTGGTAATTGTCGTAGAAATATCAAATTTTCACGATATGTTTGGGAGGTGAAATAATAAAAAGATCATTCCCTTTCCAAATTGGCATAAAATAAAAGAAGACCTAAAAAAATTTCAGGATATCTCGTTTAATTTTATTAAAAATACAAATCTCCTCTCATTAATAATGGAAATTAAACGTTGTGATAAAAAAAACTAATAATGGAAACTATTAGTGTGATTGTTATCTTTTTAATGTGATTGGTAATTGTCATAGAAATATCAAATTTTCACGATATGTTTGGGAGGTGAAATAATAAAAAGATCATTCCCTTTCCAAATTGGCATAAAATAAAAGAAGACCTAAAAAAATTTCAGGATATCTCGTTTAATTTTATTAAAAATACAAATCTCCTCTCATTAATAATGGAAATTAAACGTTGTGATAAAAAAAACTAATAATGGAAACTATTAGTGTGATTGTTATCTTTTTAATGTGATTGGTAATTGTCGTAGAAATATCAAATTTTCACGATATGTTTGGGAGGTGAAATAATAAAAAGATTATAATTTTGTCTTGTGAGATCCTAAAAGATCATTCCCTTCCAAATTGACATAAAATGAGAGAAGACCTAAAAAAATTTCAGGATATCTCTTTTAATTTTATTAAAAATACAAATCTCCTCTCATTAATAATGGAAATTATTATAAACGTTGTGATAAAAAAAACTAATAATGGAAACTATTAGTGTGATTGTTATCTTTTTAATGTGATTGGTAATTGTCGTAGAAATATCAAATTTTCACGATATGTTTGGGAGGTGAAATAATAAAAATATTATAATTTTGTCTTGTGAGATCTAAAAAGATCATTCCGTTTCCAAATTGGCATAAAATGAAAGAAGTCCTAAAAAAATTTCAGGATATCTCGTTCAATTTTATTAAAAATACAAATATCCTCTCATTAATAATGGAAATTTTTATAAACGTTGTGATAAAAAAAACTAATAAAGGAAACTATTAGTGTGATTGTTATCTTTTTATTGTGATTGGTAATTGTCGTAGAAATATCAAATTTTCACGATATGTTTGGGAGGTGAAATAATAAAAAGATTATAATTTTGTCTTGTGAGATCCTAAAAGATCATTCCCTTCCAAATTGACATAAAATGAGAGAAGACCTAAAAAAATTTCAGGATATCTCTTTTAATTTTATTAAAAATACAAATCTCCTCTCATTAATAATGGAATTTTTTATAAACGTTGTGATTAAATAAAATAATGAAGGAAACTATTAGTGTGATTGTTATCTTTTTAATGTGATTGGTAATTGTCGTAGAAATATCAAATTTTCACGATATGTTTGGGAGGTGAAATAATAAAAAGATTATAATTTTGTCTTGCGAGATCTAAAAAGATCATTCCCTTCCAAATTGGCATAAAATGAAAGAAGACCTAAAAAAATTTCAGGATATGTCGTTCAATTTTATTAAAAATACAAATATCCTCTCATTAATAATGGAAATTATTATAAACGTTGTGATAAAAAAAACTAATAAAGGAAACTATTAGTGTGATTGTTATCTTTTTATTGTGATTGGTAATTGTCGTAGAAATATCAAATTTTCACGATATGTTTGGGAGGTGAAATAATAAAAAGATTATAATTTTGTCTTGTGAGATCTAAAAAGGTCATTCCCTTCCAAATTGACATAAAATGAGAGAAGACCTAAAAAAATTTCAGGATATCTCGTTTAATTTTATTAAAAATACAAATCTCGTCTCATTAATAATGGAATTTATTATAAACGTTGTGATTAAATAAAATAATGAAGGAAACTATTAGTGTGATTGTTATCTTTTTAATGTGATTGGTAATTGTCGTAGAAATATCAAATTTTCACGATATGTTTGGGAGGTGAAATAATAAAAAGATCATTCCCTTTCCAAATTGGCATAAAATAAAAGAAGACCTAAAAAAATTTCAGGATATCTCGTTTAATTTTATTAAAAATACAAATCTCCTCTCATTAATAATGGAAATTAAACGTTGTGATAAAAAAAACTAATAATGGAAACTATTAGTGTGATTGTTATCTTTTTAATGTGATTGGTAATTGTCGTAGAAATATCAAATTTTCACGATATGTTTGGGAGGTGAAATAATAAAAATATTATAATTTTGTCTTGTGAGATCTAAAAAGATCATTCCGTTTCCAAATTGGCATAAAATGAAAGAAGACCTAAAAAAATTTCAGGATATCTCGTTCAATTTTATTAAAAATACAAATATCCTCTCATTAATAATGGAAATTATTATAAACGTTGTCATAAAAAAAACTAATAAAGGAAACTATTAGTGTGATTGTTATCTTTTTATTGTGATTGGTAATTGTCGTAGAAATATCAAATTTTCACGATATGTTTGGGAGGTGAAATAATAAAAAGATTATAATTTTGTCTTGTGAGATCCTAAAAGATCATTCCCTTCCAAATTGACATAAAATGAGAGAAGACCTAAAAAAATTTCAGGATATCTCTTTTAATTTTATTAAAAATACAAATCTCCTCTCATTAATAATGGAATTTTTTATAAACGTTGTGATTAAATAAAATAATGAAGGAAACTATTAGTGTGATTGTTATCTTTTTAATGTGATTGGTAATTGTCGTAGAAATATCAAATTTTCACGATATGTTTGGGAGGTGAAATAATAAAAAGATTATAATTTTGTCTTGCGAGATCTAAAAAGATCATTCCCTTCCAAATTGGCATAAAATGAAAGAAGACCTAAAAAAATTTCAGGATATGTCATTCAATTTTATTAAAAATACAAATATCCTCTCATTAATAATGGAAATTATTATAAACGTTGTGATAAAAAAAACTAATAAAGGAAACTATTAGTGTGATTGTTATCTTTTTATTGTGATTGGTAATTGTCGTAGAAATATCAAATTTTCACGATATGTTTGGGAGGTGAAATAATAAAAAGATTATAATTTTGTCTTGTGAGATCTAAAAAGGTCATTCCCTTCCAAATTGACATAAAATGAGAGAAGACCTAAAAAAATTTCAGGATATCTCGTTTAATTTTATTAAAAATACAAATCTCGTCTCATTAATAATGGAATTTATTATAAACGTTGTGATTAAATAAAATAATGAAGGAAACTATTAGTGTGATTGTTATCTTTTTAATGTGATTGGTAATTGTCGTAGAAATATCAAATTTTCACGATATGTTTGGGAGGTGAAATAATAAAAAGATCATTCCCTTTCCAAATTGGCATAAAATAAAAGAAGACCTAAAAAAATTTCAGGATATCTCGTTTAATTTTATTAAAAATACAAATCTCCTCTCATTAATAATGGAAATTAAACGTTGTGATAAAAAAAACTAATAATGGAAACTATTAGTGTGATTGTTATCTTTTTAATGTGATTGGTAATTGTCGTAGAAATATCAAATTTTCACGATATGTTTGGGAGGTGAAATAATAAAAAGATCATTCCCTTTCCAAATTGGCATAAAATAAAAGAAGACCTAAAAAAATTTCAGGATATCTCGTTTAATTTTATTAAAAATACAAATCTCCTCTCATTAATAATGGAAATTAAACGTTGTGATAAAAAAAACTAATAATGGAAACTATTAGTGTGATTGTTATCTTTTTAATGTGATTGGTAATTGTCGTAGAAATATCAAATTTTCACGATATGTTTGGGAGGTGAAATAATAAAAAGATTATAATTTTGTCTTGTGAGATCTAAAAAGATCATTCCCTTCCAAATTGACATAAAATGAGAGAAGACCTAAAAAAATTTCAGGATATCTCGTTTAATTTTATTAAAAATACAAATCTCGTCTCATTAATAATGGAATTTATTATAAACGTTGTGATTAAATAAAATAATGAAGGAAACTATTAGTGTGATTGTTATCTTTTTAATGTGATTGGTAATTGTCGTAGAAATATCAAATTTTCACGATATGTTTGGGAGGTGAAATAATAAAAAGATCATTCCCTTTCCAAATTGGCATAAAATAAAAGAAGACCTAAAAAAATTTCAGGATATCTCGTTTAATTTTATTAAAAATACAAATCTCCTCTCATTAATAATGGAAATTAAACGTTGTGATAAAAAAAACTAATAATGGAAACTATTAGTGTGATTGTTATCTTTTTAATGTGATTGGTAATTGTCATAGAAATATCAAATTTTCACGATATGTGTAACATCCTCATTTTACTATTTGTACGCATTTATATATGTACATTATGAACACTTAGCACTGTATTTTATAGAAACTTTATGAACATATTTTCTTAATGAAATTAATACAGTTCTACTCAGAAGAATTTTCTGAATTTGCAAATGTCTTTGTTTTTGCTGAAATTGATAGTTTACTGGACTGCTATGTCAGACAGCTGTCCAGGATAAAATTTCAAGTATAGAATTTTGAACTCATTTATAACTTAAAAGAAAGGTAATAGAATATAGATTAAAAATATATACAGATAAAGAATTAAAATGCTTATTCGGAATTGTTAGGATTTTCTGAAAGTTAGAACTTTGAGGAATTATTACGGTAAAATTCTAAGACAGAAAATTTAGAGAAAATTCATAGGATATCTATAGAATTATCTAATAATTGTAATATACTTAAAATAATTATTAAAAATGTTTAACCAAGAAAAATTTAATTTAGAACCTTAACCAATCAAAAAGTGACAACTTAGGCTTTTGTAAGATCACTAAATTAAGCTAATTAGGCTTGGATTAAGAGATAAGTAAGACACTACCCCAAGGTTTTTGATAGTGAGGAATCCAATGGTGGTGTTATTTTCTTCAAATTCTAATTACATTGTAAGATAATTAACAGCCCTAAAAATATTCTAGAATTTTCTACAAACTTCTTGAAAATGTTGACTTTTGGGGTAGGCAATTGACCAAGTCACACAAGGAACTACTTGGCTGTCCAAGTGACTTTGGTGACTTATTTTCCTTGGCCAATGAAGGCTGCTGGACGTGCAGGAGCAGCTGGATGTGAGGGAATTATCCAATTTGGTTAATAGCTTGCTTAAAGGAGTATTAAAACATAAAATAAAGTAAAAGTCACCAAAAGCTAGCCTTTGCCTTAAAACAGAACCGTGACATTCTTAGAACCCAGCAGCTGCAGTTCCTATTTTAATTTCATCTTAACTTCATCATCTCATCCCAAATTAAGAAACCCAACCATCCAAACTTCCTAAACCCTAAGTTAATCGGCAAAAAGGGCAAGAAATTGGAGAAAATCTCAAAAATTCCTACAAGACCAAGGAGTGAGGGAGAA
The DNA here is from genome assembly GCA_026413185.1 of Pueraria montana var. lobata. Lineage (NCBI taxonomy): Eukaryota > Viridiplantae > Streptophyta > Magnoliopsida > Fabales > Fabaceae > Pueraria > Pueraria montana. Next base: position 24,023 of record JAOZWA010000174.1, read on the forward strand.
AGGAATTCAAGGCTTTTTCTTCAATTAAAGAGTCTAAGGTAAGGATCTAGGCATTTAATTTCAATTAGAACCCTTGGAATTAGAAGAAAACATGTTGTAGGCTTAGATTAAAAATTTGAACTAAAATCATGAAAACTTGAAATTGATTTAGGGGTTTTGTGTTTTTGATGCTTGTGATTGTAATTCATGGATTGGAATGATGTTTGATTGAATTTTTAAGGTGTTGTAATGGTTGAAAATTGGTTTGTTGAATTTTGATTGAAATTGTGATTTGATTGAATTTTGGTTGGAATTGGAGTTTGTAGCTTTGGAAGAATTGTTGAGAATGGCTTGTAGACCATTCGGCCAGCCCTAAATGCAAGGGATATTATGTGGAAATTTTTATAAAACCAAGGGCAAAATGGTCATTTTACATGTAGGGACACATTGGGTATTTTGGAAAAAGATTGAGGGCATTTTTGGAAATTATTAAAAATACTAATGTTATAATGTAAATTGCTTAAATCTTTGTATCCTTGTATGTTAATGTGTACAAATTATTTATTTGATTGTGATCATGAAAAAAATTCATTAGCATGAGTCTTTTTGGGGGATTTATAAAAGTATCAAATGAGAAAGAATTATGTTGACTAACCAGGACTGTGGTAGTCATGAGAATTGAGTTGATCTATGAGAAATGACTTTTGTTGACTAACCGGGACTGCGGTAGTCATGTGAAATGAAACTGATTGAGAAATGAATTGTTGACTAACCGGGACTGCGGTAGTCATGTGAAATGAAAATGATTGAGAAAGGATTTTTGGGTTGAGTAGAATTTGTTAGACAGGACCGTATAATCTGTGATTATATAGTCTGTGGGGTGAAGGATATTGGCAATTCCACATGTGGCTGGAAACTGGACTGAGTTGCGGTCGTGGTAGCCTTCCGGGTATCCTAATCTCCTAATTCTGTTTAGCTTATTCGCGTTTAGTAGGGGCTGATAGCTGAATTGCAGTACGTAATGGTAGGCCAGTTACTTACTAAACACTCAAAGGGGAAGTCTCCATGGAGCAGGGTCAAAAATGAATTTGAGTCAAAAATTGCATTTGCATAAATCATACTGCATTTAATTATGTGTGTAATTAATTAAATTGTTATGATGTGTAATTGTTTGAAATTGTTTTATTCTATGAGAAATTAAATGCCTGATCCGGTAATGCTGTCCCCAGATACTAGGGGAGTGTGATTGCAGGTATAAAGAAGAATAATTAGAAGTCACAGATGCAGACATGTTCCAGAGCTATAGGAATATGGGTTTTTGGTTTTAGATACTTTTGTATTAATTAGAAATAATTTTGTACTAGTATTTTCTGTAAATTTTAATAATGTAAATTATAAAGGCAAACTTTGAACTTTAATGGATTGGATTTATTTTCCTTGGAAATTATATATTTTTTTTTATACGTATTATGTAACATCCTCATTTTACTATTTGTACGCACTTATATATGTACATTATGAACACATTAGCACTGTATTTTATAGAAACTTTATGAACATATTTTCTTAATGAAATTAATACAGTTCTACTCAGAAGAATTTTCTGAATTTACAAATGTCTTTGTTTTTGCTAAAATTGATAGTTGACGGGACTGCTATGTCAGACAGCTGTCCAGGATAAATTTTCAAGTATAGAATTTTGAACTCCATTATAACTTAAAAGAAAGGTAATAGAATATAGATTAAAAATATATACAGATAAAGAATTAAAATGCTTATTCATAATTGTTAAGATTTTCTAAAAGTTAGAACTTTGAGAAATTATTACGGTAAAATTCTAAGACAGAAAATTTAGAGAAAATTTGTAGGGCATCTATAGAATTATCTAATAATTGTAATATACTTAGAATAATTATTAAAAATGTTTAACCAAGAAAATTTTAATTTAGAACCTTAACCAATCAAAAAGTGACAACTTAGGCTTTTCTAATGTCACTAAATTAAGCTAATTAGGCTTGGATTAAGAGATAAGTAAGACACTACCCCAAGGTTTTTGATAGTGAGGAATCCAATGGTGGTGTTATTTTCTTTAAATTCTAATTAGTTTGTAAGATAATTAAAACCCTAAAAATAATCTAGAAAACTCTAAGCTAGCCTACAATTTTTGACCCATTGACCAAGGTATTAGCACCCAACGTTGGGAACTAATTTGGCTGTCCAAAGGGCTGCAGATTGTGATTTTTGTCCAAATTGGCTGCTATTGGAACAAGGCAGCAGCAGCAGCTGTACGTGTGAAAAAAAAAATTGAGTGAAGAAAAATCTACAAAATTCTAGAATTTTGACTTTTGAGGAAGCAAGTTGGCTAGTCACCTAAGGCACCCATTTGGCACATCCAAGTGTGCTGAGAAGTCTGGCCATTTGGCTGCCCCACTAACTGCAGCTGGACGTGAGGCTTTTATTAAATATGGTAGAGAAAATTTTTAATTAAAGCTTAAGAAATCAACACAAAACAAAAAGTCACAAAAGCTAGTATTTTTCCCAAAACAGAACCGTGAGTCTCCAAAGCCAGCAGCTGCAGTTTCAATTTTCTTTACATCTTAAACCCATCATCTCATCCCAAATTAAGAAATCAAACCATCCAAACTTCACCCTACCTCACATAATTCGGCTAGTAGAGAAAGAAATTGGAGAAAATCTCAAAAAATTCCTACAAGACCAAGGAGTGAGGGAGAAAGGAATTCAAGGCTTTTTCTTCAATTAAAGAGTCTAAGGTAAGGATCTAGGCATTTAATTTCAATTAGAACCCTTGGAATTAGAAGAAAACATGTTGTAGGGTTAGATTAAAATTTTGACCTAGAATCATGAAAACTTGAAATTGATTTAGGGGTTTTGTGTTTTTGATGCTTGTGATTGAAATTCATAGATTGGAATGATGTTTGATTGAATTTTTAAGGTGTTGTAATGGTTGAAATTTGGTTTGTTGAATTTTGATTGAATTTGTGATTTGATTGAATTTTGGTTGGAATTGGAGTTTGTAGCTTTGGAAGAATTGTTGAGAATGGCTTGTAGACCATTCGGCCAGCCCTAAATGCAAGGGATATTATGTGGAATTTTTTTAAAAAAACAAGGGCAAAATGGTCATTTTACATGTAGGGACACATTGGGTATTTTGGAAAAAGATTGAGGGCATTTTCGGAAATTATTAAAAATACTAATGTTATAATGTAAATTGCTTAAATTTTTGTATCCTTGTATGTTAATGTGTACAAATTATTTATTTGATTGTGATCATGAACAAAATTCATTAGCATGAGTCTTTTTGGAGGATTAATTAGAAGTCACAGATGCAGACATACTCCAGAGCTATAGGAATAGGGTTTTTTTGGCTTTAGATACTTTTGTATTAATTAGAAATAATTTTGTAATAGTATTTTCTGTAAATTTTAATAATGTAAATTATAAAGACAAACTTTAAACTTAATGTAACGTATTTATTTTATTTGTAAAATTTCGTGTTTATGGATTTTATATAGAAATTAAGTAATTAAAAAAAAAAAAGGGGGTTACATTAGTGGTATCAGAGCTCTGGTTATGCATCTCTAGGATTTGTGAGTAATTGGTCTGTTATGTATTTTGCTGTGTTACTTTGATTGAAATTGGTTGTTTTCTATGAATTGGTTGCTTAATTGTTTGTTAGGAATGTTATAGGAACAAGGGTAGTAACTGGATCAAAGACTATTTTTTCTTTTTAGACAGGTAGAGATGTCAGGAAGAGGAAGAGGAAGAGGAAGAGGAAGACCAGCTGCAAATCCCACAGTTGGAAATGATAATATAGCTGAGATGGCCAGAGCCATGAGGGATATGGCTAATGCAGTAACTCAGCAGACTGAGATGTTGGCTAATCAGACACTAGCTCAGCATCCACCTCCACTTGTTGACAGGACCACTTTAACAGATTTTAAGAGACATGATCCACCTTACTTTAAGGGAGAGTATGATCCAGAGAAAGCTGAAGAGTGGATTCAGAATCTGGAGGATATTTTTGTGGCTATGGAGTGTCCTGATGAGAGAAGGGTGACATATGCAGCCTTTCAGTTACTGGGTGATGCTAGGTTGTGGTGGAAAGCTACCCAGAGGATGTGGGAGAACAGGGGAGAAGTGATCACCTGGGATATCTTCAAGACCTTGTTCCTTGAAAAATATTTTCCAGAGAGTGTGAGACAAGCCAAAGAGGAAGAGTTTATCAGTTTGACTCAGGGAAGTATGAGTATTCTTGAATATACTTCTAAATTTGAATCTTTGGCCAAATATTCTAAATACTTGCAGATCACTGAAAATGAAGAATGGAAGTGCAGGAGGTATGAAAAGGGCTTGAGATATGAGATTAAGGAAGCCATAGTTCCATTGAGGATTACTGAGTTCCCTGAATTAATGGATCAGTGCAAAGTAATTGAAGATATGAAAAGGGAGCAAAGATCCAAAATGGCGGGATATGCAAGTAGGAGTAGTTTTGGAAGGGGAGGTCCTATGATGAAAGGGAAGAATATTCAGCCTCAGAGACCATACAGTAGACCACCACCAGGGCGCTTTGGAGGAGGAGTAGGTACAGGTGGTTCTAGACCAATGGGAGGAGTAGGTGGGGCTGGAAATTTTCAAGGATCTCATTTGGTAGTTAAATGCTGGAAGTGTGGAAAGGGACACATGGCAAAGGATTGTCCTATAACTGGTCCTATTTGCTTCAACTGTGGAAAACCAGGTCATGTATCTAGGGATTGTTATGCACCCAGAAGGGATCAAGCTGGTAGAACTTTACAGACCCAGAAACCTACAGCTAGTGGAAGAGTATTTACCTTGAGTGGTACTGAGGCTTCACGGTCTGCAGATCTTATTCAGGACAAGGGTCAAATGAAAGGTAAGTCCTTGACTGTGTTATTTGATTCAGGTGCTACCCATTCATTTATATCTGATGACTGTGTTGAGAATCTGAGCTTAGTTGTGTCACCATTACCCTATACCTTGCTTGTTTCTGTGCCTACATCTAAACCAATCCTAACCTCTCAAATATGTTTGAATTGTATGATAACCATCAGAGATAGACCATTTGTTGTGAATTTGATTTGTTTGCCTTTGACTAGCCTTGATGTGATATTAGGAATGGATTGGTTAGCAGCCAACCATATTCTAATAGACTGTGCCTCTAAATCTGTGATTTTCCCTGAACTTGATGTTTCTAGACTTAAACCTGTCCAACCCAAAGAAATATCATTTAAAAGTGAAATTCAAAAATACATGTTATCATCTCTTAGAACTAAAGAAGATAAAATTGAAATTGACTCTGTGCTAGTTGTAAATGAGTATCCTGAAGTTTTTCCTGATGATGTTCCTGGTTTACCTCCTGAGAGAGAGATAGAATTTAGCATTGACTTGATGCCTGGTACTAGACCAATCTCTATGCAACCCTATAGAATGGCACCATTGGAATTAACTGAATTAAAGAAACAATTGGAAGAGTTGCTAGAAAAACAATTTATAAGACCTAGTGTGTCACCATGGGGAGCCCCAGTGTTATTAGTTAAAAAGAAAGATGGGGGATCTAGGTTATGTATAGATTATAGACAATTAAATAAAGTAACTATAAAGAATAAATATCCTTTACCTAGAATAGATGATTTAATGGATCAACTTAGGGGAGCAACAATTTTTTCTAAAATAGATTTAAGGTCTGGGTACCATCAAATTAGAGTTAAAAAGGAAGACATACCCAAGACTGCCTTTCGGACTAGATATGGACATTATGAATATCAAGTGATGCCATTTGGAGTAACTAATGCACCAGCCGTGTTTATGGATTATATGAATAGAGTGTTTAGACAATATTTAGATAATTTTGTAGTAGTATTTATAGATGACATATTAATATATTCTAAAAATAAAGAAGAACATGAAAATCATCTCAGAATAATATTAGAAACTTTAAAAGATAGAAAATTATTTGCAAAAATGTCTAAATGTGAATTTTGGTTAGAGGAAGTAAAATTTTTGGGGCATGTAATTTCTAAAGAGGGAATAAGTGTAGATCCTTCTAAGGTAGAAGCGGTTTTGGAATGGGAGAGACCTAAAACAGTAACTGAGATTAGGAGTTTCTTAGGATTAGCTGGGTATTATAGAAGATTTATTGAAGGGTTTTCTAAGATAGCTGGACCATTAACTGAATTAACTAGGAAAAACCAACCTTTTGTGTGGAGTGAAAGTTGTGAGAAAAGTTTTCAAGAGTTGAAAGATAAATTGACTACCTCACCAGTTTTAATTTTACCTGACCCAAATGAACCTTATGATGTATATTGTGATGCTTCTTATCAAGGGTTAGGATGTGTGTTAATGCAGAATAGGAAAGTGGTAGCATATGTGTCTAGGCAGTTGAGACCACATGAGAGAAATTATCCTACACATGATTTAGAATTAGCTGCCATAGTGTTTGCTTTGAAAATTTGGAGACATTATTTGTATGGGTCTAAATTTAATGTGTATAGTGACCATAAGAGTTTAAAATATTTGTTTGATCAAAAGGAACTTAACATGAGACAAAGAAGATGGATGGAGTTTATTAAAGACTATGATTTTCAATTAATGTATCATCCAGGAAAAGCTAATGTAGTAGCAGATGCCTTAAGTAGGAAAATTGTACATGTGTCAACTATGATGATTAAAGAATTAGAATTAATAGAACAATTTAGAGATTTGAACTTGTGTACAGTTAGAGAAAAAGATAAAATTCAATTAGGAAGGATTACCATTGCTAATGATTTTTTGGAAGATATTAGGAAGAAACAAGATGTAGATACATTCATTCAAGAAAAGAAAGCTTTAATAGGAACAGATAAAGTAAAAGAATTTAATTTGGGAACAGATGGAATTATTAGATTTAAAAATAGAATTTGTGTACCTAATAACCAAGAATTAAAAGAATTAATTTTAGAAGAAGGACATAAAAGCAAATTGAGTATTCACCCTGGAACTACAAAAATGTACAAAGATTTAAAAGAAATGTTTTGGTGGCCTAAGATGAAGAAAGAGGTAACAGAATATGTAGCTAGATGCTTAACTTGTCAAAAAGCAAAAATTGAACATCAGAAACCCTCTGGCATGTTACAACCTTTAGAAATACCTGTGTGGAAATGGGATAGTATATCAATGGATTTTGTAGTAGGATTACCTAGAACTAATAAAAATTGTGATTCTATTTGGGTAATTGTAGATAGATTAACTAAATCAGCACATTTTCTTCCAATAAATATTAGGTATTCTTTAGAAAGATTAGCTCAATTGTATATAAAAGAAATAGTTAAATTACATGGGGTACCTACTAGTATAGTATCAGATAGAGATCCTAGATTTGTTTCTAAATTTTGGAGGGAATTTCAGAAAGCCTTAGGAAGTAGATTACATCTTAGTTCAGCATACCACCCTCAGACAGATGGCCAAACAGAAAGAACCATTCAATCATTAGAAGATCTTTTGAGAGCTTGTACATTAGAAGAGAAAGGGAATTGGGAAGATATATTACCTCTAGTAGAATTTACATATAATAATAGTTATCATTCTAGTATAGGTATGGCTCCCTATGAAGCATTGTATGGTAGGAAATGTAGGACACCTTTGGTATGGTATCAGGATGGTGAGAATCTTTTGATAGGGCCAGACATTATTCAGCAAACCACTGAGAAAGTAAAATTTATTCAGGAGAAAATGAAAACTGCACAGAGTAGACAGAAAAATTATGCAGATAAAAGAAGAAAACCTTTGGAATTTCAAGAAAGTGAACATGTCTTTTTGAAAGTCACACCAACAACTGGGGTTGGCAGAGCAATAAAGTCTAAGAAACTAACTCCTAAATTTATAGGACCTTACCAAATTCTCAGAAAAATTGGACCTATGGCCTATCAAATAGCCTTACCACCCTTTTTGTCAAACCTCCATGATGTGTTCCATGTGTCACAACTAAGACAGTACATCCCAGATCCTTCACATGTCATTGAACCTGATCAAATACAGGTAAAGGAAAACCTAACATTTGAAACAAAGCCTGTTAAGATTGAGGACAGAAGGATTAAGTACCTGAGAGGTAAAGAAATTTCTCTGGTTAAGGTTATTTGGGATGATATCAGAGGTGATGCTACATGGGAGTTAGAGGAGAGAATGCGAGAAGCATATCCTCATTTGTTTGTATAGTTTTTTTTAGCTGTATAGTTGTATGGTTGTATATTTGTATTAGAAATTTCGAGGACGAAATTTTTATTAGTAGGGGAGAATTGTAACATCCTCATTTTACTATTTGTACGCACTTATATATGTACATTATGAACACATTAGCACTGTATTTTATAGAAACTTTATGAACATATTTTCTTAATGAAATTAATACAGTTCTACTCAGAAGAATTTTCTGAATTTACAAATGTCTTTGTTTTTGCTAAAATTGATAGTTGACGGGACTGCTATGTCAGACAGCTGTCCAGGATAAATTTTCAAGTATAGAATTTTGAACTCCATTATAACTTAAAAGAAAGGTAATAGAATATAGATTAAAAATATATACAGATAAAGAATTAAAATGCTTATTCATAATTGTTAAGATTTTCTAAAAGTTAGAACTTTGAGAAATTATTACGGTAAAATTCTAAGACAGAAAATTTAGAGAAAATTTGTAGGGCATCTATAGAATTATCTAATAATTGTAATATACTTAGAATAATTATTAAAAATGTTTAACCAAGAAAATTTTAATTTAGAACCTTAACCAATCAAAAAGTGACAACTTAGGCTTTTCTAATGTCACTAAATTAAGCTAATTAGGCTTGGATTAAGAGATAAGTAAGACACTACCCCAAGGTTTTTGATAGTGAGGAATCCAATGGTGGTGTTATTTTCTTTAAATTCTAATTAGTTTGTAAGATAATTAAAACCCTAAAAATAATCTAGAAAACTCTAAGCTAGCCTACAATTTTTGACCCATTGACCAAGGTATTAGCACCCAACGTTGGGAACTAATTTGGCTGTCCAAAGGGCTGCAGATTGTGATTTTTGTCCAAATTGGCTGCTATTGGAACAAGGCAGCAGCAGCAGCTGTACGTGTGAAAAAAAAAATTGAGTGAAGAAAAATCTACAAAATTCTAGAATTTTGACTTTTGAGGAAGCAAGTTGGCTAGTCACCTAAGGCACCCATTTGGCACATCCAAGTGTGCTGAGAAGTCTGGCCATTTGGCTGCCCCACTAACTGCAGCTGGACGTGAGGCTTTTATTAAATATGGTAGAGAAAATTTTTAATTAAAGCTTAAGAAATCAACACAAAACAAAAAGTCACAAAAGCTAGTATTTTTCCCAAAACAGAACCGTGAGTCTCCAAAGCCAGCAGCTGCAGTTTCAATTTTCTTTACATCTTAAACCCATCATCTCATCCCAAATTAAGAAATCAAACCATCCAAACTTCACCCTACCTCACATAATTCGGCTAGTAGAGAAAGAAATTGGAGAAAATCTCAAAAAATTCCTACAAGACCAAGGAGTGAGGGAGAAAGGAATTCAAGGCTTTTTCTTCAATTAAAGAGTCTAAGGTAAGGATCTAGGCATTTAATTTCAATTAGAACCCTTGGAATTAGAAGAAAACATGTTGTAGGGTTAGATTAAAATTTTGACCTAGAATCATGAAAACTTGAAATTGATTTAGGGGTTTTGTGTTTTTGATGCTTGTGATTGAAATTCATAGATTGGAATGATGTTTGATTGAATTTTTAAGGTGTTGTAATGGTTGAAATTTGGTTTGTTGAATTTTGATTGAATTTGTGATTTGATTGAATTTTGGTTGGAATTGGAGTTTGTAGCTTTGGAAGAATTGTTGAGAATGGCTTGTAGACCATTCGGCCAGCCCTAAATGCAAGGGATATTATGTGGAATTTTTTTAAAAAAACAAGGGCAAAATGGTCATTTTACATGTAGGGACACATTGGGTATTTTGGAAAAAGATTGAGGGCATTTTCGGAAATTATTAAAAATACTAATGTTATAATGTAAATTGCTTAAATTTTTGTATCCTTGTATGTTAATGTGTACAAATTATTTATTTGATTGTGATCATGAACAAAATTCATTAGCATGAGTCTTTTTGGAGGATTAATTAGAAGTCACAGATGCAGACATACTCCAGAGCTATAGGAATAGGGTTTTTTTGGCTTTAGATACTTTTGTATTAATTAGAAATAATTTTGTAATAGTATTTTCTGTAAATTTTAATAATGTAAATTATAAAGACAAACTTTAAACTTAATGTAACGTATTTATTTTATTTGTAAAATTTCGTGTTTATGGATTTTATATAGAAATTAAGTAATTAAAAAAAAAAAAGGGGGTTACATATTAGATGTAAAATTAATTAATTTAGAAGGGGGTTACAATATGTTTGGGAGGTGAAATAATAAAAAGATCATTCCCTTTCCAAATTGGCATAAAATAAAAGAAGACCTAAAAAAATTTCAGGATATCTCGTTTAATTTTATTAAAAATACAAATCTCCTCTCATTAATAATGGAAATTATTATAAACGTTGTGATAAAAAAAACTAATAATGGAAACTATTAGTGTGATTGTTATCTTTTTAATGTGATTGGTAATTGTCGTAGAAATATCAAATTTTCACGATATGATTGGGAGGTGAAAGAATAAAAAGATTATAATTTTGTCTTGTGAGATCTAAAAAGATCATTCCCTTCCAAATTGACATAAAATGAGAGAACACCTAAAAAAATTTCAGGATATCTCGTTTAATTTTATTAAAAATACAAATCTTTTCTCATTAACAATGGAATTTATTATAAACGTTGTGATTAAATAAAATAATGAAGGAAACTATTAGTGTGATTGTTATCTTTTTAATGTGATTGGTAATTGTCGTAGAAATATCAAATTTTCACGATATGTTTGGGAGGTGAAATAATAAAAAGATTATAATTTTGTCTTGTGAGATCTAAAAAGATCATTCCCTTCCAAATTGGCATAAAATTAAAGAAGACCTAAAAAAATTTTTGGATATCTCGTTTAATTTTATTAAAAATACATATCTCCTCTCATTAATAATGGAAATTATTATAAAAGTTGTGATAAAAAAAACAAAGAAAGGAAACTATTAGTGTTATTGTTATCTTTTTAATGTGATTGGTAATTGTCGTAGAAATATCAAATTTTCACGATATGTTTGGGAGGTGAAATAATAAAAAGATTATAATTTTGTCTTGTGAGATCTAAAAAGATCATTCCCTTCCAAATTGGCATATAATGAAAGAAGACCTAAAAAAATTTCAGGATATCTCGTTTAATTTTATTAAAAATACATATCGCCTCTCATTAATAATGGAAATTATTATAAACGTTGTGATAAAAAAAACTAAGAAAGGAAACTATTAGTGTTATTGTTATCTTTTTAATGTGATTGGTAATTGTCGTAGAAATATCAAATTTTCACGATATGTTTGGGAGGTGAAATAATAAAAAGATTATAATTTTGTGTTGTGAGATCTAAAATGATCATTCCCTTCCAAATTGGCATAAAATGAAAGAAGACCTAAAAAAGTTTCAGGATATCTCATTTAATTTTATTAAAAATACATATCTCGTCTCATTAACAATGGAAATTATTATAAATGTAGTGATAAAAAACTAATAACGGAAACTATTAATGCGATTGTTATCTTATTAATGTGATTGGTAATTGTCTTAGAACATCATATTTTCACAATATGTTTGGGAGGTGAAATAATAAAAAGATTATAATTTTTTTTTGTCAGATCTAAAAAGATCATTCATTTCCAAATTGGCATAAAATGAGAGAAGACCTGAAAAAATTTCAGGATATCTCGTTCAATTTTATTAAAAATACAAATCTCCTCTCATTAATAATGGAAATTATTATAAACGTTGTGATAAAAAAAACTAATAATGGAAACTATTGGTGTGATTGTTATCTTTTTAATGTGATTGGTAATTGTCGTAGAAATATCAAATTTTCACGATATGTTTGGGAGGTGAAAGAATAAAAAGATTATAATTTTGTCTTGTGAGATCTAAAAAGATCATTCCCTTCCAAATTGACATAAAATGAGAGAAGACCTAAAAAACATTTCAGGATATCTCGTTTAATTTTATTAAAAATACAAATCTTTTCTAATTAACAATGGAATTTATTATAAACGTTGTGATTAAATAAAATAATGAAGGAAACTATTAGTGTGATTGTTATCTTTTTAATGTGATTGGTAATTGTCGTAGAAATATCAAATTTTCACGATATGTTTGGGAGGTGAAATAATAAAAAGATTATAATTTTGTCTTGTGAGATCTAAAAAGATCATTCCCTTCCAAATTGGCATATAATGAAAGAAGACCTAAAAAAATTTCAGGATATCTCGTTTAATTTTATTAAAAATACAAATCTTTTCTCATTAATAATGGAAATTATTATAAAAGTTGTGATAAAAAAAACAAAGAAAGGAAACTATTAGTGTTATTGTTATCTTTTTAATGTGATTGGTAATTGTCGTAGAAATATCAAATTTTCACGATATGTTTCGGAGGTGAAATAATAAAAAGATTATAATTTTGTCTTGTGAGATCTAAAAAGATCATTCCCTTTCCAAATTGGCATAAAATAAAAGAAGACCTAAAAAAATTTCAGGATATCTCATTTAATTTTATTAAAAATACAAATCTCCTCTCATTAATAATGGAAATTATTATAAACGTTGTGATAAAAAAATTAATAATGGAAACTATTAGTGTGATTGTTATCTTTTTAATGTGATTGGTAATTGTCGTAGAAATATCAAATTTTCACGATATGTTTGGGAGGTGAAATAATAAAAAGATTATAATTTTGTCTTGTGAGATCTAAAAAGATCATTCCCTTTCCAAATTGGCATAAAATAAAAGAAGACCTAAAAAAATTTCAGGATATCTCGTTTAATTTTATTAAAAATACAAATCTTTTCTCATTAACAATGGAATTTATTATAAACGTTGTGATTAAATAAAATAATGAAGGAAACTATTAGTGTGATTGTTATCTTTTTAATGTGATTGGTAATTGTCGTAGAAATATCAAATTTTCACGATATGTTTGGGAGGTGAAATAATAAAAAGATTATAATTTTGTCTTGTGAGATCTAAAAAGATCATTCCCTTCCAAATTGGCATATAATGAAAGAAGACCTAAAAAAATTTCAGGATATCTCGTTTAATTTTATTAAAAATACATATCTCGTCTCATTAATAATGGAAATTATTATAAAAGTTGTGATAAAAAAAACAAAGAAAGGAAACTATTAGTGTTATTGTTATCTTTTTAATGTGATTGGTAATTGTCGTAGAAATATCAAATTTTCACGATATGTTTGGGAGGTGAAATAATAAAAAGATTATAATTTTGTCTTGTGAGATCTAAAAAGATCATTCCCTTTCCAAATTGGCATAAAATAAAAGAAGACCTAAAAAAATTTCAGGATATCTCGTTTAATTTTATTAAAAATACAAATCTCCTCTCATTAATAATGGAAATTATTATAAACGTTGTGATAAAAAAATTAATAATGGAAACTATTAGTGTGATTGTTATCTTTTTAATGTGATTGGTAATTGTCGTAGAAATATCAAATTTTCACGATATGTTTGGGAGGTGAAATAATAAAAAGATCATTCCCTTTCCAAATTGGCATAAAATAAAAGAAGACCTAAAAAAATTTCAGGATATCTCGTTTAATTTTATTAAAAATACAAATCTCCTATCATTAATAATGGAAATTAAACGTTGTGATAAAAAAAACTAATAATGGAAACTATTAGTGTGATTGTTATCTTTTTAATGTGATTGGTAATTGTCGTAGAAATATCAAATTTTCACGATGTGTTTGGGAGGTGAAATAATAAAAAGATTATAATTTTGTCTTGTGAGATCTAAAAAGATCATTCCCTTCCAAATTGACATAAAATGAGAGAAGACCTAAAAAAATTTCAGGATATCTCGTTTAATTTTATTAAAAATACAAATCTCGTCTCATTAATAATGGAATTTATTATAAACGTTGTGATTAAATAAAATAATGAAGGAAACTATTAGTGTGATTGTTATCTTTTTAATGTGATTGGTAATTGTCGTAGAAATATCAAATTTTCACGATATGTTTGGGAGGTGAAATAATAAAAAGATTATAATTTTGTCTTGTGAGATCTAAAAAGATCATTCCCTTCCAAATTGGCATAAAATGAAAGAAGACCTAAAAAAGTTTCAGGATATCTCATTTAATTTTATTAAAAATACATATCTCGTCTCATTAATAATGGAAATTATTATAAACGTAGTGATAAAAAACTAATAACGGAAACTATTAATGCGATTGTTATCTTTTTAATGTGATTGGTAATTGTCGTAGAACATCATATTTTCACGATATGTTTGGGAGGTGAAATAATAAAAAGATTATAATTTTTTTTTGTCAGATCTAAAAAGATCATTCATTTCCAAATTGGCATAAAATGAGAGAAGACCTAAAAAATTTCAGGATATCTCGTTCAATTTTATTAAAAATACAAATCTCCTCTCATTAATAATGGAAATTATTATAAACGATGTGATAAAAAAAACTAATAATGGAAACTATTAGTGTGATTGTTATCTTTTTAATGTGATTGGTAATTGTCGTAGAAATATCAAATTTTCACGATATGTTTGGGAGGTGAAATAATAAAAAGATTATAATTTTGTCTTGTGAGATCTAAAAAGATCATTCCTTTCCAAATTGGCATAAAATGATAGAAGACCTAAAAAAGTTTCAGGATATCTCATTTAATTTTATTAAAAATACATATCTCGTCTCATTAATAATGGAAATTATTATAAACGTAGTGATAAAAAACTAATAACGGAAACTATTAATGCGATTGTTATCTTTTTAATGTGATTGGTAATTGTCGTAGAACATCATATTTTCACGATATGTTTGGGAGGTGAAATAATAAAAAGATTATAATTTTTTTTTGTCAGATCTAGAAAGATCATTCATTTCCAAATTGGCATAAAATGAGAGAAGACCTAAAAAATTTCAGGATATCTCGTTCAATTTTATTAAAAATACAAATCTCCTCTCATTAATAATGGAAATTATTATAAACGATGTGATAAAAAAAACTAATAATGGAAACTATTAGTGTGATTGTTATCTTTTTAATGTGATTGGTAATTGTCGTAGAAATATCAAATTTTCACGATATGTTTGGGAGGTGAAATAATAAAAAGATTATAATTTTGTCTTGTGAGATCTAAAAAGATCATTCCCTTCCAAATTGGCATATAATGAAAGAAGACCTAAAAAAATTTCAGGATATCTCGTTTAATTTTATTAAAAATACATATCTCCTCTCATTAATAATGGAAATTATTATAAAAGTTGTGATAAAAAAACTAAGAAAGGAAACTATTAGTGTTATTGTTATCTTTTTAATGTGATTGGTAATTATCGTAGAAATATCAAATTTTCACGATATGTTTGGGAGGTGAAATAATAAAAAGATTATAATTTTGTCTTGTGAGATCTAAAAAGATCATTCCCTTCCAAATTGGCATAAAATGAAAGAAGACCTAAAAAAGTTTCAGGATATCTCATTTAATTTTATTAAAAATACATATCTCGTCTCATTAATAATGGAAATTATTATAAACGTAGTGATAAAAAACTAATAACGGAAACTATTAATGCGATTGTTATATTTTTAATGTGATTGGTAATTGTCGTAGAAATATCAAATTTTCACGATATGTTTGGGAGGTGAAATAATAAAAAGATTATAATTTTGTCTTGTGAGATCTAAAAAGATCATTCCCTTCCAAATTGGCATATAATGAAAGAAGACCTAAAAAAATTTCAGGATATCTCGTTTAATTTTATTAAAAATACATATCTCCTCTCATTAATAATGGAAATTATTATAAACGTTGTGATAAAAAAAACTAAGAAAGGAAACTATTAATGTTATTGTTATCTTTTTAATGTGATTGGTAATTGTCGTAGAAATATCAAATTTTCACGATATGTTTGGGAGGTGAAAGAATAAAAAGATTATAATTTTGTCTTGTGAGATCTAAAAAGATCATTCCCTTCCAAATTGGCATAAAATGAAAGAAGACCTAAAAAAGTTTCAGGATATCTCATTTAATTTTATTAAAAATACATATCTCGTCTCATTAATAATGGAAATTATTATAAACGTAGTGATAAAAAACTAATAACGGAAACTATTAATGCGATTGTTATCTTTTTAATGTGATTGGTAATTGTCATAGAAATATCAAATTTTCACGATATGTTTGGGAGGTGAAATAATAAAAAGATTATAATTTTGTCTTGTGAGATCTAAAAAGATCATTCCCTTTCAAATTGACATAAAATGAGAGAAGACCTAAAAAAATTTCAGGATATCTCGTTTAATTTTATTAAAAATATAAATCTCCTCTCATTAATAATGGACTTTATTATAAACGTTGTGATTAAATAAAATAATGAAGGAAACTATTAGTGTGATTGTTATCTTTTTAATGTGATTGGTAATTGTCGTAAAAATATCAAATTTTCACGATATGTTTGGGAGGTGAAATAATAAAAAGATTATAATTTTGTCTTGTGAGATCTAAAAAGATCATTCCCTTCCAAATTGGAATATAATGAAAGAAGACCTAAAAAAGTTTCAGGATATCTCATTTAATTTTATTAAAAATACATATCTCGTCTCATTAATAATGGAAATTATTATAAACGTAGGGATAAAAAACTAATAACGGAAACTATTAATGCCATTGTTATCTTTTTAATGTGATTGGTAATTGTCGTAGAACATCATATTTTCACGATATGTTTGGGAGGTGAAATAATAAAAAGATTATAATTTTTTTTGTCAGATCTAAAAAGATCATTCATTTCCAAATTGGCATAAAATGAGAGAAGACCTAAAAAATTTCAGGATATCTCGTTCAATTTTATTAAAAATACAAATCTCCTCTCATTAATAATGGAAATTATTATAAACGTTGTGATAAAAAAAACTAATAATGGAAACTATTAGTGTGATTGTTATCTTTTTAATGTGATTGGTAATTGTCGTAGAAATATCAAATTTTCACGATATGTTTGGGAGGTGAAATAATAAAAAGATTATAATTTTGTCTTGCGAGATCTAAAAAGATCATTCCCTTCCAAATTGGCATAAAATGAAAGAAGACCTAAAAAAGTTTCAGGATATCTCATTTAATTTTATTAAAAATACATATCTCGTCTCATTAATAATGGAAATTATTATAAACGTAGTGATAAAAAACTAATAACGGAAACTATTAATGCGATTGTTATCTTTTTAATGTGATTGGTAATTGTCATAGAAATATCAAATTTTCACGATATGTTTGGGAGGTGAAATAATAAAAAGATTATAATTTTGTCTTGTGAGATCTAAAAAGATCATTCCCTTTCAAATTGACATAAAATGAGAGAAGACCTAAAAAAATTTCAGGATATCTCGTTTAATTTTATTAAAAATATAAATCTCCTCTCATTAATAATGGAATTTATTATAAACGTTGTGATTAAATAAAATAATGAAGGAAACTATTAGTGTGATTGTTATCTTTTTAATGTGATTGGTAATTGTCGTAAAAATATCAAATTTTCACGATATGTTTGGGAGGTGAAATAATAAAAAGATTATAATTTTGTCTTGTGAGATCTAAAAAGATCATTCCCTTCCAAATTGGAATATAATGAAAGAAGACCTAAAAAAGTTTCAGGATATCTCATTTAATTTTATTAAAAATACATATCTCGTCTCATTAATAATGGAAATTATTATAAACGTAGGGATAAAAAACTAATAACGGAAACTATTAATGCCATTGTTATCTTTTTAATGTGATTGGTAATTGTCGTAGAACATCATATTTTCACGATATGTTTGGGAGGTGAAATAATAAAAAGATTATAATTTTTTTTGTCAGATCTAAAAAGATCATTCATTTCCAAATTGGCATAAAATGAGAGAAGACCTAAAAAATTTCAGGATATCTCGTTCAATTTTATTAAAAATACAAATCTCCTCTCATTAATAATGGAAATTATTATAAACGTTGTGATAAAAAAAACTAATAATGGAAACTATTAGTGTGATTGTTATCTTTTTAATGTGATTGGTAATTGTCGTAGAAATATCAAATTTTCACGATATGTTTGGGAGGTGAAATAATAAAAAGATTATAATTTTGTCTTGCGAGATCTAAAAAGATCATTCCCTTCCAAATTGACATAAAATGAAAGAAGACCTAAAAAAATTTCAGGATATCTCGTTTAATTTTATTAAAAATACAAATCTTTTCTCATTAATAATGGAATTTATTATAAACGTTGTGATTAAATAAAATAATGAAGGAAACTATTAGTGTGATTGTTATCTTTTTAATGTGATTGGTAATTGTCGTAGAAATATCAAATTTTCACGATATGTTTGGGAGGTGAAATAATAAAAAGATTATAATTTTGTCTTGTGAGATCTAAAAAGATCATTCCCTTCCAAATTGGCATATAATGAAAGAAGACCTAAAAAAATTTCAGGATATCTCGTTTAATTTTATTAAAAATACATATCTCCACTCATTAATAATGGAAATTATTATAAACGTTGTGATAAAAAACTATTAAAGGAAACTATTAATGTGATTGTTATCGTTTTAATGTGATCAGTGATTGTCATAGAAATATCAAAATTTCACGATATGTTTGGGAGGGGAAATAATAAAAAGATTACAATTTTTTTTATTGAGATTTAATAAGATCATTCCCTTCCAAATTGGCATAAAATGAGAGAAGACCTAAAGAATTTTCAGGATATCTCGTTTAATTTCATTAAAAATACATATCTCCTCTCATTAATAACGGAAATTATTATAAACGTTGTGATAAAAAACTATTAAAGGAAACTATTAATGTGATTGTTATCGTTTTAATGTGATCAGTATTGTCATAGAAATATCAAAATTTCACGATATGTTTGGGAGGGGAAATAATAAAAATATTATAATTTTTTTTATGTAGATCTAAGAAGATCATTCCCTTCCAAATTGGCATAAAATGAGAGAAGACCTAAAAAATTTTCAGGATATCTCGTTTAATTTCTTTAAAAATACATATCTCCTCTTATTAATAATGGAAATTAATTTAAACGTTGTGATAAAAAAACTATTAAAGGAAACTATTAATGTGATTGTTATCATTTTAATATGATTGGTAATTGACGTAGAAATATCAAAATTTCACAATATGTTTGGGAGGGGAAATAATAAAGAGATTATAATTTTTTTTATTGAGATCTAAGATGATCATTCCCTTCCAAATTGGCATAAAATGAGAGAAGACCTAAAGAATTTTTAGGATATCTCGTTTAATTTCATTAAAAATACATATCTCCTCTCATTAATAATGGAAATTATTATAAACGTTGTGATAAAAAACTATTAATGTGATTGTTATCGTTTTAATGTGATTGGTAATTGTCGTAGAAATATCATAATTTCACTATTGTTTGGGAGGGGAAATAATAAAAAGATTATATTTTTTTTTTTGAGATCTAAGAAGATCATTCCCTTCCAAATTGGCATAAAATGAGAGAAGACCTAAAGAATTTTTAGGATATCTCGTTTAATTTCATTAAAAATACATATCTCCTCTCATTAATAATGTAAATTATTATAAACGTTGTGATAAAAAAAACTAATAGAGGAAACTATTAATGTGATTGTTATCGTTTTAATGTGATTGGTAATTGTGTTAGAAATATCAATATTTCACGATATGTTTGGGAGGTAAAATAATGAAAAGATTATAATTTTTTGTTGTGAGACCTAAAAAGATCATTCCCTTCCAAATTGGCATAAAATTAGAGAAGACCTAAAAAAATTTCAGGATATCTCGTTTAATTTCATTAAAAATACATATCTCCTCGCATTAATAGTGGAAATTATTATAAACGTTGTGATAAAAAACTATTAAAGGAAACTATTAATGTGATTCTTATCGTTTTAATGTGATTAGTAATTGTCGTAGAAATATCAAAATTTCACAATATGTTTGGGAGGGGAAATAATAAAAAGATTATAATTTTTTTTATTGAGATCTAAGAAGATCATTCCCTTCCAAATTGGGATAAAATGAGAGAAGACCTAAAAAAATTTCAGGATATCTCGTTTAATTTCATTAAAAATACATATCTACTCTCATTAATAATGGAAATTATTATAAACGTTGTGATAAAAAATTATTAAAGGAAACTATTAATGTGATTGTTATTGTTTTAATGTGATTAGTAATTGTCATAGAAATATCAAAATTTCACGATATGTTTGGGAGGGGAAATAATAAAAAGATTATAATCTTTTTTTATTGAGATCTAAGAAGATCATTCCCTTCCAAATTGGCATAAAATGAGAGAAGACCTAAACAATTTTCAGGATATCTCGTTTAATTTCTTTAAAAATACATATCTCCTCTTATTGATAATGGAAATTAATTTAAACATTGTGATAAAAAAACTATTAAAGGAAACTATTAATGTGATTGTTATCGTTTTAATATGATTGGTAATTGACGTAGAAATATCAAAATTTCACAATATGTTTGGGAGGGGAAATAATAAAAAGATTATAATTTTTTTTATTGAGATCTAAGAAGATCATTCCCTTCCAAATTGGCATAAAATGAGACAAGACCCAAAGAATTTTTAGGATATCTCGTTTAATTTCATTAAAAATACATATCTCCTCTCATTAATAATGGAAATTATTATAAACGTTGTGATAAAAAACTATTAATGGAAACTATTAATGTAATTGTTATCGTTTTAATGTGATTCGTAATTGTCGTAGAAATATCAAAATTTCACGATTGTTTGGGAGGGGAAATAATAAAAAGATTATAATTTTTTTTATTGAGATCTAAGAAGATCATTGTAACACCCTAAATTTTTATTTTACTATTTATAAATAATTTTCTATAAATGTTATAGGAAATTATGTACTGTATTTTATAGAAAACTTATGTACATATTTTCATAATAAATATTATACATTTCTATTCAGTAAAATTTTTTGAGTCTTTTGATATCTTTATTTTAGTTTAAATTGATTGTTGACTGGACAGTTGTGTTAGGCAGCTGTCCAGGATAAATTTTCCACTGTAGAATTTTAGAGTAAATTGTATCTTAATAAAAAGACAATTGAATGTAGATTTAAAATATATACAGTTGAGGAGTTAAATTGACAGTTGACTGGACAGTTATGTCAGGCAGCTGTCCAGGATAAGTTTTCAACTGTAGAATTTTAGGATAATCTGTACCTCAATAAAAAGGTAATTGAATATAGATTTAATATATATACAGTTAAAGGATTAAAATGCTAGTTTCGAATTACTAGAAATTTCTTAGAGTTAGAACTCTGATAAATTATTACGGTAAAATCTTAAGATAGAAAATTAAGATAGAATTTATATGACATCTATGGAATATTCTATTAATTATAACATACTTAGAATAATTATTAAAATTGTTTAACTAAGAAAAATAAAATTACAAACTCTTAGCCAATCAAATTGTGACAAATTGACATTTCTAGAGTGATAAAATTAAGCTAATTAGACCTTGATTCAGAGATCAGTAAGACACTACCCCAAGGTTTTTGACAGTGAGGAATTCAATGGTGGTGTTATTTTCCTCAAATTCTAATTAGTTTGTAAAATAATTAAAAAGCTCCACAATATTCTAGAAAAATCCATATTTTTCCTACAATTTTTGACTTTTGGAACACTTGGTTGGCTAGTCTCCTAAGGCAACTATTTTGGCCGTCCAAGTGGGCTGTGATTTTGGCCAAATGGACTGCCTTGGGCAGCTGCAGCTGGACGTGAGATTGCTCTTAAAATGGGTGAAGAAAATTTTTCTATAAATACGTAAGTAATCAAGCAAAATTGAAAATCAAAAACCTAGCTTTCTCTACATCAAAACCGTGAGCTTAAAGACCAGCTGCAGCCCTCTCCATTTCACTTCTTCTTAACATCTATTTCACTTCATCTTAGCTTCTAAATTCAAGAAAGAAACCAATCCTAATCTCACCTACATCCACAAATATTCGGTCAAATAGAAGGAAATTGGGAGAAAAGCTTAGAAAATTCAAGAAGACAAGGTAGAAGGGAGAAAAGAGATTCAAGGGTTCCTACATCAAACTAAGGATTCTAGGTAAGGATCATGGCATTTAATTTCAATTTAGACCACTTGGAATGTAGAAAAACATGTCTTGATGTTTAAATTCAAGAATTGATCAAGAGCCATGAAATTGAATTTGGGGCTTATATAAATTTGATGTTAGAAGTGTGAAATTGGTGTTTGATGTAATGTTTGATTGATATTGATGATGTGTTATGATTGAATTGAACTTTGATTGGTTTGTTTGTGATTGAAATTGCTTGGTTGATTTTGAGATGTTGGAAATTTTGAGAAAAAAATCATTCACGGCCATGAAGGAATTGAAAGGGTGCTAGGTGGAAATTTTTCAAATGACCAAGGGTAAAATAGTCATTTCACATGTAGGGACACATTGGGAATTTTAGAAAAAGTTTAAGGGCATTTTCGGCAATAATTAAAAAGTATAAGGGTAATTAGGTAATTTCACATTTAGAGGATACAATTGGAATTTTATAAAAAGATTGAGGTTAATTAGGTAATTTCACATTTAGAGGATACAATTGGAATTTTATAAAAAGATTGAGGTTAATTAGGTAATTTCACATTTAGAGGACACAATTGGAATTTTATAAAAAGATTGAGGATAATTAGGTAATTTCATAGATTCTAGAACAATTAGGGACATATTTGGAATTTCATAAAAAGATCAAGGGCAAAATGGGAAATTTTAGAAAATAGTAAGGATAATTTGGTAATTTCACCCTTTGAGGGAAAAATTGGAATTTTAGAAAAAGATAGGGGTATTTTAGTAATTTCCATAGTAAAGAATAATTGGTAATTTTAGTAAAAGTTTAGTAATTTTTGCTAGTAAAGGACTAGTTAGTATTTTATTAAGGTATTGATGTTATAATGTTAATTAGTGAATTTTTATAATTTTTATGTGATTGATTAATATTAATTATTTGTTTATTAGCATCATTATCATATTGCATAAGTCTGAGTTCTTGGAAAATACAAAGATTTCAAATGAGAAATGAGTTTTTAAATGAGAAATGATTTTGTTGACTAACCGGGACTGCGGTAGTCATGAAAAATGAGTATGTTTGGGGGAATTGATTTCCAGGACTGTGTTGACTGACCGGACTATGGTAGTCATGTATTTGAAAAGATGATTGAGATTATGAACAGAGAACTGTGTTGACTGACCGGAATGCGGTAGTCATGTATTTGAAAAGATGATTGAGAATATGAATAATGAATATGATAGTCCTGAGAAATGGGTGAGCAGAGTAAGTTAGACAGGACTGTATAGTCTGTGATTATATAGTCTGTGGGGTGAAGGATATTGGCAATTCCACATGTGGCTGGAAACTGGACTGAGTTGCGGTCGTGGTGGCCTTCCGGGTATCCTGATCTTCTAATTCTGTCTAGTTTATTCGCGTTTAGTAGGGGCTGATAGCTGAATTGCAGTGCGTAATGGTAGGCCAGTTACTTACTAAACACTCAAAGGGGAAGTCTCCATGGAGCAGGGTCAAAATGATTTTGAGTCAAAAAAATGAATTTGAGTAAAAAAAAAAAACTGCATTTGCATAAATCATACTGCATTTAATTATGTGTGTAACTAATTAATTTGTTATGATATGAATTTGTTTGAAATTGTTTTAATTGTATGAGAAATTAAATGCCTGATCCGGTAATGCTGTCCCCAGATTCTAGGGGAGTGTGAATTGCAGGTGTCTGAAGATATAGTTAAATGATGAAGATGCAGAAATTCCAGAGCATATAGGATGGGACTATTTTGGGTAGACAATAATTTGTAATACTTAGAATTATTTTGTAACAGTGTTTATAAAAATTTTAATGATGTAAATTACAGAACATATTTTGGATTGTAAGAGAACGTATCAGAACTTTGAAATAAATATATAAAATAAAATAAATAGTTAAATTATGTTTTATAAGAAAAGGGGGTTACATTAGTGGTATCAGAGCTCTGGTTATGCATCTCTAGGACTTGCGAGTAGTGGGTCTATTAGGTGTTTTGCTGTGTTACCCTGATTAGAATTGTTTGTTTGTTAAGAATATTATGGAAAAAAGGGTAGTAACTAGATCTGAAAATTTAAGACAAGTAGAAATGAGAAGAGGAATGCTAGTTATAAATCCTAGAGTTCAAACTAATAGTATAGCTGAGATGGCAGAAAGGAAGAAAGGAAATCTTGATAGAGTTGTGAGGGTGCACACTCAGGACTCAGTTGAGATGACTTTCTCTCCTAATGCTTAAAATTTTATTATTATTAGTATTGTTCAAGTTGGGTTATTTTCCCTGTTACTTATATTGTGAATTTAAGAGTTATAATCTTGAGTTAGTTGAGAAAGGAGATCTAAAGACCTGAATTCGTAGATCAAGGTTGAGAATAGAGGTCCAAATATTTGAGTTTATAGGATAATAGTTGAGTTTGACAATGGAAAGAAAACAAAGTTTTGAAGGTACCTTGATGTTTGGAATATGATGAGATGTTGAAAGTATGGTTATTGCCATATTGTTCTAATGGATGTTTTCATGTGTTTTGAAGGCTGAAACAGTGTATCGTAGTATAAATTTGTCACGGGATTGATATCTTAACTATTAGGACTTGAAATTTTGTGTTTTAGACATGATTTAGAACCAAAATAGTGCATTTTTCTGGTGCAGTAAAATAGCCTGCGGGTGTAACACTGTTAAATTACATTCCATGGTGTAAGTGGTGATTTAAGGCTTGTATAATTGAGGTTATTAATGATCCATGTTATAGGACTTAGTGGGTAGGTATTAGTGAGGGTTCTTGATGGTTAAACCTTGACTAAGAGAGTAGAATAGGACCCAAATGCTAAGTTAGTAGCAGTTGTCCTAAGAAATTTAAAAAAAAAAAAAAAAAAAAAAAAAAAAAAGTTGAGGATGTTAATCATGTTTAAAATCCTAACCTCTAAAATACGTTTGAATTGTGTGATAACTGTAACATCCTCATTTCACTATTTGTACGCATTTATATATGTACATTATGAACACTTATGCACTGTATTTTATAAAACTCTATGAACATATTTTCTTAATGAAATTAATACAGTTCTACTCAGAAGATTTTTCTGAATTTCTAAATGTCTTCGTTTTTGCTGAAATTGATAGTTGACTGGACTGCTATGTCAGACAGCTGTCCAGGGTAAATTTTCAAGTATAGAATTTTGAACTCATTTATAACTTAAAAGAAAGGTAATAGAATATAGATTAAAAATATATACAGATAAAGAATTAAAATGCTTATTCAGAATTGTTAGGATTTTCTGAAAGTTAGAACTTTGAGGAATTATTACGGTAAAATTCTAAGACAGAAAATTTAGAGAAAATTCATAGGATATCTATAGAATTATCTAATAATTGTAATATACTTAGAATAATTATTAAAAATGTTTAACCAAGAAAAATTTAATTTAGAACCTTAACCAATCAAAAAGTGACAACTTAGGCTTTTCTAAGATCACTAAATTAAGCTAATTAGGCTTGGATTAAGAGATAAGTAAGACACTACCCCAAGGTTTTTGATAGTGAGGAATCCAATGGTGGTGTTATTTTCTTCAAATTCTAATTAGTTTGTAAGATAATTAACAGCCCTAAATTATTCTAGAAAATTCCATTAAATTACCTACAAATGTTGACTTTTGACCTTTTGGAAGGCAAGTCACTTGCTGCACTCCTTTGGCTGTCCAAGTGGATGGGGAAGCTTGGAGAACTGATCTCCCTTGGCCAATAGGGGCTGCTGGACGTGCAGGAGCTGCTGGATGTGAAGGAAACATCCAATTTGGTTAATTCTTGGTTTAATGAAGCAAATAACTTAAGAAAAAAGGCAAAAAGTCACAAAAGCTATTTTTCTCTCCAAAACAGAACCGTGAGCTTCCTTACCCAGCAGCTGCAGCTCTTGACTTCATTTCATCTTAACTTCATCATCTCATCCCAAATTAAGAAACCAAACCATCCAAACTTCCAAAACACAAAGCTTATTCGGCTAGTAGAGAAAGAATTGGAGAAAATCTCAAAAATTCCTACAAGACCAAGGAGTGAGGGAGAAAGGAATTCAAGGCTTTTTCTTCAATTAAAGAGTTTAAGGTAAGGATCTAGGCATTTAATTTCAATTAGAACCCTTGGAATTAGAAGAAAACATGTTGTAGGCTTAGATTAAAAATTTGAACTAGAATCATGAAAACTTGAAATTGATTTAGGGGTTTTGTGTTTTTGATGCTTGTGATTGCAATTCATGGATTGGAATGATGTTTGATTGAATTTTTAAGGTGTTGTAATGGTTGAAATTTGGTTTGTTGAATTTTGATTGAAATTGTGATTTGATTGAATTTTGGTTGGAATTGGAGTTTGTAGCTTTGGAAGAATTGTTGAGAATGGCTTGTAGACCATTCGGCCAGCCCTAAAATGCAAGGGATATTATGTGGAAATTTTTATAAAACCAAGGGCAAAATGGTCATTTTACATGTAGGGACACATTGGGTATTTTGGAAAAAGATTGAGGGCATTTTCGGAAATTATTAAAATACTAATGTTATAAGGTAAATTGCTTAATTTTTGTATTCTTGTATATTAATGTGTACAAATTATTTATTTAATTGTGATCATGAACATAATTCGTTGCATGAGTCTTTTTGGGGGATTTATAAAGATTCAAGTGAAAAATAATTGATGTTGGCTAACCGGGATTTCGGTAGCCATGAAAAGAAAGAAAAGAAAAGAAAAGAAAGAAAAGAAAAGAAAAGAAAGAAAAGAAAGAATTATGTTGACTAACCGGGACTGCGGTAGTCATGTGAAATGAAAATGATTGAGAAAGAATTATGTTGACTAACCGAGACTGCGGTAGTCATGAGAATTGAGTTGATCTATGAGAAATGATTTTGTTGACTAACCGAGACTGCGGTAGTCATGTGAAATGAATATGATTTGAGAATTGAATCTTTGGGGTGAGCAGAATAAGTTAGACAGGACTGTATAGTCTGTGATTATATAGTCTGTGGGGTGAGGGATATTGGCAATTCCACATGTGGCTGTAATCTGGACAGAGATGCTGCCGTGGTGGCCTTCCGGGTATCCTGACCTCCTAATTCTGTTTAGTTTATTCGCGTTTAGTAGGGGCTGATAGCTGAATTACAGATCGTAATGGTAGGCCAGTTTCTTACTAAACACTCAAAGGGGAAGTCTCCATGGAGCAGGGTCAAAACGAATTTGAGTCAAAAACTGCATTGCATAAATCATACTGCATTTAATTATGTGTGTAACTAATTAATTTGTTATGATATGTATTTGTTTGAAATTGTTTTAATTCTATGAGAAATTAAATGCCTGATCCTGTAATGCTGTCCCCAGATTCTAGGGGAGTGTGAATTGCAGGTGCTTGAAGATATAGTTATATGATGAAGATGCAGAAATTCCAGAGCATATAGGATGGGACTATTTTGGGTAGACAATAATTTGTAGTAGTTAGAATTATTTTGTAGCAGTGTTTATATAAATTTTAATGATGTAAATTACAGAACATATTTTGGATTGTAAGAGATCGTATCAGAACTTTGAAATAAATATATAAAATGAATTAAATAGTTAAATTATGTTTTATAAAAAAAAAAGGGGGTTACATTAGTGGTATCAGAGCTCTGGTTATGCATCTCTAGGACTTGCGAGTAGTGGGTCTATTAGGTGTTTTGCTGTGTTACCCTGATTAGAATTTTTGTTTGTTAAGAATATTATGGGAAAAAGGGTAGTAACTAGATCTGAAATTTTAAGACATGTAGAAATGAGAAGAGGAAGGCTAGTTATAAATCCTAGAGTTGAAACTAATAGTATAGCTGAGATTCTAAGAAAGGAAGGGATGGCAGAAAGGAAGAAAGGAAATCTTGATAGAGTTGTGAGGGTGCACACTCAGGACTCAATCGAGATGACTTTTCCCTCCTAATGCTAAATTTTAATATTGTTCAAGTTGGGTTATTTTCCATGTTACTTATATTGTGAATTTAAGACTTATAATCTTGAGTTAGTTGAGAAAGGAGATCTAAAGACCTGAGTTTGTAGATCAAGGTTGAGAATAGAGGTCCAAATATTTGAGTTTATAGGATAATAGTTGAGTTTGATAAAAGAAAGAAAACAAAGTTTTGAAGGTACCTTGATGTGTGGAATATAATGAGATGTTGAAAGTATGGTTATTGCCATATTGTTCTAATGGATGTTTTCATGTGTTTTGAAGGCTGAAACAGTGTATCGTAGTATAAATTTGTCACAGGATTGATATCTTAACTATTAGGACTTGAAATTTTGTGTTTTAGACATGAATTAGAACCAAAATAGTGCATTTTTCTGGTGCAGTAAATTAGCCTGCGGGTTTAATATGTTTAATTACATTCCCATGGTGTAAGTGATGATTTAAGACTTGTATAATTGAGGTTATCAAGGATCCATGTTGTAGGTCTTAGTTGGTAGGTATATATATATGAGAATTCTTGTTGGTCAAACCTTGATTAAGAAAGTAGAATAGGACCCAAATACTAAGTTAGTAGAAGTTGTCCTAAGAATATTTTTAGTTGAAAGAGTAAGTGATTGGAAGGCCTAAGGGTGTGTGTCTTGATGTTGGATATTGAACCCAAGTAAAAAAATAAAAAAATAAAAAAATAAATAAATAAATTGGTAGTAGTGAATTGGAGTAATTTGAGGATGTTAATCATGTTTAACATGCCCTATACCTTGCTTGTTTCTGTGCCTACATCTAACCCAATCCTAACCTCTAAAATATGTTTGCATTATGTGATAACCATCAGAGATAGATCATTTGTTGTGAACTTGATTTGTTTGCCTTTAACTGACCTTGATGTGATATTAGGAATGGATTGGTTAGCAGCCAACCGTATTCTAATAGATTGTGTTTCTAAAACTTTAATTTTTCCTAAACTTGATGTTTCTAGACTTAAGCCTATCCAACCTAAGGAAATATTATTTAAAAGTGAAATTCAAAAATACATGTTATCATCTCTTGGAACTAAGGAGATAAAATTGAAATAGACTCTGTGCTAGTTGTAAATGAATATCCTGAAATTTTCCTGATGATGTTTCTGGTTTGCGTCCTGAAAGAGAATAG
Source organism: Pueraria montana var. lobata (assembly GCA_026413185.1). NCBI lineage: Eukaryota > Viridiplantae > Streptophyta > Magnoliopsida > Fabales > Fabaceae > Pueraria > Pueraria montana. The sequence continues at coordinate 53,461 of JAOZWA010000174.1, forward strand.
AATTTAGTATAGATTTGATGCCTGGTACTAGACCAATTTCTATGCAACCATATAGAATGTCATTATTGAAATTAATCGAGTTAAAGAAACAATTGGAAGAATTATTAGAAAAACAGTTTGTAAGGCCTAGTGTGTCCCTATGGTGAGCCTCAATATTATTAGTTAAAAAGAAAGATGGAGGATCTAAGTTATGTATAGATTATAGACAATTAAATAAAGTAACTATAAAGAATAAATATCCTTTACCTAGAATAGATGATTTAATGGACCAACTTAGAGGAGCAACAATTTTCTCTAAAATAGATTTAAGGTCTGGGTACCAATAAATTACAGTAAAAAGGAGGATATACCCAAGACTGCTTTTAGGACTAGATATGGACATTATGAATATCAAGTGATGCCATTTGGAGTGACTAATGGCCCAGCAGTGTTGGATTATATGAATAGGGTGTTTGGACCATACTTAGATCATTTTGTAGTAGTATTTACAGATGATATATTAATATATTCTAAAAATAAAGAAGAACATGAAAATCATCTTAGAATAATATTAGAAATTTTAAAAGATAGAAAATTATATGCTAAATTGTCTAAGTGTGAATTTTGGTTGGAGGAAGTGAAAAATTTAGGACATTTAATTTCTAAAGATGAACTAAGTGTAGATTTTTCTAAGGTAGAAGCAGTTTTAGAATGGGAAAGGCCTAAGACAGTAACTGAGATTAGTAGTTCTTAAGATTTGATGGATATTATAGAAGATTGATTGAAGGATTTTCTAAGATAACTGAACCCTTAATAGAATTTTATTTGGAGTGAGAGTTGTGAGAAAATTTTCGAAGAATTGAAACATAAATTGACTACCTCACTAGTTTTAGTTTTACCCGACCTAAATGAATCCTATGAGGTATACTGTGATGTTTCATCTCTAGGGTTAAGATGTGTGTTGATATAAAATAAGAAAGTGGTAGCTTATGCATCTAGGCGGTTGAAATCACATGAGAGAAATTATCCTACTCATGATTTGGAGTTAGCAACTATAGTTTTTGCTTTGAAGATTTGGAGATATTATTTATATGGATCAAGATTTGATGTATATAGTGATCATAAGAGTTTAAAATATTTGTTTGGAAAAAAAAATGGAAAGGAGACAAAGAAGATGGATGGAGTTTATTAAAGATTATGATTTTCAGTTAATGTATCATTCAGGAAAAGCTAATGTAGTAGCAGATGCTTTAAGTAGGAAAATTGTACATATGTCAACTATGATGATTAAAGAATTAGAATTAATACAATAATTTAGAGATTTGAATTTGTGTACAGTTAGAGAAAAAGATAAAAATTCAATTAGGAAGGATTACTAATGATTTTTGGAAGAGATTAAGAAGAAACAAGATGTAGATATATTTATTCAAGAAAAGAAAGCATTAATAGGAACAAATAAAGTAAAAGAATTTAATGTAGGAATAGATGGAATTATTAGATTTAAAAATAGAATTTGTGTACCTAATAATCAAGAATTTAAGGAATTAATTTTGGAGGAAGGACACAAAAGTAAACGTAGTATTCATCCTAGAACAACAAAAATATATAAAGATTTAAAGGGAATGTTTTGGTGGTCTAGGATGAAGAGAGATGTAGCAGAATATGTGGCTAGATGTTTAACATGTTAGAAAGCAAAGATTGAATATCAGAAACCCTTTGATCTGTTACATCCTTTAGAGATACCTATATGGAAACGGAATAGTATATCAATAGATTTTGTGGTAGGATTACCTAGAACACATAGGAATTTTGATACCATTTGAGTAATTGTAGATAGATTAACTAAATTAGTACATTTTGCTTTCAATAAATATTAGGTATTCTTTAGAAAAATTAGCTTAATTGTACTTAAAGGAAATAATTAGATTATCTGGAGTACCTACTAGTATAGAGTCTAATAAAGACCCTAGCTTTGTTTTTAAATTTTTGGAAAGATTTTCAGAACGCTTTAAGAAGTAAAATTTTATCTTAGTTTAGTATAACACCCTAAGATTGATGGTCAAACAGAAAGGACTATTCGGACATTAGAAGATCTCTTAAGAGCCTGTACATTAGAAGAGAAAGGAAAACCCAACATTTGAAACAAAGCCTATTAAGATTGAGGACAGAAGGATTAAGTACCTGAGAGGTAAAGAAATTTCTCTAGTTAAGGTTATTTGGGATGATATCAGAGGTGATGCTACGTGGGAGTTAGAGGAAAAAATGAAAGAAACATATCCTCATTTGTTTGTATAGTTATTTTGTTGTATAGTTGTATGGTTATATATTTGTATTAGAAATTTCGAGGACGAAATTTTTATTAGTAGGGGAGAATTGTAACATCCTCATTTCACTATTTGTACGCATTTATATATGTACATTATGAACACTTATGCACTGTATTTTATAAAACTCTATGAACATATTTTCTTAATGAAATTAATACAGTTCTACTCAGAAGATTTTTCTGAATTTCTAAATGTCTTCGTTTTTGCTGAAATTGATAGTTGACTGGACTGCTATGTCAGACAGCTGTCCAGGGTAAATTTTCAAGTATAGAATTTTGAACTCATTTATAACTTAAAAGAAAGGTAATAGAATATAGATTAAAAATATATACAGATAAAGAATTAAAATGCTTATTCAGAATTGTTAGGATTTTCTGAAAGTTAGAACTTTGAGGAATTATTACGGTAAAATTCTAAGACAGAAAATTTAGAGAAAATTCATAGGATATCTATAGAATTATCTAATAATTGTAATATACTTAGAATAATTATTAAAAATGTTTAACCAAGAAAAATTTAATTTAGAACCTTAACCAATCAAAAAGTGACAACTTAGGCTTTTCTAAGATCACTAAATTAAGCTAATTAGGCTTGGATTAAGAGATAAGTAAGACACTACCCCAAGGTTTTTGATAGTGAGGAATCCAATGGTGGTGTTATTTTCTTCAAATTCTAATTAGTTTGTAAGATAATTAACAGCCCTAAATTATTCTAGAAAATTCCATTAAATTACCTACAAATGTTGACTTTTGACCTTTTGGAAGGCAAGTCACTTGCTGCACTCCTTTGGCTGTCCAAGTGGATGGGGAAGCTTGGAGAACTGATCTCCCTTGGCCAATAGGGGCTGCTGGACGTGCAGGAGCTGCTGGATGTGAAGGAAACATCCAATTTGGTTAATTCTTGGTTTAATGAAGCAAATAACTTAAGAAAAAAGGCAAAAAGTCACAAAAGCTATTTTTCTCTCCAAAACAGAACCGTGAGCTTCCTTACCCAGCAGCTGCAGCTCTTGACTTCATTTCATCTTAACTTCATCATCTCATCCCAAATTAAGAAACCAAACCATCCAAACTTCCAAAACACAAAGCTTATTCGGCTAGTAGAGAAAGAATTGGAGAAAATCTCAAAAATTCCTACAAGACCAAGGAGTGAGGGAGAAAGGAATTCAAGGCTTTTTCTTCAATTAAAGAGTTTAAGGTAAGGATCTAGGCATTTAATTTCAATTAGAACCCTTGGAATTAGAAGAAAACATGTTGTAGGCTTAGATTAAAAATTTGAACTAGAATCATGAAAACTTGAAATTGATTTAGGGGTTTTGTGTTTTTGATGCTTGTGATTGCAATTCATGGATTGGAATGATGTTTGATTGAATTTTTAAGGTGTTGTAATGGTTGAAATTTGGTTTGTTGAATTTTGATTGAAATTGTGATTTGATTGAATTTTGGTTGGAATTGGAGTTTGTAGCTTTGGAAGAATTGTTGAGAATGGCTTGTAGACCATTCGGCCAGCCCTAAAATGCAAGGGATATTATGTGGAAATTTTTATAAAACCAAGGGCAAAATGGTCATTTTACATGTAGGGACACATTGGGTATTTTGGAAAAAGATTGAGGGCATTTTCGGAAATTATTAAAATACTAATGTTATAAGGTAAATTGCTTAATTTTTGTATTCTTGTATATTAATGTGTACAAATTATTTATTTAATTGTGATCATGAACATAATTCGTTGCATGAGTCTTTTTGGGGGATTTATAAAGATTCAAGTGAAAAATAATTGATGTTGGCTAACCGGGATTTCGGTAGCCATGAAAAGAAAGAAAAGAAAAGAAAAGAAAGAAAAGAAAAGAAAAGAAAGAAAAGAAAGAATTATGTTGACTAACCGGGACTGCGGTAGTCATGTGAAATGAAAATGATTGAGAAAGAATTATGTTGACTAACCGAGACTGCGGTAGTCATGAGAATTGAGTTGATCTATGAGAAATGATTTTGTTGACTAACCGAGACTGCGGTAGTCATGTGAAATGAATATGATTTGAGAATTGAATCTTTGGGGTGAGCAGAATAAGTTAGACAGGACTGTATAGTCTGTGATTATATAGTCTGTGGGGTGAGGGATATTGGCAATTCCACATGTGGCTGTAATCTGGACAGAGATGCTGCCGTGGTGGCCTTCCGGGTATCCTGACCTCCTAATTCTGTTTAGTTTATTCGCGTTTAGTAGGGGCTGATAGCTGAATTACAGATCGTAATGGTAGGCCAGTTTCTTACTAAACACTCAAAGGGGAAGTCTCCATGGAGCAGGGTCAAAACGAATTTGAGTCAAAAACTGCATTGCATAAATCATACTGCATTTAATTATGTGTGTAACTAATTAATTTGTTATGATATGTATTTGTTTGAAATTGTTTTAATTCTATGAGAAATTAAATGCCTGATCCTGTAATGCTGTCCCCAGATTCTAGGGGAGTGTGAATTGCAGGTGCTTGAAGATATAGTTATATGATGAAGATGCAGAAATTCCAGAGCATATAGGATGGGACTATTTTGGGTAGACAATAATTTGTAGTAGTTAGAATTATTTTGTAGCAGTGTTTATATAAATTTTAATGATGTAAATTACAGAACATATTTTGGATTGTAAGAGATCGTATCAGAACTTTGAAATAAATATATAAAATGAATTAAATAGTTAAATTATGTTTTATAAAAAAAAAAGGGGGTTACATTAGTGGTATCAGAGCTCTGGTTATGCATCTCTAGGACTTGCGAGTAGTGGGTCTATTAGGTGTTTTGCTGTGTTACCCTGATTAGAATTTTTGTTTGTTAAGAATATTATGGGAAAAAGGGTAGTAACTAGATCTGAAATTTTAAGACATGTAGAAATGAGAAGAGGAAGGCTAGTTATAAATCCTAGAGTTGAAACTAATAGTATAGCTGAGATTCTAAGAAAGGAAGGGATGGCAGAAAGGAAGAAAGGAAATCTTGATAGAGTTGTGAGGGTGCACACTCAGGACTCAATCGAGATGACTTTTCCCTCCTAATGCTAAATTTTAATATTGTTCAAGTTGGGTTATTTTCCATGTTACTTATATTGTGAATTTAAGACTTATAATCTTGAGTTAGTTGAGAAAGGAGATCTAAAGACCTGAGTTTGTAGATCAAGGTTGAGAATAGAGGTCCAAATATTTGAGTTTATAGGATAATAGTTGAGTTTGATAAAAGAAAGAAAACAAAGTTTTGAAGGTACCTTGATGTGTGGAATATAATGAGATGTTGAAAGTATGGTTATTGCCATATTGTTCTAATGGATGTTTTCATGTGTTTTGAAGGCTGAAACAGTGTATCGTAGTATAAATTTGTCACAGGATTGATATCTTAACTATTAGGACTTGAAATTTTGTGTTTTAGACATGAATTAGAACCAAAATAGTGCATTTTTCTGGTGCAGTAAATTAGCCTGCGGGTTTAATATGTTTAATTACATTCCCATGGTGTAAGTGATGATTTAAGACTTGTATAATTGAGGTTATCAAGGATCCATGTTGTAGGTCTTAGTTGGTAGGTATATATATATGAGAATTCTTGTTGGTCAAACCTTGATTAAGAAAGTAGAATAGGACCCAAATACTAAGTTAGTAGAAGTTGTCCTAAGAATATTTTTAGTTGAAAGAGTAAGTGATTGGAAGGCCTAAGGGTGTGTGTCTTGATGTTGGATATTGAACCCAAGTAAAAAAATAAAAAAATAAAAAAATAAATAAATAAATTGGTAGTAGTGAATTGGAGTAATTTGAGGATGTTAATCATGTTTAACATGCCCTATACCTTGCTTGTTTCTGTGCCTACATCTAACCCAATCCTAACCTCTAAAATATGTTTGCATTATGTGATAACCATCAGAGATAGATCATTTGTTGTGAACTTGATTTGTTTGCCTTTAACTGACCTTGATGTGATATTAGGAATGGATTGGTTAGCAGCCAACCGTATTCTAATAGATTGTGTTTCTAAAACTTTAATTTTTCCTAAACTTGATGTTTCTAGACTTAAGCCTATCCAACCTAAGGAAATATTATTTAAAAGTGAAATTCAAAAATACATGTTATCATCTCTTGGAACTAAGGAGATAAAATTGAAATAGACTCTGTGCTAGTTGTAAATGAATATCCTGAAATTTTCCTGATGATGTTTCTGGTTTGCGTCCTGAAAGAGAATAGAATTTAGTATAGATTTGATGCCTGGTACTAGACCAATTTCTATGCAACCATATAGAATGTCATTATTGAAATTAATCGAGTTAAAGAAACAATTGGAAGAATTATTAGAAAAACAGTTTGTAAGGCCTAGTGTGTCCCTATGGTGAGCCTCAGTATTATTAGTTAAAAAGAAAGATGGAGGATCTAAGTTATGTATAGATTATAGACAATTAAATAAAGTAACTATAAAGAATAAATATCCTTTACCTAGAATAGATGATTTAATGGACCAACTTAGAGGAGCAACAATTTTCTCTAAAATAGATTTAAGGTCTGGGTACCAATAAATTACAGTAAAAAGGAGGATATACCCAAGACTGCTTTTAGGACTAGATATGGACATTATGAATATCAAGTGATGCCATTTGGAGTGACTAATGGCCCAGCAGTGTTGGATTATATGAATAGGGTGTTTGGACCATACTTAGATCATTTTGTAGTAGTATTTACAGATGATATATTAATATATTCTAAAAATAAAGAAGAACATGAAAATCATCTTAGAATAATATTAGAAATTTTAAAAGATAGAAAATTATATGCTAAATTGTCTAAGTGTGAATTTTGGTTGGAGGAAGTGAAAATTTTAGGACATTTAATTTCTAAAGATGAACTAAGTGTAGATTTTTCTAAGGTAGAAGCAGTTTTAGAATGGGAAAGGCCTAAGACAGTAACTGAGATTAGTAGTTCTTAAGATTTGATGGATATTATAGAAGATTGATTGAAGGATTTTCTAAGATAACTGAACCCTTAATAGAATTTTATTTGGAGTGAGAGTTGTGAGAAAATTTTCGAAGAATTGAAACATAAATTGACTACCTCACTAGTTTTAGTTTTACCCGACCTAAATGAATCCTATGAGGTATACTGTGATGTTTCATCTCTAGGGTTAAGATGTGTGTTGATATAAAATAAGAAAGTGGTAGCTTATGCATCTAGGCGGTTGAAATCACATGAGAGAAATTATCCTACTCATGATTTGGAGTTAGCAACTATAGTTTTTGCTTTGAAGATTTGGAGATATTATTTATATGGATCAAGATTTGATGTATATAGTGATCATAAGAGTTTAAAATATTTGTTTGGAAAAAAAAATGGAAAGGAGACAAAGAAGATGGATGGAGTTTATTAAAGATTATGATTTTCAGTTAATGTATCATTCAGGAAAAGCTAATGTAGTAGCAGATGCTTTAAGTAGGAAAATTGTACATATGTCAACTATGATGATTAAAGAATTAGAATTAATACAATAATTTAGAGATTTGAATTTGTGTACAGTTAGAGAAAAAGATAAAAATTCAATTAGGAAGGATTACTAATGATTTTTGGAAGAGATTAAGAAGAAACAAGATGTAGATATATTTATTCAAGAAAAGAAAGCATTAATAGGAACAAATAAAGTAAAAGAATTTAATGTAGGAATAGATGGAATTATTAGATTTAAAAATAGAATTTGTGTACCTAATAATCAAGAATTTAAGGAATTAATTTTGGAGGAAGGACACAAAAGTAAACGTAGTATTCATCCTAGAACAACAAAAATATATAAAGATTTAAAGGGAATGTTTTGGTGGTCTAGGATGAAGAGAGATGTAGCAGAATATGTGGCTAGATGTTTAACATGTTAGAAAGCAAAGATTGAATATCAGAAACCCTTTGATCTGTTACATCCTTTAGAGATACCTATATGGAAACGGAATAGTATATCAATAGATTTTGTGGTAGGATTACCTAGAACACATAGGAATTTTGATACCATTTGAGTAATTGTAGATAGATTAACTAAATTAGTACATTTTGCTTTCAATAAATATTAGGTATTCTTTAGAAAAATTAGCTTAATTGTACTTAAAGGAAATAATTAGATTATCTGGAGTACCTACTAGTATAGAGTCTAATAAAGACCCTAGCTTTGTTTTTAAATTTTTGGAAAGATTTTCAGAACGCTTTAAGAAGTAAAATTTTATCTTAGTTTAGTATAACACCCTAAGATTGATGGTCAAACAGAAAGGACTATTCGGACATTAGAAGATCTCTTAAGAGCCTGTACATTAGAAGAGAAAGGAAAACCCAACATTTGAAACAAAGCCTATTAAGATTGAGGACAGAAGGATTAAGTACCTGAGAGGTAAAGAAATTTCTCTAGTTAAGGTTATTTGGGATGATATCAGAGGTGATGCTACGTGGGAGTTAGAGGAAAAAATGAAAGAAACATATCCTCATTTGTTTGTATAGTTATTTTGTTGTATAGTTGTATGGTTATATATTTGTATTAGAAATTTCGAGGACGAAATTTTTATTAGTAGGGGAGAATTGTAACATCCTCATTTCACTATTTGTACGCATTTATATATGTACATTATGAACACTTATGCACTGTATTTTATAAAACTCTATGAACATATTTTCTTAATGAAATTAATACAGTTCTACTCAGAAGATTTTTCTGAATTTCTAAATGTCTTCGTTTTTGCTGAAATTGATAGTTGACTGGACTGCTATGTCAGACAGCTGTCCAGGGTAAATTTTCAAGTATAGAATTTTGAACTCATTTATAACTTAAAAGAAAGGTAATAGAATATAGATTAAAAATATATACAGATAAAGAATTAAAATGCTTATTCAGAATTGTTAGGATTTTCTGAAAGTTAGAACTTTGAGGAATTATTACGGTAAAATTCTAAGACAGAAAATTTAGAGAAAATTCATAGGATATCTATAGAATTATCTAATAATTGTAATATACTTAGAATAATTATTAAAAATGTTTAACCAAGAAAAATTTAATTTAGAACCTTAACCAATCAAAAAGTGACAACTTAGGCTTTTCTAAGATCACTAAATTAAGCTAATTAGGCTTGGATTAAGAGATAAGTAAGACACTACCCCAAGGTTTTTGATAGTGAGGAATCCAATGGTGGTGTTATTTTCTTCAAATTCTAATTAGTTTGTAAGATAATTAACAGCCCTAAATTATTCTAGAAAATTCCATTAAATTACCTACAAATGTTGACTTTTGACCTTTTGGAAGGCAAGTCACTTGCTGCACTCCTTTGGCTGTCCAAGTGGATGGGGAAGCTTGGAGAACTGATCTCCCTTGGCCAATAGGGGCTGCTGGACGTGCAGGAGCTGCTGGATGTGAAGGAAACATCCAATTTGGTTAATTCTTGGTTTAATGAAGCAAATAACTTAAGAAAAAAGGCAAAAAGTCACAAAAGCTATTTTTCTCTCCAAAACAGAACCGTGAGCTTCCTTACCCAGCAGCTGCAGCTCTTGACTTCATTTCATCTTAACTTCATCATCTCATCCCAAATTAAGAAACCAAACCATCCAAACTTCCAAAACACAAAGCTTATTCGGCTAGTAGAGAAAGAATTGGAGAAAATCTCAAAAATTCCTACAAGACCAAGGAGTGAGGGAGAAAGGAATTCAAGGCTTTTTCTTCAATTAAAGAGTTTAAGGTAAGGATCTAGGCATTTAATTTCAATTAGAACCCTTGGAATTAGAAGAAAACATGTTGTAGGCTTAGATTAAAAATTTGAACTAGAATCATGAAAACTTGAAATTGATTTAGGGGTTTTGTGTTTTTGATGCTTGTGATTGCAATTCATGGATTGGAATGATGTTTGATTGAATTTTTAAGGTGTTGTAATGGTTGAAATTTGGTTTGTTGAATTTTGATTGAAATTGTGATTTGATTGAATTTTGGTTGGAATTGGAGTTTGTAGCTTTGGAAGAATTGTTGAGAATGGCTTGTAGACCATTCGGCCAGCCCTAAAATGCAAGGGATATTATGTGGAAATTTTTATAAAACCAAGGGCAAAATGGTCATTTTACATGTAGGGACACATTGGGTATTTTGGAAAAAGATTGAGGGCATTTTCGGAAATTATTAAAATACTAATGTTATAAGGTAAATTGCTTAATTTTTGTATTCTTGTATATTAATGTGTACAAATTATTTATTTAATTGTGATCATGAACATAATTCGTTGCATGAGTCTTTTTGGGGGATTTATAAAGATTCAAGTGAAAAATAATTGATGTTGGCTAACCGGGATTTCGGTAGCCATGAAAAGAAAGAAAAGAAAAGAAAAGAAAGAAAAGAAAAGAAAAGAAAGAAAAGAAAGAATTATGTTGACTAACCGGGACTGCGGTAGTCATGTGAAATGAAAATGATTGAGAAAGAATTATGTTGACTAACCGAGACTGCGGTAGTCATGAGAATTGAGTTGATCTATGAGAAATGATTTTGTTGACTAACCGAGACTGCGGTAGTCATGTGAAATGAATATGATTTGAGAATTGAATCTTTGGGGTGAGCAGAATAAGTTAGACAGGACTGTATAGTCTGTGATTATATAGTCTGTGGGGTGAGGGATATTGGCAATTCCACATGTGGCTGTAATCTGGACAGAGATGCTGCCGTGGTGGCCTTCCGGGTATCCTGACCTCCTAATTCTGTTTAGTTTATTCGCGTTTAGTAGGGGCTGATAGCTGAATTACAGATCGTAATGGTAGGCCAGTTTCTTACTAAACACTCAAAGGGGAAGTCTCCATGGAGCAGGGTCAAAACGAATTTGAGTCAAAAACTGCATTGCATAAATCATACTGCATTTAATTATGTGTGTAACTAATTAATTTGTTATGATATGTATTTGTTTGAAATTGTTTTAATTCTATGAGAAATTAAATGCCTGATCCTGTAATGCTGTCCCCAGATTCTAGGGGAGTGTGAATTGCAGGTGCTTGAAGATATAGTTATATGATGAAGATGCAGAAATTCCAGAGCATATAGGATGGGACTATTTTGGGTAGACAATAATTTGTAGTAGTTAGAATTATTTTGTAGCAGTGTTTATATAAATTTTAATGATGTAAATTACAGAACATATTTTGGATTGTAAGAGATCGTATCAGAACTTTGAAATAAATATATAAAATGAATTAAATAGTTAAATTATGTTTTATAAAAAAAAAAGGGGGTTACAATAACTATCCGAGATAGACAAATTGTTGTGAACTTGATTTGTTGCCTTTAACCGATCTTGATGTGATATTAGGATATGGTTGGTTTATTCTAATAGATTGTGCCTTTAAAACCCTGATTTTTTTGAGCCTAATATTTCTAGACTTAAGCCTGTAAAACCTAAAGAAATATCATTTAAAAGTGAAATTCAAAAATACATGTTATCATCTCTTGGAACTAAAGAAGATAAAATTGAAATTGACTCTGTGCTAGTTGTAAATGAGTATCCTGAAGTTTTTCCTGATGATGTTCCTGGTTTACCTCCTGAGAGAGAAATAGAATTTAGCATTGACTTGATGCCTGGTACTAGACCAATCTCTATGCAACCCTATAGAATGGCACCATTGGAATTAACTGAAGTAAAGAAACAATTGGAAGAGTTGCTAGAAAAACAATTTATAAGAACTAATGTGTCACAATGGGGAGCCCAATATTATTAGTTAAAAAGAAGGATGGAAGATCTAGGTTATGTATAGATTATAGACAATTAAATAAAGTAACTATAAAGAATAAATATCCTTTACCTAGGATAGATGATTTAATGAACCAACTCAGAGGAGCAACAATTTTATCTAAAATAGATTTAAGGTCTGGGTATCATCAAATTAGAGTTAAAAAGGAGGATATATCCAAGACTGCTTTTAGGACTAGATATGGACGTTATGAATATCAAGTGATGCCATTTGGAGTGACTAATGCACCAGCCGTGTTTATGGATTATATGAATAGAGTGTTTAGACCATATTTAGATAATTTTGTAGTAGTATTTATAGATGACATATTAATATATTCTAAAAATAAAGAAGAACATGAAAATCAGCTGAGAATAACACTAGAAACTTTAAAAGATAGAAAATTATATGCTAAATTGTCTAAGTGTGAATTTTGGTTGGAGGAAGTGAAATTTTTGGGACATGTAATATCTAAAGATGGAATAAGTGTAGATCCTTCTAAGGTAGAAGCGGTTTTGGAATGGGAGAGACCTAAAACAGTAACTGAAATTAGGAGTTTCTTAGGATTAGCTGGGTATTATAGAAGATTTATTGAAGAGTTTTCTAAAATAGCTGGACCATTAACAGAATTAACTAGGAAAAATCAACCTTTTGTGTGGAGTGAAGGTTGTGAGAAAAGTTTTCAAGAATTGAAAAAAATAAATTGACTACCTCACCAGTTTTAGTTTTACCTGACCCAAATGAATTCTATGAGGCATCATAGTATACCCTAAGTATGACGCTTCCTACAAAGGATTTGGATGGGTGTTGATGCAAAACATGAAAGTTGTAGCTTATACCTCTAGATAATTGGGATCACATGGAAAGAATTATTCTACTCATGATTTGGACTTAGCTGTGATAGTTTTACCTTGAAAATTTGGAGACATTATTTATATGGATCTAAATTTGAGGTATATAGTGATCATAAAAGTTTAAAATATTTGTTTGACCAAAAGAAATTGAATAGGAGACACAGAAGATAGATGGAGTTTATTTAAGATTTTGATTTTAGTTAATGTATCATCCAGGAAAGACTAATGTAGTAGCAGATGCTTTAGGTAAGAAAATTGTACATATGTCAACTATGATGATTAATGAATTAGACTTAATAGAATAATTTAGAAATGGAATTTGTGTACAGTTAGGAAAAAGGATAAGATTCAATTAGTAATTGATGGAATCATTAGGTTTAATAATAGAATTTATGTACCTAATAATCAAGAATTAAAAGAATTAATTTTAGGAGGAAGGACACAAAAGTAAATTAAGTATTACTCCTGGAATTACAAAAATGTAGAAAAATTTAAAGGAAATGTTTTGATGGTCTAGGATGAAGAAAGATGTGGTAGAATATGTAACTAGATGTTTAACATGTCAGAAAGCAAACATTGAACATCAAAAACCATCTGGCATGTTACAACCTTTGGAGATATCTGTAGATAAATGGTATAGTATATCAATGGACTTGGTGGTAGGATTACCTATGACAAATAAGAATTTTGATACTAATTGGGTAAATATGGATAGATTAACTAAATCAACACATCTTCTTCCAATAAATATTAGGTATTATTAGAAGACTTCTTAAGAGCTTGTACATGGGAAGAAAAAGAAAATTGAGAAAATATATGACCTTTAAGAAATATGACCTTTAGTAGAAATCTTATATAGAAATAATTACCAATCTAGTATAGGTATGGTTTCCTATGCAGCTTTATAAGGCAGAGAATGTAGGACATCACTGGTACAGTATCAGGAGAGTGAGAAATTATTGATAGAGCCAAACATCATTCAGTAAACAATTGAATAATTAAAATTTACTCAAGAGAAAATGGAAACTACACAGAGCCAACAGAAAAGTTATGCATATAAAAGAAGAATATTCTAAAAATATTTATATAATTATATTAGAAATTTCGAGGACGAAATTTTTATTAGTAGGGGAGAATTGTAACACCCTAAATTTTTATTTTACTATTTATAAATAATTTTCTATAAATGTTATAGGAAATTATGTACTGTATTTTATAGAAAACTTATGTACATATTTTCATAATAAATATTATACATTTCTATTCAGTAAAAAATTTTGAGTCTTTTGATATCTTTATTTTAGTTTAAATTGTTTGTTGACTGGACAGTTGTGTTAGGCAGCTGTCCAGGATAAATTTTCCACTGTAGAATTTTAGAGTAAATTGTATCTTAATAAAAAGACAATTGAACGTAGATTTAAAATATATACAGTTGAGGAGTTAAATTGACAGTTGACTGGACAGTTATGTCAGGCAGCTGTCCAGGATAAGTTTTCAACTGTAGAATTTTAGGATAATCTGTACCTCAATAAAAAGGTAATTGAATATAGATTTAATATATATACAGTTAAAGGATTAAAATGCTAGTTTCGAATTACTAGAAATTTCTTAGAGTTAGAACTCTGATAAATTATTACGGTAAAATCTTAAGATAGAAAATTAAGATAGAATTTATATGACATCTATGGAATATTCTATTAATTATAACATACTTAGAATAATTATTAAAATTGTTTAACTAAGAAAAATAAAATTACAAACTCTTAGCCAATCAAATTGTGACAAATTGACATTTCTAGAGTGATAAAATTAAGCTAATTAGACCTTGATTCAGAGATCAGTAAGACACTACCCCAAGGTTTTTGACAGTGAGGAATTCAATGGTGGTGTTATTTTCCTCAAATTCTAATTAGTTTGTAAAATAATTAAAAAGCTCCACAATATTCTAGAAAAATCCATATTTTTCCTACAATTTTTGACTTTTGGAACACTTGGTTGGCTAGTCTCCTAAGGCAACTATTTTGGCCGTCCAAGTGGGCTGTGATTTTGGCCAAATGGACTGCCTTGGGCAGCTGCAGCTGGACGTGAGATTGCTCTTAAAATGGGTGAAGAAAATTTTTCTATAAATACGTAAGTAATCAAGCAAAATTGAAAATCAAAAACCTAGCTTTCTCTACATCAAAACCGTGAGCTTAAAGACCAGCTGCAGCCCTCTCCATTTCACTTCTTCTTAACATCTATTTCACTTCATCTTAGCTTCTAAATTCAAGAAAGAAACCAATCCTAATCTCACCTACATCCACAAATATTCGGTCAAATAGAAGGAAATTGGGAGAAAAGCTTAGAAAATTCAAGAAGACAAGGTAGAAGGGAGAAAAGAGATTCAAGGGTTCCTACATCAAACTAAGGATTCTAGGTAAGGATCATGGCATTTAATTTCAATTTAGACCACTTGGAATGTAGAAAAACATGTCTTGATGTTTAAATTCAAGAATTGATCAAGAGCCATGAAATTGAATTTGGGGCTTATATAAATTTGATGTTAGAAGTGTGAAATTGGTGTTTGATGTAATGTTTGATTGATATTGATGATGTGTTATGATTGAATTGAACTTTGATTGGTTTGTTTGTGATTGAAATTGCTTGGTTGATTTTGAGATGTTGGAAATTTTGAGAAAAAAATCATTCACGGCCATGAAGGAATTGAAAGGGTGCTAGGTGGAAATTTTTCAAATGACCAAGGGTAAAATAGTCATTTCACATGTAGGGACACATTGGGAATTTTAGAAAAAGTTTAAGGGCATTTTCGGCAATAATTAAAAAGTATAAGGGTAATTAGGTAATTTCACATTTAGAGGATACAATTGGAATTTTATAAAAAGATTGAGGTTAATTAGGTAATTTCACATTTAGAGGATACAATTGGAATTTTATAAAAAGATTGAGGTTAATTAGGTAATTTCACATTTAGAGGACACAATTGGAATTTTATAAAAAGATTGAGGATAATTAGGTAATTTCATAGATTCTAGAACAATTAGGGACATATTTGGAATTTCATAAAAAGATCAAGGGCAAAATGGGAAATTTTAGAAAATAGTAAGGATAATTTGGTAATTTCACCCTTTGAGGGAAAAATTGGAATTTTAGAAAAAGATAGGGGTATTTTAGTAATTTCCATAGTAAAGAATAATTGGTAATTTTAGTAAAAGTTTAGTAATTTTTGCTAGTAAAGGACTAGTTAGTATTTTATTAAGGTATTGATGTTATAATGTTAATTAGTGAATTTTTATAATTTTTATGTGATTGATTAATATTAATTATTTGTTTATTAGCATCATTATCATATTGCATAAGTCTGAGTTCTTGGAAAATACAAAGATTTCAAATGAGAAATGAGTTTTTAAATGAGAAATGATTTTGTTGACTAACCGGGACTGCGGTAGTCATGAAAAATGAGTATGTTTGGGGGAATTGATTTCCAGGACTGTGTTGACTGACCGGACTATGGTAGTCATGTATTTGAAAAGATGATTGAGATTATGAACAGAGAACTGTGTTGACTGACCGGAATGCGGTAGTCATGTATTTGAAAAGATGATTGAGAATATGAATAATGAATATGATAGTCCTGAGAAATGGGTGAGCAGAGTAAGTTAGACAGGACTGTATAGTCTGTGATTATATAGTCTGTGGGGTGAAGGATATTGGCAATTCCACATGTGGCTGGAAACTGGACTGAGTTGCGGTCGTGGTGGCCTTCCGGGTATCCTGATCTTCTAATTCTGTCTAGTTTATTCGCGTTTAGTAGGGGCTGATAGCTGAATTGCAGTGCGTAATGGTAGGCCAGTTACTTACTAAACACTCAAAGGGGAAGTCTCCATGGAGCAGGGTCAAAATGATTTTGAGTCAAAAAAATGAATTTGAGTAAAAAAAAAAACTGCATTTGCATAAATCATACTGCATTTAATTATGTGTGTAACTAATTAATTTGTTATGATATGAATTTGTTTGAAATTGTTTTAATTGTATGAGAAATTAAATGCCTGATCCGGTAATGCTGTCCCCAGATTCTAGGGGAGTGTGAATTGCAGGTGTCTGAAGATATAGTTAAATGATGAAGATGCAGAAATTCCAGAGCATATAGGATGGGACTATTTTGGGTAGACAATAATTTGTAATACTTAGAATTATTTTGTAACAGTGTTTATAAAAATTTTAATGATGTAAATTACAGAACATATTTTGGATTGTAAGAGAACGTATCAGAACTTTGAAATAAATATATAAAATAAAATAAATAGTTAAATTATGTTTTATAAGAAAAGGGGGTTACAATCATTCCCTTCCAAATTGGCATAAAATGAGAGAAGACCTAAAATATTTTCAGGATATCTCGTTTAATGTTATTAAAAATGCATATATCCTCTCATTAATAATTGAAATTATTATAAACGTTGTGATAAAAAAACTATTAATGGAAACTATTAATGTGATTCTTATCGTTTTAATGCTATTGGTAATTGTCGTAGAAATATCATAATTTCACGATTGTTTGGGAGGGGAAATAATAAAAAGATTATATTTTTTTTGTGCTATCTAAAAAGATCATTCCTTTCCAAATTGGCATAAAATGAGAGAAGACCTAAAAAAATTTCAGGATATCTCGTTTAATTTCATTAAAAATATATATCTCCTCTCATTAATAATGGAAGTTATTATAAACATTGTGATAAAAAAAACTAATAGAGGAAACTATTAATGTGATTGTTATCGTTTTAATGTGATTGGTAATTGTGTTAGAAATATCAATATTTCACGATATGTTTGGGAGGTAAAATAGTGAAAAGATTATAATTTTTTTTTGTGAGATCTAAAAAGATCATTCCCTTCCAAATTGGCATAAAATGAGAGAAGACCTAAAAAAATTCAGGATATCTCGTTTAATTTCATTAAAAATACATATCTCCTCTCATTAATAATGGAAATTATTATAAACGTTGTGATAAAAAACTATTAAAGGAAACTATTAATGTGATTGTTATCGTTTTAATGTGATTAGTAATTGTCGTAGAAATATCAAAATTTCACGATATGTTTGGGAGGGGAAGTAATAAAAAGATTATAATTTTTTTTATTCAGATCTAAGATCATTCCCTTCCAAATTGGGATAAAATGAGAGAAGACCTAAAACAATTTCTGGATATCTCGTTTAATTTCATTAAAAATACATATCTACTCTCATTAATAATGGAAATTATTATAAACTTTGTGATAAAAAACTATTAAAGGAAACTATTAATGTGACTGTTATCGTTTTAATGTGATTAGTAATTGTCATAGAAATATCAAAATTTCACGATATGTTTGGGAGGGGAAATAATAAAAAGATTATAATTTTTTTTATTGAGATCTAAGAAGATCATTCCCTTCCAAATTGGCATAAAATGAGAGAAGACCTAAAAAATTTTCAGGATATCTCGTTTAATATCTTTAAAAATACATATCTCCTCCTATTAATAATGGAAATTAATTTAAACGTTGTGATAAAAAAAACTATTAAAGGAAACTATTAATGTGATTGTTATCGTTTTAATATGATTGGTAATTGACGTTGAAATATCAAAATTTCACAATATGTTTGGGAGGGGAAATAATAAAAAGATTATAATATTTTTTTGTGAGATCTAAAAAGATCATTCCCTTCCAAATTGGGATAAAATGAGAGAAGACCTAAAAAAATTTCTGGATATCTCATTTTATTTCATTAAAAATACATATCTACTCTCATTAATAATGGATATTATTATAAACGTTGTGATAAAAAACTAATAAACGAAACTATTAATGTGATTGTTATCGTTTTAATGTGATTGGTAATTGTCGTAGAAATATCAAAATTTTACGATATGTTTGGAACGGAAAATAATAAAAAGATTATATTTTTTTTGTGCTATCTAAAAAGATCATTCCTTTCCAAATTGGCATAAAATGAGAGAAGACCTAAAAAAATTTCAGGATATCTCGTTTAATTTCATTAAAAATACATATATCCTCTCATTAATAATGGAAATTATTATAAACGTTGTGATAAAAAATATAGTAAAGGAAACTATTAATGTGATTGTTATCGTTTTAATGTGATTGGTAATTGTCGTAGAAATATCAAAATTTCACGATATGTTTGGGATGGGAAATAATAAAAAGATTATAATTTTTTTTATTGAGATCTAAAAAGATCATTCCCTTCCAAATTGGCATAAAATGAGAGAAGACCTAAAAAAATTTCTGGATATCTCGTTTATTCTTTTGAAATTAAACATAAAAGAGAGAGAGAGAGAGAGAGAGAGAGAGAGAGAGAGAGAATTCCTTTGTCGTTATAAAAGTAAGGCATCAGGGGATAGTTTTCATTGTTTTCCCTGTTGTCCAACGTTAACTTCAGCCTCTCTTCCTTTCTCGTTTCATTTCATCCCTTTGTCTCAAAATTGCCTCACTTCCATCTCTATAATCAAGGGTTAAAGAAGCATAAAAAAAAATCAAGACAGTTATTTCTTCTTTTTGGCTTAATTTACACTTGGTGTTGGTGATTTATTCAAAGACCTTCTCTATGGAACTGAGTTTCTTCTACTTCCTACTCTCCAAAATTCTATCTTTTTAGCATCTCTTTGAGGTAAGGGAAGCTAACCTCTTTTTGCTTGGTGTGGTTGTTTCTCCTCTGTTGGTGGTTATTCTGGATGATATGTTTTTTTTTTATTTGTATGAAAGAGCTTGAATCTTGTTGTTTATGTTGTATTGCTTGGTGTTTGAACTTAAGAAATTGATGGAATGGGTTGGAAACCCTTTGGCAGTAGCTGTGTGAGATGCATGTGTTGCCTATACTTGTTTTTGATTTTTTTGAAATTGATTGGGAATGGTTCCTAGGACAGAGGAGACTATGCCCAAATTTCCCCAAAATTAATTGGTAAGCTTTGCATGTGAAAATCAAACCACAAAATAAAGTGGCAGTGGCTGTTTGGTTCGTCCAGCTCTGGACAGTCCCCACGGTTTTGCGATTTTTGGAAGATCTAACCGTTGGTTTTTCATGAAATTTGTTTTTAATAAAAATAGACACAAAATGGAGCAACTTTTATTTTGACACTTTGGTGAGATAACATCGTTTTCGAGGTTCATCCGTGACCCACAAAGTGGCTGTTTTGTTTTTCGAGTTCCCCTGGAACATGTCTCGGTTTTTCTTAAATTCCTAATTGCACACTAAATTTTTTGTTTTCGTTTTTGTGCTATTAAAAACTAGACAAAACAAGATTTTTAACCATATAAATTACGAAAATTATCATTCACAACTTCTAAATTAACTTTTTGAAAAGAAACAGGGCAGGGGTTTGGAGCTTTGTTTGGAGTCCTAAATTTAGGCTGTTGGAGAAAATTTTACTGGGAACAATTGGGAATTAATTTGAGGACATGGGATATCATTTTTGAAATACCAATGTGTTACCTTTATCCTGTAAAAATTTCAGCTCAAAACAAGTTTGGGAAGTGTTAGAAAATTTAATTTCTTTGAACCATGTTCACTGGAAAGTCAAATTCGGTACTGTCCACTTGTAGGAATTTTAGAAAATTATCTAATTGTTTATTTTACAATTGGGATACCATTTTGAAAAATAGGATTCAAGAGCTTTAATTCTATATAAAAAAAAATTAATTCCAAGGTCATTTGCTTCAATCAGTGAGAGCTCACATTTAGTACTGCCAAAGAGAAATCGACCTTATTTGGTCAATTTGGTTAATATGAGAGAATTATTGGAATGGTGATGTTTGTTTATTGAGGTGTGAATTTTTGTAAGGAAGTTGATAGGTAATATCCATTGAACTGTTCTATTTCATTTTAAGTTCCAAGGATGTAAATCTTGAGTATTTAATATTTGAAATATGTTTTGTGTGATACAGTCTTTTGACTGTAGGATGGATCTTATAATCATGTTGTTTATCTCTATGATGTGTTCACAAGTAAGTTTATCTATGAGAAAATGACCTTGTTGTTGGGGTTAGTATATTATGATTAATATAATTTGTTGAGATTATTATATTGGTGATTGAGGTGCTTAAAATTTTGTTGAGAACATTATTTATTATTGAGGTGTATGTTTTGTTGAGAAATTGAAATGGAATGTTGATGAGATGATGATATATGTGAACTATGTGTTGGAACCATCCCTATATGTTAAAGAGAAGTTAACTATGTCCTTTGGGAAGACTTTTATAGAAAAATGGTATACTTGAGAGGGGGAGTTTCACGCTAGAACTTCGGCCCACTAAAGCGACCCGGGGGTCTCGCCTAGTGGGATATCTTTCCAAGTACCACCCCTATGTTTTGACTCCGAATGGCGTGTTGGAGTGTTGAGAACTACTTCCCAAGAGGTTAAGTGACTCTTTTAGTGTATAGGGGATGGGTTGTTGTTGTGATTAAGGATTGTAGATTGTTGAGATGTATTTGAATCCTTAAGTTAGGCCATAGAAGATGGCGGGTATGGAGGTGCCGTATCTCAGACTATAAGGGGTTCCAAATGTGTTTTGCCGCTGCAATACGGTGGATGCACACAGTTGGTGCACAGAAATATTTCGAATGTTGTATTTGCACAGTTGGTGCATAGGTGTGCACAGTTAGTGCACAGACATATGAGTAGGCACGTAAGTTGAGGGTGACCGGGAGGGCTCTCAACCTAGTGTTGGGGATTTTCGTGGTGGCTAACGGGAATGGGCCTATAGAATAGACTAGTGGATGAATCCCTATAGATGTAAGGTCTTGCAAACCTACAGAGGTAAGCCACTATAACACTTGTCTATTTTCGATAAAATCACACTTTCCCCGTAGGGTCAGCTCAAGGGACTCCCTGAATGGTTCAAGGTGAGACTATGGTAGGGGATGGGGCCTATGAGGACCACTCATATGATGTTGAAACTCCATGGAGTAGAGTCAGTCTTGTTGACTAAGGTTGTCTAGTGGTTTATGTTGTACATCACCTTCTGATGATGGTTGTTGGTGGTTGTATTATGTTGAGATTGTGACATTTGTTGAATGGATATAATCCATGAGATCTGATGGTTTATGGTAGTAATTGGTGATAGAACTATATTGTTGTTGATTATGTTGAGGATTTATGTTATAACTCTGTTGTATGAATTAGTTGAGATGGTTGAGCCATGATGGTGTTGTTTATTGGTCTTTATTGATGAACTAAGTTTTGATATAAGCTTATAAACTAAGTTTTGTGTAGAGTTTTCAGTTATTATGTATAGTATTATATTGAAGTATGCAAAGTTTGGTTCTCTTTCTATTCCTTAATAATTTGGAAATTTATTTATGTACTTATATGCATAGTTTTGTTTGGTAAGCTTACCCTTGCACTGTTTGCACTTGTGGTTTGTGCCTATGATGATCTCGGACGTCGTGTTCGGGGGAGCAGATGGCTTTCCAGGTGGATTCTTCCTCTTGGAGGTTTAGTAGATGGAGTGGGCATAGGATTGAAGATGCAATCTATTCCTTCTTTCCTTTGTTTAGTCTTTTGTATAGAATGAACCAGCATAGAGCTTTTATATGGTTACCTTGAAAGGAAAGTATGTACATGTTGTTTATGTTCTAAGTTTTGAATTGTATCTATGTTGGCTTTGAAATTGAGAAAAGTTTATACAGTATTTTCACAAATAAACTATTCAAAGTTTGATATTTATTTTTTTTAAATTGAATAAAATGAAATCACTTGTTGATAGTTATGTAATGAAGGCGGGTCGTTACAATTGGTAATTGTCGTAGAAATATCAAAATTTCACGATATGTTTGGGAGGGGAAATAATAAAAAGATTATAATTTTTTTGTGAGATCTAAAAAGATCATTTCCTTCCAAATTGGCATAAAATGAGAGAAGACCTAAAAAAATTTCAGGATATCTCGTTTAATTTCATTAAAAATACATATCTCCTCTCATTAATAATGGAAATTATTACAAATGTTGTGATAAAAAACTATTAAAGGAACCTATTAATGTGATTGTTATCATTTTAATGTGATTGGTAATTGTCGTAGAAATATAAAAATTTCACGATATGTTTGGGAGGGGAAATACTAAAAAGATTATAATTTTTTTTGTGAGATCTATAAAGATCATTCCCTTCCAAATTGGCATAAAATGAGAGAAGACCTAAAGAATTTTTAGGATATCTCGTTTAATTTCATTAAAAATACATATCTCCTCTCATTAATAATGGAAATTATTATAAACATCGTGATAAAAAACTAATAAAGGAAAGAATTAATGTGATTCTTATTATTTTAATGTGATTGGTAATTGTCGTAGAAATATCAAAATTTTAAGATATGTTTGGGAGGGGAAATAATAAAAAGATTATACTTTTTTTTGAGAGATCTAAAAAGATCATTTCCTTTCAAATTGGGATAAAATGAGCGAAGACCTAAAAAAATTTCTGGATATCTCGTTTAATTTCATTAAAAATACATATCTCCTCTCATTAATAATGGAAATTATTATAAACGTTACGATAAAAAACTAACAAAGGAAACTATTAATGTGATTGTTATCGTTTTAATGTGATTGGTAATTGTCGTAGAAATATCAAAATTTCACGATATGTTTGGGAGCGGAAATAATAAAAAGATTATAATTTTTTTTATTGAAATCTAAAAAGATCATTCCCTTCCAAATTGGCATAAAATGATAGAAAACCTAAAAAACTTTCAGGATATCTCGTTTAATTTCATTAAAAATACATATCTCTTCTCATTAATAATGGAAATTATTACAAACGTTGTGATAAAAAAAACTAATAAAGGAAACTATTAATGTGATTGTTATCGTTTTAATGTGATTGGTAATTGTCGTAGAGATATAAAAATTTCAAAATATGTTTGGGAGGGGAAATAATAAAAAGATTAGAATTTTTTTTTTGAGATCTAAAAAGATCATTCCCTTCCAAATTGGCATAAAATGAGAGCAGACCTAAAAAAATTTCAGGATATCTCGTTTAATTTCATTAAAAATACATATCTCCTGTCATTAATAATGGAAATTATTATAAACTTTGTGACAAAAAACTAATAAAGGAAACTATTAATGTGATTGTTATCATTTTAATGTGATTGGTAATTGTCGTAGAAATATCAAAATTTCAAGATATGTTTGGGAGGGAAATAATAAAAAGATTATATTTTTTTTGTGAGATCTAAAAAGATCATTGCGATTCAAATTGGGATAAAATGAGAGAAGACATAAAATTTTTTTTGGATATCTCGTTTAATTTCATTAAAAATACATATCTCCTCTCATTAATAATGGAAATTATTATAAACGTTACGATAAAAAACTAACAAAGGAAACTATTAATGTGATCGTTATCGTTTTAATGTGATTGGTAATTGTCGTAGAAATATCAAAATTTCACGATATGTTTGGGAGCGGAAATAATAAAAAGATTATAATTTTTTTTATTGAAATCTAAAAAGATCATTCCCTTCCAAATTGGCATAAAATGAGAGAAGACCTAAAAAACTTTCAGGATATCTCGTTTAATTTCATTAAAAATACATATCTCTTCTCATTAATAATGGAAATTATTATAAATGTTGTGATAAAAAACTATTAAAGGAAACTATTAATGTGATTGTTATCGTTTTAATGTAATTGGTAATTGTCGTAGAAGTATAAAAATTTCACGATATGTTTGGGAGGGGAAATAATAAAAAGATTATAATTTTTTTTGTGAGATCTAAAAAGATCATTCCTTTCCAAATTGGCATAAAATGAGAGAAGACCTAAAAAAATTTCAAGATATCTCGTTTAATTTCATTAAGAATACATATCTCCTCTCATTAATAATGGAAATTAATATAAACGTTGTGATAAAAAACTAATAAAGGAAACAATTAATGTGATTGTTATCATTTTAATATGATTGGTAATTGTCGTAGAAATATCAAAATTTCAAGATATGTTTGGGAGGGGAAATAATAAAAAGATTATACTTTCTTTTGAGAGATCTAAAAAGATCATTCCCTTTCAAAATGGGATAAAATGAGAGAAGACATAAAAAAATTTCTGGTTATCTCGTTTAATTTCATTAAAAATACATATCTCCTCTCATTAATAATGGAAATTATTATAAATGTTACGATAAAAACTAACAAAGGAAACTATTAATGTGATTGTTATCATTTTAATGTCACTGGTAATTGTCGTTGAAATATCAAAATTCACGAAATGTTTGGGAGCGGAAATAATAAAAAGATTAAAATTTTTTTTATTGAAATCTAAAAAGATCATTCCCTTCCAAATTGGCATAAAATGAGAGAAGACCTAAAAAAATTTCAGGATATCTCGTTTAATTTCATTAAAAATACATATCTCTTCTCATTAATAATGGAAATTATTGTAAATGTTGTGCTAAAAAACTATTAAAGGAAACTATTAATGTGATTGTTATCGTTTTAATGTGATTGGTAATTGTCGTAGAAGTATAAAAATTTCATGATATGTTTGGGAGGGGAAATAATAAAAAGATTATAATTTTTTTGTGAGATCTAAAAAGATCATTCCCTTCCAAATTGGCATAAAATGAGAGAAGACCTAAAAAAATTTCTGGATATCTCGTTTAATTCCATTAAAAATACATATCTCCTCTCATTAATAATGGAAATTATTATAAACATTGTGATAAAAAAACTAATAAATTAAAGTATTAATGTGATTGTTATCGTTTAAATGTGATTGGTAATTGTCGTAGAAATATCAACATTTCACGATATTTTTTGGAGGGGAAATAATAAAAAGATTACAATTTTTTTTGTGAGATCTAAAAAGATCATTCCCTTCCAAATTGGCATAAAATGAGAGAAGACCTAAAAAAATTTCAGGATATCTCGTTTAATTTCATTAAAAATACATATCTCCTCTCATTAATAACGGAAATTATTACAAACGTTGTGATAAAAAAACTAATAAAGGAAACTATTAATGTGATTGTTATCGTTTTATTGCTATTGTTAATTGTCGTAGAAATATAAAAATTTCAAAATATGTTTGGGAGGGGAAATAATAAAAAGATTAGAATTTTTTTTGTGAGATCCAAAAAGATCGTTCCTTCCAAATTCGCATAAAATGAGAGAAGACCTAAAAAAATTTAAGGATATCTCGTTTAATTTCATTAAAAATATATATCTCCTCTCATTCATAATGGAAATTTTTATAAACGTTGTGATAAAAAACTAACAAAGGAAACTATTAATGTGATGGTTATCGTTTTAATGTGATTGGTAATTGTCGTAGAAATATCAAAATTTCGCGATATGTTTGGAAGGGGATATAATAAAAAGATTATATTTTTTTTTGTGAGATCTAAAAAGATCATTCCCTTCCAAATTGGCATAAAATGAGAGAAGACCTAAAAAAATTCAGGATATCTCGTTTAATTTCATTAAAAATACATATCTCCTGTCATTAATAATGGAAATTATTATAAACTTTGTGACAAAAAACTAATAAAGGAAACTATTAATGTGATTGTTATCATTTTAATGTGATTGGTAATTGTCGTAGAAATATCAAAATTTCAAGATATGTTTGGGAGGGAAATAATAAAAAGATTATATTTTTTTTGTGAGATCTAAAAAGATCATTGCGATTCAAATTGGGATAAAATGAGAGAAGACATAAAAAAATTTCTGGATATCTCGTTTAATTTCATTAAAAATACATATCTCCTCTCATTAATAATGGAAATTATTATAAACGTTACGATAAAAAACTAACAAAGGAAACTATTAATGTGATCGTTATCGTTTTAATGTGATTGGTAATTGTCGTAGAAATATCAAAATTTCACGATATGTTTGGGAGCGGAAATAATAAAAAGATTATAATTTTTTTTATTGAAATCTAAAAAGATCATTCCCTTCCAAATTGGCATAAAATGAGAGAAGACCTAAAAAACTTTCAGGATATCTCGTTTAATTTCATTAAAAATACATATCTCTTCTGTAACCCCCCTTCTAATTAATTAATTTCTATCTAAAATCCATAAAAAGAATTTACCATTAAAATAAATACATTCCATTAAAATTTAAAGTTTGTCATTATAATTTACATTACTAAAATTTACAGAAAATACTACTTCCAAATTATTTCTAATTAATACAAAAGTATCTAAAGCCAAAAACCCCTATTCCTATAGCTCTGGAACATGTCTGCATCTGTAACTTTTAATTAATCTTCCAAATACCTGCAATCACACTCCCCTAGAATCTGGGGACAGCATTACCGGATCAGGCATTTAATTTCTAATACACAGAAAACAATCACAATCAATGACATTTCATTTTATAACTAAGAATTCACATAAATAATGCAAATGCAGTATGCTTTATGAAAATGCAAGTTTATAAAGCACATGCAGTTTTGACTCAAAATCCTTTTGACTCAAAATCATTTTGACCCTGCTCCATGGAGACTTCCCCTTTGAGTGTTTAGTAAGTAACTGGCCTACCATTACGTACTGCAATTCAGCTATCAGCCCCTACTAAACGCGAATAAGCTAGCAGAATTAGGAGATCAGGATACCCGGAAGGCCACCACGGCAGCATCTCTGTCCAGATTACAGCCACATGTGGAATTGCCAATATCCCTCACCCCACAGACTATATAATCACAGACTATACAGTCCTGTCTAACTTACTCTGCTCACCCATTTCTCAGGACTATCATATTCTCTGTTCATAATCTCAATCATCTTTTCAAATACATGACTACCGCAGTCCGGTCAGTCAACACAGTTCTCTGTTCATAATCTCAATCATATTTTCAAATACATGACTACCGCAGTCCGGTCAGTCAACACAGTTCTCTGTTCATAATCTCAATCATATTTTCAAATACATGACTACCGCAGTCCGGTCAATCAACACAGTCCTGGAAATCAATTCCCCCATAAATACTCAATTCTCATTTATCAAACTCGTTTAAAAATCTTTATTTTTCGCTCAAAAGACTCATGATCATGCAATATGATAATGATGCCAATAAGTAAATAATTATTATTAAACAATCACATAATAATTATAGAAATTCAATAATTAACATTATAACATTAACACTTTAATAAAATACCAACTAGTTCATTACTATGTAAAATTTCTAAATTATCCTTGATATTTTCTAAAATTCCAATTTTGCCCTTGATCTTTTTATGAAATTCCGAATATGTCCCTAATTGTTCTAGAATCTATGAAATTACCTAATTACCCTCAATCTTTTGATAAAATTCCAATTGTATCCTTTAAATGTGAAATTACCTAATTAACCTCAATCTTTTTATAAAATTCCAATTGTATCCTCTAAATGTGAAATTACCTAATTACCCTTATACTTTTTAATTATTATCGAAAATGCCCTTAAACTTTTTCTAAAATTCCCAATGTGTCCCGACATGTGAAATGACTATTTTACCCTTGGTCATTTGAAAAATTCCACATGATATCCCTATCATTCTCATCATGGCCGTATGGCCTCCTTCACATTTCCAACAATTTTCTCAAAACAACCAATCCAAATTCCAATCAAAATCAAATCAATTCAAGAAATCTCAATCAAGAACAAATTTCAATTTCCAATCAAGAACAAGCCAATCAATCAATTCCAATCCATCACAACACATCATGAATTCAATCAAACATGGATTCAAACAACAATTTCAAGCTTTTAACATCAATCATCTAAAAGCCCTAAATCAATTTCATCTTTTGTTGAATCTTGATCAAATCTTGAAATTAGACCTAAGAACATGTTTCTATTAACTCCAATTGGTTTAAATTGAAATTAAATGCCAAGATCCTTACCTTAGATCCTTAATTTGATGGAGAACTCTTGAATTTCTTTTCTCCCTTTCTCCCTTGGTTTCTTGAAATTTTGGAGTTTTCCTCCTAATTCTCTTCTCTTTGGCCTAAGCTATATTGAAATTTGAAAGGTTTTGGTTGGTTAAATTCTTAATTTTAGAAGAAAGGCTGAAGTGAAAATGGAGGGGCTGCAGTTGGAAGAGCTCACGGTTTGGGTGGTGAGGAGAGCTAGCTTTTCCAATTTTGCTTTTGATTTGTTTATTATGTTTTTAAATAAAATTTTCTTCACCAAATTTAATAGCAACTACACGTCCAGCTGCTGGCCACAAAGCAGTCCATTTGGTCACCAATTTAAGCCACTTGGACAGCCAAGGCAACTTCCCAACGTGAGTTGCCAAGCTTGTGATCAAAAGTCAAAGTTTGTGGGAAATTTATGGATTTTTCTATAATATTAGGGAGCTTTTCAATTATCTTACAAACTAATTAGAATTTGAAGAAACTAACACCACCTTTAAATTCCTCACTATCAAAAACCTTGGGGTAGTGTCTTAATTGTCTCTTAATCCAAGTCTAATTAGCTTAATTTAATTACATTAGAAATGTCAATTTGTCAAATTTTGATTGGCTAATAATTTGTATTTCTATTTTTCTTAGTTAAAAATTGTTAATAATTATTCTAAGCATGTTATAATTTATAGATAATTCAATAGATGACATATAGATTTTATCTTAATTTTCTGCCTTAGAATTTTACCGTAATAATTTCTCAAAGTTCTAACATTCAGAAAATCCTAACAATTCGAAATTAGCATTTTAATTCTTTAACTGTATATATTTTTAATCTATATTCAATTACCTTTTTATTAAGTTACAGATTAGTCCAAAATTCCACACTTGAAAATTTATCCTGGACAGCTGTCTAACATAGCGGTCCAGTCAACAAGTAATTTCATTTCTCAACTGTATATATTTTAAATCTACATTAAATTCTTGATTTATTAGAGTACAGTTTAATCCAAAATGTTATACTGGAAAATCTTATCCTGGACAGCTGTCTGACACAACTGTCCGATCAACAAGAAATTTAGGTATTAACAAAAGTATTAAAAGACTTAGAAAATTTTACTAAATAGCATTGTTTTAATTTTATTATGAAAATAGGTATAGAAAGTTTCTATAAAATACAGTACATCATTTCTCATAATATTTATATAAAAATATTTACAAATGGTAAAATAATAAAATTGAGGGTGTTACAATTCTCCCCTACTAATAAAAATTTCGTCCTCGAAATTTCTAATATAACTATATAAACAATTGAGGATATTTTTCTCTCATTTTTGTAACACCCTCAATTTTACTATTTTACCATTTGTAAATATTTTTATATAAATATTATGAGAAATGATGTACTGTATTTTATAGAAACTTTCTGTACCTATTTTCATAATAAAATTAATACAGTGCTATTCAGTAAAATTTTGTAACTCTTTTAATACTTTTGTTTATACATAAATTTCTTGTTGACCGGACAGTTGTGTCAGACAGCTGTCCAGGATAAGATTTTCCAGTATAACATTTTGGATTAAACTGTACTCTAATAAATCAAGAATTTAATGTAGATTTAAAATATATACAGTTGAGAAATGAATTACTTGTTGACTGGACCGTTGTGTCTGACGGCTGTCCAGGATAAATTTTCAAGTGTAAAATTTTGGACTAATCTGTAACTTAATAAAAAGGTAATTGAATATAGATGAAATATATATACAGTTGAAGAATCAAAATGCTAGTTTCGAATTATTAGAATTTTCTGAGAATTAGGACTCTAAGGAATTATTACGGTAAAATTTTAAGGTAGAAAATTAAGATAAAATCTATATGACATCTATAGAATTATCTATTAATTATAACATACTTAGAATAATTATTAAAATTGTTTAACTAAGAAAAAGAAAAATAAAAGTATTAACCAATCAAAATTTGACAAATTGACATTTCTAATGTAATTAAATTAAGCTAATTAGACCTTGATTAAGAGATAGTTAAGACACTACCCCAAGGTTTTTGATAGTGAGGAATTTAATGGTGGTGTTAGTTTCTTCAAATTCTAATTAGTTTGTAAGATAATTAAAAAGCCCTAGAATTTTCTAGAAAATGCTACTTTTTCCTACTTATTTTGACTAATTAAACAAAGCAAAAAGCAAACCACACAAGGCACCAAGTTGAACGTCCAAGTGGGCTGAATTCTGGCCAAAATTAGCTGCCCAAAGCACTGCAGTGGACGTGTGGTGTTTATTAAATTTGGTGCAGAAAATTTTGTTTATAAAAGCATAAGACAATCAAAGATAAAGAAACCAAAAAGCTAGTTTTTCCTTTCCCACAAACCGTGAGCTTCTAAGGCAGCTACAGCCCCCATTTCACTTCATCTTAAACTCCATTTTCTCTTCATCTTAGTTTCTAAATTCAAGAAAGAAACCCATCTCACCTTTCCCCCTCATCCAATTTCAATCGGCCAAAAAGGAAAGAATTAGAAGAAAACTCTAAAAATTTCAAGAAACCAAGGGAGCAAGGGAGAAAAGGATTCAAGGGATTTCTTCATCAAACTAAGGATTCTAGGTAAGGATCATGGCATTTAATTTCAATTTAGACCACTTGGAATGTAGAAAAACATGTCTTGATGTTTAAATTCAAGAATTGATCAAGAGCCATGAAATTGAATTTGGGGCTTATATAAATTTGATGTTAGAAGTGTGAAATTGGTGTTTGATGTAATGTTTGATTGATATTGATGATGTGTTATGATTGAATTGAACTTTGATTGGTTTGTTTGTGATTGAAATTGCTTGGTTGATTTTGAGATGTTGGAAATTTTGAGAAAAAAATCATTCACGGCCATGAAGGAATTGAAAGGGTACTAGGTGGAAATTTTTCAAATGACCAAGGGTAAAATAGTAATTTCACATGTAGGGACACATTGGGAATTTTAGAAAAAGTTTAAGGGCATTTTCGGCAATAATTAAAAAGTATAAGGGTAATTAGGTAATTTCACATTTAGAGGATACAATTGGAATTTTATAAAAAGATTGAGGTTAATTAGGTAATTTCACATTTAGAGGACACAATTGGAATTTTATAAAAAGATTGAGGATAATTAGGTAATTTCATAGATTCTAGAACAATTAGGGACATATTTGGAATTTCATAAAAAGATCAAGGGCAAAATGGGAAATTTTAGAAAATAGTAAGGATAATTTGGTAATTTCACCCTTTGAGGGCAAAATTAGAATTTTAGAAAAAGATAGGGGTATTTTAGTAATTTCCATAGTAAAGAATAATTGGCATTTTTAGTAAAAGTTTAGTAATTTTTCCTAGTAAAGGACTAGTTAGTATTTTATTAAGGTATTGATGTTATGATGCAAAATAGTGAATTTTTATAAATTTTATGTGATTGATTAATATTAATTATTTGTTTATTAGTATCATTGTCATATTGCATACGTTTGAGTTCTTGGAAAATACAAAGATTTCAAATGAGAAATGAGTATTTTTGGGGGAATTGATTTCCAGGACTGTGTTGACTGACCGGACTGCGGTAGTCATGTATTTGAAAATATGATTGAGATTATGAACAGAGAACTGTGTTGACTGACCGGACTGCGGTAGTCATGTATTTGAAAAGATGATTGAGATTATGAACAAAGAATATGATAGTCCTGAGAAATGGGTGAGCAGAGTAAGTTAGACAGGACCGTATAGTCTGTGATTATATAGTCTGTGGGGTGAAGGATATTGGCAATTCCACAGAGGACCGTAATCTGGAGCGCAGATACTGTCGTGGTGGCCTTCCTGGGTATCCTGACCTCCTAATTCTGTCTAGTTTATTCGCGTTTAGTAGGGGCTGATAGCTGAATTACATGAGGTAATGGTAGGCCAGTTACTTACTAAACACTCAAAGGGGAAGTCTCCATGGAGCAGGGTCAAAAATGATTTTGAGTCAAAAATTGCATTTGCATAAATCATATTGCATTTAATTATGTGTGAGAACGGTTAATTTGTATCGGATATGTATATGATTGAAATTGTTTTAATTGTATGAGAAATTAAATGCCTGATCCGGTAATGCTGTCCCCAGATTCTAGGGGAGTGTGAATTGCAGGTATTTTGAAGATTAATTAGAAGTTAAAGATGCAGATATTTTCCAGAGCTATAGGAATGGGTGTTTTTGGCTTTAGATACTTTTGTATTAATTAGAAATAAATTGGTAGTAGTATTTTCTGTAAATTGTAATAATGTAAATTATAATGACAAACTTTAAATTTTAATGGAATGTATTTATTTTAATGGTAAATTCTTTTTATAGATTTTAGATGGAAATTAATTAATTAGAAGGGGGGTTACATTAGTGGTATCAGAGCTCTGGTTATGCATCTCTAGGACTTGTGAGTAGTGGGTCTATTAGGTGTTCTGTTGTGTTATCCTGATTAGAACTGATTGGTTGTTAATAATATTATGAAAAGAAAAAAAAATAGTAACTAGACTTGAGGTTCTAAGATATGTAGAGATGGCAGTAAGGAAGAAAGGAAATCTTGATAGAGTTGTGAGGGTGCACACTCAGGACTCAGTCGAGATGACTTTTCCTCCTAATACTAGATATTTTTATTGACCAAGTTGGGTTAAATTTCCATGTTCCTTATAGGTGAAATTGTTTGTTTTGTATGAATTGTTTGTTTGTTAAGAATATTTTGGGAAAATGGGTAGTAATTAGATTTTAGATTTTGTTTAGACAGGTAGAAATGGCAGGAAGAGGAAGGGAAATACCAGTTACAAATCGCAGGGATGAAAATGACAGTATAGCTGAGATGGCAAGAGCCATGAGGGATATGGCTAATGCTGTGACCCATCAGACTGAGATATTAGCTAATCAGGCAATAACTCAGCATCAACCACCACCTGCTGATAGGACCACTTTGACAGATTTTAAAAAGCATAATCCACCTTATTTTAAAGGAGAATATGATCCAGAAAAAGCTGAAGAGTGGATCCAGAACTTAGAGGATATTTTTGTAGCCATGGAGTGTCCTGATGAGAGGAGAGTATCACATGCAGCCTTCCAGTTGCTTGGTGATGCCAGACTGTGGTGGAAATCTACTCAGAGGATGTTGGAGAATAGAGAAGAAGTGATCACCTGGGATATTTTCAAGACCCTATTTCTTGAGAAATATTTTCCAAAGACTGTTAGACAGGCTAAAGAGGAAGAATTTATTAGTTTAACTCAAGGGAGTATGACTGTTCCTGATTATACCGCTAAGTTTGAATCTCTGGCAAAATATTCCAAATATTTACAAATTTCTGGGGATGAGCAATGGAAATGCAGAAGGTATGAAAAGGGATTGAGATATGAACTTAAGGAAGCAATAGTTCCATTGAGGATTTCTGTGTTTCCTGAATTAATGGATCAATGCAAAGTAATAGAAGATATGAAAAGGGAGCAAAGATCCAAGATGGCTGGATATGAAGGTAGAGGTAAATTAGGAAGAATAGGTTCTATAAAGAAAAGGAAAAATATTCAACCACAGAAACCATATAGTAGGCCCCCACAGTGGCATTCTAGAGGAGGAGGAAGTACAGTTAGATTTAGACCTATAGGAGGAGTAAGTGGAGCTGGGAATTCTCAAAAATCCCAGTTAGCAATTAGATGTTGGAGATGTGGAAAGGGACATTCGGCAAAGGATTGTATTCTATCTGGTCCAGTTTGCTTTGAATGTGGAAAACCAGGTCATATATCTAAAGAATGTCGTTCACCTAGAAAGAATCGGACTGGAATAGTTTTACCTTGAGTGGTGCTGATGCTCTCAGTCTGAAGATCTGATATAGGACAAGGACAAATGTAAGATAAATCCTTGACTGTGTTGTTTGATTTAGGTGCTAACACAATCATTAGACATTGTGTATTAAGAATCTGAGTTTAGTTGTGTTACCTTTGCCCTAACCTTTGCTTATTTTGTACCTATATCTAAACCAATACTAACATGTAACATAGGTTTGAATTGTGTGATAAATATTAGAGATATACTCTTGTTGTAAACTTGGTTGTTTACCTTAAAGTGACTTTGATGTAATATTAGGATATGATTAGATATTCTGATAGATGATGTGATAACCATCAGAGATAGACCATTGTTGTGAACTTGATTTGTTTACCTTTAACTGACCTTGATGTGATATTAGAAATGGATTGGTTAGCAACCAACCATATTCTAATAGATTGTACCTCTAAATCTTTGATTTTCCCTGAACATGATGTTTCTAGACTTAAACCTGTCCAACCTAAAGAAATATCATTTGAAAGTGAAATTCAAAAATACATGTTATCATCTCTTGGAACTAATGAAGATAAAATTAAAATAGACTCTGTGCCAGTTGTAAATGAATATCCTGAAATTTTTCCTGATGATGTATTTTGGCTTACCTCCTGAAAGAGAAATAGAATTTAGTATAGATTGGATGCCTGGTACTAGACCAATTTCTATGCAACCATATAGGATGTCACCATTGGAATTAACTGAGTTAAAGAAACAATTGGAAGAATTATTAGGAAAATAGTTTATAAGGTCTAGTGTGTCCCTATGGTGAGCCCCAGTATTATTAGTTAAAAAGAAAGATGGAGGATCTAGGTTATGTATAGATTATAGACAATTAAATAAAGTAACTATAAAGAATAAATATCCTTGATCTAGAATAGATGATATATATTAATATATTCTAAAAATAAAGAAGAACATGAAAATCATCTTAGAATAATATTAGAAATTTTAAAAGATAGAAAATTATATGCTAAATTGTCTAAGTGTGAATTTTGGTTGGAGGAAGTGAAAACTTTAGGACATGTAATTTCTAAAGATGGAATAAGTGTAGATTTTTCTAAGGTAGAAGCGGTTTTTGGAATGGGACAGATCAAAAACAGTAACTAAAATTTGGAGTTTCTTGGGATTAACCGGATATTATAGAAGATTGATTGAAGGATTTTCTAAGATAGCTGGACCCTTAATAGAATTTTATTTGGAGTGAGACTTGTGAGAAAATTTTCTAAGAATTGAAACATAAATTGACTACCTCACTAGTTTTAGTTTTACCCGACCCAAATGAATCCTATGAGGTATATTGTGATGTTTCATCTCTAGGGTTAGGATGTGTGTTAATGTAAAATAGGAAAGGGGTAGCTTATGCATCTAGGCGGTTGAAATCATATGAGAGAAATTATCCTACTCATGATTTGGAGTTAGCAGCTATAGTTTTTACTTTGAAGATTTGGAGACATTATTTATATGGATCTAGATTTAATGTATATAGTGACCATAAGAGTTTAAAACAATTGTTTGATTAAAAGAATTGAATACGAGACAAAGAATATGGATGGAGTTTATTAAGGATTATGATTTTCAGTAATGTATCATTCAAGAAAAGCTAATGTAGTAGCAGATGCTATAAGTAGGAAAATTGTACATAGGTCAACCATGATGATTAAAGAATTAGAATTAGTAGAACAATTTAGAGATTTGAATTTATGTACATTAGGAAAAGGATAAAAAGAAAAATTCAATTAGGAATGATTATTATCACTAATGAATTTTTGAAAGAAATTAGGAAGAAACAAGATGTAGATGAGTTTATTTAAAAAAAAAAAAAAGGATTAATAAGAACAGATAAAGTAAAAGGATTTAATTTAGGAATGGATGCAATTATTAGGTTTAAAAATAGAATTTATGTACCTAACATTCAAGAATTAAAGGAATTGATTTTGGAAGGAATGACACAAGTAAATTTAGTATTCAACCTAGAAATACAAAAATGTATAAAGATTTAAAGGAGATGTTTTGGTGGCCTAGGGTGAAGAGAGATGTAGCAGAATATGTAACTAGATGTTTAATGTGTCAGAAAGTAAATATTGAACATCAGAAACCATCTGACATGTTATAACTTTGAAGATACCTATATGGAAATCGGATAGTATATCAATAGATTTTGTGGTAGGATTACCTAGAACAAATAGGAATTGTGATATTATTTGGGTAATTGTAGATAGATTAACTAAATCAGCACATTTTCTTCTAATAAATATTAGTTACTCTTTATAAAGATTAGGTCAATGGTACATAAAGGAAATAGTTAGATTACATGAAGTACCTAATAGTATAGTGTTGGATAAGGACCTTAGATTTGTTTCTAAATTTTGGAGAGAACTTCATAAAGCTTTAGGAAGTAAATTACATCTTAGTTCAGTATACCACTCTCAGATTGATGGTCAAACAAAAAGGACTATTCAGACATTAGAAGATTTCTTAAGAGCCTATACCTTAGAAGAGAAAAATGAGAGAAAAATATCCTCAATTGTTTGTATAATTGTATTAGAAATTTCGAGGACGAAATTTTTATTAGTAGGGGAGAATTGTAACACCCTCAATTTTACTATTTTACCATTTGTAAATATTTTTATATAAATATTATGAGAAATGATGTACTGTATTTTATAGAAACTTTCTGTACCTATTTTCATAATAAAATTAATACAGTGCTATTCAGTAAAATTTTGTAACTCTTTTAATACTTTTGTTTATACATAAATTTCTTGTTGACCGGACAGTTGTGTCAGACAGCTGTCCAGGATAAGATTTTCCAGTATAACATTTTGGATTAAACTGTACTCTAATAAATCAAGAATTTAATGTAGATTTAAAATATATACAGTTGAGAAATGAATTACTTGTTGACTGGACCGTTGTGTCTGACGGCTGTCCAGGATAAATTTTCAAGTGTAAAATTTTGGACTAATCTGTAACTTAATAAAAAGGTAATTGAATATAGATGAAATATATATACAGTTGAAGAATCAAAATGCTAGTTTCGAATTATTAGAATTTTCTGAGAATTAGGACTCTAAGGAATTATTACGGTAAAATTTTAAGGTAGAAAATTAAGATAAAATCTATATGACATCTATAGAATTATCTATTAATTATAACATACTTAGAATAATTATTAAAATTGTTTAACTAAGAAAAAGAAAAATAAAAGTATTAACCAATCAAAATTTGACAAATTGACATTTCTAATGTAATTAAATTAAGCTAATTAGACCTTGATTAAGAGATAGTTAAGACACTACCCCAAGGTTTTTGATAGTGAGGAATTTAATGGTGGTGTTAGTTTCTTCAAATTCTAATTAGTTTGTAAGATAATTAAAAAGCCCTAGAATTTTCTAGAAAATGCTACTTTTTCCTACTTATTTTGACTAATTAAACAAAGCAAAAAGCAAACCACACAAGGCACCAAGTTGAACGTCCAAGTGGGCTGAATTCTGGCCAAAATTAGCTGCCCAAAGCACTGCAGTGGACGTGTGGTGTTTATTAAATTTGGTGCAGAAAATTTTGTTTATAAAAGCATAAGACAATCAAAGATAAAGAAACCAAAAAGCTAGTTTTTCCTTTCCCACAAACCGTGAGCTTCTAAGGCAGCTACAGCCCCCATTTCACTTCATCTTAAACTCCATTTTCTCTTCATCTTAGTTTCTAAATTCAAGAAAGAAACCCATCTCACCTTTCCCCCTCATCCAATTTCAATCGGCCAAAAAGGAAAGAATTAGAAGAAAACTCTAAAAATTTCAAGAAACCAAGGGAGCAAGGGAGAAAAGGATTCAAGGGATTTCTTCATCAAACTAAGGATTCTAGGTAAGGATCATGGCATTTAATTTCAATTTAGACCACTTGGAATGTAGAAAAACATGTCTTGATGTTTAAATTCAAGAATTGATCAAGAGCCATGAAATTGAATTTGGGGCTTATATAAATTTGATGTTAGAAGTGTGAAATTGGTGTTTGATGTAATGTTTGATTGATATTGATGATGTGTTATGATTGAATTGAACTTTGATTGGTTTGTTTGTGATTGAAATTGCTTGGTTGATTTTGAGATGTTGGAAATTTTGAGAAAAAAATCATTCACGGCCATGAAGGAATTGAAAGGGTACTAGGTGGAAATTTTTCAAATGACCAAGGGTAAAATAGTCATTTCACATGTAGGGACACATTGGGAATTTTAGAAAAAGTTTAAGGGCATTTTCGGCAATAATTAAAAAGTATAAGGGTAATTAGGTAATTTCACATTTAGAGGATACAATTGGAATTTTATAAAAAGATTGAGGTTAATTAGGTAATTTCACATTTAGAGGACACAATTGGAATTTTATAAAAAGATTGAGGATAATTAGGTAATTTCATAGATTCTAGAACAATTAGGGACATATTTGGAATTTCATAAAAAGATCAAGGGCAAAATGGGAAATTTTAGAAAATAGTAAGGATAATTTGGTAATTTCACCCTTTGAGGGCAAAATTAGAATTTTAGAAAAAGATAGGGGTATTTTAGTAATTTCCATAGTAAAGAATAATTGGCATTTTTAGTAAAAGTTTAGTAATTTTTCCTAGTAAAGGACTAGTTAGTATTTTATTAAGGTATTGATGTTATGATGCAAAATAGTGAATTTTTATAAATTTTATGTGATTGATTAATATTAATTATTTGTTTATTAGTATCATTGTCATATTGCATACGTTTGAGTTCTTGGAAAATACAAAGATTTCAAATGAGAAATGAGTATTTTTGGGGGAATTGATTTCCAGGACTGTGTTGACTGACCGGACTGCGGTAGTCATGTATTTGAAAATATGATTGAGATTATGAACAGAGAACTGTGTTGACTGACCGGACTGCGGTAGTCATGTATTTGAAAAGATGATTGAGATTATGAACAAAGAATATGATAGTCCTGAGAAATGGGTGAGCAGAGTAAGTTAGACAGGACCGTATAGTCTGTGATTATATAGTCTGTGGGGTGAAGGATATTGGCAATTCCACAGAGGACCGTAATCTGGAGCGCAGATACTGTCGTGGTGGCCTTCCTGGGTATCCTGACCTCCTAATTCTGTCTAGTTTATTCGCGTTTAGTAGGGGCTGATAGCTGAATTACATGAGGTAATGGTAGGCCAGTTACTTACTAAACACTCAAAGGGGAAGTCTCCATGGAGCAGGGTCAAAAATGATTTTGAGTCAAAAATTGCATTTGCATAAATCATATTGCATTTAATTATGTGTGAGAACGGTTAATTTGTATCGGATATGTATATGATTGAAATTGTTTTAATTGTATGAGAAATTAAATGCCTGATCCGGTAATGCTGTCCCCAGATTCTAGGGGAGTGTGAATTGCAGGTATTTTGAAGATTAATTAGAAGTTAAAGATGCAGATATTTTCCAGAGCTATAGGAATGGGTGTTTTTGGCTTTAGATACTTTTGTATTAATTAGAAATAAATTGGTAGTAGT
This sequence comes from Pueraria montana var. lobata, assembly GCA_026413185.1. NCBI lineage: Eukaryota > Viridiplantae > Streptophyta > Magnoliopsida > Fabales > Fabaceae > Pueraria > Pueraria montana. Next base: position 93,627 of record JAOZWA010000174.1, read on the forward strand.
ATTTTCTGTAAATTGTAATAATGTAAATTATAATGACAAACTTTAAATTTTAATGGAATGTATTTATTTTAATGGTAAATTCTTTTTATAGATTTTAGATGGAAATTAATTAATTAGAAGGGGGGTTACAATTTTCTCTTCTAATTCCCAAGTGTCATTACCTCTGATATCTTACCAATTAACCTTAATCAGAGGAATATCTTTACCTCTCAAATACTTAATCCTTTTGTCCTCAATCTTAATAGAATTTGTTTCTATAGTCAAGTTTTCCTTTATCAATCATTAACATGACTTTCAAAAATATAAGATTACCCTCTTGAAATTCTAAAGGTTTTTTTTTTCTTTTATCTGTATAGCTTTTCTGTTTACTCTGTGCAGTTTTCATTTTCTCTTGAATTAGTTTTACTCTTTCAGTTTTTTGCTGGATGATGTATGGCCCTATCAATAAATTTTTACCATCCTGATACTATACCAGTGGTGTCCTATATTTTCTACTATACAAAACTTCATAGGAAGCCATACCTATACTAGATTGGTAACTATTATTATATGCAAATTCTACTAAAGGTAATATATTTTCTCAGTTTCCTTTCTCTTCTAATGTACAGGCTCTTAAGAGATCTTCTAATGACTGAATAGTCCTTTCTATTTGACCATCAGTTTGAAGGTAGTATACTGAACTAATATGTAATTTACTTCCTAAAGCTTTCTGAAATTCTCTCCAAAATTTAGAAACAAATCTAGGATCCCTATCTGATTCTATACTCGTAGATACTCCTTGTAATCTAACTATTTCTTTTATGTACAATTGAGCTAAGCTTTCTAAAGAATACCTAATATTTATTGGAAGAAAATGTGCTGATTTAGTTAATCTATCTACAATTACCCAATTAGTATCACAATTCCTACTTGTCCTAGGTAATCCTACCACAAAATCCATTGATATACTATCCCATTTCCATATAGGTATCTCTAAAGGTTGTAACATGCCAGATGGTCTCTGATGTTCAATCTTTGCTTTCTGACATGTTAAACTTCTAGCTACATATTCTGCTACATCTTTCTTCATCCTAGGCCACCAAAACATCCCCTTTAAATCTTGATACATTTTTATAGCTCCAGGAGGAATACTAAATTTACTTTTTGTTTTCTTCCTCTAAAATTAATTCCTTAATTCTTGATTATTAGGTACACAAATTCTATTTTTAAATCTAATAATTCCATCTCTTCCTAAATTAAATTCTTTTACTTTATTTGTTCCTATTAATGCTTTCTTTTCTTGAATAAATATATCTACATCTTGTTTCTTCTTATCTCTTCCAAATATCATTAGTAATCCTTCCTAATTGAATTTTATCTTTTTCCCTAACTGTACACAAATTCAAATCTCCAAATTATTGTATTAATTCTAATTCTTTAATCATCATAGTTGACATATGTACAATTTTCCTACTTAAGGCATCTGCTACTACATTAGCTTTTCCTGGATGATACATTAACTGAAAATCATAATCTTTAATAAACTCCATCCATCTTCTTTGTCTCCTTTCCATTTTTTTTTTCAAACAAATATTTTAAACTCTTATGATCACTATATACATCAAATCTTGATCCATATAAATAATGTCTCCAAATCTTCAAAGCAAAAACTATAGCTGCTAACTCCAAATCATGAGTAGGATAATTTCTCTCATATGAATTCAACCGCCTAGATGCATAAGCTACCACTTTCCTATTTTACATCAACACACATCCTAACCCTAGAGATGAAACATCACAGTATACCTCATAGGATTCATTTGGGTCGGGTAAAACTAAAACTAGTGAGGTAGTCAATTTATGTTTCAATTCTTGGAAAATTTTCTCACAAGTCTCATTCCAAATAAAATTTTATTAAGGGTCCAGCTATCTTAGAAAATCCTTCAATCAATCTTCTATAATATCCGACTAATCCCAAGAAACTCCTAATTTTAGTTACTGTTTTAGGTCTGTCCCATTCCAAAAACCGCTTCTACCTTAGAAAAATCTACACTTATTCCATCTTTAGAAATTACATGTCCTAAAATTTTCACTTCCTCCAACCAAAATTCACACTTAGACAATTTAGCATATAATTTTCTATCTTTTAAAATTTCTAATATTATTCTAAGATGATTTTCATGTTCTTCTTTATTTTTTAGAATCTATTAATATATCATCTATTCTAGATCAAGGATATTTATTCTTTATAGTTACTTTATTTAATTGTCTATAATCTATACATAACCTAGATCCTCCATCTTTCTTTTTAACTAATAATACTGGGGCTCACCATAGGGACACACTAGGCCTTACAAATTATTTTTCTAATAATTCTTCCAATTGTTTCTTTAACTCAATTAATTTCAATAATGACATTCTATATGGTTGCATAGAAATTGGTCTAGTACCAAGCATCAAATCTATACTAAATTCTATTTCTCTTTCAGGAGGCAAACCAGAAACATCATCAGGAAAAATTTCAGGATATTCATTTACAACTAGCACAGAGTCTATTTCAATTTTATCTTCCTTAGTTCCAAGAGATGATAACTTGTATTTTTTTGAATTTCACTTTTAAATGATATTTCCTTAGGTTGGATAGACTTAAGTCTAGAAACATCAAGTTTAGGAAAAATCAGAGTTTTAAAGGCACAATCTATCAGAATATGGTTGACTGCTAACCCATCCATTCCCAATATCACATCAAAGTCAATCAAAGACAAACAAATCAAGTTCACAACAAATGTTCTATCTCTGATGGTTATAACACAATTCAAACATAATTTAGAGATTAGGGTTGGTTTAGAAGTAGGCACAGAAACAAGCAAAGTAAAGCATATTTTAAACATAATTAACATCCTTAACTTTTTTTTTTTTAAAAAAAAAAATTCTTAAGACAACTGTTACTAACTTAGCATTTGGGTCTTATTCTACTATCTTAATCAAGGTTTAACCATCAAGAACCCTCACATATACCTACCAACTAAGTCCTACAACGGATCATTAATAACCTCAATTATACAAGCCTTAAATCACCACTTACACTATGGGAATGTAATTAAACATATTAAACCCGCAGGCTCTTTTACTGCACCAGAAAAATGCACTATTTTGGTTCTAAATCATGTCCAAAACACAAAATTTCAAGTCCTAATAGTTAAGATATCAATCCTGCGACAAATTTATACTACGATACACTGTTTCAACCTTTAAAACAAGTGGGAACATCCATTAGAACAATATGGCAACAACCATACTCTCAACATCTCATCATATTCCAAACATCAAGGTACCTTCAAAACTTTGTTTTCTTTCCATTGTCAAACTCATCCTTTCCTATAAACTCAAATATTTGGATCTCTATTCTCAACCTTGATCTACTAACTCAGATCTTTGGATCTCCTTCCTCAACTAACTCAAGGGTATAACTCTTAACTTCACAATATAAGGAACATGGAAAATAACACAACTTGGACAATATTTCAATTTAGCATTAGGAGGGAAAAGTCATCTCGACTTAGTCCTGAGTGTGCACCCTCACAACTCTATCAAGATTTCCTTTCTTCCTTTCTGCCATCTCAGCTATACTATTAGTTTCAACTCTAGGATTTATAACTAGCATTCCTCTTCTCATTTCTACATGTCTTAAAATTTCAGATCTAGTTACTACCCTTTTCCCCATAATATTCTTAACAAACAAACAATTCTAATCAGGGTAACACAGCAAAACACCTAATAGACCCACTACTCGCAAGTCCTAGAGATGCATAACCAGAGCTCTGATACCACTAATGTAACCCCCCTTCTAATTAATTAATTTCTATCTAAAATCCATAAAAAGAATTTACCATTAAAATAAATACATTCCATTAAAATTTAAAGTTTGTCATTATAATTTACATTACTAAAATTTACAGAAAATACTACTTCCAAATTATTTCTAATTAATACAAAAGTATCTAAAGCCAAAAACCCCTATTCCTATAGCTCTGGAACATGTCTGCATCTGTAACTTTTAATTAATCTTCCAAATACCTGCAATCACACTCCCCTAGAATCTGGGGACAGCATTACCGGATCAGGCATTTAATTTCTAATACACAGAAAACAATCACAATCAATGACATTTCATTTTATAACTAAGAATTCACATAAATAATGCAAATGCAGTATGCTTTATGAAAATGCAAGTTTATAAAGCACATGCAGTTTTGACTCAAAATCCTTTTGACTCAAAATCATTTTGACCCTGCTCCATGGAGACTTCCCCTTTGAGTGTTTAGTAAGTAACTGGCCTACCATTACGTACTGCAATTCAGCTATCAGCCCCTACTAAACGCGAATAAGCTAGCAGAATTAGGAGATCAGGATACCCGGAAGGCCACCACGGCAGCATCTCTGTCCAGATTACAGCCACATGTGGAATTGCCAATATCCCTCACCCCACAGACTATATAATCACAGACTATACAGTCCTGTCTAACTTACTCTGCTCACCCATTTCTCAGGACTATCATATTCTCTGTTCATAATCTCAATCATCTTTTCAAATACATGACTACCGCAGTCCGGTCAGTCAACACAGTTCTCTGTTCATAATCTCAATCATATTTTCAAATACATGACTACCGCAGTCCGGTCAGTCAACACAGTTCTCTGTTCATAATCTCAATCATATTTTCAAATACATGACTACCGCAGTCCGGTCAATCAACACAGTCCTGGAAATCAATTCCCCCATAAATACTCAATTCTCATTTATCAAACTCGTTTAAAAATCTTTATTTTTCGCTCAAAAGACTCATGATCATGCAATATGATAATGATGCCAATAAGTAAATAATTATTATTAAACAATCACATAATAATTATAGAAATTCAATAATTAACATTATAACATTAACACTTTAATAAAATACCAACTAGTTCATTACTATGTAAAATTTCTAAATTATCCTTGATATTTTCTAAAATTCCAATTTTGCCCTTGATCTTTTTATGAAATTCCGAATATGTCCCTAATTGTTCTAGAATCTATGAAATTACCTAATTACCCTCAATCTTTTGATAAAATTCCAATTGTATCCTTTAAATGTGAAATTACCTAATTAACCTCAATCTTTTTATAAAATTCCAATTGTATCCTCTAAATGTGAAATTACCTAATTACCCTTATACTTTTTAATTATTATCGAAAATGCCCTTAAACTTTTTCTAAAATTCCCAATGTGTCCCGACATGTGAAATGACTATTTTACCCTTGGTCATTTGAAAAATTCCACATGATATCCCTATCATTCTCATCATGGCCGTATGGCCTCCTTCACATTTCCAACAATTTTCTCAAAACAACCAATCCAAATTCCAATCAAAATCAAATCAATTCAAGAAATCTCAATCAAGAACAAATTTCAATTTCCAATCAAGAACAAGCCAATCAATCAATTCCAATCCATCACAACACATCATGAATTCAATCAAACATGGATTCAAACAACAATTTCAAGCTTTTAACATCAATCATCTAAAAGCCCTAAATCAATTTCATCTTTTGTTGAATCTTGATCAAATCTTGAAATTAGACCTAAGAACATGTTTCTATTAACTCCAATTGGTTTAAATTGAAATTAAATGCCAAGATCCTTACCTTAGATCCTTAATTTGATGGAGAACTCTTGAATTTCTTTTCTCCCTTTCTCCCTTGGTTTCTTGAAATTTTGGAGTTTTCCTCCTAATTCTCTTCTCTTTGGCCTAAGCTATATTGAAATTTGAAAGGTTTTGGTTGGTTAAATTCTTAATTTTAGAAGAAAGGCTGAAGTGAAAATGGAGGGGCTGCAGTTGGAAGAGCTCACGGTTTGGGTGGTGAGGAGAGCTAGCTTTTCCAATTTTGCTTTTGATTTGTTTATTATGTTTTTAAATAAAATTTTCTTCACCAAATTTAATAGCAACTACACGTCCAGCTGCTGGCCACAAAGCAGTCCATTTGGTCACCAATTTAAGCCACTTGGACAGCCAAGGCAACTTCCCAACGTGAGTTGCCAAGCTTGTGATCAAAAGTCAAAGTTTGTGGGAAATTTATGGATTTTTCTATAATATTAGGGAGCTTTTCAATTATCTTACAAACTAATTAGAATTTGAAGAAACTAACACCACCTTTAAATTCCTCACTATCAAAAACCTTGGGGTAGTGTCTTAATTGTCTCTTAATCCAAGTCTAATTAGCTTAATTTAATTACATTAGAAATGTCAATTTGTCAAATTTTGATTGGCTAATAATTTGTATTTCTATTTTTCTTAGTTAAAAATTGTTAATAATTATTCTAAGCATGTTATAATTTATAGATAATTCAATAGATGACATATAGATTTTATCTTAATTTTCTGCCTTAGAATTTTACCGTAATAATTTCTCAAAGTTCTAACATTCAGAAAATCCTAACAATTCGAAATTAGCATTTTAATTCTTTAACTGTATATATTTTTAATCTATATTCAATTACCTTTTTATTAAGTTACAGATTAGTCCAAAATTCCACACTTGAAAATTTATCCTGGACAGCTGTCTAACATAGCGGTCCAGTCAACAAGTAATTTCATTTCTCAACTGTATATATTTTAAATCTACATTAAATTCTTGATTTATTAGAGTACAGTTTAATCCAAAATGTTATACTGGAAAATCTTATCCTGGACAGCTGTCTGACACAACTGTCCGATCAACAAGAAATTTAGGTATTAACAAAAGTATTAAAAGACTTAGAAAATTTTACTAAATAGCATTGTTTTAATTTTATTATGAAAATAGGTATAGAAAGTTTCTATAAAATACAGTACATCATTTCTCATAATATTTATATAAAAATATTTACAAATGGTAAAATAATAAAATTGAGGGTGTTACATCTTCTCATTAATAATGGAAATTATTATAAATGTTGTGATAAAAAACTATTAAAGGAAACTATTAATGTGATTGTTATCGTTTTAATGTAATTGGTAATTGTCGTAGAAGTATAAAAATTTCACGATATGTTTGGGAGGGGAAATAATAAAAAGATTATAATTTTTTTTGTGAGATCTAAAAAGATCATTCCTTTCCAAATTGGCATAAAATGAGAGAAGACCTAAAAAAATTTCAAGATATCTCGTTTAATTTCATTAAGAATACATATCTCCTCTCATTAATAATGGAAATTAATATAAACGTTGTGATAAAAAACTAATAAAGGAAACAATTAATGTGATTGTTATCATTTTAATATGATTGGTAATTGTCGTAGAAATATCAAAATTTCAAGATATGTTTGGGAGGGGAAATAATAAAAAGATTATACTTTTTTTTGAGAGATCTAAAAAGATCATTCCCTTTCAAAATGGGATAAAATGAGAGAAGACATAAAAAAATTTCTGGTTATCTCGTTTAATTTCATTAAAAATACATATCTCCTCTCATTAATAATGGAAATTATTATAAATGTTACGATAAAAACTAACAAAGGAAACTATTAATGTGATTGTTATCATTTTAATGTCACTGGTAATTGTCGTTGAAATATCAAAATTCACGAAATGTTTGGGAGCGGAAATAATAAAAAGATTAAAATTTTTTTTATTGAAATCTAAAAAGATCATTCCCTTCCAAATTGGCATAAAATGAGAGAAGACCTAAAAAAATTTCAGGATATCTCGTTTAATTTCATTAAAAATACATATCTCTTCTCATTAATAATGGAAATTATTGTAAATGTTGTGCTAAAAAACTATTAAAGGAAACTATTAATGTGATTGTTATCGTTTTAATGTGATTGGTAATTGTCGTAGAAGTATAAAAATTTCATGATATGTTTGGGAGGGGAAATAATAAAAAGATTATAATTTTTTTGTGAGATCTAAAAAGATCATTCCCTTCCAAATTGGCATAAAATGAGAGAAGACCTAAAAAAATTTCTGGATATCTCGTTTAATTTCATTAAAAATACATATCTCCTCTCATTAATAATGGAAATTATTATAAACATTGTGATAAAAAAACTAATAAATGAAAGTATTAATGTGATTGTTATCGTTTAAATGTGATTGGTAATTGTCGTAGAAATATCAACATTTCACGATATTTTTTGGAGGGGAAATAATAAAAAGATTACAATTTTTTTTGTGAGATCTAAAAAGATCATTCCCTTCCAAATTGGCATAAAATGAGAGAAGACCTAAAAAAATTTCAGGATATCTCGTTTAATTTCATTAAAAATACATATCTCCTCTCATTAATAACGGAAATTATTACAAACGTTGTGATAAAAAAACTAATAAAGGAAACTATTAATGTGATTGTTATCGTTTTATTGCTATTGTTAATTGTCGTAGAAATATAAAAATTTCAAAATATGTTTGGGAGGGGAAATAATAAAAAGATTAGAATTTTTTTTGTGAGATCCAAAAAGATCGTTCCTTCCAAATTCGCATAAAATGAGAGAAGACCTAAAAAAATTTAAGGATATCTCGTTTAATTTCATTAAAAATATATATCTCCTCTCATTCATAATGGAAATTTTTATAAACGTTGTGATAAAAAACTAACAAAGGAAACTATTAATGTGATGGTTATCGTTTTAATGTGATTGGTAATTGTCGTAGAAATATCAAAATTTCGCGATATGTTTGGAAGGGGATATAATAAAAAGATTATATTTTTTTTTTTGAGATCTAAAAAGATCATTCCCTTCCAAATTGGCATAAAATGAGAGAAGACCTAAAACAATTTCAGGATATCTCGTTTAATTTCATTAAAAATACATATCTCCTGTCATTAATAATGGAAATTATTATAAACTTTGTGACAAAAAACTAATAAAGGAAACTATTAATGTGATTGTTATCATTTTAATGTGATTGGTAATTGTCGTAGAAATATCAAAATTTCAAGATATGTTTGGGAGGGAAATAATAAAAAGATTATATTTTTTTTGTGAGATCTAAAAAGATCATTGCGATTCAAATTGGGATAAAATGAGAGAAGACATAAAAAAATTTCTGGATATCTCGTTTAATTTCATTAAAAATACATATCTCCTCTCATTAATAATGGAAATTATTATAAACGTTACGATAAAAAACTAACAAAGGAAACTATTAATGTGATCGTTATCGTTTTAATGTGATTGGTAATTGTCGTAGAAATATCAAAATTTCACGATATGTTTGGGAGCGGAAATAATAAAAAGATTATAATTTTTTTTATTGAAATCTAAAAAGATCATTCCCTTCCAAATTGGCATAAAATGAGAGAAGACCTAAAAAACTTTCAGGATATGTCGTTTAATTTCATTAAAAATACATATCTCTTCTCATTAATAATGGAAATTATTATAAATGTTGTGATAAAAAACTATTAAAGGAAACTATTAATGTGATTGTTATCGTTTTAATGTAATTGGTAATTGTCGTAGAAGTATAAAAATTTCACGATATGTTTGGGAGGGGAAATAATAAAAAGATTATAATTTTTTTTGTGAGATCTAAAAAGATCATTCCTTTCCAAATTGGCATAAAATGAGAGAAGACCTAAAAAAATTTCAAGATATCTCGTTTAATTTCATTAAGAATACATATCTCCTCTCATTAATAATGGAAATTAATATAAACGTTGTGATAAAAAACTAATAAAGGAAACAATTAATGTGATTGTTATCATTTTAATATGATTGGTAATTGTCGTAGAAATATCAAAATTTCAAGATATGTTTGGGAGGGGAAATAATAAAAAGATTATACTTTTTTTTGAGAGATCTAAAAAGATCATTCCCTTTCAAAATGGGATAAAATGAGAGAAGACATAAAAAATTTCTGGTTATCTCGTTTAATTTCATTAAAAATACATATCTCCTCTCATTAATAATGGAAATTATTATAAATGTTACGATAAAAACTAACAAAGGAAACTATTAATGTGATTGTTATCATTTTAATGTCACTGGTAATTGTCGTTGAAATATCAAAATTCACGAAATGTTTGGGAGCGGAAATAATAAAAAGATTAAATTTTTTTTTATTGAAATCTAAAAAGATCATTCCCTTCCAAATTGGCATAAAATGAGAGAAGACCTAAAAAAATTTCAGGATATCTCGTTTAATTTCATTAAAAATACATATCTCTTCTCATTAATAATGGAAATTATTGTAAATGTTGTGCTAAAAAACTATTAAAGGAAACTATTAATGTGATTGTTATCGTTTTAATGTGATTGGTAATTGTCGTAGAAGTATAAAAATTTCATGATATGTTTGGGAGGGGAAATAATAAAAAGATTATAATTTTTTTGTGAGATCTAAAAAGATCATTCCCTTCCAAATTGGCATAAAATGAGAGAAGACCTAAAAAAATTTCTGGATATCTCGTTTAATTTCATTAAAAATACATATCTCCTCTCATTAATAATGGAAATTATTATAAACATTGTGATAAAAAACTAATAAAGGAAACTATTAATGTGATTGTTATCATTTTAATGTGATTGGTAATTGTCGTAGAAATATCAAAATTTCAAGATATGTTTGGGAGGGAAATAATAAAAAGATTATATTTTTTTTGTGAGATCTAAAAAGATCATTGCGATTCAAATTGGGATAAAATGAGAGAAGACATAAAAAAATTTCTGGATATCTCGTTTAATTTCATTAAAAATACATATCTCCTCTCATTAATAATGGAAATTATTATAAACGTTACGATAAAAAACTAACAAAGGAAACTATTAATGTGATCGTTATCGTTTTAATGTGATTGGTAATTGTCGTAGAAATATCAAAATTTCACGATATGTTTGGGAGCGGAAATAATAAAAAGATTAGATTTTTTTTTGTGAGATCCAAAAAGATTGTTCCTTCCAAATTCGCATAAAATGAGAGAAGACCTAAAAAAATTTAAGGATATCTCGTTTAATTTCATTAAAAATATATATCTCCTCTCATTCATAATGGAAATTTTTATAAATGTTGTGATAAAAAACTAACAAAGGAAACTATTAATGTGATGGTTATCGTTTTAATGTGATTGGTAATTGTCGTAGAAATATCAAAATTTCGCGATATGTTTGGAAGGGGATATAATAAAAAGATTATATTTTTTTTTGTGAGATCTAAAAAGATCATTCCCTTCCAAATTGGCATAAAATGAGAGAAGACCTAAAAATATTTCAGGATATCTCGTTTAATTTCATTAAAAATACATATCTCCTGTCATTAATAATGGAAATTATTATATACTTTGTGACAAAAAACTAATAAAGGAAACTATTAATGTGATTGTTATCATTTTAATGTGATTGGTAATTGTCGTAGAAATATCAAAATTTCAAGATATGTTTGGGAGGGGAAATAATAAAAAGATTATATTTTTTTTTTGTGAGATCTAAAAAGATCATTCCCTTTCAAATTGGGATAAAATGAGAGAAGACAAAAAAAAATTTCTGGATATCTCGTTTAATTTCATAAAAAATACATATCTCCTCTCATTAATAATCGAAATTATTATAAACGTTACAATAAAAAACTAACAAAGGAAACTATTAATGTGATTGGTAATTGTCGTAGAAATATCAAAATTCACGATATATTTGGGAGCGGAAATAATAAAAAGATTGTAATTTTTTTTATTGAAATCTAAAAAGATCATTCCCTTCCAAATTGGCATAAAATGAGAGAAGACCTAAAAAAATTTCAGGATATCTCGTTTAATTTCATTTAAAATACATATCTCTTCTCATTAATAATGGAAATTATTATAAATGTTGTGATAAAAAACTATTAAAGGAAACTATTAATGTGATTGTTATCGTTTTAATGTGATTGGTAATTGTCGTAGAAGTATAAAAATTTCGCGATATGTTTGGGAGGGGATATAATAAAAATATTATAATTTTTTTGTGAGATCTAAAAAGATCATTCCCTTCCAAATTGGCATACAATGAGAGAAGACCTAAAAAAATTTCAGGATATCTAGTTTAATTTCATAAAAAAATACATATCTCCTCTCATTAATAATGGAAATTATTATAAACGTTGTGATAAAAAAACTAATAAAGGAAACTATTAATGTGATTGGTAATTGTCATAGAAATATCAAAATTTCACGATATGTTTGGGAGGGGAAATAATAAAAAGATTATATGTTTTTTTGAGATCTAAAAAGATCATTCCCTTCCAAATTGGCATAAAATGAGAGAAGACCTAAAAAATTTCAGGATATCTCGTTTCATTTCATTAAAAATACATATCTCCTATCATTAATAATGGAAATTATTATAAAGTTTGTGATAAAAAACTAATAAAGGAAACTATTAATGTGATTGTTATCGTTTTAATGTGATTGGTAATTGTCGTAAAAATATCAAAATTTCACGATATGTTTGGAAGGAGAAATAATAAAAAGATTATAATTTTTTTGTGAGATCTAAAAAGATCATTCCCTTCCAAATTGGAATACAATGAGAGAAGACCTAAAAAAATTTCAGGATATCAGTTTAATTTCATAAAAAATACATATCGCCTCTCATTAATAATGGAAATTATTATAAACGTTGTGATAAAAAAACTAATAAAGGAAACTATTAATATCATTGATTAATGAGAGGAGATACGTATTTTTAACAAAATTAAACGAGATATCCTGAACTTTGTTTAGGTCTTCTCTCATTTTATGCCAATTTCGAAGGGAATGATCTTTTCAGATCTCACCAGAACAAAAATCATAATCTTTTTATTATTTCACCTCCCAAACAAATTTTCATGTTTCAACGACAATTACCAATCACATTAAAATGCCAACAATCACATTAATAGTTTCCTTTATTAGTTTTTTTATCACAACGTTTATAATAATTTCCATTATTAATCAGAGGAGATACGTGTTTTTAACAAAATTAAACGAGATATCCTGAACTTTTTTTAGGTCTTCTCTCATTTTATGCCAATTTAGAAGGGAATGATCTTTTCAGATCTGACCAGAAAAAAATCATAATCTATTTATTATTTCACCTCCCAAACATATCGTGAAATTTTGATATTTCTACGACAATTACCAATCATGTTAAAACGACAACAATCACATTAACCGTTTCCTTTATTAGTTTTTTTATCACAACGTTTATAATAATTTCCTTTATTAATGAGAGGCGATACGTATTTTTAACAAAATTAAACGAGATATCCTGAACTTTTTTTATGTCTTCTCTCATTTTATGTAAATTTCAAAGGGAATGATCTTTTCAGATCTGACCAGAAAAAAATCATAATCTTTTTATTATTTCACCTCCCAAAAACAAATTTTGATGTTTCTACGACAATTAGCAATCACGTTAACAGTTTCCTTACTAGTTTTTTTATCACAACGTTTATAATAATTTCCATTATTAATGAGAGGAGATACGTATTTTTAAGAAAATTAAACGAGATATCCTGAACTTTTTTAGGTCTTCTCTCATTTTATGCCAATTTCAAAGGGAATGATCTTTTCAGATCTCACCAGAAAAAAATCATAATCTTTTTATTATTTCACCTCCCAAACAAATTTTGATGTTTCTACGACAATTACCAATCACATTAAAACGACAACAATCACATTAATAGTTTCCTTTATTAGTTTTCTTATCACAACGTTTATAATAATTTCCATTATTAGTGAGAGGAGATACGTATTTTTAACAAAATTAAACGAGATATCCTAAACTTTTTTAAGGTCTTCTCTCATTTTATGCCAATTTGGAAGGGAATGATCTTTTCAGATGTCACCAGAAAAAAATCATAATCTTTTTATTATTTCACCTCCCAAACAAATTTTCATGTTTCAACGACAATTACCAATCACATTAAAATGACAACAATCACATTAACCATTTCCTTTATTAGTTTTTTTTATCACAATGTTTATAATAATTTCCATTATTAGTGAGAGGAGATACGTATTTTTAACAAAATTAAACGAGATATCCTGAACTTTTTTTAGGTCTTCTCTCATTTTATGGCAATTTAGAAGGGAATGATCTTTTCAGATCTGACCAGAAAAAAATCATAATCTATTTATTATTTCACCTCCCAAACATATCGTGAAATTTTGATATTTCTACGACAATTACCAATCACATTAAAACGACAACAATCACATTAACCGTTTCCTTTATTAGTTTTTTTATCACAACGTTTATAATAATTTCCTTTATTAATGAGAGGAGATACGTATTTTTAACAAAATTAAACGAGATATCCTGAACTTTTTTTATGTCTTCTCTCATTTTATGTAAATTTCGAAGGGAATGATCTTTTCAGATCTGACCAGAAAAAAATCATAATCGTTTTATTATTTCACCTCCCAAACAAATTTTGATGTTTCTACGACAATTAGCAATCACGTTAACAGTTTCCTTACTAGTTTTTTTATCACAACGTTTATAATAATTTCCATTATTAATGAGAGGAGATACGTATTTTTAAGAAAATTAAACGAGATATCCTGAACTTTTTTAGGTCTTCTCTCATTTTATGCCAATTTCAAAGGGAATGATCTTTTCAGATCTCACCAGAAAAAAATCATAATCTTTTTATTATTTCACCTCCCAAACAAATTTTGATGTTTCTACGACAATTACCAATCACATTAAAACGACAACAATCACATTAATAGTTTCCTTTATTAGTTTTCTTATCACAACGTTTATAATAATTTCCATTATTAGTGAGAGGAGATACGTATTTTTAACAAAATTAAACGAGATATCCTAAACTTTTTTAGGTCTTCTCTCATTTTATGCCAATTTGGAAGGGAATGATCTTTTCAGATGTCACCAGAAAAAAATCATAATCTTTTTATTATTTCACCTCCCAAACAAATTTTCATGTTTCAGCGACAATTACCAATCACATTAAAATGACAACAATCACATTAACCATTTCCTTTATTAGTTTTTTTTATCACAATGTTTATAATAATTTCCATTATTAGTGAGAGGAGATACGTATTTTTAACAAAATTAAACGAGATATCCTGAACTTTTTTTAGGTCTTCTCTCATTTTATGGCAATTTAGAAGGGAATGATCTTTTCAGATCTGACCAGAAAAAAATCATAATCTATTTATTATTTCACCTCCCAAACATATCGTGAAATTTTGATATTTCTACGACAATTACCAATCACATTAAAACGACAACAATCACATTAACCGTTTCCTTTATTAGTTTTTTTATCACAACGTTTATAATAATTTCCTTTATTAATGAGAGGAGATACGTATTTTTAACAAAATTAAACGAGATATCCTGAACTTTTTTTATGTCTTCTCTCATTTTATGTAAATTTCGAAGGGAATGATCTTTTCAGATCTGACCAGAAAAAAATCATAATCGTTTTATTATTTCACCTCCCAAACAAATTTTGATGTTTCTACGACAATTAGCAATCACGTTAACAGTTTCCTTACTAGTTTTTTTATCACAACGTTTATAATAATTTCCATTATTAATGAGAGGAGATACGTATTTTTAAGAAAATTAAACGAGATATCCTGAACTTTTTTAGGTCTTCTCTCATTTTATGCCAATTTCAAAGGGAATGATCTTTTCAGATCTCACCAGAAAAAAATCATAATCTTTTTATTATTTCACCTCCCAAACAAATTTTGATGTTTCTACGACAATTACCAATCACATTAAAACGACAACAATCACATTAATAGTTTCCTTTATTAGTTTTCTTATCACAACGTTTATAATAATTTCCATTATTAGTGAGAGGAGATACGTATTTTTAACAAAATTAAACGAGATATCCTAAACTTTTTTAAGGTCTTCTCTCATTTTATGCCAATTTGGAAGGGAATGATCTTTTCAGATGTCACCAGAAAAAAATCATAATCTTTTTATTATTTCACCTCCCAAACAAATTTTCATGTTTCAACGACAATTACCAATCACATTAAAATGACAACAATCACATTAACCATTTCCTTTATTAGTTTTTTTTATCACAATGTTTATAATAATTTCCATTATTAGTGAGAGGAGATACGTATTTTTAACAAAATTAAACGAGATATCCTGAACTTTTTTTAGGTCTTCTCTCATTTTATGGCAATTTAGAAGGGAATGATCTTTTCAGATCTGACCAGAAAAAAATCATAATCTATTTATTATTTCACCTCCCAAACATATCGTGAAATTTTGATATTTCTACGACAATTACCAATCACATTAAAACGACAACAATCACATTAACCGTTTCCTTTATTAGTTTTTTTATCACAACGTTTATAATAATTTCCTTTATTAATGAGAGGAGATACGTATTTTTAACAAAATTAAACGAGATATCCTGAACTTTTTTTATGTCTTCTCTCATTTTATGTAAATTTCGAAGGGAATGATCTTTTCAGATCTGACCAGAAAAAAATCATAATCGTTTTATTATTTCACCTCCCAAACAAATTTTGATGTTTCTACGACAATTAGCAATCACGTTAACAGTTTCCTTACTAGTTTTTTTATCACAACGTTTATAATAATTTCCATTATTAATGAGAGGAGATACGTATTTTTAAGAAAATTAAACGAGATATCCTGAACTTTTTTAGGTCTTCTCTCATTTTATGCCAATTTCAAAGGGAATGATCTTTTCAGATCTCACCAGAAAAAAATCATAATCTTTTTATTATTTCACCTCCCAAACAAATTTTGATGTTTCTACGACAATTACCAATCACATTAAAACGACAACAATCACATTAATAGTTTCCTTTATTAGTTTTCTTATCACAACGTTTATAATAATTTCCATTATTAGTGAGAGGAGATACGTATTTTTAACAAAATTAAACGAGATATCCTAAACTTTTTTAAGGTCTTCTCTCATTTTATGCCAATTTGGAAGGGAATGATCTTTTCAGATGTCACCAGAAAAAAATCATAATCTTTTTATTATTTCACCTCCCAAACAAATTTTCATGTTTCAACGACAATTACCAATCACATTAAAATGACAACAATCACATTAACCATTTCCTTTATTAGTTTTTTTTATCACAATGTTTATAATAATTTCCATTATTAGTGAGAGGAGATACGTATTTTTAACAAAATTAAACGAGATATCCTGAACTTTTTTTAGGTCTTCTCTCATTTTATGGCAATTTAGAAGGGAATGATCTTTTCAGATCTGACCAGAAAAAAATCATAATCTATTTATTATTTCACCTCCCAAACATATCGTGAAATTTTGATATTTCTACGACAATTACCAATCACATTAAAACGACAACAATCACATTAACCGTTTCCTTTATTAGTTTTTTTATCACAACGTTTATAATAATTTCCTTTATTAATGAGAGGAGATACGTATTTTTAACAAAATTAAACGAGATATCCTGAACTTTTTTTATGTCTTCTCTCATTTTATGTAAATTTCGAAGGGAATGATCTTTTCAGATCTGACCAGAAAAAAATCATAATCGTTTTATTATTTCACCTCCCAAACAAATTTTGATGTTTCTACGACAATTAGCAATCACGTTAACAGTTTCCTTACTAGTTTTTTTATCACAACGTTTATAATAATTTCCATTATTAATGAGAGGAGATACGTATTTTTAAGAAAATTAAACGAGATATCCTGAACTTTTTTAGGTCTTCTCTCATTTTATGCCAATTTCAAAGGGAATGATCTTTTCAGATCTCACCAGAAAAAAATCATAATCTTTTTATTATTTCACCTCCCAAACAAATTTTCATGTTTCTACGACAATTACCAATCACATTAAAACGACAACAATCACATTAATAGTTTCCTTTATTAGTTTTCTTATCACAACGTTTATAATAATTTCCATTATTAGTGAGAGGAGATACGTATTTTTAACAAAATTAAACGAGATATCCTAAACTTTTTTAAGGTCTTCTCTCATTTTATGCCAATTTGGAAGGGAATGATCTTTTCAGATGTCACCAGAAAAAAATCATAATCTTTTTATTATTTCACCTCCCAAACAAATTTTCATGTTTCAACGACAATTACCAATCACATTAAAATGACAACAATCACATTAACCATTTCCTTTATTAGTTTTTTTTATCACAATGTTTATAATAATTTCCATTATTAGTGAGAGGAGATACGTATTTTTAACAAAATTAAACGAGATATCCTGAACTTTTTTTAGGTCTTCTCTCATTTTATGGCAATTTAGAAGGGAATGATCTTTTCAGATCTGACCAGAAAAAAATCATAATCTATTTATTATTTCACCTCCCAAACATATCGTGAAATTTTGATATTTCTACGACAATTACCAATCACATTAAAACGACAACAATCACATTAACCGTTTCCTTTATTAGTTTTTTTATCACAACGTTTATAATAATTTCCTTTATTAATGAGAGGAGATACGTATTTTTAACAAAATTAAACGAGATATCCTGAACTTTTTTTATGTCTTCTCTCATTTTATGTAAATTTCGAAGGGAATGATCTTTTCAGATCTGACCAGAAAAAAATCATAATCGTTTTATTATTTCACCTCCCAAACAAATTTTGATGTTTCTACGACAATTAGCAATCACGTTAACAGTTTCGTTACTAGTTTTTTTATCACAACGTTTATAATAATTTCCATTATTAATGAGAGGAGATACGTATTTTTAAGAAAATTAAACGAGATATCCTGAACTTTTTTAGGTCTTCTCTCATTTTATGCCAATTTCAAAGGGAATGATCTTTTCAGATCTCACCAGAAAAAAATCATAATCTTTTTATTATTTCACCTCCCAAACAAATTTTCATGTTTCTACGACAATTACCAATCACATTAAAACGACAACAATCACATTAATAGTTTCCTTTATTAGTTTTCTTATCACAACATTTATAATAATTTCCATTATTAGTGAGAGGAGATACGTATTTTTAACAAAATTAAACGAGATATCCTAAACTTTTTTAAGGTCTTCTCTCATTTTATGCCAATTTGGAAGGGAATGATCTTTTCAGATGTCACCAGAAAAAAATCATAATCTTTTTATTATTTCACCTCCCAAACAAATTTTCATGTTTCAGCGACAATTACCAATCACATTAAAATGACAACAATCACATTAACCATTTCCTTTATTAGTTTTTTTTATCACAATGTTTATAATAATTTCCATTATTAGTGAGAGGAGATACGTATTTTTAACAAAATTAAACGAGATATCCTGAACTTTTTTTAGGTCTCCTCTCATTTTATGGCAATTTAGAAGGGAATGATCTTTTCAGATCTGACCAGAAAAAAATCATAATCTATTTATTATTTCACCTCCCAAACATATCGTGAAATTTTGATATTTCTACGACAATTACCAATCACATTAAAACGACAACAATCACATTAACCGTTTCCTTTATTAGTTTTTTTATCACAACGTTTATAATAATTTCCTTTATTAATGAGAGGAGATACGTATTTTTAACAAAATTAAACGAGATATCCTGAACTTTTTTTATGTCTTCTCTCATTTTATGTAAATTTCGAAGGGAATGATCTTTTCAGATCTGACCAGAAAAAAATCATAATCGTTTTATTATTTCACCTCCCAAACAAATTTTGATGTTTCTACGACAATTAGCAATCACGTTAACAGTTTCCTTACTAGTTTTTTTATCACAACGTTTATAATAATTTCCATTATTAATGAGAGGAGATACGTATTTTTAAGAAAATTAAACGAGATATCCTGAACTTTTTTAGGTCTTCTCTCATTTTATGCCAATTTCAAAGGGAATGATCTTTTCAGATCTCACCAGAAAAAAATCATAATCTTTTTATTATTTCACCTCCCAAACAAATTTTCATGTTTCTACGACAATTACCAATCACATTAAAACGACAACAATCACATTAATAGTTTCCTTTATTAGTTTTCTTATCACAACGTTTATAATAATTTCCATTATTAGTGAGAGGAGATACGTATTTTTAACAAAATTAAACGAGATATCCTAAACTTTTTTAAGGTCTTCTCTCATTTTATGCCAATTTGGAAGGGAATGATCTTTTCAGATGTCACCAGAAAAAAATCATAATCTTTTTATTATTTCACCTCCCAAACAAATTTTCATGTTTCAACGACAATTACCAATCACATTAAAATGACAACAATCACATTAACCATTTCCTTTATTAGTTTTTTTTATCACAATGTTTATAATAATTTCCATTATTAGTGAGAGGAGATACGTATTTTTAACAAAATTAAACGAGATATCCTGAACTTTTTTTAGGTCTTCTCTCATTTTATGGCAATTTAGAAGGGAATGATCTTTTCAGATCTGACCAGAAAAAAATCATAATCTATTTATTATTTCACCTCCCAAACATATCGTGAAATTTTGATATTTCTACGACAATTACCAATCACATTAAAACGACAACAATCACATTAACCGTTTCCTTTATTAGTTTTTTTATCACAACGTTTATAATAATTTCCTTTATTAATGAGAGGAGATACGTATTTTTAACAAAATTAAACGAGATATCCTGAACTTTTTTTATGTCTTCTCTCATTTTATGTAAATTTCGAAGGGAATGATCTTTTCAGATCTGACCAGAAAAAAATCATAATCGTTTTATTATTTCACCTCCCAAACAAATTTTGATGTTTCTACGACAATTAGCAATCACGTTAACAGTTTCCTTACTAGTTTTTTTATCACAACGTTTATAATAATTTCCATTATTAATGAGAGGAGATACGTATTTTTAAGAAAATTAAACGAGATATCCTGAACTTTTTTAGGTCTTCTCTCATTTTATGCCAATTTCAAAGGGAATGATCTTTTCAGATCTCACCAGAAAAAAATCATAATCTTTTTATTATTTCACCTCCCAAACAAATTTTGATGTTTCTACGACAATTACCAATCACATTAAAACGACAACAATCACATTAATAGTTTCCTTTATTAGTTTTCTTATCACAACGTTTATAATAATTTCCATTATTAGTGAGAGGAGATACGTATTTTTAACAAAATTAAACGAGATATCCTAAACTTTTTTAGGTCTTCTCTCATTTTATGCCAATTTGGAAGGGAATGATCTTTTCAGATGTCACCAGAAAAAAATCATAATCTTTTTATTATTTCACCTCCCAAACAAATTTTCATGTTTCAGCGACAATTACCAATCACATTAAAATGACAACAATCACATTAACCATTTCCTTTATTTGTTTTTTTTATCACAATGTTTATAATAATTTCCATTATTAGTGAGAGGAGATACGTATTTTTAACAAAATTAAACGAGATATCCTGAACTTTTTTTAGGTCTTCTCTCATTTTATGGCAATTTAGAAGGGAATGATCTTTTCAGATCTGACCAGAAAAAAATCATAATCTATTTATTATTTCACCTCCCAAACATATCGTGAAATTTTGATATTTCTACGACAATTACCAATCACATTAAAACGACAACAATCACATTAACCGTTTCCTTTATTAGTTTTTTTATCACAACGTTTATAATAATTTCCTTTATTAATGAGAGGAGATACGTATTTTTAACAAAATTAAACGAGATATCCTGAGCTTTTTTTATGTCTTCTCTCATTTTATGTAAATTTCGAAGGGAATGATCTTTTCAGATCTGACCAGAAAAAAATCATAATCGTTTTATTATTTCACCTCCCAAACAAATTTTGATGTTTCTACGACAATTAGCAATCACGTTAACAGTTTCCTTACTAGTTTTTTTATCACAACGTTTATAATAATTTCCATTATTAATGAGAGGAGATACGTATTTTTAAGAAAATTAAACGAGATATTCTGAACTTTTTTAGGTCTTCTCTCATTTTATGCCAATTTCAAAGGGAATGATCTTTTCAGATCTCACCAGAAAAAAATGATAATCTTTTTATTATTTCACCTCCCAAACAAATTTTGATGTTTCTACGACAATTACCAATCACATTAAAATGACAACAATCACATTAATAGTTTCCTTTATTAGTTTTTTTATCACAATGTTTATAATAATTTCCATTATTAGTGAGAGGAGATACGTATTTTTATCAAAATTAAACGAGATATCCTAA
Organism: Pueraria montana var. lobata; assembly: GCA_026413185.1. NCBI lineage: Eukaryota > Viridiplantae > Streptophyta > Magnoliopsida > Fabales > Fabaceae > Pueraria > Pueraria montana. Next base: position 115,775 of record JAOZWA010000174.1, read on the forward strand.
ACTTTTTTAAGGTCTTCTCTCATTTTATGCCAATTTGGAAGGGAATGATCTTTTTAGATGTCACCAGAAAAAAATCATAATCTTTTTATTATTTCACCTCCCAAACAAATTTTGATGTTTCTACGACAATTACCAATCACATTAAAACGACAACAATCACATGAATAGTTTCCTTTATTAGTTTTCTTATCACAACGTTTATAATAATTTCCATTATTAGTGAGAGGAGATACGTATTTTTAACAAAATTAAACGAGATATCCTAAACTTTTTTAAGGTCTTCTCTCATTTTATGCCAATTTGGAAGGGAATGATCTTTTCAGATCTCACCAGAAAAAAATCATAATCTTTTTATTATTTCACCTCCCAAACAAATTTTCATGTTTCTACGACAATTACCAATCACATTAATAGTTTCCTTTATTAGTTTTTTTTATCACAACGTTTATAATAATTTCCATTTATTAGTGAGAGGAGATACGTATTTTTAACAAAATTAAATGAGATATCCTGAACTTTTTTTATGTCTTCTCACATTTTATGCCAATTTGGAAGTGAATGATCTTTTCATATCTCACCAGAAAAAAATCATAATCTTTTTATTATTTCACCTCCCAAACAAATTTTCATGTTTCTACGACAATTACCAATCGCATTAAAATGACAACAATCTAATTAATAGTTTCCTTGATTAGTTTTTTTATCACAATGTTTATAATAATTTCCGTTATTAGTGGGAGGAGATACGTATTTTTAACAAAATTAAATGAGATATCCTGAACTTTTTTTAGGTCTTCTCACATTTTATGCCAATTTGGAAGGGAATGATCTTTTCAGATCTGACCAGAAAAAAAATCATAATCTATTTATTATTTCACCTCCCAAACATATCGTGAAATTTTGATGTTTCTACGACAATTACCAATCACATTAAAACGACAACAATCACATTAACCGTTTGCTTTATTAGTTTTTTTATCGCAACATTTATAATAATTTCCTTTATTAATGAGAGGAGATATGTATTTTTAACAAAATTAAATGAGATATCCTGAACATTTTTAGGTCTTCTCTCATTTTGTGCCAATTTCGAAGGGAACGATCTTTTCAGATCTCACCAGAAAAAAATCATAATCTTTTTATTATTTCACCTCCCAATCAAATTTTGATGTTTCTACGACAATTACCAATCACATTAATAGTTTCCTTTATTAGTTTTTTATCACAACGTTTATAATAATTTCCATTATTAGTGAGAGGAGATACATATTTTTAACAAAATTAAATGAGATATCCTGAACTTTTTTTAGGTCTTCTCACATTTTATACCAATTTGGAAGGGAATGATCTCTTTATATCTGACCAGAAAAAAATCATAATCTTTTTATTATTTCACCTCCCAAACAAATTTTGATGTTTCTACGACAATTACCAATCACATTAACAGTTTCCTTTATTAGTTTTATTATCACAACGTTTATAATAGTTTCCATTATTAATGAGAGGAGATACGTATTTTTAACAAAATTAAACGAGATATCCTGAACTTTTTTCAGGTCTTCTCTCATTTTATGCCAATTTGGAAGGGAATGATCTTTTCAGATCTCACCAGAAAAAAATCATAATGTTTTAATTACTTCACCTCCCAAACATATCGTGAAATTTAGATGTTTCTACGGCAATTACCAATCACATTAAAAGGAAAACAATCACATTAATAGTTTCCTTTATTTGTGTTTTTGTCTAAACGTTTATAATAATTTCCATTATTGGTGAAAGGAGATACGTATTTTTAACAAAACGAGATATGCTAAACTTTTTTAAGGTCTTCTCTCATTTTATGCCAATTTGGAAGGGAATGATCTTGTCAGATGTCACCAGAAAAAAATCATAATCTTTTTATTATTTCGCCTCCCAAACAAATTTTCATGTTTCAACGACAATTACCAATCACATTAAAACGACAACAATCACATTAATAGTTTCCTTTATTAGTTTTTTTATCACAACGTTTATAATAATTTCCATTATTAGTGAGAAGAGATACGTATTTTTAACAAAATTAAACGAGATATCCTGAACTTTTTTTAGGTCTTCTCTCATTTTATGCCAATTTGGAAGGGAATGATCTTTTCAGATCTGACCAGAAAAAAATCATAATCTTTTAATTATTTCACCTCCCAAACAAATTTTGATGTTTCTACGACAATTACCAATCACATTAACAGTTTCCTTTATTAGATTTTTTCTCACAACGTTTATAATAATTTCCATTATTAATCAGAAGAGATATGTGTTTTTAACAAAATTAAATGAGATATCCTGAACTTTTTTAGGTCTTCTCTCATTTTATGCCAATTTGGAAAGCAATGATCTTTTCAGATCTCACCAGAAAAAAGTCATAACATTTTTATTATTTCACCTCCCAAACATATCGTGAAATTTTGATGTTTCTACGACAATTACCAATCACATTAAAATGACAACAATCACATTAATAGTTTCCTTTATTAGTTTTTTTTATCACAACGTTTATAATAATTTCCATTATTAATGAGAGGAGATACGTATTTTTGACAAAATTAAACGAGATATCCTGAACTTTTTTTTGGTCTTCTCTTATTTTATGTCAATTTTGGAAGGGAATGATCTTTTCAGATTTGACTAGAAAAAAATCATAATCTTTTTATTATTTCACCTCCCAAACATATTTTGATGTTTCTACGACAATTACCCATCACATTAAAATGACAACAATCACATTAACAGTTTCCTTTATTAGTTTTTTTATCACAACGTTTATAATAATTTCCATTATTAATGAGAGTAGATACGTATTTTTAACAAAATGAAACGAGATATCCTGAACTTTTTTAGGACTTCTCTTGTAACATCCTCATTTTATTAATTGTACGCATTTATATATGTATATTATTAACATTTATGCACTATATTTTATAGAAACCTTATGTACATATTCTCTTAATGAAATTAATACAGTTCTACTCAGAAGAATTTTCTGAATTTGTAAATGTCTCTGTTTTTGCTGAAATTGATAGTTGACTGGACTGCTATGTCAGACAGCTGTCCAGGATAAAATTTCAAGTATAGAATTTTGAACTCATTTATAACTTAAAAGAAAGGTAATAGAATATAGATTAAAAATATATACAGATAAAGAATTAAAATGCTTATTCAAAATTGTTAGGATTTTCTGAAAGTTAGAACTTTGAGAAATTATTACGGTAAAATTTTAAGACAGAAAATTTAGAGAAAATTCATAGGATATCTATAGAATTATCTAATAATTGTAATATACTTAAAATAATTATTAAAAATGTTTAACCAAGAAAAATTTAATTTAGAACCTTAACCAATCAAAAAATGACAACTTAGGCTTTTCTAATGTCACTAAATTAAGCTAATTAGGCTTGGATTAAGAGATAAGTAAGACACTACCCCAAGGTTTTTGATAGTGAGGAATCCATTGGTGATGTTATTTTCTTCAAATTCTAATCACATTGTAAAATAATTAGCAGCCCTAATTACCTTCTAGAAATTTTTACAAAGTGCTTGAAATGTTGACTTTTGGGGTAGGCAAGTGACTTGGAACTCCTTGGCTGTCCAAGTGGGCTGGAAAGGCTTGGCAAGTGGACTTCCCTTGGTCCAAATGAGCTGCTGGACGTGCAGGGCAGCAGCTGGACTTGAAGGCAAAGTCCAATTTAGTTAATAATTTGTTTTAAGAAGCATTTAACTTAAGTAAAAGGAGAAAAAGTCACAAAAAGCTATTTTCTCTCAAAACAGAACCTTGAGCTCTCCAAACCCAGCAGCTGCAGTTTTCATTTCAATTTCATCTTAACTTCATCATCTCATCCCAAATTAAGAAACCAAACCATCCAAACTTCCTAAACCCTAAGCTAATCGGCAAAAAGGAAAAGAAATTGGAGGAAATCTCAAAAATTCATACAAGACCAAGGAGTGAGGGAGAAAGGAATTCAAGGCTTTTTCTTCAATTAAAGAGTTTAAGGTAAGGATCTAGGCATTTAATTTCAATTAGAACCCTTGGAATTAGAAGAAAACATGTTGTAGGCTTAGATTAAAATTTTGACCTAGAATCATGAAAACTTGAAATTGATTTAGGGGTTTTGTGTTTTTGATGCTTGTGATTGTAATTCATGGATTGGAATGATGTTTGATTGAATTTTTAATGTGTTGTGATGGTTGACATTTGGTTTGTTGAATTTTGATTGAATTTGTGATTTGGTTGATTTTTGGTTGGAATTGGAAGTTGTTGCTTTGGAAAACATGTTGAGAATGGTAGTGAGACCATTCGGCCAGCCCTAAATGCAAGGGATATTATGTGGAAATTTTTGTAAAATCAAGGGCAAAATGGTCATTTTACATGTAGGGACAAAATGGGAATTTTTGAAAAAGAGCAAGGGTAATTTGGTCATTTCAAAATTTAGGACATAGATGGAATTTTAGAAAAGATTAAGGGTAGTTTAGTAACTTTACCTAATAGTGAATTTTTATAATTTTTATGTGATTGCTTAATATTAATTATTTGTTTATTAGCATCATTGTCATATTGCATAAGCTTGAGTTCTTGGAAAATACAAAGACTTCAAATGAGAAATGAGTATTTATGGGGGAATTGATTTCCAGGACTGTGTTGACTGACCGGACTGCGGTAGTCATGTATTTGAAAATATGATTGAGATTATGAAAAGAGAATTGTGTTGACTGACCGGACTGCGGTAGTCATGTATTTGAAAATATGATTGAGATTATGAATGTAACCCCCCTTTTTTTTTTATAAAACATAATTTAACTATTTAATTCATTTTATATATTTATTTCAAAGTTCTGATACGATCTCTTACACTCCAAAATATGTTCTGTAATTTACATCATTAAAATTTATATAAACACTGCTACAAAATAATTCTAACTACTACAAATTATTGTCTACCCAAAATAGTCCCATCCTATATGCTCTGGAATTTCTGCATCTTCATCATATAACTATATCTTCAAGCACCTGCAATTCACACTCCCCTAGAATCTGGGGACAGCATTACAGGATCAGGCATTTAATTTCTCATAGAATTAAAACAATTTCAAACAAATACATATCATAACAATATAATTAGTTATACACATAATTAAATGCAGTATGATTTATGCAATGCAGTTTTTGACTCAAATTCGTTTTGACCCTGCTCCATGGAGACTTCCCCTTTGAGTGTTTAGTAAGTAACTGGCCTACCATTACGTACTGCAATTCAGTTATCAGCCCCTACTAAACGCGAATAAACTAAACAGAATTAGGAGATCAGATACCCGGAAGGCCACCACGACCGCATCTCTGTCCAGATTACAGCCACATATGGAATTGCCAATATCCTTCACCCCACAGACTATATAATCACAGACTATACAGCCCTGTCTAACTTATTCTGCTCACCCCAAAGATTCAATTCTCAAATCATATTCATTTCACATGACTACCGCAGTCCCGGTTAGTCAACAAAATCATTTCTCATATATCAACTCGTTTCTCATGACTACCGCAATCCCGGTTAGTCAACATAATTCTTTCTCAATCATTTTCATTTCACATGACTACCGCAGTCCCGGTTAGTCAACATAATTCTTTCTTTTCTTTTCTTTTCTTTCTTTTCATGGCTACCGAAATCCCGGTTAGCCAACATCAATTATTTTTCACTTGAATCTTTATAAATCCCCCAAAAAGACTCATGCAACGAATTATGTTCATGATCACAATTAAATAAATAATTTGTACACATTAATATACAAGAATACAAAAATTAAGCAATTTACCTTATAACATTAGTATTTTAATCATTTCCGAAAATGCCCTCAATCTTTTTCCAAAATACCCAATGTGTCCCTACATGTAAAATGACCATTTTGCCCTTGGTTTTACAAAAATTTCCACATAATATCCCTTGTATTTAGGGCTGGCCGAATGGTCTCACTACCATTCTCAACATATTTTCCAAAGTAACAACTTCCAATTCCAACCAAAAATCAACCAAATCACAATTTCAATCAAAATTCAACAAACCAAATTTCAACCATCACAACACATCAAAAATTCAATCAAACATCATTCCACTCCATGAATTACAATCACAAGCATCAAAAACACAAAACCCCTAAATCAATTTCAAGTTTTCATGATTCTAGGTCAAAATTTTAATCTAAGCCTACAACATGTTTTCTTCTAATTCCAAGGGTTCTAATTGAAATTAAATGCCTAGATCCTTACCTTAAACTCTTTAATTGAAGAAAAAGCCTTGAATTCCTTTCTCCCTCACTCCTTGGTCTTGTATGAATTTTTGAGATTTCCTCCAATTTCTTTTCCTTTTTGCCGATTAGCTTAGGGTTTAGGAAGTTTGGATGGTTTGGTTTCTTAATTTGGGATGAGATGATGAAGTTAAGATGAAATTGAAATGAAAACTGCAGCTGCTGGGTTTGGAGAGCTCAAGGTTCTGTTTTGAGAGAAAATAGCTTTTTGTGACTTTTTCTCCTTTTACTTAAGTTAAATGCTTCTTAAAACAAATTATTAACTAAATTGGACTTTGCCTTCAAGTCCAGCTGCTGCCCTGCACGTCCAGCAGCTCATTTGGACCAAGGGAAGTCCACTTGCCAAGCCTTTCCAGCCCACTTGGACAGCCAAGGAGTTCCAAGTCACTTGCCTACCCCAAAAGTCAACATTTCAAGCACTTTGTAGAAATTTCTAGAAGGTAATTAGGGCTGCTAATTATTTTACAATGTGATTAGAATTTGAAGAAAATAACATCACCATTGGATTCCTCACTATCAAAAACCTTGGGGTAGTGTCTTACTTATCTCTTAATCCAAGCCTAATTAGCTTAATTTAGTGATCTTAGAAAAGCCTAAGTTGTCACTTTTTGATTGGTTAAGGTTCTAAATTAAAATTTTCTTGGTTAAACATTTTTAATAATTATTCTAAGTATATTACAATTATTAGATAATTCTATAGATATCATATGAATTTTCTCTAAATTTTCTGTCTTAGAATTTTACCGTAATAATTCGTCAAAGTTCTAACTTTCAGAAAATCCTAACAATTCTGAATAAGCATTTTAATTCTTTATCTGTATATATTTTTAATCTATATTCTATTACCTTTCTTTTAAGTTATAAATGAGTTCAAAATTCTATACTTGAAAATTTACCCTGGACAGCTGTCTGACATAGCAGTCCAGTCAACTATCAATTTCGGCAAAAATAAAGACATTTGGAAATTCAGAAAATTCTTCTGAGTAGAACTGTATTAATTTCATTAAGAGAATATGTACATAAGGTTTCTATAAAATATAGTGCATAAATGTTAATAATATACATATATAAATGCGTACAATTAATAAAATGAGGATGTTACAATGAACAGAGAACTGTGTTGACTGACCGGACTGCGGTAGTCATGTATTTGAAAAGATGATTGAGATTGTGAACAGAGAATATGATAGTCCTGAGAAATGGGTGAGCAGAGTAAGTTAGACAGGACTGTATAGTCTGTGATTATATAGTCTGTGGGGTGAGGGATATTGGCAATTCCACATGTGGCTGTAATTTGGACAGAGATGCTGCCGTGGTGGCCTTCCGGGTATCCTGACCTCCTAATTCTGTTTAGTTTATTCGCGTTTAGTAGGGGCTGATAGCTGAATTACAGATCGTAATGGTAGGCCAGTTTCTTACTAAACACTCAAAGGGGAAGTCTCCATGGAGCAGGGTCAAAACGAATTTGAGTCAAAAACTGCATTGCATAAATCATACTGCATTTAATTATGTGTGTAACTAATTATATTGTTATGATATGTATTTGTTTGAAATTGTTTTAATTCTATGAGAAATTAAATGCCTGATCCTGTAATGCTGTCCCCAGATTCTAGGGGAGTGTGAATTGCAGGTGCTTGAAGATATAGTTAAATGATGAAGATGCAGAATGTAACCCCCTTTTCTTATAAAACATAATTTAACTATTTAATTTATTTTATATATTTATTTCAAAGTTCTGATACGTTCTCTTACAATCCAAAATATGTTCTGTAATTTACATCATTAAAATTTTTATAAACACTGTTACAAAATAATTCTAAGTATTACAAATTATTGTCTACCCAAAATAGTCCCATCCTATATGCTCTGGAATTTCTGCATCTTCATCATTTAACTATATCTTCAGACACCTGCAATTCACACTCCCCTAGAATCTGGGGACAGCATTACCGGATCAGGCATTTAATTTCTCATACAATTAAAACAATTTCAAACAAATTCATATCATAACAAATTAATTAGTTACACACATAATTAAATGCAGTATGATTTATGCAAATGCAGTTTTTTTGACTCAAATTCATTTTTTTGACTCAAAATCATTTTGACCCTGCTCCATGGAGACTTCCCCTTTGAGTGTTTAGTAAGTAACTGGCCTACCATTACGCACTGCAATTCAGCTATCAGCCCCTACTAAACGCGAATAAACTAGACAGAATTAGAAGATCAGGATACCCGGAAGGCCACCACGACCGCAACTCAGTCCAGTTTCCAGCCACATGTGGAATTGCCAATATCCTTCACCCCACAGACTATATAATCACAGACTATACAGTCCTGTCTAACTTACTCTGCTCACCCATTTCTCAGGACTATCATATTCTTTATTCATATTCTCAATCATCTTTTCAAATACATGACTACCGCATTCCGGTCAGTCAACACAGTTCTCTGTTCATAATCTCAATCATCTTTTCAAATACATGACTACCGTAGTCCGGTCAGTCAACACAGTCCTGGAAATCAATTCCCCCAAACATACTCATTTTTCATGACTACCGCAGTCCCGGTTAGTCAACAAAATCATTTCTCATTTAAAAACTCATTTCTCATTTGAAATCTTTGTATTTTCCAAGAACTCAGACTTATGCAATATGATAATGATGCTAATAAACAAATAATTAATATTAATCAATCACATAAAAATTATAAAAATTCACTAATTAACATTATAACATCAATACCTTAATAAAATACTAACTAGTCCTTTACTAGCAAAAATTACTAAACTTTTACTAAAATTACCAATTATTCTTTACTATGGAAATTACTAAAATACCCCTATCTTTTTCTAAAATTCCAATTTTGCCCTCAAAGGGTAAAATTACTAAATTATCCTTACTATTTTCTAAAATTTTCCATTTTGCCCTTGATCTTTTTATGAAATTCCAAATATGTCCCTAATTGTTCTAGAATCTATGAAATTACCTAATTAACCTCAATCTTTTTATAAAATTCCAATTGTATCCTCTAAATGTGAAATTACCTAATTAACCTCAATCTTTTTATAAAATTCCAATTGTATCCTCTAAATGTGAAATTACCTAATTAACCTCAATCTTTTTATAAAATTCCAATTGTATCCTCTAAATGTGAAATTACCTAATTACCCTTATACTTTTTAATTATTGCCGAAAATGCCCTTAAACTTTTTCTAAAATTCCCAATGGATCCCTACATGTGAAATGACTATTTTAGCCTTGGTCATTTGAAAAATTTCCACCTAGCACCCTTTCAATTCCTTCATGGCCGTGAATGATTTTTTTCTCAAAATTTCCAACATCTCAAAATCAACCAAGCAATTTCAATCACAAACAAACCAATCAAAGTTCAATTCAATCATAACACATCATCAATATCAATCAAACATTACATCAAACACCAATTTCACACTTCTAACATCAAATTTATATAAGCCCCAAATTCAATTTCATGGCTCTTGATCAATTCTTGAATTTAAACATCAAGACATGTTTTTCTACATTCCAAGTGGTCTAAATTGAAATTAAATGCCATGATCCTTACCTAGAATCCTTAGTTTGATGTAGGAACCCTTGAATCTCTTTTCTCCCTTCTACCTTGTCTTCTTGAATTTTCTAAGCTTTTCTCCCAATTTCCTTCTATTTGACCGAATATTTGTGGATGTAGGTGAGATTAGGATTGGTTTCTTTCTTGAATTTAGAAGCTAAGATGAAGTGAAATAGATGTTAAGAAGAAGTGAAATGGAGAGGGCTGCAGCTGGTCTTTAAGCTCACGGTTTTGATGTAGAGAAAGCTAGGTTTTTGATTTTCAATTTTGCTTGATTACTTACGTATTTATAGAAAAAATTTCTTCACCCATTTTAAGAGCAATCTCACGTCCAGCTGCAGCTGCCCAAGGCAGTCCATTTGGCCAAAATCACAGCCCACTTGGACGGCCAAAATAGTTGCCTTAGGAGACTAGCCAACCAAGTGTTCCAAAAGTCAAAAATTGTAGGAAAAATATGGATTTTTCTAGAATATTGTGGAGCTTTTTAATTATTTTACAAACTAATTAGAATTTGAGGAAAATAACACCACCATTGAATTCCTCACTGTCAAAAACCTTGGGGTAGTGTCTTACTGATCTCTGAATCAAGGTCTAATTAGCTTAATTTTATCACTCTAGAAATGTCAATTTGTCACAATTTGATTGGCTAAGAGTTTGTAATTTTATTTTTCTTAGTTAAACAATTTTAATAATTATTCTAAGTATGTTATAATTAATAGAATATTCCATAGATGTCATATAAATTCTATCTTAATTTTCTATCTTAAGATTTTACCGTAATAATTTATCAGAGTTCTAACTCTCAGAAATTTCTAGTAATTCGAAACTAGCATTTTAATCCTTTAACTGTATATATATTAAATCTATATTCAATTACCTTTTTATTGAGGTACAGATTATCCTAAAATTCTACAGTTGAAAACTTATCCTGGACAGCTGCCTGACATAACAGTCCAGTCAACTGTCAATTTAACTCCTCAACTGTATATATTTTAAATCTACATTCAATTGTCTTTTTATTAAGATACAATTTACTCTAAAATTCTACAGTGGAAAATTTATCCTGGACAGCTGCCTAACACAACTGTCCAGTCAACAATCAATTTAAACTAAAATAAAGATATCAAAAGACTCAAAAAAATTTACTGAATAGAAATGTATAATATTTATTATGAAAATATGTACATAAGTTTTCTATAAAATACAATACATAATTTCCTATAACATTTATAGAAAATTATTTATAAATAGTAAAATAAAAATTTAGGGTGTTACACAGAAATTCCAGAGCATATAGGATGGGACTATTTTGGGTAGACAATAATTTGTAGTAGTTAGAATTATTTTGTAGCAGTGTTTATATAAATTTTAATGATGTAAATTACAGAACATATTTTGGATTGTAAGAGATCGTATCAGAACTTTGAAATAAATATATAAAATGAATTAAATAGTTAAATTATGTTTTATAAGAAAGAGGGGGTTACATCTCTCATTTTATGCCAATTTGGAAGGGAATGATCTTTTCAAATCTGACCAGAAAAAAATCATAATCTTTTTATTATTTCACCTCCCAAACAAATTTTGATGTTTCTACGACAATTACCAATCACATTAAAATGACAACAATCACATTAATCGTTTCCTTTATTAGTTTTTTTATCACAACGTTTAATATAATTTCCATTATTAATTAGAGGAGATACGTATTTTTAACAAAATTAAACGAGATATCCTGAACTATTTTTAGGTCTTCTCTCATTTTATGCCAATTTGGAAGGGAATGATCTTTTCAGATCTCACCAGAAAAAAATCATAACCTTTTTATTATTTCACCTCCCAAACATATCATGAAATTTTGATGTTTCTACGACAATTACCAATCACATTAAAACGACAACAATCACATTAACAGTTTCCTTTATTAGTTTTTATATCACAACGTTTATAATAATTTCCATTAGTAATGAGAGGAGATACGTATTTTTGACAAAATTAAACGAGATATCCTGAACTTTTTTTTGGTCTTCTCTTATTTTATGTCAATTTTGGAAGGGAATGATCTTTTCAGATTTGACTAGAAAAAAATCATAATCTTTTTATTATTTCACCTCCCAAACATATTTTGATGTTTCTATGAAAATTACCCATCACATTAAAATGACAACAATCACATTAACAGTTTCCTTTATTAGTTTTTTTATCACAACGTTTATAATAATTTCCATTATTAATGAGAGTAGATACGTATTTTTAACAAAATGAAACGAGATATCCTGAACTTTTTTAGGACTTCTCTCATTTTATGCCAATTTGGAAGGGAATGATCTTTTCAAATCTGACCAGAAAAAAATCATAATCTTTTTATTATTTCACCTCCAAAACAAATTTTGATATTTCTACGACAATTACCATTCACATTAAAACGACAACAATCACATTAACAGTTTCATTTATTAGATTTTTTATCACAACGTTTATAATAATTTCCATTATTAATGGGAGGAGACACGTATTTTTAATAAAATTAAACGAGATATCCTGAACTTTTTTTAGGTCTTCTCTCATTTTATGCCAATTTGGAAGGGAATGATCTCTTCAGATCTCTCCAAAAAAAATTATAATCTTTTTATTATTTCACCACCCAAACATATCGTAAAATTTTGATATTTCTACGATAATTACCAATCACATTTAAAAGACAACAATCACATTAATAGTTTCCTTTATTATTTTTTTTATCACAACGTTTATAAGAAATTCCATTATTAATAAGAGGAGATATGTATTCCTAATAAAATTAAACGAGATATCCTGAAATTTTTTTAGGTCGTCTCTCATTTTATGCCAATTTGGAAGGGAATGATCTCTTCAGATCTCACCAAAAAAAAATTATAATCTTTTTATTATTTCACCTCCCAAACATATCGTGAAATTTTGATATTTCTACAACAATTACCAATCACATTGAAAAGATAACAATCACATTAATAGTTTCGTTTATTATTTTTTTATCACAATGTTTATAAGAATTTCCATTATTAATGAGCGGAGATATGTATTCTTAATAAAATTAAACGAGAAATCCTGAAATTTTTTTAGGTGGTCTCTCATTTTATGCCAATTTGGAAGGGAATGATCTCTTCAGATCTCTCAAAAAAAAATTTAATCTTTTTATTATTTCACCTTCCAAACATATCGTGAAATTTTGATATTTCTACAACAATTACCAATCACATTCAAAAGATAACAATCACATTAATAGTTTTCTTTATTAGTTTTTTTATCACAACGTTTATAATAATTTCCATTATTAATGAGAGGAGATATGTATTTTTAATAAAATTAAACGAGATATCCTGAAATTTTTTTGGTTGTTCTCTCATTTTATGCCAATTTGGAAGGGTATGATCTTTTTAGATCTCACAAAAAAGAAATTTTAATCTTTTTATTATTTCACCTCCCAAACATATCGTGAAATTTTGATATTTCTACGACAATTATCAATCACATTAAAAAGACAACAATCACATTAATAGTTTCCTTTATTAGTTTTTTTATCCCATCATTTATAATAATTTCCATTATTAATGAGAGGAGATATGTATTTTTAAAAAAATTAAAAGAAATATCCTGAATTTTTTTTAGGTCTTCTCTCATTTTATGCCTATTTGGATGGGAATGATCCCTTTAGATCTGACCAAACAAAAATTATAATCTTTTTCTTATTTCACCTCCCAAACATATCGTGAAATTTTGATATTTCTACGACAATTACCAATCACATTAAAAAGATAACAATCACATTAATAGTTTCCTTTATTAGTTTTATGTCACAACGTTTATAATAATTTCCATTATTAATGTGAGGACATATGTATTTTTGATAAAATTAAACGAGATATCCTGAAATTTTTTAGGTCGTCTCTCATTTTATGCCAATTTGGAAGGGAATGATCTCTTCAGATCTCTCCAAAAAAAATTATAATCTTTTTATTATTACACCTCCCAACCATATCGTGAAATTTTGATATTTCTACGACAATTACCAATCACATTAAAAAGATAACAATCACATTAAGAGTTTCCTTTATTAGTTTTTTATCACAACGTTTATAAGAAATTCCATTATTAATAAGAGGAGATATGTATTCTTAATAAAATTAAACGAGATATCCTGAAATTTTTTAGGTCTTCTCTCATTTTATGCCAATTTGGAAGGGAATGATCTCTTTAGATCTCACCAAAAAAAATTATAATCTTTTTATTATTTAACCTCCCAAACATATCGTAAAATTTTGATATTTCTACGACAATTACCAATCACATTTAAAAGACAAAAATCACATTAATAGTTTCCTTTATTAGTTTTTTTATCCCAACGTTTATAATCATTTCCATTATTAATCAGAGGAGATATGTATTTTTAATAAAATTAAATGAGATATCCTGAAATTTTTTTGGTTGTTCTCTCATTTTATGCCAATTTGGAAGGGTATGATCTTTTTTTATCTCACAAAAAAGAAATTTTTAATCTTTTTATTATTTCACCTCCCAAACATATCGTGAAATTTTGATATTTCTACGACAATTACCAATCACATTAGAAACACAACAATCACATTAATAGTTTCCATTATTAGTTTTTTTTTATCACAACGTTTATAACAATTTCCATTATTAATGAGAGGAGATATGTATTTTTAACAAAATTAAACGAGATATCCTGAATTTTTTTAGGTCTTCTCTCATTTTATGCCAATTTTGAAGGGAATGATCTCTTTATATCTCACCAAAATAAAATTTTAATCTTTTTATTATTTCACCTCCCAAACATATGGTGAAATTTTTATATTTCTACGACAATTAACAATCACATTAAAAAGATAACAATCACATTAATAGTTTCCTATATTAGTTTTTTGTCACAACGTTTATAAGAATTTTCATTATTTATGAGAGGCGATTTGTATTTTTAATAAAATTAAACGAGATATCCTAAAAATTTTTTAGGTCTTCTCTCATTTTATGCCAATTTGGAAGGGAATGATCTCTTTAGATCGGACCCAAAAAAAATTATAATCTCTTTATTATTTCACCTCCCAAACATATCGTGAAATTTTGATATTTCTATGACAATTACAAATCACATTAAAAAGAACACAATCATATTAATAGCTTCCTTTATTAGTTTTTTTTCACAACGTTTATAAGAACTTCCAATATTTATGAGAGGAGATATGTAATTTTAATAAAATTAAACGAGATATCCTGAATTTTTTTTGGTCTTCTCTCATGTTATGCCAATTTGGAACGAAATGATCTCTTCAGATCTCACCAAAAAAAGTATAATATTTTTATTATTTCACCTCCCAAACATACATGAAATTTTGATATTTCTACGACAATTACCAATCACATTAAAAAGATAACAATCAAATTAATAGTTTCCTTTATTAGTTTTTTATCACAACGTTTATAACAATTTCCATTATTAATGAGAGGAGATATGTATTTTTAATAAAATTAAACGAGATATCCTGAAATTTTTTTAGGTCGTCTCTCATTTTATGCCAATTTGGAAGGGAATGATCTCTTCAGATCTCTCCAAAAAAAATTATAATCTTCCATTTATTTCACCTCCCAACCATATCGTGAAATTTTGATATTTCTACGACAATTACCAATCACATTAAAAAGATAACAATCACATTAATAGTTTCCTTTATTAGTTTTTTATCACAATGTTTATAAGAAATTCCATTATTAATAAGAGGAGATATGTATTCTTAATAAAATTAAACGAGATATCCTGAAATTTTTTAGGTCGTCTCTCATTTTATGCCAATTTGGAAGGGAATGATCTCTTCTGATCTCACAATAAATAATTATAATCTTTTTATTATTTCACCTCCCAAACATATCATGAAATTTTGATATTTCTACAACAATTACCAATCACATTGAAAAGATAACAATCACATTAATAGTTTCCTTTATTATTTTTTTTATCACAATGTTTATAAGAATTTCCATTATTAATGAGAGGAGTATGTATTTTCAATAAAATTAAACGAGATATCCTGAAATTTTTTTAGGTCTTCTCTCATTTTATGCCAATTTGGAAGGGAATGATATATTTACATCTCACCAAAAAAAAATTATAATCTTTTTATTATTTCACCTCCCAAACATATCGTGAATTTTTTATATTTCTACGACAATTACCAATCACGTTAAAAAGACAACAATCACATTAATAGTTTCCTTTATTAGTTTTTTATCACAACGTTTATAAGAATTTCCATTATTAATGAGTGGAGATATGTATTTTTAATAAAATTGAACGAGATATCCTATAATTTTTTTAGGTCTTCTCTCATTTTATGGCAATTTGGAAGGGAATGATCTCTTTAGATCTCACCAAAAAAAAATTATAATCCCTTTATTATTTCACCTCCCAAACATATCGTGAAATTTTTATATTTCTATGACAATTACCAATCACATTAAAAAGACAACAATCATATTAATAGTATCCTCAATTAGTTTTTTTATCACAATGTTTATAAGAATTTCCATTATTAATGAGTGGAGATATATATTTTTAATAAAATTAAACGAAATATCCTGAAATTTTTTTAGGTCTTCTCTCATTTTATGCCAATTTGGAAGGAAATGATCTCTTTAGATCTCACCAAAAAAAATTATAATCTCTTTATTATTTCACCTCCCAAACATATCGTGAAATTTTGATATTTCTACGACAATTACCAATCACATTAAAACGATAACAATCACATTAATAGTTTCCTTTATTAGTTTTTTATCACAACGTTTATAGTAATTTCCATTGTTAATGAGAGGAGATATGTATTTTTAAAGAAATTAAACGAGATATCCTGAAATTTTTTTAGGTCTTCTCTCATTTTATGCCAATTTGGAAGGGAATGATCACTTTAGATCTCACTAAAAAAAATATAATCTTTTTATTATTTCACCTTCTAAACATATCGTGAAATTTTGATATTTCCACGACAATTACCAATCACATTAAAAAGATAACAATCACATTAATAGTTTCCTTTATTAGTTTTTTATCACAACGTTTTTAAGAATTTCCATTATTAATGAGTGGAGATGTGTATTTTTAATAAAATTAAACAAGATATCCTGAAATTTTTTTAGGTCTTCTCTCATTTTATGCTAATTTGGAAGGGAATGATATCTTTAGATCTCACAAAAAATAATTATAAACTTTTTATTATTTGACCTCCCAAACATATCGTGAAATTTGATACTTCTACGACAATTACCAATCACATTAAAAAGACAACAATCACATTAATAGTTTCCTTAATTATTTTTTTATCACAACGTTTATAAGAATTTCCATTATTTAGGAGATGAGATATGTATTTTTAATAAAAGTAAACGAGATATTGTAACATCCTCATTTTATTAATTGTACGCATTTATATATGTATATTATTAGCATTTATGCACTATATTTTATAGAAACCTTATGTACATATTCTCTTAATGAAATTAATACAGTTTTACTCAGAAGAATTTTCTGAATTTCCAAATGTCTTTGTTTTTGCCGAAATTGATAGTTGACTAGACTGCTATGTCAGACAGCTGTCCAGGATAAATTTTCAAGTGTAGAATTTTGAACTCAATTATAAATTAAAAGAAAGGTAATAGAATATAGATTAAAAATATATACAGATAAAGAATTAAAATGCTTATTCAGAATTGTTAGGATTTTCTGAAAGTTAGAACTTTGAGGAATTATTACGGTAAAATTCTAAGACAGAAAATTTAGAGAAAATTCATAGGATATCTATAGAATTATCTAATAATTGTAATATACTTAGAATAATTATTAAAAATGTTTAACCAAGAAAATTTTAATTTAGAACCTTAACCAATCAAAAAGTGACAACTTAGGCTTTTCTAAGATCACTAAATTAAGCTAATTAGGCTTGGATTAAGAGATAAGTAAGACACTACCCCAAGGTTTTTGATAGTGAGGAATCCAATGGTGATGTTATTTTCTTCAAATTCTAATCACATTGTAAAATAATTAGCAGCCCTAATTACCTTCTAGAAATTTCTACAAAGTGCTTGAATTGTTGACTTTTGGGGTAGGCAAGTGACTTGGAACTCCTTGGCTGTCCAAGTGGGCTGGAAAGGCTTGGCAAGTGGACTTCCCTTGGTCCAAATGAGCTGCTGGACGTGCAGGGCAGCAGCTGGACTTGAAGGCAAAGTCCAATTTAGTTAATAATTTGTTTTAAGAAGCATTTAACTTAAGTAAAAGGAGAAAAAGTCACAAAAAGCTATTTTCTCTCAAAACAGAACCTTGAGCTCTCCAAACCCAGCAGCTGCAGTTTTCATTTCAATTTCATCTTAACTTCATCATCTCATCCCAAATTAAGAAACCAAACCATCCAAACTTCCTAAACCCTAAGCTAATCGGCAAAAAGGAAAAGAAATTGGAGGAAATCTCAAAAATTCATACAAGACCAAGGAGTGAGGGAGAAAGGAATTCAAGGCTTTTTCTTCAATTAAAGAGTTTAAGGTAAGGATCTAGGCATTTAATTTCAATTAGAACCCTTGGAATTAGAAGAAAACATGTTGTAGGCTTAGATTAAAATTTTGACCTAGAATCATGAAAACTTGAAATTGATTTAGGGGTTTTGTGTTTTTGATGCTTGTGATTGTAATTCATGGATTGGAATGATGTTTGATTGAATTTTTGATGTGTTGTGATGGTTGAAATTTGGTTTGTTGAATTTTGATTGAATTTGTGATTTGGTTGATTTTTGGTTGGAATTGGAAGTTGTTACTTTGGAAAATATGTTGAGAATGGTAGTGAGACCATTCGGCCAGCCCTAAATGCAAGGGATATTATGTGGAAATTTTTGTAAAATCAAGGGCAAAATGGTCATTTTACATGTAGGGACAAAATGGGAATTTTTGAAAAAGAGCAAGGGTAATTTGGTCATTTCAAAATTTAGGACATAGATGGAATTTTAGAAAAGATTAAGGGTAGTTTAGTAACTTTACCTAATAGTGAATTTTTATAATTTTTATGTGATTGCTTAATATTAATTATTTGTTTATTAGCATCATTGTCATATTGCATAAGCTTGAGTTCTTAGAAAATACAAAGATTTCAAATGAGAAATGAGTATTTATGGGGGAATTGATTTCCAGGACTGTGTTGACTGACCGGACTGCGGTAGTCATGTATTTGAAAATATGATTGAGATTACGAACAGAGAACTGTGTTGACTGACCGGACTGCGGTAGTCATGTATTTGAAAATATGATTGAGATTATGAACAGAGAACTGTGTTGACTGACTGGACTGCGGTAGTCATGTATTTGAAAAGATGATTGAGATTGTGAACAGAGAATATGATAGTCCTGAGAAATGGGTGAGCAGAGTAAGTTAGACAGGACTGTATAGTCTGTGATTATATAGTCTGTGGGGTGAGGGATATTGGCAATTCCACATGTGGCTGTAATTTGGACAGAGATGCTGCCGTGGTGGCCTTCCGGGTATCCTGACCTCCTAATTCTGTTTAGTTTATTCGCGTTTAGTAGGGGCTGATAGCTGAATTACAGATCGTAATGGTAGGCCAGTTTCTTACTAAACACTCAAAGGGGAAGTCTCCATGGAGCAGGGTCAAAACGAATTTGAGTCAAAAAAACTGCATTGCATAAATCATACTGCATTTAATTATGTGTGTAACTAATTATATTGTTATGATATGTATTTGTTTGAAATTGTTTTAATTCTATGAGAAATTAAATGCCTGATCCTGTAATGCTGTCCCCAGATTCTAGGGGAGTGTGAATTGCAGGTGCTTGAAGATATAGTTATATGATGAAGATGCAGAAATTCCAGAGCATATAGGATGGGACTATTTTGGGTAGACAATAATTTGTAGTAGTTAGAATTATTTTGTAGCAGTGTTTATATAAATTTTAATGATGTAAATTACAGAACATATTTTGGATTGTAAGAGATCGTATCAGAACTTTGAAATAAATATATAAAATGAATTAAATAGTTAAATTATGTTTTATAAAAAAAAAGGGGGTTACATTAGTGGTATCAGAGCTCTGGTTATGCATCTCTAGGACTTGCGAGTAGTGGGTCTATTAGGTGTTTTGCTGTGTTACCCTGATTAGAATTTTTGTTTGTTAAGAATATTATGGGAAAAAGGGTAGTAACTAGATCTGAAATTTTAAGACATGTAGAAATGAGAAGAGGAAGGCTAGTTATAAATCCTAGAGTTGAAACTAATAGTATAGCTGAGATTCTAAGAAAGGAAGGGATGGCAGAAAGGAAGAAAGGAAATCTTGATAGAGTTGTGAGGGTGCACACTCAGGACTCAATCGAGATGACTTTTCCCTCCTAATGCTAAATTTTAATATTGTTCAAGTTGGGTTATTTTCCATGTTACTTATATTGTGAATTTAAGACTTATAATCTTGAGTTAGTTGAGAAAGGAGATCTAAAGACCTGAGTTCGTAGATCAAGGTTGAGAATAGAGGTCCAAATATTTGAGTTTATAGGATAATAGTTGAGTTTGATAAAAGAAAGAAAACAAAGTTTTGAAGGTACCTTGATGTGTGGAATATAATGAGATGTTGAAAGTATGGTTATTGCCATATTGTTCTAATGGATGTTTTCATGTGTTTTGAAGGCTGAAACAGTGTATCGTAGTATAAATTTGTCACAGGATTGATATCTTAACTATTAGGACTTGAAATTTTGTGTTTTAGACATGAGTTAGAACCAAAATAGTGCATTTTTCTGGTGCAGTAAAATAGCCTACGGGTTTAACATTGTTTAATTACATTACCATGGTGTAAGTGGTGATTAAGAGAGTAGAATAGGACCCAAATGCTAAGTTAGTAGCAGTTGTCCTAAGAATTTTTAAAGTTGAAAGAGTAAGTAATTGGAAGGCCTAAAGGTGTGTGTATTGATGTTGGAAATTCAAGTAACAATTAAATTGGTAGTAGTGAATTGGAGTAATGTGAGGTATTTTGAAAGTCTTTCTAATAGTGATTTGTTGGAATTAGGGTTCTAAAGTACAGCTGTAAGTTGAGGATGTTAATCATGTTTAAAATAACCTATACTTTGCTTGTTTCTGTACCTACTTCTAAACCAACCTTAACCTCTAAAATATGTTTGAATTGTGTGATAACTATCCGAGATAGACAATTTGTTGTGAACTTGATTTGTTTGCCTTTAACTGGCCTTGATGTGATATTAGGAATGGATTGGTTAGCAACCAACCATATTCTAATAGATTGTGCTTCTAAAACTTTAATTTTTCCTAAACTTGATGTTTCTAGACTTAAGCCTATCCAACCTAAGGAAATATCATTTAAAAGTGAAATTCAAAAAAATACATGTTATCATCTCTTGGAACTAAGGAGATAAAATTGAAATAGACTCTGTGTTAGTTGTAAATGATTATCCTGAAGTTTTTCCTGATGATGTTTCTGGTTTGTCTCCTGAAAGAGAAATAGAATTTAGTATAGATTTGATGTCTGGTACTAGACCAATTTCTATGCAACCATATAGAATGTCATTATTGAAATTAATCGAGTTAAAGAAACAATTGGAAGAATTATTAGAAAAACAGTTTGTAAGGCCTAGTGTATGGTGAGCCTCAGTATTATTAGTTAAAAAGAAAGATGGAGGATCTAAGTTATGTATAGATTATAGACAATTAAATAAAGTAACTATAAAGAATAAATATCCTTTACCTAGAATAGATGATTTAATGGACCAACTTAGAGGAGCAACAATTTTCTCTAAAATAGATTTAAGGTCTGGGTACCAATAAATTACAGTAAAAAGGAGGATATACCCAAGACTGCTTTTAGGACTAGATATGGACATTATGAATATCAAGTGATGCCATTTGGAGTGACTAATGGCCCAGCAGTGTTGGATTATATGAATAGGGTGTTTGGACCATACTTAGATCATTTTGTAGTAGTATTTACAGATGATATATTAATATATTCTAAAAATAAAGAAGAACATGAAAATCATCTTAGAATAATATTAGAAATTTTAAAAGATAGAAAATTATATGCTAAATTGTCTAAGTGTGAATTTTGGTTGGAGGAAGTGAAAATTTTAGGACATTTAATTTCTAAAGATGAACTAAGTGTAGATTTTTCTAAGGTAGAAGCAGTTTTAGAATGGGAAAGGCCTAAGACAGTAACTGAGATTAGTAGTTCTTAAGATTTGATGGATATTATAGAAGATTGATTGAAGGATTTTCTAAGATAGCTGAACCCTTAATAGAATTTTATTTGGAGTGAGAGTTGTGAGAAAATTTTCGAAGAATTGAAACATAAATTGACTACCTCACTAGTTTTAGTTTTACCCGACCTAAATGAATCCTATGAGGTATACTGTGATGTTTCATCTCTAGGGTTAAGATGTGTGTTGATATAAAATAAGAAAGTGGTAGCTTATGCATCTAGGCGGTTGAAATCACATGAGAGAAATTATCCTACTCATGATTTGGAGTTAGCAGCTATAGTTTTTGCTTTGAAGATTTGGAGACATTATTTATATGGATCAATATTTGATGTATATATAGTGATCATAAGTGTTTAAAATATTTGTTTAAAAAAAAAAATTGGAAAGGAGAAAAAGAAGATGGATGGAGTTTATTAAAGATTATGATTTTCAATTAAGGTATCATCCAATAGAGGATAATGTAGTAGAAGATGCTTTAAGTAGGAAAATTGTGCATATGTCAACTATGAGGATTAAAGAATTAGAGTTAATAGAATAATTTAGATATTTAAATCTATGTACAGTTAGGAAAAAGGATAAAATTCCATTTGGAATTATTACCATCACTAATGAATTTTTGGAAGAAATTAGGAAGAAACAAGATGCAGATGAATGTATTCCAGAAAAGAAAGGATTAATGGGATCAGGTAAGGAAAAAGAATTTAATTTAGGAATGGATATAATTATTAGGTTTAAAATAGAATTTGTGTACCTAATGATCAAGAATTTAAGGAATTAATTTTGGAGGAAGGGCACAAAAGTAAACTTAGTATTCATCCTAGAACAACAAAAATATATAAAGATTTAAAGGGAATGTTTTGGTGGTCTAGGATGAAGAGAGATGTAGCAGAATATGTGGCTAGATGTTTAACATGTTAGAAAGCAAAGATTGAATATCAGAAACCCTTTGATCTGTTACATCCTTTAGAGATATCTATATGGAAACAGAATAGTAAATCAATAGATTTTGTGGTAGGATTACCTAGAACACATAGGAATTTTGATACCATTTGAGTAATTGTAGATAGATTAACTAAATTAGTACATTTTGCTTTCAATAAATATTAGGTATTCTTTAGAAAAATTAGCTTAATTGTACTTAAAGGAAATAATTAGATTATCTGGAGTACCTATTAGTATAGAGTCTAATAAAGACCCTAGCTTTGTTTTTAAATTTTTGGAAAGATTTTCAGAACGCTTTAAGAAGTAAAATTTTATCTTAGTTTAGTATAACACCCTAAGATTGATGGTCAAACAGAAAGGACTATTCGGACATTAGAAGATCTCTTAAGAGCCTGTACATTAGAAGAGAAAGGAAAACCCAACATTTGAAACAAAGCCTATTAAGATTGAGGACAGAAGGATTAAGTACCTGAGAGGTAAAGAAATTTCTCTAGTTAAGGTTATTTGGGATGATATCAGAGGTGATGCTACATGGGAGTTAGAGGAAAAAAATGAAAGAAACATATCCTCATTTGTTTGTATAGTTATTTTGTTGTATAGTTGTATGGTTATATATTTATATTAGAAATTTCGAGGACGAAATTTTTATTAGTAGGGGAGAATTGTAACATCCTCATTTTATTAATTGTACGCATTTATATATGTATATTATTAGCATTTATGCACTATATTTTATAGAAACCTTATGTACATATTCTCTTAATGAAATTAATACAGTTTTACTCAGAAGAATTTTCTGAATTTCCAAATGTCTTTGTTTTTGCCGAAATTGATAGTTGACTAGACTGCTATGTCAGACAGCTGTCCAGGATAAATTTTCAAGTGTAGAATTTTGAACTCAATTATAAATTAAAAGAAAGGTAATAGAATATAGATTAAAAATATATACAGATAAAGAATTAAAATGCTTATTCAGAATTGTTAGGATTTTCTGAAAGTTAGAACTTTGAGGAATTATTACGGTAAAATTCTAAGACAGAAAATTTAGAGAAAATTCATAGGATATCTATAGAATTATCTAATAATTGTAATATACTTAGAATAATTATTAAAAATGTTTAACCAAGAAAATTTTAATTTAGAACCTTAACCAATCAAAAAGTGACAACTTAGGCTTTTCTAAGATCACTAAATTAAGCTAATTAGGCTTGGATTAAGAGATAAGTAAGACACTACCCCAAGGTTTTTGATAGTGAGGAATCCAATGGTGATGTTATTTTCTTCAAATTCTAATCACATTGTAAAATAATTAGCAGCCCTAATTACCTTCTAGAAATTTCTACAAAGTGCTTGAATTGTTGACTTTTGGGGTAGGCAAGTGACTTGGAACTCCTTGGCTGTCCAAGTGGGCTGGAAAGGCTTGGCAAGTGGACTTCCCTTGGTCCAAATGAGCTGCTGGACGTGCAGGGCAGCAGCTGGACTTGAAGGCAAAGTCCAATTTAGTTAATAATTTGTTTTAAGAAGCATTTAACTTAAGTAAAAGGAGAAAAAGTCACAAAAAGCTATTTTCTCTCAAAACAGAACCTTGAGCTCTCCAAACCCAGCAGCTGCAGTTTTCATTTCAATTTCATCTTAACTTCATCATCTCATCCCAAATTAAGAAACCAAACCATCCAAACTTCCTAAACCCTAAGCTAATCGGCAAAAAGGAAAAGAAATTGGAGGAAATCTCAAAAATTCATACAAGACCAAGGAGTGAGGGAGAAAGGAATTCAAGGCTTTTTCTTCAATTAAAGAGTTTAAGGTAAGGATCTAGGCATTTAATTTCAATTAGAACCCTTGGAATTAGAAGAAAACATGTTGTAGGCTTAGATTAAAATTTTGACCTAGAATCATGAAAACTTGAAATTGATTTAGGGGTTTTGTGTTTTTGATGCTTGTGATTGTAATTCATGGATTGGAATGATGTTTGATTGAATTTTTGATGTGTTGTGATGGTTGAAATTTGGTTTGTTGAATTTTGATTGAATTTGTGATTTGGTTGATTTTTGGTTGGAATTGGAAGTTGTTACTTTGGAAAATATGTTGAGAATGGTAGTGAGACCATTCGGCCAGCCCTAAATGCAAGGGATATTATGTGGAAATTTTTGTAAAATCAAGGGCAAAATGGTCATTTTACATGTAGGGACAAAATGGGAATTTTTGAAAAAGAGCAAGGGTAATTTGGTCATTTCAAAATTTAGGACATAGATGGAATTTTAGAAAAGATTAAGGGTAGTTTAGTAACTTTACCTAATAGTGAATTTTTATAATTTTTATGTGATTGCTTAATATTAATTATTTGTTTATTAGCATCATTGTCATATTGCATAAGCTTGAGTTCTTAGAAAATACAAAGATTTCAAATGAGAAATGAGTATTTATGGGGGAATTGATTTCCAGGACTGTGTTGACTGACCAGACTGCGGTAGTCATGTATTTGAAAATATGATTGAGATTACGAACAGAGAACTGTGTTGACTGACCGGACTGCGGTAGTCATGTATTTGAAAATATGATTGAGATTATGAACAGAGAACTGTGTTGACTGACTGGACTGCGGTAGTCATGTATTTGAAAAGATGATTGAGATTGTGAACAGAGAATATGATAGTCCTGAGAAATGGGTGAGCAGAGTAAGTTAGACAGGACTGTATAGTCTGTGATTATATAGTCTGTGGGGTGAGGGATATTGGCAATTCCACATGTGGCTGTAATTTGGACAGAGATGCTGCCGTGGTGGCCTTCCGGGTATCCTGACCTCCTAATTCTGTTTAGTTTATTCGCGTTTAGTAGGGGCTGATAGCTGAATTACAGATCGTAATGGTAGGCCAGTTTCTTACTAAACACTCAAAGGGGGAGTCTCCATGGAGCAGGGTCAAAACGAATTTGAGTCAAAAAAACTGCATTGCATAAATCATACTGCATTTAATTATGTGTGTAACTAATTATATTGTTATGATATGTATTTGTTTGAAATTGTTTTAATTCTATGAGAAATTAAATGCCTGATCCTGTAATGCTGTCCCCAGATTCTAGGGGAGTGTGAATTGCAGGTGCTTGAAGATATAGTTATATGATGAAGATGCAGAAATTCCAGAGCATATAGGATGGGACTATTTTGGGTAGACAATAATTTGTAGTAGTTAGAATTATTTTGTAGCAGTGTTTATATAAATTTTAATGATGTAAATTACAGAACATATTTTGGATTGTAAGAGATCGTATCAGAACTTTGAAATAAATATATAAAATGAATTAAATAGTTAAATTATGTTTTATAAAAAAAAAGGGGGTTACATTAGTGGTATCAGAGCTCTGGTTATGCATCTCTAGGACTTGCGAGTAGTGGGTCTATTAGGTGTTTTGCTGTGTTACCCTGATTAGAATTTTTGTTTGTTAAGAATATTATGGGAAAAAGGGTAGTAACTAGATCTGAAATTTTAAGACATGTAGAAATGAGAAGAGGAAGGCTAGTTATAAATCCTAGAGTTGAAACTAATAGTATAGCTGAGATTCTAAGAAAGGAAGGGATGGCAGAAAGGAAGAAAGGAAATCTTGATAGAGTTGTGAGGGTGCACACTCAGGACTCAATCGAGATGACTTTTCCCTCCTAATGCTAAATTTTAATATTGTTCAAGTTGGGTTATTTTCCATGTTACTTATATTGTGAATTTAAGACTTATAATCTTGAGTTAGTTGAGAAAGGAGATCTAAAGACCTGAGTTCGTAGATCAAGGTTGAGAATAGAGGTCCAAATATTTGAGTTTATAGGATAATAGTTGAGTTTGATAAAAGAAAGAAAACAAAGTTTTGAAGGTACCTTGATGTGTGGAATATAATGAGATGTTGAAAGTATGGTTATTGCCATATTGTTCTAATGGATGTTTTCATGTGTTTTGAAGGCTGAAACAGTGTATCGTAGTATAAATTTGTCACAGGATTGATATCTTAACTATTAGGACTTGAAATTTTGTGTTTTAGACATGAGTTAGAACCAAAATAGTGCATTTTTCTGGTGCAGTAAAATAGCCTACGGGTTTAACATTGTTTAATTACATTACCATGGTGTAAGTGGTGATTAAGAGAGTAGAATAGGACCCAAATGCTAAGTTAGTAGCAGTTGTCCTAAGAATTTTTAAAGTTGAAAGAGTAAGTAATTGGAAGGCCTAAAGGTGTGTGTATTGATGTTGGAAATTCAAGTAACAATTAAATTGGTAGTAGTGAATTGGAGTAATGTGAGGTATTTTGAAAGTCTTTCTAATAGTGATTTGTTGGAATTAGGGTTCTAAAGTACAGCTGTAAGTTGAGGATGTTAATCATGTTTAAAATAACCTATACTTTGCTTGTTTCTGTACCTACTTCTAAACCAACCTTAACCTCTAAAATATGTTTGAATTGTGTGATAACTATCCGAGATAGACAATTTGTTGTGAACTTGATTTGTTTGCCTTTAACTGGCCTTGATGTGATATTAGGAATGGATTGGTTAGCAACCAACCATATTCTAATAGATTGTGCTTCTAAAACTTTAATTTTTCCTAAACTTGATGTTTCTAGACTTAAGCCTATCCAACCTAAGGAAATATCATTTAAAAGTGAAATTCAAAAAAATACATGTTATCATCTCTTGGAACTAAGGAGATAAAATTGAAATAGACTATGTGTTAGTTGTAAATGATTATCCTGAAGTTTTTCCTGATGATGTTTCTGGTTTGTCTCCTGAAAGAGAAATAGAATTTAGTATAGATTTGATGTCTGGTACTAGACCAATTTCTATGCAACCATATAGAATGTCATTATTGAAATTAATCGAGTTAAAGAAACAATTGGAAGAATTATTAGAAAAACAGTTTGTAAGGCCTAGTGTATGGTGAGCCTCAGTATTATTAGTTAAAAAGAAAGATGGAGGATCTAAGTTATGTATAGATTATAGACAATTAAATAAAGTAACTATAAAGAATAAATATCCTTTACCTAGAATAGATGATTTAATGGACCAACTTAGAGGAGCAACAATTTTCTCTAAAATAGATTTAAGGTCTGGGTACCAATAAATTACAGTAAAAAGGAGGATATACCCAAGACTGCTTTTAGGACTAGATATGGACATTATGAATATCAAGTGATGCCATTTGGAGTGACTAATGGCCCAGCAGTGTTGGATTATATGAATAGGGTGTTTGGACCATACTTAGATCATTTTGTAGTAGTATTTACAGATGATATATTAATATATTCTAAAAATAAAGAAGAACATGAAAATCATCTTAGAATAATATTAGAAATTTTAAAAGATAGAAAATTATATGCTAAATTGTCTAAGTGTGAATTTTGGTTGGAGGAAGTGAAAATTTTAGGACATTTAATTTCTAAAGATGAACTAAGTGTAGATTTTTCTAAGGTAGAAGCAGTTTTAGAATGGGAAAGGCCTAAGACAGTAACTGAGATTAGTAGTTCTTAAGATTTGATGGATATTATAGAAGATTGATTGAAGGATTTTCTAAGATAGCTGAACCCTTAATAGAATTTTATTTGGAGTGAGAGTTGTGAGAAAATTTTCGAAGAATTGAAACATAAATTGACTACCTCACTAGTTTTAGTTTTACCCGACCTAAATGAATCCTATGAGGTATACTGTGATGTTTCATCTCTAGGGTTAAGATGTGTGTTGATATAAAATAAGAAAGTGGTAGCTTATGCATCTAGGCGGTTGAAATCACATGAGAGAAATTATCCTACTCATGATTTGGAGTTAGCAGCTATAGTTTTTGCTTTGAAGATTTGGAGACATTATTTATATGGATCAATATTTGATGTATATATAGTGATCATAAGTGTTTAAAATATTTGTTTAAAAAAAAAAATTGGAAAGGAGAAAAAGAAGATGGATGGAGTTTATTAAAGATTATGATTTTCAATTAAGGTATCATCCAATAGAGGATAATGTAGTAGAAGATGCTTTAAGTAGGAAAATTGTGCATATGTCAACTATGAGGATTAAAGAATTAGAGTTAATAGAATAATTTAGATATTTAAATCTATGTACAGTTAGGAAAAAGGATAAAATTCCATTTGGAATTATTACCATCACTAATGAATTTTTGGAAGAAATTAGGAAGAAACAAGATGCAGATGAATGTATTCCAGAAAAGAAAGGATTAATGGGATCAGGTAAGGAAAAAGAATTTAATTTAGGAATGGATATAATTATTAGGTTTAAAATAGAATTTGTGTACCTAATGATCAAGAATTTAAGGAATTAATTTTGGAGGAAGGGCACAAAAGTAAACTTAGTATTCATCCTAGAACAACAAAAATATATAAAGATTTAAAGGGAATGTTTTGGTGGTCTAGGATGAAGAGAGATGTAGCAGAATATGTGGCTAGATGTTTAACATGTTAGAAAGCAAAGATTGAATATCAGAAACCCTTTGATCTGTTACATCCTTTAGAGATATCTATATGGAAACAGAATAGTAAATCAATAGATTTTGTGGTAGGATTACCTAGAACACATAGGAATTTTGATACCATTTGAGTAATTGTAGATAGATTAACTAAATTAGTACATTTTGCTTTCAATAAATATTAGGTATTCTTTAGAAAAATTAGCTTAATTGTACTTAAAGGAAATAATTAGATTATCTGGAGTACCTATTAGTATAGAGTCTAATAAAGACCCTAGCTTTGTTTTTAAATTTTTGGAAAGATTTTCAGAACGCTTTAAGAAGTAAAATTTTATCTTAGTTTAGTATAACACCCTAAGATTGATGGTCAAACAGAAAGGACTATTCGGACATTAGAAGATCTCTTAAGAGCCTGTACATTAGAAGAGAAAGGAAAACCCAACATTTGAAACAAAGCCTATTAAGATTGAGGACAGAAGGATTAAGTACCTGAGAGGTAAAGAAATTTCTCTAGTTAAGGTTATTTGGGATGATATCAGAGGTGATGCTACATGGGAGTTAGAGGAAAAAAATGAAAGAAACATATCCTCATTTGTTTGTATAGTTATTTTGTTGTATAGTTGTATGGTTATATATTTATATTAGAAATTTCGAGGACGAAATTTTTATTAGTAGGGGAGAATTGTAACATCCTCATTTTATTAATTGTACGCATTTATATATGTATATTATTAGCATTTATGCACTATATTTTATAGAAACCTTATGTACATATTCTCTTAATGAAATTAATACAGTTTTACTCAGAAGAATTTTCTGAATTTCCAAATGTCTTTGTTTTTGCCGAAATTGATAGTTGACTAGACTGCTATGTCAGACAGCTGTCCAGGATAAATTTTCAAGTGTAGAATTTTGAACTCAATTATAAATTAAAAGAAAGGTAATAGAATATAGATTAAAAATATATACAGATAAAGAATTAAAATGCTTATTCAGAATTGTTAGGATTTTCTGAAAGTTAGAACTTTGAGGAATTATTACGGTAAAATTCTAAGACAGAAAATTTAGAGAAAATTCATAGGATATCTATAGAATTATCTAATAATTGTAATATACTTAGAATAATTATTAAAAATGTTTAACCAAGAAAATTTTAATTTAGAACCTTAACCAATCAAAAAGTGACAACTTAGGCTTTTCTAAGATCACTAAATTAAGCTAATTAGGCTTGGATTAAGAGATAAGTAAGACACTACCCCAAGGTTTTTGATAGTGAGGAATCCAATGGTGATGTTATTTTCTTCAAATTCTAATCACATTGTAAAATAATTAGCAGCCCTAATTACCTTCTAGAAATTTCTACAAAGTGCTTGAATTGTTGACTTTTGGGGTAGGCAAGTGACTTGGAACTCCTTGGCTGTCCAAGTGGGCTGGAAAGGCTTGGCAAGTGGACTTCCCTTGGTCCAAATGAGCTGCTGGACGTGCAGGGCAGCAGCTGGACTTGAAGGCAAAGTCTAATTTAGTTAATAATTTGTTTTAAGAAGCATTTAACTTAAGTAAAAGGAGAAAAAGTCACAAAAAGCTATTTTCTCTCAAAACAGAACCTTGAGCTCTCCAAACCCAGCAGCTGCAGTTTTCATTTCAATTTCATCTTAACTTCATCATCTCATCCCAAATTAAGAAACCAAACCATCCAAACTTCCTAAACCCTAAGCTAATCGGCAAAAAGGAAAAGAAATTGGAGGAAATCTCAAAAATTCATACAAGACCAAGGAGTGAGGGAGAAAGGAATTCAAGGCTTTTTCTTCAATTAAAGAGTTTAAGGTAAGGATCTAGGCATTTAATTTCAATTAGAACCCTTGGAATTAGAAGAAAACATGTTGTAGGCTTAGATTAAAATTTTGACCTAGAATCATGAAAACTTGAAATTGATTTAGGGGTTTTGTGTTTTTGATGCTTGTGATTGTAATTCATGGATCGGAATGATGTTTGATTGAATTTTTGATGTGTTGTGATGGTTGAAATTTGGTTTGTTGAATTTTGATTGAATTTGTGATTTGGTTGATTTTTGGTTGGAATTGGAAGTTGTTACTTTGGAAAATATGTTGAGAATGGTAGTGAGACCATTCGGCCAGCCCTAAATGCAAGGGATATTATGTGGAAATTTTTGTAAAATCAAGGGCAAAATGGTCATTTTACATGTAGGGACAAAATGGGAATTTTTGAAAAAGAGCAAGGGTAATTTGGTCATTTCAAAATTTAGGACATAGATGGAATTTTAGAAAAGATTAAGGGTAGTTTAGTAACTTTACCTAATAGTGAATTTTTATAATTTTTATGTGATTGCTTAATATTAATTATTTGTTTATTAGCATCATTGTCATATTGCATAAGCTTGAGTTCTTAGAAAATACAAAGATTTCAAATGAGAAATGAGTATTTATGGGGGAATTGATTTCCAGGACTGTGTTGACTGACCGGACTGCGGTAGTCATGTATTTGAAAATATGATTGAGATTACGAACAGAGAACTGTGTTGACTGACCGGACTGCGGTAGTCATGTATTTGAAAATATGATTGAGATTATGAACAGAGAACTGTGTTGACTGACTGGACTGCGGTAGTCATGTATTTGAAAAGATGATTGAGATTGTGAACAGAGAATATGATAGTCCTGAGAAATGGGTGAGCAGAGTAAGTTAGACAGGACTGTATAGTCTGTGATTATATAGTCTGTGGGGTGAGGGATATTGGCAATTCCACATGTGGCTGTAATTTGGACAGAGATGTTGCCGTGGTGGCCTTCCGGGTATCCTGACCTCCTAATTCTGTTTAGTTTATTCGCGTTTAGTAGGGGCTGATAGCTGAATTACAGATCGTAATGGTAGGCCAGTTTCTTACTAAACACTCAAAGGGGAAGTCTCCATGGAGCAGGGTCAAAACGAATTTGAGTCAAAAAAACTGCATTGCATAAATCATACTGCATTTAATTATGTGTGTAACTAATTATATTGTTATGATATGTATTTGTTTGAAATTGTTTTAATTCTATGAGAAATTAAATGCCTGATCCTGTAATGCTGTCCCCAGATTCTAGGGGAGTGTGAATTGCAGGTGCTTGAAGATATAGTTATATGATGAAGATGCAGAAATTCCAGAGCATATAGGATGGGACTATTTTGGGTAGACAATAATTTGTAGTAGTTAGAATTATTTTGTAGCAGTGTTTATATAAATTTTAATGATGTAAATTACAGAACATATTTTGGATTGTAAGAGATCGTATCAGAACTTTGAAATAAATATATAAAATGAATTAAATAGTTAAATTATGTTTTATAAAAAAAAAGGGGGTTACAGATATCCTGAAATTTTTTTAGGTCTTCTCTCATTTTATGCCAATTTGGAAGGGAATGATCACTTTAGATCTCACTAAAAAAAATATAATCTTTTTATTATTTCACCTTCTAAACATATCGTGAAATTTTGATATTTCTACAACAATTACCAATCACATTAAAAAGATAACAATCACATTAATAGTTTCCTTTATTAGTTTTTTATCACAACATTTGTAAGAATTTCCATTATTAATGAGTGGAGATATGTATTTTCAATAAAATTAAACGAGATATCCTGAAATTTTTTTAGGTCTTCTCTCATTTTATGCAAATTTGGAAGGGAATGACCTCTTTACATCTCACCAAAAAAAATTATAATGTTTTTATTATTTCACCTCCCAAACATATCGTGAATTTTTTATATTGCTACGACAATTACCAATCACATTAAAAAGACAACAATCACATTAATAGTTTCCATTATTAGTTTTTTATCACAACGTTTATAAGAATTTCCATTATTAATGAGTGGAGATACGTATTTTCAATAAAATTAAACGAGATATCCTGAAATTTTTTAAGGTCTTCTCTCATTTTATGCCAATTTGGAAGGGAATGATCTCATTAGATCTCACCAAAAAAAAATTATAATCTTTTTATTATTTCACCTCCCAAACATATCGTGAAATTTTGATATTTCTACGACAATTACCAATCACATTAAAAAGACAACAATTACATTAATAGTTTCCTTTATTAGTTTTTTTATCACAAAATTTATAACTATTTCCATTATTTAGGAGAGGATATATGTATTTTTAATAAAATTAAACGAGATGTCCTCTAACTATTTTAGGTCTTCTCTCATTTTATGCCAATTTGGAAGGGAATGATCTCTTTAGATCTCACTAAAAAAAATATAATCTTTTTATTATTTCAGCTTCTAAACATATCGTGAAATTTTGATATTTCTACGACAATTACCAATCACATTAAAAAGATAACAATCACATTAATAGTTTCCTTTATTAGTTTTTTTTCACAACATTTATAAGAATTTCCATTATTAATGAGTGGATATATGTATTTTCAATAAAATTAAACGAGATATCCTGAAATTTTTTTAGGTCTTCTCTCATTTTATGCCAATTTGGAAGGGAATGATCTCTTTAGATCTCACCAAAAAAATATTATAATCTTTTTATTATTTCACCTCCCAAACATATCGTGAAATTTTGATATTTCTACGACAATTACCAATCACATTAATAGTTTCCTTTATTAGTTTTTTTATCACAACATTTATAAGAATTTCAATTATTTAGGAGAGGACATATGTATTTTTAATAAAATTAAACGAGATATCCTGAAATTTTTTTATTTCTATGACAATTACAAATCACATTAAAAAGAACACAATCATATTAATAGCTTCCTTTATTAGTTTTTTTTTACAATGTTTATAAGAATTTCCAATATTTATGAGAGGAGATATGTAATTTTAATAAAATTAAACGAGATATCCTGAAATTTTTTTTGGTCTTCTCTCATGTTATGCCAATTTGGAACGAAATGATATCTTCAGATCTCACCAAAAAAAGTATAATCTTTTTATTATTTCACCTCCCAAACATACATGAAATTTTGATATTTCTATGACAATTACCAATCACATTAAAAAGATAACAATCAAATTAATAGTTTCCTTTATCAGTTTTTTATCACAACGTTTATAAGAATTTCCATTATTAATGAGAGGAGATATGTATTTTTAATAAAATTAAACGAGATATCCTGAAATTTTTTTAGGTCTTCTCTCATTTTATGCTAATTTGGAAGGGAATGATCTCTTCAGATCTCTCCAAAAAAAATTATAATCTTCTATTTATTTCACCTCCCAACCATATCGTGAAATTTTCATATTTCTACGACAATTACCAATCACATTAAAAAGATAACAATAACATTAATAGTTTCCTTTATTAGTTTTTTATCACAACATTTATAAGAAATTACATTATTAATAAGAGGAGATATGTATTCTTAATAAAATTAAACGAGATAACCTGAAATTTTTTAGGTCGTCTCTCATTTTATGCCAATTTGGAAGGGAATGATCTCTTCAGATCTCTCCAAAAAAAATTATAATCTTTTTATTATTTCACCTCCCAACCATATCGTGAAATTTTGATATTTCTACGACAATTACCAATCACATTAAAAAGATAACAATCACATTAATAGTTTCCTTTATTAGTTTTTTATCACAATGTTTATAAGAAATTCCATTATTAATAAGAGGAGATATGTATTCTTAATAAAATTAAACGAGATATCCTGAAATTTTTTAGGTCGTCTCTCATTTTATGCCAATTTGGAAGGGAATGATCTCTTCTGATCTCACAATAAATAATTATAATCTTTTTATTATTTCACCTCCCAAACATATCGTGAAATTTTGATATTTCTACAACAATTACCAATCACATTTAAAAGATAACAATCACATTAATAGTTTCATTTATTATTTTTTTTATCACAATGTTTATAAGAATTTCCATTATTAATGAGAGGAGTATGTATTTTCAATAAAATTAAATGAGATATCCTGAAATTTTTTTAGGTCTTCTCTCATTTTATGCCAATTTGGAAGGGAATGATATATTTACATCTCACCAAAAAAAAATTATAATCTTTTTATTATTTCACCTCCCAAACATATCGTGAATTTTTTATATTTCTACGACAATTACCAATCACGTTAAAAAGACAACAATCACATTAATAGTTTCCTTTATTAGTTTTTTATCACAACGTTTATAAGAATTTCCATTATTAATGAGTGGAGATATGTATTTTTAATAAAATTAAACGAGATATCCTGAAATTTTTTTAGGTCTTCTCTCATTTTATGGCAATTTGGAAGGGAATGATCTCTTTAGATCTCACCAAAAAACAATTATAATCCCTTTATTATTTCACCTCCCAAACATATCGTGAAATTTTTATATTTCTATGACAATTACCAATCACATTAAAAAGACAAAAATCATATTAATAGTATCCTCTATTAGTTTTTTTATCACAATGTTTATAAGAATTTCCTTTATTAATGAGTGGAGATATATATTTTTAATAAAATTAAACGAGATATCCTGAAATTTTTTTAGGTCTTCTCTCATTTTATGCCAATTTGGAAGGGAATGATCTCTTTAGATCTCACGAAAAACAATTATAATCTCTTTATTATTTCACCTCCCAAACATATCGTGAAATTTTGATATTTCTACGACAATTACCAATCACATTAAAAAGATAACAATCACATTAATAGTTTCCTTTATTAGTTTTTTATCACAATGTTTATAAGAAATTCCATTATTAATA
This sequence comes from Pueraria montana var. lobata, assembly GCA_026413185.1. NCBI lineage: Eukaryota > Viridiplantae > Streptophyta > Magnoliopsida > Fabales > Fabaceae > Pueraria > Pueraria montana. Next base: position 152,123 of record JAOZWA010000174.1, read on the forward strand.
AGAGGAGATATATATTCTTAATAAAATTAAACGAGATATCCTGAAATTTTTTAGGTCGTCTCTCATTTTATGCCAATTTGGATGGGAATGATCTCTTCTGATCTCACAATAAACAATTATAATCTCTTTATTATTTCACCTCCCAAACATATCGTGAAATTTGATACTTCTACGACAATTACCAATCACATTAAAAAGACAACAATCACATTAATAGTTTCCTTAATTATTTTTTTATCACAACGTTTATAAGAATTTCCATTATTTAGGAGATGAGATATGTATTTTTAATAAAAGTAAACGAGATATCCTGAAATTTTTTTAGGTCTTCTCTCATTTTATGCCAATTTGGAAGGGAATGATCACTTTAGATCTCACTAAAAAAAATATAATCTTTTTATTATTTCACCTTCTAAACATATCGTGAAATTTTGATATTTCTACAACAATTACCAATCACATTAAAAAGATAACAATCACATTAATAGTTTCCTTTATTAGTTTTTTATCACAACATTTGTAAGAATTTCCATTATTAATGAGTGGAGATATGTATTTTCAATAAAATTAAACGAGATATCCTGAAATTTTTTTAGGTCTTCTCTCATTTTATGCAAATTTGGAAGGGAATGACCTCTTTACATCTCACCAAAAAAAATTATAATGTTTTTATTATTTCACCTCCCAAACATATCGTGAATTTTTTATATTGCTACGACAATTACCAATCACATTAAAAAGACAACAATCACATTAATAGTTTCCATTATTAGTTTTTTATCACAACGTTTATAAGAATTTCCATTATTAATGAGTGGAGATATGTATTTTCAATAAAATTAAACGAGATATCCTGAAATTTTTTAAGGTCTTCTCTCATTTTATGCCAATTTGGAAGGGAATGATCTCATTAGATCTCACCAAAAAAAAATTATAATCTTTTTATTATTTCACCTCCCAAACATATCGTGAAATTTTGATATTTCTACGACAATTACCAATCACATTAAAAAGACAACAATTACATTAATAGTTTCCTTTATTAGTTTTTTTATCACAAAATTTATAACTATTTCCATTATTTTGGAGAGGATATATGTATTTTTAATAAAATTAAACGAGATGTCCTCTAACTATTTTAGGTCTTCTCTCATTTTATGCCAATTTGGAAGGGAATGATCTCTTTAGATCTCACTAAAAATAATATAATCTTTTTATTATTTCAGCTTCTAAACATATCGTGAAATTTTGATATTTCTACGACAATTACCAATCACATTAAAAAGATAACAATCACATTAATAGTTTCCTTTATTAGTTTTTTATCACAACATTTATAAGAATTTCCATTATTAATGAGTGGATATATGTATTTTCAATAAAATTAAACGAGATATCCTGAAATTTTTTTAGGTCTTCTCTCATTTTATGCCAATTTGGAAGGGAATGATCTCTTTAGATCTCACCAAAAAAATATTATAATCTTTTTATTATTTCACCTCCCAAACATATCGTGAAATTTTGATATTTCTACGACAATTACCAATCACATTAAAAACAAAACAATCACATTAATAGTTTCCTTTATTAGTTTTTTTATCACAACATTTATAAGAATTTCAATTATTTAGGAGAGGACATATGTATTTTTAATAAAATTAAACGAGATATCCTGAAATTTTTTTATTTCTATGACAATTACAAATCACATTAAAAAGAACACAATCATATTAATAGCTTCCTTTATTAGTTTTTTTTTACAATGTTTATAAGAATTTCCAATATTTATGAGAGGAGATATGTAATTTTAATAAAATTAAACGAGATATCCTGAAATTTTTTTTGGTCTTCTCTCATGTTATGCCAATTTGGAACGAAATGATATCTTCAGATCTCACCAAAAAAAGTATAATCTTTTTATTATTTCACCTCCCAAACATACATGAAATTTTGATATTTCTATGACAATTACCAATCACATTCAAAAGATAACAATCAAATTAATAGTTTCCTTTATTAGTTTTTTATCACAACGTTTATAAGAATTTCCATTATTAATGAGAGGAGATATGTATTTTTAATAAAATTAAACGAGATATCCTGAAATTTTTTTAGGTCGTCTCTCATTTTATGCTAATTTGGAAGGGAATGATCTCTTCAGATCTCTCCAAAAAAAATTATAATCTTCTATTTATTTCACCTCCCAACCATATCGTGAAATTTTCATATTTCTACGACAATTACCAATCACATTAAAAAGATAACAATAACATTAATAGTTTCCTTCATTAGTTTTTTATCACAACATTTATAAGAAATTCCATTATTAATAAGAGGAGATATGTATTCTTAATAAAATTAAACAAGATAACCTGAAATTTTTTAGGTCGTCTCTCATTTTATGCCAATTTGGAAGGGAATGATCTCTTCAGATCTCTCCAAAAAAAATTATAATCTTTTTATTATTTCACCTCCCAACCATATCGTGAAATTTGGATATTTCTACGACAATTACCAATCACATTAAAAAGATAACAATCACATTAATAGTTTCCTTTATTAGTTTTTTATCACAATGTTTATAAGAAATTCCATTATTAATAAGAGGAGATATGTATTCTTAATAAAATTAAACGAGATATCCTGAAATTTTTTAGGTCGTCTCTCATTTTATGCCAATTTGGAAGGGAATGATCTCTTCTGATCTCACAATAAATAATTATAATCTTTTTATTATTTCACCTCCCAAACATATCGTGAAATTTTGATATTTCTACAACAATTACCAATCACATTTAAAAGATAACAATCACATTAATAGTTTCATTTATTATTTTTTTATCACAATGTTTATAAGAATTTCCATTATTAATGAGAGGAGTATGTATTTTCAATAAAATTAAATGAGATATCCTGAAATTTTTTTAGGTCTTCTCTCATTTTATGCCAATTTGGAAGGGAATGATATATTTACATCTCACCAAAAAAAAGTTATAATCTTTTTATTATTTCACCTCCCAAACATATCGTGAATTTTTTATATTTCTACGACAATTACCAATCACGTTAAAAAGACAACAATCACATTAATAGTTTCCTTTATTAGTTTTTTATCACAACGTTTATAAGAATTTCCATTATTAATGAGTGGAGATATGTATTTTTAATAAAATTAAACGAGATATCCTGAAATTTTTTTAGGTCTTCTCTCATTTTATGGCAATTTGGAAGGGAATGATCTCTTTAGATCTCACCAAAAAACAATTATAATCCCTTTATTATTTCACCTCCCAAACATATCGTGAAATTTTTATATTTCTATGACAATTACCAATCACATTAAAAAGACAAAAATCATATTAATAGTATCCTCAATTAGTTTTTTTATCACAATGTTTATAAGAATTTCCATTATTAATGAGTGGAGATATATATTTTTAATAAAATTAAACGAGATATCCTGAAATTTTTTTAGGTCTTCTCTCATTTTATGCCAATTTGGAAGGGAATGATCTCTTTAGATCTCACCAAAAACAATTATAATCTCTTTATTATTTCACCTCCCAAAGATATCGTGAAATTTTGATATTTCTACGACAATTACCAATCACATTAAAAGATAACAATCACATTAATAGTTTCCTTTATTAGTTTTTTATCACAATGTTTATAAGAAATTCCATTATTAATAAGAGGAGATATGTATTCTTAATAAAATTAAACGAGATATCCTGAAATTTTTTAGGTCGTCTCTCATTTTATGCCAATTTGGATGGGAATGATCTCTTCTGATCTCACAATAAACAATTAATCTCTTTATTATTTCACCTCCCAAACATATCGTGAAATTTGATAGTTCTACGACAATTACCAATCACATTAAAAAGACAACAATCACATTAATAGTTTCCTTAATTATTTTTTTATCACAACGTTTATAAGAATTTCCATTATTTAGGAGATGAGATATGTATTTTTAATAAAAGTAAACGAGATATCCTGAAATTTTTTTAGGTCTTCTCTCATTTTATGCCAATTTGGAAGGGAATGATCACTTTAGATCTCACTAAAAAAAATATAATCTTTTTATTATTTCACCTTCTAAACATATCGTGAAATTTTGATATTTCTACAACAATTACCAATCACATTAAAAAGATAACAATCACATTAATAGTTTCCTTTATTAGTTTTTTATCACAACATTTGTAAGAATTTCCATTATTAATGAGTGGAGATATGTATTTTCAATAAAATTAAACGAGATATCCTGAAATTTTTTTAGGTCTTCTCTCATTTTATGCAAATTTGGAAGGGAATGACCTCTTTACATCTCACCAAAAAAAATTATAATGTTTTTATTATTTCACCTCCCAAACATATCGTGAATTTTTTATATTGCTACGACAATTACCAATCACATTAAAAAGACAACAATCACATTAATAGTTTCCATTATTAGTTTTTTATCACAACGTTTATAAGAATTTCCATTATTAATGAGTGGAGATATGTATTTTCAATAAAATTAAACGAGATATCCTGAAATTTTTTAAGGTCTTCTCTCATTTTATGCCAATTTGGAAGGGAATGATCTCATTAGATCTCACCAAAAAAAAATTATAATCTTTTTATTATTTCACCTCCCAAACATATCGTGAAATTTTGATATTTCTACGACAATTACCAATCACATTAAAAAGACAACAATTACATTAATAGTTTCCTTTATTAGTTTTTTTATCACAAAATTTATAACTATTTCCATTATTTTGGAGAGGATATATGTATTTTTAATAAAATTAAACGAGATGTCCTCTAACTATTTTAGGTCTTCTCTCATTTTATGCCAATTTGGAAGGGAATGATCTCTTTAGATCTCACTAAAAATAATATAATCTTTTTATTATTTCAGCTTCTAAACATATCGTAAAATTTTGATATTTCTACGACAATTACCAATCACATTAAAAAGATAACAATCACATTAATAGTTTCCTTTATTAGTTTTTTATCACAACATTTATAAGAATTTCCATTATTAATGAGTGGATATATGTATTTTCAATAAAATTAAACGAGATATCCTGAAATTTTTTTAGGTCTTCTCTCATTTTATGCCAATTTGGAAGGGAATGATCTCTTTAGATCTCACCAAAAAAATATTATAATCTTTTTATTATTTCACCTCCCAAACATATCGTGAAATTTTGATATTTCTACGACAATTACCAATCACATTAAAAACAAAACAATCACATTAATAGTTTCCTTTATTAGTTTTTTTATCACAACATTTATAAGAATTTCAATTATTTAGGAGAGGACATATGTATTTTTAATAAAATTAAACGAGATATCCTGAAATTTTTTTATTTCTATGACAATTACAAATCACATTAAAAAGAACACAATCATATTAATAGCTTCCTTTATTAGTTTTTTTTTACAATGTTTATAAGAATTTCCAATATTTATGAGAGGAGATATGTAATTTTAATAAAATTAAACGAGATATCCTGAAATTTTTTTTGGTCTTCTCTCATGTTATGCCAATTTGGAACGAAATGATATCTTCAGATCTCACCAAAAAAAGTATAATCTTTTTATTATTTCACCTCCCAAACATACATGAAATCTTGATATTTCTATGACAATTACCAATCACATTAAAAAGATAACAATCAAATTAATAGTTTCCTTTATTAGTTTTTTATCACAACGTTTATAAGAATTTCCATTATTAATGAGAGGAGATATGTATTTTTAATAAAATTAAACGAGATATCCTGAAATTTTTTTAGGTCGTCTCTCATTTTATGCTAATTTGGAAGGGAATGATCTCTTCAGATCTCTCCAAAAAAAATTATAATCTTCTATTTATTTCACCTCCCAACCATATCGTGAAATTTTCATATTTCTACGGCAATTACCAATCACATTAAAAAGATAACAATCAAATTAATAGTTTCCTTTATTAGTTTTTTATCACAACGTTTATAAGAATTTCCATTATTAATGAGTGGAGATATGTATTTTCAATAAAATTAAACGAGATATCCTGAAATTTTTTAAGGTCTTCTCTCATTTTATGCCAATTTGGAAGGGAATGATCTCATTAGATCTCACCAAAAAAAATTATAATCTTTTTATTATTTCACCTCCCAAACATATCGTGAAATTTTGATATTTCTACGACAATTACCAATCACATTAAAAAGACAACAATTACATTAATAGTTTCCTTTATTAGTTTTTTATCACAATTTATAAGAATTTCCATTATTTAGGAGAGGACATATGTATTTTTAATAAAATTAAACGAGATATCCTGAAATTTTTTTATTTCTATGACAATTACAAATCACATTAAAAAGAACACAATCATATTAATAGCTTCCTTTATTAGTTTTTTTTTACAATGTTTATAAGAATTTCCAATATTTATGAGAGGAGATATGTAATTTTAATAAAATTAAACGAGATATCCTGAAATTTTTTTTGGTCTTCTCTCATGCTATGCCAATTTGGAACGAAATGATATCTTCAGATCTCACCGAAAAAAGTATAATCTTTTTATTATTTCACCTCCCAAACATACATGAAAATTTGATATTTCTATGACAATTACCAATCACATTAAAAAGATAACAATCAAATTAATAGTTTCCTTTATTAGTTTTTTATCACAACGTTTATAAGAATTTCCATTATTAATGAGAGGAGATATGTATTTTTAATAAAATTAAACGAGATATCCTGAAATTTTTTTAGGTCGTCTCTCATTTTATGCTAATTTGGAAGGGAATGATCTCTTCAGATCTCTCCAAAAAAAATTATAATCTTCTATTTATTTCACCTCCCAACCATATCGTGAAATTTTCATATTTCTACGACAATTACCAATCACATTAAAAAGATAACAATAACATTAATAGTTTCCTTCATTAGTTTTTTATCACAACATTTATAAGAAATTCCATTATTAATAAGAGGAGATATGTATTCTTAATAAAATTAAACAAGATAACCTGAAATTTTTTAGGTCGTCTCTCATTTTATGCCAATTTGGAAGGGAATGATCTCTTCAGATCTCTCCAAAAAAAAATATAATCTTTTTATTATTTCACCTCCCAACCATATCGTGAAATTTTGATATTTCTACGACAATTACCAATCACATTAAAACGATAACAATCACATTAATAGTTTCCTTTGTTTGTTTTTTTTATGACAACGTTTATAATAATTTCCATTATTAATGAAAGGAGATACGTATTTTTAACATAATTAAACAAGATATCCTGAACTTTTTTTAGGTCTTCTCTCATTTTATGCCAATTTGGAAGGGAATGATCTTTTTAGATCTCACAAAAAAAAATTATAATCTTTTTATTATTTCTCCTCCCAAACATATCGTGAAATTTTGATATTTCTACGACAATTACGAATCACATTAAAACGATAACAATCACATTAATAGTTTCCTTTATTAGTTTTTTTATCACAACGTTTATAATAATTTCCATTATTAATGAGAGGAGATATGTATTTTTATTGAAATTAAACTAGATATCCTAAAATTCTTTTAGGTCTTGTCTCATTTTATGCCAATTTGGAACAGAATGATCCTTTTAGATCTCACAAAAAAAATTATAATCTTTTTATTATTTCCCCTCCAAACATATCGTGAAATTTTGATATTTCTACGACAATTACCAATCACATTTAAACGATAACAATCACATTAATAGTTTCCTTTATTAGTTTTTTGATCACAACGTTTTTAATAATTTCCATTGTTAATGAGAAGAGATATGTATTTTTAAAGAAATTAAACGAGATATCCTGAAATTTTTTTTGGTCTTCTCTCATTTTATGCCAATTTGGAAGGGAATGATCATTTTAGATCTCACAAAAAAAATTGTAATCTTTTTATTATTTCCCCTCCCAAACATATCGTGAAATTTTGATATTTTTACGACAATTACCAATCACATTAAAACAATAACAATCACATTAATAGTTTCCTTTATTAGTTTTTGATCACAAAGTTTATAATAATTTCCATTAATAATGAGAGGAGATATGTATTTTTAAAGAAATTAAACGAGATATCCTAAAATTTTTTTTGGTCTTCTCTCATTTTATGCCAATTTGGAAGGGAATCATCATTTTAGATCTCATAAAAAAAATTCTAATCTTTTTATTATTTCCCCTCGAAAACATATCGTGAAATTTTGATATTTCTACGATAATTACCAATCACATTAAAATGATAACAATCACATTAATAGTTTCCTTTATTAGTTTTTTTATCACAACGTTTATAATAATTTCCATTATTAATGAGAGGAGATATGTATTTTTAATGAAATTAAACTAGATATCCTGAAATTCTTTTAGGTCTTGTCTCATTTTATGCCAATTTGGAACGGAATGATCCTTTTAGATCTCACAAAAAAAAATTATAATCTTTTTATTATTTCCCCTCCAAACATATCGTGAAATTTTGATATTTCTACGACAATTACCAATCACATTTAAACGATAACAATCACATTAATAGTTTCCTTTATTAGTTTTTTGATCACAACGTTTTTAATAATTTCCATTGTTAATGAGAGGAGATATGTATTTTTAAAGAAATTAAACGAGATATCCTGAAATTTTTTTTGGTCTTCTCTCATTTTATGCCAATTTGGAAGGGAATGATCATTTTAGATCTCACAAAAAGAATTGTAATCTTTTTATTATTTCCCCTCCCAAACATATCGTGAAATTTTGATATTTTTACGACAATTACCAATCACATTAAAACAATAACAATCACATTAATAGTTTCCTTTATTAGTTTTTGATCACAAAGTTTATAATAATTTCCATTAATAATGAGAGGAGATATGTATTTTTAAAGAAATTAAACGTGATATCCTAAAATTTTTTTTGGTCTTCTCTCATTTTATGCCAATTTGGAAGGGAATGATCATTTTAGATCTCATAAAAAAAATTGTAATCTTTTTATTATTTCCCCTCGCAAACATATCGTGAAATTTTGATATTTCTACGATAATTACCAATCACATTAAAATGATAACAATCACATTAATAGTTTCCTTTATTAGTTTTTTGATCACAACGTTTTTAATAATTTCCATTGTTAATGAGAGGAGATATGTATTTTTAAAAAAATTAAACGAGATATCTTGAAATTTTTTTAGGTCTTCTCTCATTTTACACTAATTTGGAAGGGAATGATCTTTTTAGATCTCACAAAAAAAAATTATAATCTTTTTATTATTTCCCCTCCCAAACATATCGTGAAATTTTGATATTTGTACGATAATTACCAATCACATTAAAACGATAACAATCACATTAATAGTTTCCTTTATTTGTTCTTTTTATGACAACGTTTATAATAATTTCCATTATTAATGAAAGGAGATACTATTTTTAACATAATTAAACAAGATATCCTGAACTTTTTTTAGGTCTTCTCTCATTTTATGCCAATTTGGAAGGGAATGATCTTTTTAGATCTCACAAAAAAAAATTATAATCTTTTTATTATTTCGCCTCCCAAAGATATCGTGAAATTTTGATATATCTATGACAATTACCAATCACATTAATAGTTTCGTTGATTAGTTTTTTGATCACAACGTTTTTAATAATTTCCATTATAAATCAGAGGAGATATGTATTTTTAATGAAATTAAACGAGATATCCTTAAATTTTTTAGGTCTTCTCTCATTTTATGCCAATTTGGAAGGGAATGATCTGTTTAGATCTCACCAAAAAAAAAATTAAAATCTTTTTATTTTTTGCCTTCCCAAACATATCGTGAAATTTTGATATTTCTACGACAATTACCAATCACATTAAAACGATAACAATCACATTAATAGTTTCCTTTATTAGTTTTTGATCACAAAGTTTATAATAATTTCCATTAATAATGAGAGGAGATATGTATTTTTAATGAAATTAAACGAGATATCCTGAAGTTTTTTTAGGTTTTCTCACATTTTATGGCAATTTGGAATGGAATGATCTTTTTAGATCTCACAAAAAAATATTATAATCTTTTTATTATTTCGCCTCCCAAAGATATCGTGAAATTTTGATATTTCTATGAAAATTACCAATCACATTAAAATGATAACAATCACATTAACAGTTTCGTTGATTAGTTTTTTGATCACAACGTTTTTAATAATTTCCATTATTAATCAGAGGAGATATGTATTTTTAATGAAATTAAATGAGATATCCTTAAATCTTTTAGGTCTTCTCTCATTTTACGCTAATTTTGAAAGGAATGATCTTTTTAGATCTCACAAAAAATATTATAATCTTTTTATTATTTCGCCTCCCAAACATATCGTGAAATTTTGATATTTGTAAGACAATTACGAATCACATTAAAACGATAACAATCACATTAATAGTTTCCTTTATTAGTTTTTTATCACAACGTGTATAATAATTTCCATTAATAATGAGAGGAGATATGTATTTTTAAAAAAATTAAATGAGATATCCTGAGATTTTTTTAGGTCTTCTCTCATTTTACGCTAATTTGGAAGGGAATGATCTTTTTAGATCTCACAAAAAAAAAATTATAATCTTTTTATTATTTCCCCTCCCAAACATATCGTGAAATTTTGATATTTGTACGACAATTACCAATCACATTAAAACGATAACAATCACATTAATAGTTTCCTTTATTTGTTTTTTTTATGACAACGTTTATAATAATTTCCATTATTAATGAAAGGAGATACGTATTGTTAACATAATTAAACAAGATATCCTGAACTTTTTTTAGGTCTTCTCTCATTTTATGCCAATTTGGAAGGGAATGATCTTTTTAGATCTCACAAAAAAAAAATATAATCTTTTTATTATTTCCCCTCCCAAACATATCGTGAAATTTTGATATTTCTACGACAATTACGAATCACATTAAAACGATAACAATCACATTAATAGTTTCCTTTATTAGTTTTTTTATCACAACGTTTATAATAATTTCCATTATTAATGAGAGGAGATATGTATTTTTAATGAAATTAGACTAGATATCCTGAAATTCTTTTAGGTCTTGTCTCATTTTATGCCAATTTGGAACGGAATGATCCTTTTAGATCTCACAAAAAAAATTATAATCTTTTTATTATTTCCCCTCCAAACATATCGTGAAATTTTGATATTTCTACGACAATTACCAATCACATTTAAACGATAACAATCACATTAATAGTTTCCTTTATTAGTTTTTTGATCACAATGTTTTTAATAATTTCCATTGTTAATGAGAGGAGATATGTATTTTTAAAGAAATTAAACGAGATATCCTGAAATTTTTTTTGGTCTTCTCTCATTTTATGCCAATTTGGAAGGGAATGATCATTTTAGATCTCACAAAAAAAATTGTAATCTTTTTATTATTTCCCCTCCCAAACATATCGTGAAATTTTGATATTTTTACGACAATTACCAATCACATTAAAACAATAACAATCACATTAATAGTTTCCTTTATTAGTTTTTGATCACAAAGTTTATAATAATTTCCATTAATAATGAGAGGAGATATGTATTTTTAAAGAAATTAAACGAGATATCCTAAAATTTTTTTTGGTCTTCTCTCATTTTATGCCAATTTGGAAGGGAATGATCATTTTAGATCTCACAAAAAAAATTGTAATCTTTTTATTATTTCCCCTCCCAAACATATCGTGAAATTTTGATATTTTTACGACAATTACCAATCACATTAAAACAATAACAATCACATTAATAGTTTCCTTTATTAGTTTTTGATCACAAAGTTTATAATAATTTCCATTAATAATGAGAGGAGATATGTATTTTTAAAGAAATTAAACGAGATATCCTAAAATTTTTTTTGGTCTTCTCTCATTTTATGCCAATTTGGAAGGGAATGGTCATTTTAGATCTCATAAAAAAAATTGTAATCTTTTTATTATTTCCCCTCGCAAACATATCGTGAAATTTTGATATATCTATGACAATTACCAATCACATTAATAGTTTCGTTGATTAGTTTTTTGATCACAACGTTTTTAATAATTTCCATTATAAATCAGAGGAGATATGTATTTTTAATGAAATTAAACGAGATATCCTTAAATTTTTTAGGTCTTCTCTCATTTTATGCCAATTTGGAAGGGAATGATCTGTTTAGATCTCACAAAAAAAAAATTAAAATCTTTTTATTTTTTGCCTTCCCAAACATATCGTGAAATTTTGATATTTCTACGACAATTACCAATCACATTAAAACGATAACAATCACATTAATAGTTTCCTTTATTAGTTTTTTATCACAACGTTTATAATAATTTCCATTAATAATGAGAGGAGATATGTATTTTTAATGAAATTAAACGAGATATCCTGAAGTTTTTTTAGGTTTTCTCACATTTTATGGCAATTTGGAATGGAATGATCTTTTTAGATCTCACAAAAAAATATTATAATCTTTTTATTATTTCGCCTCCCAAAGAGATCGTGAAATTTTGATATATCTATGACAATTACCAATCACATTAATAGTTTCGTTGATTAGTTTTTTGATCACAACGTTTTTAATAATTTCCATTATAAATCAGAGGAGATATGTATTTTTAATGAAATTAAACGAGATATCCTTAAATTTTTTAGGTCTTCTCTCATTTTATGCCAATTTGGAAGGGAATGATCTGTTTAGATCTCACAAAAAAAAAATTAAAATCTTTTTATTTTTTGCCTTCCCAAACATATCGTGAAATTTTGATATTTCTACGACAATTACCAATCACATTAAAACGATAACAATCACATTAATAGTTTCCTTTATTAGTTTTTTATCACAACGTTTATAATAATTTCCATTAATAATGAGAGGAGATATGTATTTTTAATGAAATTAAACGAGATATCCTGAAGTTTTTTTAGGTTTTCTCACATTTTATGGCAATTTGGAATGGAATGATCTTTTTAGATCTCACAAAAAAATATTATAATCTTTTTATTATTTCGCCTCCCAAAGATATCGTGAAATTTTGATATTTCTATGAAAATTACCAATCACATTAAAATGATAACAATCACATTAATAGTTTCGTTGATTAGTTTTTTGATCACAACGTTTTTAATAATTTCCATTATTAATCAGAGGAGATATGTATTTTTAATGAAATTAAATGAGATATCCTTAAATCTTTTAGGTCTTTTCTCATTTTACGCTAATTTTGAAAGGAATGATCTTTTTAGATCTCACAAAAAATATTATAATCTTTTTATTATTTCGCCTCCCAAACATATCGTGAAATTTTGATATTTGTAAGACAATTACGAATCACATTAAAACGATAACAATCACATTAATAGTTTCCTTTATTAGTTTTTTATCACAACGTGTATAATAATTTCCATTAATAATGAGAGGAGATATGTATTTTTAAAAAAATTAAATGAGATATCCTGAGATTTTTTTAGGTCTTCTCTCATTTTACGCTAATTTGGAACGGAATGATCTTTTCAGATCTCACAAAAAAAAAATTATAATCTTTTTATTATTTCCCCTCCCAAACATATCGTGAAATTTTGATATTTGTACGACAATTACCAATCACATTAAAACGATAACAATCACATTAATAGTTTCCTTTATTTGTTTTTTTTATGACAACGTTTATAATAATTTTCATTATTAATGAAAGGAGATACTATTTTTAACATAATTAAACAAGATATCCTGAACTTTTTTTAGGTCTTCTCTCATTTTATGCCAATTTGGAAGGAAATGATCTTTTTAGATCTCACAAAAAAAAATTATAATCTTTTTATTATTTCGCCTCCCAAAGAGATCGTGAAATTTTGATATATCTATGACAATTACCAATCACATTAATAGTTTCGTTGATTAGTTTTTTGATCACAACGTTTTTAATAATTTCCATTATAAATCAGAGGAGATATGTATTTTTAATGAAATTAAACGAGATATCCTTAAATTTTTTAGGTCTTCTCTCATTTTATGCCAATTTGGAAGGGAATGATATGTTTAGATCTCACAAAAAAAAAATTAAAATCTTTTTATTTTTTGCCTTCCCAAACATATCGTGAAATTTTGATATTTCTACGACAATTACCAATCACATTAAAACGATAACAATCACATTAATAGTTTCCTTTATTAGTTTTTTATCACAACGTTTATAATAATTTCCATTAATAATGAGAGGAGATATGTATTTTTAATGAAATTAAACGAGATATCCAGAAGTTTTTTTAGGTTTTCTCACATTTTATGGCAATTTGGAATGGAATGATCTTTTTAGATCTCACAAAAAAATATTATAATCTTTTTATTATTTCGCCTCCCAAAGATATCGTGAAATTTTGATATTTCTATGAAAATTACCAATCACATTAAAATGATAACAATCACATTAATAGTTTCGTTGATTAGTTTTTTGATCACAACGTTTTTAATAATTTCCATTATTAATCAGAGGAGATATGTATTTTTAATGAAATTAAATGAGATATCCTTAAATCTTTTAGGTCTTCTCTCATTTTACGCTAATTTTGAAAGGAATGATCTTTTTAGATCTCACAAAAAATATTATAATCTTTTTATTATTTCGCCTCCCAAACATATCATGAAATTTTGATATTTGTAAGACAATTACGAATCACATTAAAACGATAACAATCACATTAATAGTTTCCTTTATTAGTTTTTTATCACAACGTGTATAATAATTTCCATTAATAATGAGAGGAGATATGTATTTTTAAAAAAATTAAATGAGATATCCTGAGATTTTTTTAGGTCTTCTCTCATTTTACGCTAATTTGGAACGGAATGATCTTTTTAGATCTCACAAAAAAATTATAATCTTTTTATTATTTCCCCTCCCAAACATATCGTGAAATTTTGATATTTGTACGACAATTACCAATCACATTAAAACGATAACAATCACATTAATAGTTTCCTTTATTTGTTTTTTTTATGACAACGTTTATAATAATTTTCATTATTAATGAAAGGAGATACTATTTTTAACATAATTAAACAAGATATCCTGAACTTTTTTTAGGTCTTCTCTCATTTTATGCCAATTTGGAAGGAAATGATCTTTTTAGATCTCACAAAAAAAAATTATAATCTTTTTATTATTTCGCCTCCCAAAGAGATCGTGAAATTTTGATATATCTATGACAATTACCAATCACATTAATAGTTTCGTTGATTAGTTTTTTGATCACAACGTTTTTAATAATTTCCATTATAAATCAGAGGAGATATGTATTTTTAATGAAATTAAACGAGATATCCTTAAATTTTTTAGGTCTTCTCTCATTTTATGCCAATTTGGAAGGGAATGATCTGTTTAGATCTCACAAAAAAAAAATTAAAATCTTTTTATTTTTTGCCTTCCCAAACATATCGTGAAATTTTGATATTTCTACGACAATTACCAATCACATTAAAACGATAACAATCACATTAATAGTTTCCTTTATTAGTTTTTTATCACAACGTTTATAATAATTTCCATTAATAATGAGAGGAGATATGTATTTTTAATGAAATTAAACGAGATATCCAGAAGTTTTTTTAGGTTTTCTCACATTTTATGGCAATTTGGAATGGAATGATCTTTTTAGATCTCACAAAAAAATATTATAATCTTTTTATTATTTCGCCTCCCAAAGATATCGTGAAATTTTGATATTTCTATGAAAATTACCAATCACATTAAAATGATAACAATCACATTAATAGTTTCGTTGATTAGTTTTTTGATCACAACGTTTTTAATAATTTCCATTATTAATCAGAGGAGATATGTATTTTTAATGAAATTAAATGAGATATCCTTAAATCTTTTAGGTCTTTTCTCATTTTACGCTAATTTTGAAAGGAATGATCTTTTTAGATCTCACAAAAAATATTATAATCTTTTTATTATTTCGCCTCCCAAACATATCGTGAAATTTTGATATTTGTAAGACAATTACGAATCACATTAAAACGATAACAATCACATTAATAGTTTCCTTTATTAGTTTTTTATCACAACGTGTATAATAATTTCCATTAATAATGAGAGGAGATATGTATTTTTAAAAAAATTAAATGAGATATCCTGAGATTTTTTTAGGTCTTCTCTCATTTTACGCTAATTTGGAACGGAATGATCTTTTTAGATCTCACAAAAAAATTATAATCTTTTTATTATTTCCCCTCCCAAACATATCGTGAAATTTTGATATTTGTACGACAATTACCAATCACATTAAAACGATAACAATCACATTAATAGTTTCCTTTATTTGTTTTTTTTATGATAACGTTTATAATAATTTTCATTATTAATGAAAGGAGATACTATTTTTAACATAATTAAACAAGATATCCTGAACTTTTTTTAGGTCTTCTCTCATTTTATGCCAATTTGGAAGGGAATGATCTTTTTAGATCTCACAAAAAAAAATTATAATCTTTTTATTATTTCGCCTCCCAAAGAGATCGTGAAATTTTGATATATCTATGACAATTACCAATCACATTAATAGTTTCGTTGATTAGTTTTTTGATCACAACGTTTTTAATAATTTCCATTATAAATCAGAGGAGATATGTATTTTTAATGAAATTAAACGAGATATCCTTAAATTTTTTAGGTCTTCTCTCATTTTATGCCAATTTGGAAGGGAATGATCTGTTTAGATCTCACCAAAAAAAAAATTAAAATCTTTTTATTTTTTGCCTTCCCAAACATATCGTGAAATTTTGATATTTCTACGACAATTACCAATCACATTAAAACGATAACAATCACATTAATAGTTTCCTTTATTAGTTTTTTATCACAACGTTTATAATAATTTCCATTAATAATGAGAGGAGATATGTATTTTTAATGAAATTAAACGACATATCCTGAAGTTTTTTTAGGTTTTCTCACATTTTATGGCAATTTGGAATGGAATGATCTTTTTAGATCTCACAAAAAAATATTATAATCTTTTTATTATTTCGCCTCCCAAAGATATCGTGAAATTTTGATATTTCTATGAAAATTACCAATCACATTAAAATGATAACAATCACATTAATAGTTTCGTTGATTAGTTTTTTGATCACAACGTTTTTAATAATTTCCATTATTAATCAGAGGAGATATGTATTTTTAATGAAATTAAATGAGATATCCTTAAATCTTTTAGGTCTTCTCTCATTTTACGCTAATTTTGAAAGGAATGATCTTTTTAGATCTCACAAAAAATATTATAATCTTTTTATTATTTCGCCTCCCAAACATATCGTGAAATTTTGATATTTGTAAGACAATTACGAATCACATTAAAACGATAACAATCACATTAATAGTTTCGTTTATTAGTTTTTTATCACAACGTGTATAATAATTTCCATTAATAATGAGAGGAGATATGTATTTTTAAAAAAATTAAATGAGATATCCTGAGATTTTTTTAGGTCTTCTCTCATTTTACGCTAATTTGGAACGGAATGATCTTTTTAGATCTCACAAAAAAATTATAATCTTTTTATTATTTCCCCTCCCAAACATATCGTGAAATTTTGATATTTGTACGACAATTACCAATCACATTAAAACGATAACAATCACATTAATAGTTTCCTTTATTTGTTTTTTTTATGACAACGTTTATAATAATTTCCATTATTAATGAAAGGAGATACTATTTTTAACATAATTAAACAAGATATCCTAAAATTTTTTTAGGTCTTCTCTCATTTTATGCCAATTTGGAAGGGAATGATCTTTTTAGATCTCACAAAAAAAAATTATAATCTTTTTATTATTTCGCCTCCCAAAGATATCGTGAAATTTTGATATATGTATGACAATTACCAATCACATTAATAGTTTCGTTGATTAGTTTTTTGATCACAACGTTTTTAATAATTTCCATTATAAATCAGAGGAGATATGTATTTTTAATGAAATTAAACGAGATATCCTTAAATTTTTTAGGTCTTCTCTCATTTTATGCCAATTTGGAAGGGAATGATCTGTTTAGATCTCACAAAAAAAAAATTAAAATCTTTTTATTTTTTGCCTTCCCAAACATATCGTGAAATTTTGATATTTTTACGACAATTACCAATCACATTAAAACGATAACAATCACATTAATAGTTTCCTTTATTAGTTTTTTATCACAACGTTTATAATAATTTCCATTAATAATGAGAGGAGATATGTATTTTTAATGAAATTAAACGAGATATCCTGAAGTTTTTTTAGGTTTTCTCACATTTTATGGCAATTTGGAATGGAATGATCTTTTTAGATCTCACAAAAAAATATTATAATCTTTTTATTATTTCGCCTACCAAAGATATCGTGAAATTTTGATATTTCTATGAAAATTACCAACCACATTAAAATGATAACAATCACATTAATAGTTTCGTTGATTAGTTTTTTGATCACAACATTTTTAATAATTTCCATTATTAATCAGAGGAGATATGTATTTTTAATGAAATTAAATGAGATATCCTTAAATCTTTTAGGTCTTTTCTCATTTTACGCTAATTTTGAAAGGAATGATCTTTTTAGATCTCACAAAAAAAATTATAATCTTTTTATTATTTCCCCTCCCAAACATATCGTGAAATTTTGATATTTGTAAGACAATTACGAATCACATTAAAACGATAACAATCACATTAATAGTTTCCTTTATTAATTTTTTATCACAACGTGTATAATAATTTCCATTAATAATGAGAGGAGATATGTATTTTTAAAAAAATTAAATGGGATATCCTGAGATTTTTTTAGGTCTTCTCTCATTTTACGCTAATTTGGAAGGGAATGATCTTTTTAGATCTCACAAAAAAATTATAATCTTTTTATTATTTCCCCTCCCAAACATATCGTGAAATTTTGATATTTGTACGACAATTACCAATCACATTAAAACGATAACAATCACATTAATAGTTTCCTTTATTTGTTTTTTTTATGACAACGTTTATAATAATTTCCATTATTAATGAAAGGAGATACGTATTTTTAACATAATTAAACAAGATATGCTGAACTTTTTTTAGGTCTTCTCTCATTTTATGCCAATTAGGAAGGGAATGATCTTTTTAGATCTCACAAAAAAAAATTATAATCTTTTTATTATTTCCCCTCCCAAACATATCGTGAAATTTTGATATTTCTACGACAATTACGAATCACATTAAAACGATAACAATCACATTAATAGTTTACTTTATTAGTTTTTTTATCACAACGTTTATAATAATTTCCATTATTAATGAGAGGAGATATGTATTTTTAATGAAATTAAACTAGATATCCTGAAATTCTTTTTTGGTCTTGTCTCATTTTATGCCAATTTGGAACGGAATGATCCTTTTCGATCTTACAAAAAAAAATTATAATCTTTTTATTATTTCCCCTCCAAACATATCGTGAAATTTTGATATTTCTACGCAATTACCAATCACATTTAAACGATAACAATCACATTAATAGTTTCCTTTATTAGTTTTTTATCACAACGTTTATAATAATTTCCATTAATAATGAGAGGAGATATGTATTTTTAATGAAATTAAACGAGATATCCTGAAGTTTTTTTAGGTTTTCTCACATTTTATGGCAATTTGGAATGGAATGATCTTTTTAGATCTCACAAAAAAATATTATAATCTTTTTATTATTTCGCCTCCCAAAGATATCGTGAAATTTTGATATTTCTATGAAAATTACCAATCACATTAAAATGATAACAATCACATTAATAGTTTCGTTGATTAGTTTTTTGATCACAACGTTTTTAATAATTTCCATTATTAATCAGAGGAGATATGTATTTTTAATGAAATTAAATGAGATATCCTTAAATCTTTTAGGTCTTTTCTCATTTTACGCTAATTTTGAAAGGAATGATCTTTTTAGATCTCACAAAAAATATTATAATCTTTTTATTATTTCGCCTCCCAAACATATCGTGAAATTTTGATATTTGTAAGACAATTACGAATCACATTAAAACGATAACAATCACATTAATAGTTTCCTTTATTAGTTTTTTATCACAACGTGTATAATAATTTCCATTAATAATGAGAGGAGATATGTATTTTTAAAAAAATTAAATGAGATATCCTGAGATTTTTTTAGGTCTTCTCTCATTTTACGCTAATTTGGAACGGAATGATCTTTTCAGATCTCACAAAAAAAAAATTATAATCTTTTTATTATTTCCCCTCCCAAACATATCGTGAAATTTTGATATTTGTACGACAATTACCAATCACATTAAAACGATAACAATCACATTAATAGTTTCCTTTATTAGTTTTTTGATCACAACGTTTTTAATAATTTCCATTGTTAATGAGAGGAGATATGTATTTTTAAAGAAATTAAACGAGATATCCTGAAATTTTTTTTGGTCTTCTCTCATTTTATGCCAATTTGGAAGGGAATGATCATTTTAGATCTCACAAAAAAAATTGTAATCTTTTTATTATTTCCCCTCCCAAACATATCGTGAAATTTTGATATTTTTACGACAATTACCAATCACATTAAAACAATAACAATCACATTAATAGTTTCCTTTATTAGTTTTTGATCACAAAGTTTATAATAATTTCCATTAATAATGAGAGGAGATATGTATTTTTAAAGAAATTAAACGAGATATCCTGAAGTTTTTTTTGGTCTTCTCTCATTTTATGCCAATTTGGAAGGGAATGATCATTTTAGATCTCATAAAAAAAATTGTAATCTTTTTATTATTTTCCCTCGCAAACATATCGTGAAATTTTGATATTTCTACGATAATTACCAATCACATTAAAATGATAACAATCACATTAATAGTTTCCTTTATTAGTTTTTTGATCACAACGTTTTTAATAATTTCCATTGTTAATGAGAGGAGATATGTATTTTTAAAAAAATTAAACGAGATATCTTGAAATTTTTTTAGGTCTTCTCTCATTTTACACTAATTTGGAAGGGAATGATCTTTTTAGATCTCACAAAAAAAAAATTATAATCTTTTTATTATTTCCCCTCCCAAACATATCGTGAAATTTTGATATTTGTACGACAATTACCAATCACATTAAAACGATAACAATCACATTAATAGTTTCCTTTATTTGTTTTTTTTATGACAACGTTTATAATAATTTTCATTATTAATGAAAGGAGATACTATTTTTAACATAATTAAACAAGATATCCTGAACTTTTTTTAGGTCTTCTCTCATTTTATGCCAATTTGGAAGGAAATGATCTTTTTAGATCTCACAAAAAAAAATTATAATCTTTTTATTATTTCGCCTCCCAAAGAGATCGTGAAATTTTGATATATCTATGACAATTACCAATCACATTAATAGTTTCGTTGATTAGTTTTTTGATCACAACGTTTTTAATAATTTCCATTATAAATCAGAGGAGATATGTATTTTTAATGAAATTAAACGAGATATCCTTAAATTTTTTAGGTCTTCTCTCATTTTATGCCAATTTGGAAGGGAATGATCTGTTTAGATCTCACAAAAAAAAAATTAAAATCTTTTTATTTTTTGCCTTCCCAAACATATCGTGAAATTTTGATATTTCTACGACAATTACCAATCACATTAAAACGATAACAATCACATTAATAGTTTCCTTTATTAGTTTTTTATCACAACGTTTATAATAATTTCCATTAATAATGAGAGGAGATATGTATTTTTAATGAAATTAAACGAGATATCCTGAAGTTTTTTTAGGTTTTCTCACATTTTATGGCAATTTGGAATGGAATGATCTTTTTAGATCTCACAAAAAAATATTATAATCTTTTTATTATTTCGCCTCCCAAAGATATCGTGAAATTTTGATATTTCTATGAAAATTACCAATCACATTAAAATGATAACAATCACATTAATAGTTTCGTTGATTAGTTTTTTGATCACAACGTTTTTAATAATTTCCATTATTAATCAGAGGAGATATGTATTTTTAATGAAATTAAATGAGATATCCTTAAATCTTTTAGGTCTTTTCTCATTTTACGCTAATTTTGAAAGGAATGATCTTTTTAGATCTCACAAAAAATATTATAATCTTTTTATTATTTCGCCTCCCAAACATATCGTGAAATTTTGATATTTGTAAGACAATTACGAATCACATTAAAACGATAACAATCACATTAATAGTTTCCTTTATTAGTTTTTTATCACAACGTGTATAATAATTTCCATTAATAATGAGAGGAGATATGTATTTTTAAAAAAATTAAATGAGATATCCTGAGATTTTTTTAGGTCTTCTCTCATTTTACGCTAATTTGGAACGGAATGATCTTTTCAGATCTCACAAAAAAAAAATTATAATCTTTTTATTATTTCCCCTCCCAAACATATCGTGAAATTTTGATATTTGTACGACAATTACCAATCACATTAAAACGATAACAATCACATTAATAGTTTCCTTTATTTGTTTTTTTTATGACAACGTTTATAATAATTTTCATTATTAATGAAAGGAGATACTATTTTTAACATAATTAAACAAGATATCCTGAACTTTTTTTAGGTCTTCTCTCATTTTATGCCAATTTGGAAGGAAATGATCTTTTTAGATCTCACAAAAAAAAATTATAATCTTTTTATTATTTCGCCTCCCAAAGAGATCGTGAAATTTTGATATATCTATGACAATTACCAATCACATTAATAGTTTCGTTGATTAGTTTTTTGATCACAACGTTTTTAATAATTTCCATTATAAATCAGAGGAGATATGTATTTTTAATGAAATTAAACGAGATATCCTTAAATTTTTTAAGTCTTCTCTCATTTTATGCCAATTTGGAAGGGAATGATCTGTTTAGATCTCACAAAAAAAAAATTAAAATCTTTTTATTTTTTGCCTTCCCAAACATATCGTGAAATTTTGATATTTCTACGACAATTACCAATCACATTAAAACGATAACAATCACATTAATAGTTTCCTTTATTAGTTTTTTATCACAACGTTTATAATAATTTCCATTAATAATGAGAGGAGATATGTATTTTTAATGAAATTAAACGAGATATCCTGAAGTTTTTTTAGGTTTTCTCACATTTTATGGCAATTTGGAATGGAATGATCTTTTTAGATCTCACAAAAAAATATTATAATCTTTTTATTATTTCGCCTCCCAAAGATATCGTGAAATTTTGATATTTCTATGAAAATTACCAATCACATTAAAATGATAACAATCACATTAATAGTTTCGTTGATTAGTTTTTTGATCACAACGTTTTTAATAATTTCCATTATTAATCAGAGGAGATATGTATTTTTAATGAAATTAAATGAGATATCCTTAAATCTTTTAGGTCTTCTCTCATTTTACGCTAATTTTGAAAGGAATGATCTTTTTAGATCTCACAAAAAATATTATAATCTTTTTATTATTTCGCCTCCCAAACATATCGTGAAATTTTGATATTTGTAAGACAATTACGAATCACATTAAAACGATAACAATCACATTAATAGTTTCCTTTATTAGTTTTTTATCACAACGTGTATAATAATTTCCATTAATAATGAGAGGAGATATGTATTTTTAAAAAAATTAAATGAGATATCCTGAGATTTTTTTAGGTCTTCTCTCATTTTACGCTAATTTGGAACGGAATGATCTTTTTAGATCTCACAAAAAAATTATAATCTTTTTATTATTTCCCCTCCCAAACATATCGTGAAATTTTGATATTTGTACGACAATTACCAATCACATTAAAACGATAACAATCACATTAATAGTTTCCTTTATTTGTTTTTTTTATGATAACGTTTATAATAATTTTCATTATTAATGAAAGGAGATACTATTTTTAACATAATTAAACAAGATATCCTGAACTTTTTTTAGGTCTTCTCTCATTTTATGCCAATTTGGAAGGGAATGATCTTTTTAGATCTCACAAAAAAAAATTATAATCTTTTTATTATTTCGCCTCCCAAAGAGATCGTGAAATTTTGATATATCTATGACAATTACCAATCACATTAATAGTTTCGTTGATTAGTTTTTTGATCACAACGTTTTTAATAATTTCCATTATAAATCAGAGGAGATATGTATTTTTAATGAAATTAAACGAGATATCCTTAAATTTTTTAGGTCTTCTCTCATTTTATGCCAATTTGGAAGGGAATGATCTGTTTAGATCTCACAAAAAAAAAATTAAAATCTTTTTATTTTTTGCCTTCCCAAACATATCGTGAAATTTTGATATTTCTACGACAATTACCAATCACATTAAAACGATAACAATCACATTAATAGTTTCCTTTATTAGTTTTTTATCACAACGTTTATAATAATTTCCATTAATAATGAGAGGAGATATGTATTTTTAATGAAATTAAACGACATATCCTGAAGTTTTTTTAGGTTTTCTCACATTTTATGGCAATTTGGAATGGAATGATCTTTTTAGATCTCACAAAAAAATATTATAATCTTTTTATTATTTCGCCTCCCAAAGATATCGTGAAATTTTGATATTTCTATGAAAATTACCAATCACATTAAAATGATAACAATCACATTAATAGTTTCGTTGATTAGTTTTTTGATCACAACGTTTTTAATAATTTCCATTATTAATCAGAGGAGATATGTATTTTTAATGAAATTAAATGAGATATCCTTAAATCTTTTAGGTCTTCTCTCATTTTACGCTAATTTTGAAAGGAATGATCTTTTTAGATCTCACAAAAAAAATTATAATCTTTTTATTATTTCGCCTCCCAAACATATCGTGAAATTTTGATATTTGTAAGACAATTACGAATCACATTAAAACGATAACAATCACATTAATAGTTTCGTTTATTAGTTTTTTATCACAACGTGTATAATAATTTCCATTAATAATGAGAGGAGATATGTATTTTTAAAAAAATTAAATGAGATATCCTGAGATTTTTTTAGGTCTTCTCTCATTTTACGCTAATTTGGAACGGAATGATCTTTTTAGATCTCACAAAAAAATTATAATCTTTTTATTATTTCCCCTCCCAAACATATCGTGAAATTTTGATATTTGTACGACAATTACCAATCACATTAAAACGATAACAATCACATTAATAGTTTCCTTTATTTGTTTTTTTTATGACAACGTTTATAATAATTTCCATTATTAATGAAAGGAGATACTATTTTTAACATAATTAAACAAGATATCCTAAAATTTTTTTAGGTCTTCTCTCATTTTATGACAATTTGGAAGGGAATGATCTTTTTAGATCTCACAAAAAAAAATTATAATCTTTTTATTATTTCGCCTCCCAAAGATATCGTGAAATTTTGATATATGTATGACAATTACCAATCACATTAATAGTTTCGTTGATTAGTTTTTTGATCACAACGTTTTTAATAATTTCCATTATAAATCAGAGGAGATATGTATTTTTAATGAAATTAAACGAGATATCCTTAATTTTTTTAGGTCTTCTCTCATTTTATGCCAATTTGGAAGGGAATGATCTGTTTAGATCTCACAAAAAAAAAATTAAAATCTTTTTATTTTTTGCCTTCCCAAACATATCGTAAAATTTTGATATTTTTACGACAATTACCAATCACATTAAAACGATAACAATCACATTAATAGTTTCTTTTATTAGTTTTTTATCACAACGTTTATAATAATTTCCATTAATAATGAGAGGAGATATGTATTTTTAATGAAATTAAACGAGATATCCTGAAGTTTTTTTAGGTTTTCTCACATTTTATGGCAATTTGGAATGGAATGATCTTTTTAGATCTCACAAAAAAATATTATAATCTTTTTATTATTTCGCCTACCAAAGATATCGTGAAATTTTGATATTTCTATGAAAATTACCAACCACATTAAAATGATAACAATCACATTAATAGTTTCGTTGATTAGTTTTTTGATCACAACATTTTTAATAATTTCCATTATTAATCAGAGGAGATATGTATTTTTAATGAAATTAAATGAGATATCCTTAAATCTTTTAGGTCTTTTCTCATTTTACGCTAATTTTGAAAGGAATGATCTTTTTAGATCTCACAAAAAAAATTATAATCTTTTTATTATTTCCCCTCCCAAACATATCGTGAAATTTTGATATTTGTAAGACAATTACGAATCACATTAAAACGATAACAATCACATTAATAGTTTCCTTTATTAATTTTTTATCACAACGTGTATAATAATTTCCATTAATAATGAGAGGAGATATGTATTTTTAAAAAAATTAAATGGGATATCCTGAGATTTTTTTAGGTCTTCTCTCATTTTACGCTAATTTGGAAGGGAATGATCTTTTTAGATCTCACAAAAAAATTATAATCTTTTTATTATTTCCCCTCCCAAATATATCGTGAAATTTTGATATTTGTACGACAATTACCAATCACATTAAAACGAGAACAATCACATTAATAGTTTCCTTTATTTGTTTTTTTTATGACAACGTTTATAATAATTTCCATTATTAATGAAAGGAGATACGTATTTTTAACATAATTAAACAAGATATGCTGAACTTTTTTTAGGTCTTCTCTCATTTTATGCCAATTAGGAAGGGAATGATCTTTTTAGATCTCACAAAAAAAAATTATAATCTTTTTATTATTTCCCCTCCCAAACATATCGTGAAATTTTGATATTTCTACGACAATTACGAATCACATTAAAACGATAACAATCACATTAATAGTTTACTTTATTAGTTTTTTTATCACAACGTTTATAATAATTTCCATTATTAATGAGAGGAGATATGTATTTTTAATGAAATTAAACTAGATATCCTGAAATTCTTTTTTGGTCTTGTCTCATTTTATGCCAATTTGGAACGGAATGATCCTTTTCGATCTCACAAAAAAAAATTATAATCTTTTTATTATTTCCCCTCCAAACATATCGTGAAATTTTGATATTTCTACGCAATTACCAATCACATTTAAACGATAACAATCACATTAATAGTTTCCTTTATTTGTTTTTTTTATGACAACGTTTATAATAATTTCCATTATTAATGAAAGGAGATACGTATTTTTAACATAATTAAACAAGATATCCTGAACTTTTTTTAGGTCTTCTCTCATTTTATGCCAATTTGGAAGGGAATGATCTTTTTAGATCTCACAAAAAAAAATTATAATCCTTTTATTATTTCCCCTCCCAAACATATCGTGAAATTTTGATATTTCTACGACAATTACGAATCACATTAAAACGATAACAATCACATTAATAGTTTCCTTTATTAGTTTTTTTATCACAACGTTTATAATAATTTCCATTATTAATGAGAGGAGATATGTATTTTTAATGAAATTAAACTAGATATCCTGAAATTCTTTTAGGTCTTGTCTCATTTTATGCCAATTTGGAACGGAATGATCCTTTTAGATCTCACAAAAAAAAAATTATAATCTTTTTATTATTTCCCCTCCAAACATATCGTGAAATTTTGATATTTCTACGACAATTACCAATCACATTTAAACGATAACAATCACATTAATAGTTTCCTTTATTAGTTTTTTGATCACAACGTTTTTAATAATTTCCATTGTTAATGAGAGGAGATATGTATTTTTAAAGAAATTAAACGAGATATCCTGAAATTTTTTTTGGTCTTCTCTCATTTTATGCCAATTTGGAAGGGAATGATCATTTTAGATCTCACAAAAAAAATTGTAATCTTTTTATTATTTCCCCTCCCAAACATATCGTGAAATTTTGATATTTTTACGACAATTACCAATCACATTAAAACAATAACAATCACATTAATAGTTTCCTTTATTAGTTTTTGATCACAAAGTTTATAATAATTTCCATTAATAATGAGAGGAGATATGTATTTTTAAAGAAATTAAACGAGATATCCTGAAGTTTTTTTAGGTTTTCTCACATTTTATGGCAATTTGGAATGGAATGATCTTTTTAGATCTCACAAAAAAATATTATAATCTTTTTATTATTTCGCCTCGCAAACATATCGTGAAATTTTGATATTTCTATGAAAATTACCAATCACATTAAAATGATAACAATCACATTAATAGTTTCGTTGATTAGTTTTTTGATCACAACATTTTTAATAATTTCCATTATTAATCAGAGGATATATGTATTTTTAATGAAATTAAATGAGATATCCTTAAATCTTTTAGGTCTTTTCTCATTTTACACTAATTTTGAAGGGAATGATCTTTTTAGATCTCACAAAAAAAATTATAATCTTTTTATTATTTCCCCTCCCAAACATATCGTGAAATTTTGATATTTGTAAGACAATTACGAATCACATTAAAACGATAACAATCACATTAATAGTTTCCTTTATTAGTTTTTTATCACAACGTGTATAATAATTTCCATTAATAATGAGAGGAGATATGTATTTTTAAAAAAATTAAATGAGATATCCTGAGATTTTTTTAGGTCTTCTCTCATTTTACGCTAATTTGGAAGGGAATGATCTTTTTAGATCTCACAAAAAAATTATAATCTTTTTATTATTTCCCCTCCCAAACATATCGTGAAATTTTGATATTTGTACGACAATTACCAATCACATTAAAACGATAACAATCACATTAATAGTTTCCTTTATTTGTTTTTTTTATGACAACGTTTATAATAATTTCCATTATTAATGAAAGGAGATACGTATTTTTAACATAATTAAACAAGATATGCTGAACTTTTTTTAGGTCTTCTCTCATTTTATGCCAATTTGGAAGGGAATGATCTTTTTAGATCTCACAAAAAAAAATTATAATCTTTTTATTATTTCCCCTCCCAAACATATCGTGAAATTTTGATATTTCTACGACAATTACGAATCACATTAAAACGATAACAATCACATTAATAGTTTCCTTTATTAGTTTTTTTATCACAACGTTTATAATAATTTCCATTATTAATGAGAGGAGATATGTATTTTTAATGAAATTAAACTAGATATCCTGAAATTCTTTTAGGTCTTGTCTCATTTTATGCCAATTTGGAACGGAATGATCCTTTTAGATCTCACAAAAAAAAATTATAATCTTTTTATTATTTCCCCTCCAAACATATCGTGAAATTTTGATATTTCTACGACAATTACCAATCACATTTAAACGATAACAATCACATTAATAGTTTCCTTTATTTGTTTTTTTTATGACAACGTTTATAATAATTTCCATTATTAATGAAAGGAGATACGTATTTTTAACATAATTAAACAAGATATCCTGAACTTTTTTTAGGTCTTCTCTCATTTTATGCCAATTTGGAAGGGAATGATCTTTTTAGATCTCACAAAAAAAAATTATAATCCTTTTATTATTTCCCCTCCCAAACATATCGTGAAATTTTGATATTTCTACGACAATTACGAATCACATTAAAACGATAACAATCACATTAATAGTTTCCTTTATTAGTTTTTTTATCACAACGTTTATAATAATTTCCATTATTAATGAGAGGAGATATGTATTTTTAATGAAATTAAACTAGATATCCTGAAATTCTTTTAGGTCTTGTCTCATTTTATGCCAATTTGGAACGGAATGATCCTTTTAGATCTCACAAAAAAAAAATTATAATCTTTTTATTATTTCCCCTCCAAACATATCGTGAAATTTTGATATTTCTACGACAATTACCAATCACATTTAAACGATAACAATCACATTAATAGTTTCCTTTATTAGTTTTTTGATCACAACGTTTTTAATAACTTCCATTGTTAATGAGAGGAGATATGTATTTTTAAAGAAATTAAACGAGATATCCTGAAATTTTTTTTGGTCTTCTCTCATTTTATGCCAATTTGGAAGGGAATGATCATTTTAGATCTCACAAAAAAAATTGTAATCTTTTTATTATTTCCCCTCCCAAACATATCGTGAAATTTTGATATTTTTACGACAATTACCAATCACATTAAAACAATAACAATCACATTAATAGTTTCCTTTATTAGTTTTTGATCACAAAGTTTATAATAATTTCCATTAATAATGAGAGGAGATATGTATTTTTAAAGAAATTAAACGAGATATCCTGAAATTTTTTTTGGTCTTCTCTCATTTTATGCCAATTTGGAAGGGAATGATCATTTTAGATCTCATAAAAAAAATTGTAATCTTTTTATTATTTTCCCTCGCAAACATATCGTGAAATTTTGATATTTCTACGATAATTACCAATCACATTAAAATGATAACAATCACATTAATAGTTTCCTTTATTAGTTTTTTGATCACAACGTTTTTAATAATTTCCATTGTTAATGAGAGGAGATATGTATTTTTAAAAAAATTAAACGAGATATCTTGAAATTTTTTTAGGTCTTCTCTCATTTTACACTAATTTGGAAGGGAATGATCTTTTTAGATCTCACAAAAAAAAATTATAATCTTTTTATTATTTCCCCTCCCAAACATATCGTGAAATTTTGATATTTGTACGACAATTACCAATCACATTTAAACGATAACAATCACATTAATAGTTTCCTTTATTTGTTTTTTTTATGACAACGTTTATAATAATTTCCATTATTAATGAAAGGAGATACTATTTTTAACATAATTAAACAAGATATCCTGAACTTTTTTTAGGTCTTCTCTCATTTTATGCCAATTTAGAAGGGAATGATCTTTTTAGATCTCACAAAAAAAAATTATAATCTTTTTATTATTTCGCCTCCCAAAGATATCGTGAAATTTTGATATTTCTATGACAATTACCAATCACATTAATAGTTTCGTTGATTAGTTTTTTGATCACAACGTTTTTAATAATTTCCATTATAAATCAGAGGAGATATGTATTTTTAATGAAATTAAACGAGATATCCTTAAATTTTTTAGGTCTTCTCTCATTTTATGCCAATTTGGAAGGGAATGATCTGTTTAGATCTCACAAAAAAAAAATTAAAATCTTTTTATTTTTTGCCTTCCCAAACATATCGTGAAATTTTGATATTTTTACGACAATTACCAATCACATTAAAACGATAACAATCACATTAATAGTTTCCTTTATTAGTTTTTTATCACAACGTTTATAATAATTTCCATTAATAATGAGAGGAGATATGTATTTTTAATGAAATTAAACGAGATATCCTGAAGTTTTTTTAGGTTTTCTCACATTTTATGGCAATTTGGAATGGAATGATCTTTTTAGATCTCACAAAAAAATATTATAATCTTTTTATTATTTCGCCTCCCAAAGATATCGTGAAATTTTGATATGTCTATGAAAATTACCAATCACATTAAAATGATAACAATCACATTAATAGTTTCGTTGATTAGTTTTTTGATCACAACATTTTTAATAATTTCCATTATTAATCAGAGGAGATATGTATTTTTAATGAAATTAAATGAGATATCCTTAAATCTTTTAGGTCTTTTCTCATTTTACGCTAATTTTGAAAGGAATGATCTTTTTAGATCTCACAAAAAAAATTATAATCTTTTTATTATTTTGTAACCCCCCTTTTTTTATAAAACTTAATTTAACTATTTAATTCATTTTATATATTTATTTCAAAGTTCTGATACGATCTCTTACAATCCAAAATATGTTCTGTAATTTACATCATTAAAATTTATATAAACACTGCTACAAAATAATTCTAACTACTACAAATTATTGTCTACCCAAAATAGTCCCATCCTATATGTAACATCCTCATTTTACTATTTGTACGCATTTATATATGTACATTATGAACACTCATGCACTGTATTTTATAGAAATTTTATGAACATATTTTCTTAATGAAATTAATACAGTTCTATTCAAAAGAATTTTCTGAATCTTTAAATGTCTTTGTTTATGCCGAAATTGATTGTTGACTGGACTGCTATGTCAGACAGCTGTCCAGGATAGAATTTCAAGTGTGGAATTTTGGATTCATTTATAACTCAATAGAAAGGTAATTGAATATAGATTAAAAATATATACAGATAAAGAATTAAAATGCTTATTCCGAATTGTTAGGATTTTCTGAAAGTTAGAACTTTGAGAAATTATTACGGTAAAATTCTAAGACAGAAAATTAAGTGAAAATTTGTAGGGCATCTATAAAATTATCTAATAATTGTAATATACTTAGAATAATTATTAAAAATGTTTAACCAAGAAAATTTTAATTTAGAACCTTAACCAATCAAAAAGTGACAACTTAGGTTTTTCTAATGTCACTAAATTAAGCTAATTAGGCTTGGATTAAGAGATAAGTAAGACACTACCCCAAGGTTTTTGATAGTGAGGAATCCAATGGTGATGTTATTTTCTTCAAATTCTAATCACATTGTAAAATAATTAGCAGCCCTAATTACCTTCTAGAATTTTCTACAAAGTTCTTGAAATGTTGACTTTTGAGGTAGGCAAGAGACTTGGAACTCCTTGGCTGTCCAAGTGCCTTTGGTGACTCAATTCCCTTGGCCAATAAGGATATTTGGACGTGCAGCAGCTGCTGGAACTGAAGGGGGAATCCAATTTGGTTAATAATTTGTTTAAAGAAGCATTAAACTTAAGCAAAAAGGAAAAAAGTCACAAAAGCTAGCATTTTTCCCAAAACAGAACCGTGGGCTTCCAGCTGCAGTTTTTCATTCAATTTCATCTTAACTTCATCATATCATCTCAAATTAAGAAACCAAACCATCCAAACTCCCTAAACCCAAAGCTAATCGGCAAAAAGGAAAAGAAATTGGAGGAAATTCCAAAAAATTCCTACAAGACCAAGGAGTGAGGGAGAAAGGAATTCAAGGCTTTTTCTTCAATTAAAGAGTTTAAGGTAAGGATCTAGGCATTTAATTTCAATTAGAACCCTTGGAATTAGAAGAAAACATGTTGTAGGGTTAGATTAAAATTTTGACCTAGAATCATGAAAACTTGAAATTAATTTAGGGGTTTTGTGTTTTTGATGCTTGTGATTGTAATTCATGGATTGGAATGATGTTTGATTGAATTTTTGATGTGTTGTGATGGTTGAAATTTGGTTTGTTGAATTTTGATTGAATTTGTGATTTGGTTGATTTTTGGTTGGAATTGGAAGTTGTTGCTTTGGAAAACATGTTGAGAATGGTAGTGAGACCATTCGGCCAGCCCTAAATGCAAGGGATATTATGTGGAAATTTTTGTAAAACCAAGGGCAAAATGGTCATTTTACATGTAGGGACACATTGGGTATTTTGGAAAAAGATTGAGGGCATTTTCGGAAATTATTAAAATACTAATGTTATAAGGTAAATTGCTTATTTTTTTGTATTCTTGTATGTTAATGTGTACAAATTATTTATTTAATTGTGATCATGAACATAATTCATTGCATGAGTCTTTTTGGGGAATTTATAAAGATTCAAGTGAAAAATAATTGATGTTGGCTAACCGGGATTGCGGTAGCCATGAAAAGAAAGAAAGAAAAGGAAAGAAAGAAAAGAAAAGAAATGAAAAGAAAGAAAAGAAAAGGAAAGAAAGAAAAGAAAAGAAAAGAAAAGAAAGAAAAGAAAAGAAAAGAAAAGAAAAGAAAAGAAAAGAAAAGAAAGAATTATGTTGACTAACCGGGACTGCGGTAGTCATGAGAATTGAGTTGATCTATGAGAAATGACTTTTGTTGACTAGCCAGGATTGCGGTAGTCATGTGAAATGAAAATGATTGAGAAATGAATTGTTGACTAACCGAGACTACGGTAGTCATGTGGAAATGGAAATGATTGAGAAATGAATATTTGGGTGAGCAGAATAAGTTAGGCAGGGTTGTATGGTCTGTGATTATATAACCTGTGGGGTGAGGGATATTGGCAATTCCACATGTGACAGTAATCCGGAACGGGATTGCTGTCGTGGTGGCCTTCCTGGATATCCTGATCTCCTAATTCTGTTTAGCTTATTCGCGTTTAGTAGGGGCTGATAGCTGAATTGCAGTGCGTAATGGTAGGCCAGTTACTTACTAAATACTCAAAGGGGAAGTCTCCATGGAGCAGGGTCAAAAATGAATTTGAGTCAAAAACTGCATTGCATAAATCATACTGCATTTAATTATGTGAGTAACTAATTAATTTGTTATGATATGTATTTGTTTGAAATTGTTTTAATTCTATGAGAAATTAAATGCCTGATCCGGTAATGCTGTCCCCAGATTCTAGGGGAGTGTGAATTGCAGGTGCTTGAAGATATAGTTAAATGATGAAGATGCAGAAATTCCAGAGCATATAGGATGGGACTATTTTGGGTAGACAATAATTTGTAGTAGTTAGAATTATTTT
This sequence comes from Pueraria montana var. lobata, assembly GCA_026413185.1. Taxonomy (NCBI): domain Eukaryota; kingdom Viridiplantae; phylum Streptophyta; class Magnoliopsida; order Fabales; family Fabaceae; genus Pueraria; species Pueraria montana. The sequence continues at coordinate 186,561 of JAOZWA010000174.1, forward strand.
GTAGCAGTGTTTATATAAATTTTAATGATGTAAATTACAGAACATATTTTGGATTGTAAGAGATCGTATCAGAACTTTGAAATAAATATATAAAATGAATTAAATAGTTAAATTATGTTTTATAAGAAAGAGGGGGTTACATTAGTGGTATCAGAGCTCTGGTTATGCATCTCTAGGACTTGCGAGTAGTGGGTCTATTAGGTGTTTTGCTGTGTTACCCTGATTAGAATTTTTTGTTTGTTAAGAATATTATGGGAAAAAGAGTAGTAACTAGATCTGAAATTTTAAGACATGTAGAAATGAGAAGAGGAATGCTAGTTATAAATCCTAGAGTTCAAACTAATAGTAAGCTGAGATGGCAAAAAGGAAGAAAGGAAATCTTGATAGAGTTGTGAGGGTGCACACTCAGGACTCAGTCGAGATGACTTTCTCTCCTAATGCTTAAAATTTTATTATTATTAGTATTGTTCAAGTTGGGTTATTTTCCATGTTACTTATATTGTGAATTTAAGACTTATAATCTTGAGTTAGTTGAGAAAGGAGATCTAAAGACCTGAGTTCGTAGATCAAGGTTGAGAATAGAGGTCCAAATATTTGAGTTTATAGGATGAGTTTAACAAAGGAAAGAAAATAAAGTTTTGAAGGCTGAAACAGTGTATCGTAGTATAAATTTGTCACAGGATTGATATCTTAACTATTAGGACTTGAAATTTTGTGTTTTAGACATGAATTAGAACCAAAATAGTGCATTTTTCTGGTGCAGTAAAATAGCCTACGGGTTTAACATTGTTTAATTACATTACCATGGTGTAAGTGGTGATTAAGAGAGTAGAATAGGACCCAAATGCTAAGTTAGTAGCAGTTGTCCTAAGAATTTTTAAAGTTGAAAGAGTAAGTAATTGGAAGGCCTAAGGGTGTGTGTATTGATGTTGGAAATTAAGCCTAAGTAACAATTAAATTGGTAGTAGTGAATTGGAGTAATTTGAGGTACTTTGAAAGTCATTCTAATGGTGACTTGTTGGAATTATGGTTCTAAAGTACAGCTATAAGTTGAGGATACTAATTATGTTTAAAATACCCTATACCTTGCTTGTTTCTGTGCCTACATCTAAACCAATCCTAACCTCTCAAATATGTTTGAATTGTATAATAACCATCAGAGATAGACCATTTGTTGTGAATTTGATTTGTTTGCCTATGACTAACCTTGATGTGATATTAGGAATGGATGGGTTAGCAGCCAACCATATTCTAATAGACTGTGCCTCTAAATCTGTGATTTTCCCTGAACTTGATGTTTCTAGACTTAAACCTGTCCAACCTAAAGAAATATCAATTAAAAGTGAAATTCGAAAATACAAGTTATCATCTCTTGGAACTAACGAAGATAAAATTAAAATAGACTCTGTGCTAGATGTAAATGAATATCCTGAGATTTTTCCTGAGGATGTTTCTAGTTTGCCTCCTGAAAGAGAAATAGAATTTAGTATAGATTTGATGCCTGGTACTAGACCAATTTCTATGCAACCATATAGAATGTCATTATTGAAATTAATTGAGTTAAAGAAACAATTGGAAGAATTATTAGAAAAACATTTTGTAAGGCCTAGTGTGTCCCTATGGTGAGCCCCAGTATTATTAGTTAAAAAGAAAGATGGAGGATCTAGGTTATGTATAGATTATAGACAATTAAATAAAGTAACTATAAAGAATAAATATCCTTTACCTAGAATAGATGATTTAATGGACCAACTTAGAGGAGCAACAATTTTCTCTAAAATAGATTTAAGGTCTGGGTACCAACAAATTACAGTAAAAAGGAGGATATACCAAAGACTGCTTTTAGGACTAGATATGGACATTATGAATATCAAGTGATGCCATTTGGAGTGACTAATGCCCCAACAGTGTTGGATTATATGAATAGGGTGTTTGGACCTTACTTAGATCATTTTGTAGTAGTATTTATAGATGATATATTAATATATTCTAAAAATAAAGAGGAACATGAAAATCATCTTAGAATAACATTGCAAACTTTGAAGGATAGAAAATTATATGCTAAATTGTCTAAGTGTGAATTTTGGTTGGAGGAAGTGAAAATTTTAGGACATTTAATTTCTAAAGATGGACTAAGTGTAGATTTTTCTAAGGTAGAAGCAGTTTTAGAATAGGAAAGGCCTAAGACAGTAACTGAGATTAGTAGTTCTTAGGATTTGATGGATATTATAGAAGATTGATTGAAGGATTTTCTAAGATAGCTGGACCCTTAATATAATTTTATTTGGAGTGAGAGTTGTGAGAAAATTTTCCAAGAATTGAAACATAAATTGACTACCTCACTAGTTTTAGTTTTACCCGACCCAAATGAATCCTATGAGGTATACTGTGATGTTTCATCTCTAGGGTTAAGATGTGTGTTGATGTAAAATAGGAAAGTGGTAGCTTATGCATCTAGGCGGTTGAAATCACATGAGAGAAATTATCCTACTCATGATTTGGAGTTAGCAGCTATAGTTTTTGCTTTGAAGATTTGGAGACATTATTTATATGGATCAAGATTTGATGTATATAGTGATCATAAGAGTTTAAAATATTTGTTTGAAAAAAAAAATGGAAAGGAGACAAAGAAGATGGATGGAGTTATTAAAGATTATGATTTTCAGTTAATGTATCATCCAGGAAAAGCTAATGTAGTAGCAGATGCTTTAAGTAGGAAAATTGTGCATATGTCAACTATGAGGATTAAAGAATTAGAGTTAATAGAAAAATTTAGAGATTTAAATCTATGTACAGTTAGGAAAAAGGATAAAATTCCATTTGGAATTATTACCATCACTAATGAATTTTTGGAAGAAATTAGGAAGAAACAAGATGCAGATGAATGTATTCCAGAAAAGAAAGGATTAATGGGATCAGGTAAGGAAAAAGAATTTAATTTAGGAATGGATATAATTATTAGGTTTAAAATAGAATTTGTGTACCTAATGATCAAGAATTTAATGAATTAATTTTGAAGGAAGGGCACAAAAGTAAACTTAGTATTCATCCTGGAACAACAAAATATATAAAGATTTAAAGGGAATGTTTAGTGGTCTAGGATGAAGAGAGATGTAGCAGAATATGTGGCTAGATGTTTAACATGTTAGAAAGCAAAGATTGAATATCAGAAACCCTTTGATCTGTTACATCCTTTAGAGATACCTATATGGAAACGGAATAGTATATCAATGGATTTTGTGGTAGGATTACCTAGAACACATAGGAATTTTGATACCATTTGAGTAATTGTAGATAGATTAACTAAATTAGTACATTTTGGTTTCAATAAATATTAGGTATTCTTTAGAAAAATTAGCTTAATTGTACTGAAAGGAAATAATTAGATTATCTGGAGTATCTACTAGTATAGAGTCTAATAAAGACCCTAGCTTTGTTTTTAAATTCTTGGAAAGATTTTCAGAAAGCTTTAAGAAGTAAAATTTTATCTTAGTTTAGTATAATACCCTAAGATTGATGGTCAAACAGAAAGGACTATTCGGACATTAGAAGATCTCTTAAGAGCCTGTACATTAGAAGAGAAAGGAAAACCTAACATTTGAAACAAAGCCTGTTAAGATTGAGGACAGAAGGATTAAGTACCTGAGAGGTAAAGAAATTTCTCTAGTTAAGGTTATTTGGGATGATATCAGAGGTGATGCTACATGGGAGTTAGAGGAAAAAATGAAAGAAACATATCCTCATTTGTTTGTATAGTTATTTTGTTGTATAGTTGTATGGTTGTATATTTATATTAGAAATTTCGAGGACGAAATTTTTATTAGTAGGGGAGAATTGTAACATCCTCATTTTACTATTTGTACGCATTTATATATGTACATTATGAACACTCATGCACTGTATTTTATAGAAATTTTATGAACATATTTTCTTAATGAAATTAATACAGTTCTATTCAAAAGAATTTTCTGAATCTTTAAATGTCTTTGTTTATGCCGAAATTGATTGTTGACTGGACTGCTATGTCAGACAGCTGTCCAGGATAGAATTTCAAGTGTGGAATTTTGGATTCATTTATAACTCAATAGAAAGGTAATTGAATATAGATTAAAAATATATACAGATAAAGAATTAAAATGCTTATTCCGAATTGTTAGGATTTTCTGAAAGTTAGAACTTTGAGAAATTATTACGGTAAAATTCTAAGACAGAAAATTAAGTGAAAATTTGTAGGGCATCTATAAAATTATCTAATAATTGTAATATACTTAGAATAATTATTAAAAATGTTTAACCAAGAAAATTTTAATTTAGAACCTTAACCAATCAAAAAGTGACAACTTAGGTTTTTCTAATGTCACTAAATTAAGCTAATTAGGCTTGGATTAAGAGATAAGTAAGACACTACCCCAAGGTTTTTGATAGTGAGGAATCCAATGGTGATGTTATTTTCTTCAAATTCTAATCACATTGTAAAATAATTAGCAGCCCTAATTACCTTCTAGAATTTTCTACAAAGTTCTTGAAATGTTGACTTTTGAGGTAGGCAAGAGACTTGGAACTCCTTGGCTGTCCAAGTGCCTTTGGTGACTCAATTCCCTTGGCCAATAAGGATATTTGGACGTGCAGCAGCTGCTGGAACTGAAGGGGGAATCCAATTTGGTTAATAATTTGTTTAAAGAAGCATTAAACTTAAGCAAAAAGGAAAAAAGTCACAAAAGCTAGCATTTTTCCCAAAACAGAACCGTGGGCTTCCAGCTGCAGTTTTTCATTCAATTTCATCTTAACTTCATCATATCATCTCAAATTAAGAAACCAAACCATCCAAACTCCCTAAACCCAAAGCTAATCGGCAAAAAGGAAAAGAAATTGGAGGAAATTCCAAAAAATTCCTACAAGACCAAGGAGTGAGGGAGAAAGGAATTCAAGGCTTTTTCTTCAATTAAAGAGTTTAAGGTAAGGATCTAGGCATTTAATTTCAATTAGAACCCTTGGAATTAGAAGAAAACATGTTGTAGGGTTAGATTAAAATTTTGACCTAGAATCATGAAAACTTGAAATTAATTTAGGGGTTTTGTGTTTTTGATGCTTGTGATTGTAATTCATGGATTGGAATGATGTTTGATTGAATTTTTGATGTGTTGTGATGGTTGAAATTTGGTTTGTTGAATTTTGATTGAATTTGTGATTTGGTTGATTTTTGGTTGGAATTGGAAGTTGTTGCTTTGGAAAACATGTTGAGAATGGTAGTGAGACCATTCGGCCAGCCCTAAATGCAAGGGATATTATGTGGAAATTTTTGTAAAACCAAGGGCAAAATGGTCATTTTACATGTAGGGACACATTGGGTATTTTGGAAAAAGATTGAGGGCATTTTCGGAAATTATTAAAATACTAATGTTATAAGGTAAATTGCTTATTTTTTTGTATTCTTGTATGTTAATGTGTACAAATTATTTATTTAATTGTGATCATGAACATAATTCATTGCATGAGTCTTTTTGGGGAATTTATAAAGATTCAAGTGAAAAATAATTGATGTTGGCTAACCGGGATTGCGGTAGCCATGAAAAGAAAGAAAGAAAAGGAAAGAAAGAAAAGAAAAGAAATGAAAAGAAAGAAAAGAAAAGGAAAGAAAGAAAAGAAAAGAAAAGAAAAGAAAGAAAAGAAAAGAAAAGAAAAGAAAAGAAAAGAAAAGAAAAGAAAGAATTATGTTGACTAACCGGGACTGCGGTAGTCATGAGAATTGAGTTGATCTATGAGAAATGACTTTTGTTGACTAGCCAGGATTGCGGTAGTCATGTGAAATGAAAATGATTGAGAAATGAATTGTTGACTAACCGAGACTACGGTAGTCATGTGGAAATGGAAATGATTGAGAAATGAATATTTGGGTGAGCAGAATAAGTTAGGCAGGGTTGTATGGTCTGTGATTATATAACCTGTGGGGTGAGGGATATTGGCAATTCCACATGTGACAGTAATCCGGAACGGGATTGCTGTCGTGGTGGCCTTCCTGGATATCCTGATCTCCTAATTCTGTTTAGCTTATTCGCGTTTAGTAGGGGCTGATAGCTGAATTGCAGTGCGTAATGGTAGGCCAGTTACTTACTAAATACTCAAAGGGGAAGTCTCCATGGAGCAGGGTCAAAAATGAATTTGAGTCAAAAACTGCATTGCATAAATCATACTGCATTTAATTATGTGAGTAACTAATTAATTTGTTATGATATGTATTTGTTTGAAATTGTTTTAATTCTATGAGAAATTAAATGCCTGATCCGGTAATGCTGTCCCCAGATTCTAGGGGAGTGTGAATTGCAGGTGCTTGAAGATATAGTTAAATGATGAAGATGCAGAAATTCCAGAGCATATAGGATGGGACTATTTTGGGTAGACAATAATTTGTAGTAGTTAGAATTATTTTGTAGCAGTGTTTATATAAATTTTAATGATGTAAATTACAGAACATATTTTGGATTGTAAGAGATCGTATCAGAACTTTGAAATAAATATATAAAATGAATTAAATAGTTAAATTATGTTTTATAAGAAAGAGGGGGTTACACTATATGCTCTGGAATTTCTGCATCTTCATCATTTAACTATATCTTCAAGCACCTGCAATTCACACTCCCCTAGAATCTGGGGACAGCATTACAGGATCAGGCATTTAATTTCTCATAGAATTAAAACAATTTCAAACAAATACATATCATAACAACTTAATTAGTTACACACATAATTAAATGCAGTATGATTTATGCAATGCAATTTTTTTTGACTCAAATTCATTTTGACCCTGCTCCATGGAGACTTCCCCTTTGAGTGTTTAGTAAGTAACTGGCCTACCATTACGTACTGCAATTCAGCTATCAGCCCCTACTAAACGCGAATAAGCTAGCAGAATTAGGAGATCAGGATACCCGGAAGGCCACCACGGCAGCATCTCTGTCCAGATTACAGCCACATGTGGAATTGCCAATATCCCTCACCCCACAGACTATATAATCACAGACTATACAGTCCTGTCTAACTTACTCTGCTCACCCATTTCTCAGGACTATCATATTCTCTGTTCATAATCTCAATCATCTTTTCAAATACATGACTACCGCAGTCCGGTCAGTCAACACAGTTCTCTGTTCATAATCTCAATCATATTTTCAAATACATGACTACCGCAGTCCGGTCAGTCAACACAGTTCTCTGTTCATAATCTCAATCATATTTTCAAATACATGACTACCGCAGTCCGGTCAATCAACACAGTCCTGGAAATCAATTCCCCCATAAATACTCAATTCTCATTTATCAAACTCGTTTAAAAATCTTTATTTTTCGCTCAAAAGACTCATGATCATGCAATATGATAATGATGCCAATAAGTAAATAATTATTATTAAACAATCACATAATAATTATAGAAATTCAATAATTAACATTATAACATTAACACTTTAATAAAATACCAACTAGTTCATTGCTATGTAAAATTTCTAAATTATCCTTGATATTTTCTAAAATTCCAATTTTGCCCTTGATCTTTTTATGAAATTCCAAATATGTCCCTAATTGTTCTAGAATCTATGAAATTACCTAATTACCCTCAATCTTTTGATAAAATTCCAATTGTATCCTTTAAATGTGAAATTACCTAATTAACCTCAATCTTTTTATAAAATTCCAATTGTATCCTCTAAATGTGAAATTACCTAATTACCCTTATACTTTTTAATTATTACCGAAAATGCCCTTAAACTTTTTCTAAAATTCCCAATGTGTCCCGACATGTGAAATGACTATTTTACCCTTGGTCATTTGAAAAATTCCACATGATATCCCTATCATTCTCATCATGGCCGTATGGCCTCCTTCACATTTCCAACAATTTTCTCAAAACAACCAATCCAAATTCCAATCAAAATCAAATCAATTCAAGAAATCTCAATCAAGAACAAATTTCAATTTCCAATCAAGAACAAGCCAATCAATCAATTCCAATCCATGAATTACAATCACAAGCATCAAAAACACAAAACCCCTAAATCAATTTCAAGTTTTCATGATTCTTGTTCAAATTTTTAATCTAAGCCTACAACATGTTTTCTTCTAATTCCAAGGGTTCTAATTGAAATTAAATGCCTAGATCCTTACCTTAAACTCTTTAATTGAAGAAAAAGCCTTGAATTCCTTTCTCCCTCACTCCTTGGTCTTGTATGAATTTTTGAGATTTCCTCCAATTTCTTTTCCTTTTTGCCGATTAGCTTAGGGTTTAGGAAGTTTGGATGGTTTGGTTTCTTAATTTGGGATGAGATGATGAAGTTAAGATGAAATTGAAATGAAAACTGCAGCTGCTGGGTTTGGAGAGCTCAAGGTTCTGTTTTAAGAGAAAATAGCTTTTTGTGACTTTTTCTCCTTTTACTTAAGTTAAATGCTTCTTAAAACAAATTATTAACTAAATTGGACTTTGCCTTCAAGTCCAGCTGCTGCCCTGCACGTCCAGCAGCTCATTTGGACCAAGGGAAGTCCACTTGCCAAGCCTTTCCAGCCCACTTGGACAGCCAAGGAGTTCCAAGTCACTTGCCTACCCCAAAAGTCAACATTTCAAGCACTTTGTAGAAAGTTCTAGAAGGTAATTAGGGCTGCTAATTATTTTACAATGTGATTAGAATTTGAAGAAAATAACATCACCATTGGATTCCTCACTATCAAAAACCTTGGGGTAGTGTCTTACTTATCTCTTAATCCAAGCCTAATTAGCTTAATTTAGTGATCTTAGAAAAGCCTAAGTTGTCACTTTTTGATTGGTTAAGGTTCTAAATTAAAATTTTCTTGGTTAAACATTTTTAATAATTATTCTAAGTATATTACAATTATTAGATAATTCTATAGATATCCTATGAATTTTCTCTAAATTTTCTGTCTTAGAATTTTACCGTAATAATTCCTCAAAGTTCTAACTTTCAGAAAATCCTAACAATTCTGAATAAGCATTTTAATTCTTTATCTGTATATATTTTTAATCTATATTCTATTACCTTTCTTTTAAGTTATAAATGAGTTCAAAATTCTATACTTGAAAATTTATCCTGGACAGCTGTCTGACATAGCAGTCCAGTCAACTATCAATTTCGGCAAAAATAAAGACATTTGGAAATTCAGAAAATTCTTCTGAGTAGAACTGTATTAATTTCATTAAGAGAATATGTACATAAGGTTTCTATAAAATATAGTGCATAAATGTTAATAATATACATATATAAATGCGTACAATTAATAAAATAGGATGTTACATATTTCCCCTCCCAAACATATCGTGAAATTTTGATATTTGTAAGACAATTACGAATCACATTAAAACGATAACAATCACATTAATAGTTTCCTTTATTAGTTTTTTATCACAACGTGTATAATAATTTCCATTAATAATGAGAGGAGATATGTATTTTTAAAAAAATTAAATGAGATATCCTGAGATTTTTTTAGGTCTTCTCTCATTTTACGCTAATTTGGAAGGGAATGATCTTTTTAGATCTCACAAAAAAATTATAATCTTTTTATTATTTCCCCTCCCAAACATATCGTGAAATTTTGATATTTGTACGACAATTACCAATCACATTAAAACGATAACAATCACATTAATAGTTTCCTTTATTTGTTTTTTTTATGACAACGTTTATAATAATTTCCATTATTAATGAAAGGAGATACGTATTTTTAACATAATTAAACAAGATATGCTGAACTTTTTTTAGGTCTTCTCTCATTTTATGCCAATTTGGAAGGGAATGATCTTTTTAGATCTCACAAAAAAAAATTATAATCTTTTTATTATTTCCCCTCCCAAACATATCGTGAAATTTTGATATTTCTACGACAATTACGAATCACATTAAAACGATAACAATCACATTAATAGTTTCCTTTATTAGTTTTTTTATCACAACGTTTATAATAATTTCCATTATTAATGAGAGGAGATATGTATTTTTAATGAAATTAAACTAGATATCCTGAAATTCTTTTAGGTCTTGTCTCATTTTATGCCAATTTGGAACGGAATGATCCTTTTAGATCTCACAAAAAAAAATTATAATCTTTTTATTATTTCCCCTCCAAACATATCGTGAAATTTTGATATTTCTACGACAATTACCAATCACATTTAAACGATAACAATCACATTAATAGTTTCCTTTATTTGTTTTTTTTATGACAACGTTTATAATAATTTCCATTATTAATGAAAGGAGATACGTATTTTTAACATAATTAAACAAGATATCCTGAACTTTTTTTAGGTCTTCTCTCATTTTATGCCAATTTGGAAGGGAATGATCTTTTTAGATCTCACAAAAAAAAATTATAATCCTTTTATTATTTCCCCTCCCAAACATATCGTGAAATTTTGATATTTCTACGACAATTACGAATCACATTAAAACGATAACAATCACATTAATAGTTTCCTTTATTAGTTTTTTTATCACAATGTTTATAATAATTTCCATTATTAATGAGAGGAGATATGTATTTTTAATGAAATTAAACTAGATATCCTGAAATTCTTTTAGGTCTTGTCTCATTTTATGCCAATTTGGAACGGAATGATCTTTTTAGATCTCACAAAAAAAAATTATAATCTTTTTATTATTTCCCCTCCAAACATATCGTGAAATTTTGATATTTCTACGACAATTACCAATCACATTTAAACGATAACAATCACATTAATAGTTTCCTTTATTAGTTTTTTGATCACAACGTTTTTAATAATTTCCATTGTTAATGAGAGGAGATATGTATTTTTAAAGAAATTAAACGAGATATCCTGAAATTTTTTTTGGTCTTCTCTCATTTTATGCCAATTTGGAAGGGAATGATCATTTTAGATCTCACAAAAAAAATTGTAATCTTTTTATTATTTCCCCTCCCAAACATATCGTGAAATTTTGATATTTTTACGACAATTACCAATCACATTAAAACAATAACAATCACATTAATAGTTTCCTTTATTAGTTTTTGATCACAAAGTTTATAATAATTTCCATTAATAATGAGAGGAGATATGTATTTTTAAAGAAATTAAACGAGATATCCTGAAATTTTTTTTGGTCTTCTCTCATTTTATGCCAATTTGGAAGGGAATGATCATTTTAGATCTCATAAAAAAAATTGTAATCTTTTTATTATTTTCCCTCGCAAACATATCGTGAAATTTTGATATTTCTACGATAATTACCAATCACATTAAAATGATAACAATCACATTAATAGTTTCCTTTATTAGTTTTTTGATCACAACGTTTTTAATAATTTCCATTGTTAATGAGAGGAGATATGTATTTTTAAAAAAATTAAACGAGATATCTTGAAATTTTTTTAGGTCTTCTCTCATTTTACACTAATTTGGAAGGGAATGATCTTTTTAGATCTCACAAAAAAAAATTATAATCTTTTTATTATTTCCCCTCCCAAACATATCGTGAAATTTTGATATTTGTACGACAATTACCAATCACATTTAAACGATAACAATCACATTAATAGTTTCCTTTATTTGTTTTTTTTATGACAACGTTTATAATAATTTCCATTATTAATGAAAGGAGATACTATTTTTAACATAATTAAACAAGATATCCTGAACTTTTTTTAGGTCTTCTCTCATTTTATGCCAATTTAGAAAGGAATGATCTTTTTAGATCTCACAAAAAAAAATTATAATCTTTTTATTATTTCGCCTCCCAAAGATATCGTGAAATTTTGATATTTCTATGACAATTACCAATCACATTAATAGTTTCGTTGATTAGTTTTTTGATCACAACGTTTTTAATAATTTCCATTATAAATCAGAGGAGATATGTATTTTTAATGAAATTAAACGAGATATCATTAAATTTTTTAGGTCTTCTCTCATTTTATGCCAATTTGGAGGGGAATGATCTGTTTAGATCTCACAAAAAAAAATTAAAATCTTTTTATTTTTTGCCTTCCCAAACATATCGTGAAATTTTGATATTTTTACGACAATTACCAATCACATTAAAACGATAACAATCACATTAATAGTTTCCTTTATTAGTTTTTTATCACAACGTTTATAATAATTTCCATTAATAGTGAGAGGAGATATGTATTTTTAATGAAATTAAACGAGATATCCTGAAGTTTTTTTAGGTTTTCTCACATTTTATGGCAATTTGGAATGGAATGATCTTTTTAGATCTCACAAAAAAATATTATAATCTTTTTATTATTTCGCCTCCCAAAGATATCGTGAAATTTTGATATTTCTATGAAAATTACCAATCACATTAAAATGATAACAATCACATTAATAGTTTCGTTGATTAGTTTTTTGATCACAACGTTTTTAATAATTTCCATTATTAATCGGAGGAGATATGTATTTTTAATGAAATTAAACGAGATATCCTTAAATCTTTTAGGTCTTCTCTCATTTTACGCTAATTTTGAAAGGAATGATCTTTTTAGATCTCACAAAAAAAATTATAATCTTTTTATTATTTCCCCTCCCAAACATATCGTGAAATTTTGATATTTGTAAGACAATTACGAATCACATTAAAACGATAACAATCACATTAATAGTTTCCTTTATTAGTTTTTTATCACAACGTGTATAATAATTTCCATTAATAATGAGAGGAGATATGTATTTTTTTTAAAATTAAATGAGATATCCGGAGATTTTTTTAGGTCTTCTCTCATTTTACGCTAATTTGGAAGGGAATGATCTTTTTAGATCTCACAAAAAAATTATAATCTTTTTATTATTTCCCTTCCCAAACATATCGTGAAATTTTTATATTTGTACGACAATTACCAATCACATTAAAACGATAACAATCACATTAATAGTTTCCTTTATTTGTTTTTTTTATGACAACGTTTATAATAATTTCCATTATTAATGAAAGGAGATACGTATTTTTAACATAATTAAACAAGATATCCTGAACTTTTTTTAGGTCTTCTCTCATTTTATGCCAATTTGGAAGGGAATGATCTTTTTAGATCTCACAAAAAAAAATTATAATCTTTTTATTATTTCCCCTCCCAAACATATAGTGAAATTTTGATATTTCTACGACAATTACGAATCACATTAAAACGATAACAATCACATTAATAGTTTCCTTTATTAGTTTTTTTATCACAACGTTTATAATAATTTCCATTATTAATGAGAGGAGATATGTATTTTTTTTAAAATTAAATGAGATATCCGGAGATTTTTTTAGGTCTTGTCTCATTTTACGCTAATTTGAAAGGGAATGATCTTTTTAGATCTCACAAAAAAATTATAATCTTTTTATTATTTCCCTTCCCAAACATATCGTGAAATTTTTATATTTGTACGACAATTACCAATCACATTAAAACGATAACAATCACATTAATAGTTTCCTTTATTTGTTTTTTTTATGACAACGTTTAAAATAATTTCCATTATTAATGAAAGGAGATACGTATTTTTAACATAATTAAACAAGATATCCTGAACTTTTTTTAGGTCTTCTCTCATTTTATGCCAATTTGGAAGGGAATGATCTGTTTAGATCTCACAAAAAAAAAAAATTAAAATCTTTTTATTTTTTGCCTTCCCAAACATATCGTGAAATTTTGATATTTCTACGACAATTAGCAATCACATTAAAACGATAACAGTCACATTAATAGTTTCCTTTATTAGTTTTTTATCACAACGTTTATAATAATTTCCATTAATAGTGAGAGGAGATATGTATTTTTAATGAAATTAAACGAGATATCCTGAAGTTTTTTTAGGTTTTCTCACATTTTATGGCAACTTGGAATGGAATGATCTTTTTAGATCTCACAAAAAAATATTATAATCTTTTTATTATTTCGCCTCCCAAAGATATCGTGAAATTTTGATATTTCTTTGAAAATTACCAATCACATTAAAATGATAACAATCACATTAATAGTTTCGTTGATTAGTTTTTTGATCACAACTTTTTAATAATTTCCATTATTAATCAGAGGAGATATGTATTTTTAATGAAATTAAACGAGATATCCTTAAATCTTTTAGGTCTTCTGTAACACCCTCATTTTTATTTTACTATTTATGAATATTTTTCTATAAATATTATAAGAAATTACGTACTGTATTTAGAGAATATTTTCTATACATATTTTCATAATAAAATTAATACAGTTCTATTCAGCAAAATTTTCTAAGTCTTTTGATACATTTGTTTAGGCCTAAATTTCTTGTTGACCGGACAGTTGTGTCAGACAGCTGTTCAGGATAAGATTTTCAGTATAACATTTTGGATTAAACTGTACTCTAATAAATCAAGAATTTAATGTAGATTTAAAATATATACAGTTGAGAAATGAAATTACTTGTTGACTGGACAGTATGTCAGACAGCTGTCCAGGATAAATTTTCAAGTGTAAAATTTTGGACTAATCTGTAACTTAATAAAAAGGTAAGTGAATATAGATTAAAAATATATACAGTTAAAGAATTAAAATGCTAATTTCAAATTGTTAGAATTTTATGAAAGTTAGAACTCTAAGAAATTCTTACGATAAAATTCTAAGGCAGAAAATTCAGAAAAAATTTGTATGACATCTATAGAATTTTCTAATAATTGTAATATACTTAGAATAATTATTAAAAATTCTTAACCAAGAAAAATTAGATTTAGAGTATTAACCAATCACAAGGTGACAAATCAAAGTTTCTAATGTCACTAAATTAAGCTAATTAGGCTTGGATTAAGAGATAAGTAAGACACTACCCCAAGGTTTTTGATAGTGTGGAATCCAATGGTGTTGTTAATTTTTTAAAATTCTAATTAGTTTGTAAGATAATTGAAAAGTTCTACAACCTTCTAGAAAACTCTAAAATAGCCTACAAATTTTGACCCATTGACCAAGGAATGGGCAAGTCACGTTGGGAACTCCCTTGGCTGTCCAAGTGGATGGAAAAGCTTGGCAAACTGATCTCCCTTGGACCAATATAGCAACTGGACGTGTGAGGCAGCAGCTGGACTTGTAGAAAAATTAAATTGGGTGGAGAAAACAATTATTTAATAACATAAGAAATCAAAACACAAAACTTAACTCTCCCTTCCACTCAAACCGTGAATTCCCAAACTGCAGCCCCCTCCATTTCACTTCATCCTTTCAACCAAGACTAAGAAATAAACCAACCAAATCCTCCCAAATTTCAATATGTTTTAGGCCAAAGAGAAAGATTTAGGAGGAAAACCCTAAAAATTTCAAGAAGACAAGGAGAAAGGGAGAAAAGGGATTCAAGGATTTCTTCATCAAACTAAGGATTCTAGGTAAGGATCATGGCATTTAATTTCAATTTAAACCACTTGAAATGTAGAAAAACATGTTGTTAGGTTAAATTTTCAAGTTTGATTAAGAAACATGAAAAGATGAAATTGATTTAGGGCTTTTGTTAAATTGATGTTTGAAGTTTGAAATAATTGTTTGGAACAATGTTTTGATGATTTCATGATGTAAATTGATGGATTGAACCTTGTTTGATCTTGATTGAATCTTGAATTGGTTGATTTGGTTGATTATTGATTGGAAATTGGCTTGGTTGATTTTGTGAAGATGTTGGAAATTGGTAGAAATGACTCACGGCCATGGTGGGTTTGGAAGGATATCATGTGGAATTTTTTTAAAAGACCAAGGACAAAATAGTCATTTCACATGTAGGGACACATTGGGAATTTTAGAAAAAGTTTAAGGGCATTTTCGGCAATAATTAAAAAGTATAAGGGTAATTAGGTAATTTCACATTTTGAGGATACAATTGGAAATTTATAAAAAGATTGAGGGTAATTAGGTAATTTCACATTTTGAGGATACAATTAGAAATTTATAAAAAGATTGAGGGTAATTAGGTAATTTTATAGATTCTAGAAGAATTAGGGACACATTCGGAAATTTATAAAAAGATCAAGGGTAAAATGGGAAATTTTAAAAAATAGTAAGGGTAATTTAGTAATTTCACCTTTGAGGGCAAAATTGGAAATTTATAAAAAGATAGGGGTATTTAGTAATTTTCCATATTCAAGACTTAATTGGTATTTTAGTAAAAGTTTAGTAATTTTCATAGTAAATACATAATTATTATTTTAGTAAAAGTTTAGTAATTTTACCTAGTAAAGGACTAGTTAGTAATTTATTAAGGTATTGATGTTATAATGTTAATTAGTGAATTTTATAATTTTAATGTGATTGATTAATATTAATTATTTGTTTATTAGCATCATTGTCATATTGCATACGTCTGAGTTCTTGGAAAATACAAAGATTTCAAATGAGAAATGAGTTTTTAAATGAGAAATGATTTTTGTTGACTAACCGGGACTGCGGTAGTCATGAAAAATGAGTATGTTTGGGGGAATTGATTTCCAGGACTGTGTTGACTGACCGGACTGCGGTAGTCATGTATTTGAAAAAATGATTGAGATTATGAACAGAGAACTGTGTTGACTGACCGGAATGCGGTAGTCATGTATTTGAAAAGATGATTGAGAATATGAATAGAGAATATGATAGTCCTGAGAAATGGGTGAGCAGAGTAAGTTAGACAGGACTGTATAGTCTGTGATTATATAGTCTGTGGGGTGAAGGATATTGGCAATTCCACATGTGGCTGGAAACTGGACTGAGTTGCGGTCGTGGTGGCCTTCCGGGTATCCTGATCTCCTAATTCTGTTTAGCTAATTCGCGTTTAGTAGGGGCTGATAGCTGAATTGCAGTACGTAATGGTAGGCCAGTTACTTACTAAACACTCAAAGGGGAAGTCTCCATGGAGCAGGGTCAAAATGATTTTGAGTCAAAAAAATGAATTTGAGTCAAAAACTGCATTTGCATAAATCATACTGCATTTAATTATGTGTGTAACTAATTAATTTGTTATGATATGAATTTGTTTGAAATTGTTTTAATTGTATGAGAAATTAAATGCCTGATCCGGTAATGCTGTCCCCAGATTCTAGGGGAGTGTGAATTGCAGGTATTTTGAAGATTAATTAGAAGTTAAAGATGCAGATATTTTCCAGAGCTATAGGAATGGGTGTTTTTGGCTTTAGATACTTTTGTATTAATTAGAAATAAATTGGTAGTAGCATTTTCTGTAAATTTTAATAATGTAAATTATAATGACAAACTTTAAATTTTAATGGAATGTATTTATTTTAATGGTAAATTCATTTTATGGATTTTAGATGGAAATTAATTAATTAGAAGGGGGGTTACATTAGTGGTATCAGAGCTCTGGTTATGCATCTCTAGGACTTGTGAGTAGTGGGTCTATTAGGTGTTCTGTTGTGTTATCCTGATTAGAATTGTTTGTTTGTTAAGAATATTATGGGAAAAAGTGTAGTAACTAGAACTGAAAATTTTAAGACTTGTAGAAATGAGAAGAGGAAGGCTAGTTATAAACCTTAAGAGTTGAAACTAATAGTATAGTTGAGATGGCAGAAAGGAAGAAAGGAAATCTTGATAAAGTTGTGAGGGTGCACACTCAGGACTCAGTCGAGATGACTTTTCCCTCCTAATGCTAAATTTTTAATATTGTCTAAGTTGTGTTATTTTCCAGGTTCTTTATATTGTGAAGTTAAGAGTTATACCCTTGAGTTAGTTGAGGAAGGAGATCCAAAGATCTGAGTTAGTAGATCAAGGTTGAGAATAGAGATCCAAATATTTGAGTTTATAGGAAAGGATGAGTTTGACAATGGAAAGAAAATAAAGTTTTGAAGGCTGAAACAGTGTATCGTAGTATAAATTTGTCGCAGGATTGATATCTTAACTATTAGGACTTGAAATTTTGTGTTTTGGACATGATTTAGAACCAAAATAGTGCATTTTTCTGGTGCAGTAA
Source organism: Pueraria montana var. lobata (assembly GCA_026413185.1). Lineage (NCBI taxonomy): Eukaryota > Viridiplantae > Streptophyta > Magnoliopsida > Fabales > Fabaceae > Pueraria > Pueraria montana. The sequence goes on from JAOZWA010000174.1 coordinate 204,493, forward strand.
AATAGCCTGCGGGTGTAACATTGTTAAATTACATTCCCATGGTGTAAGTGGTGATTTAAGGCTTGTATAATTGGGGTTATCAATGATCCATGTTATATGACTTAGTGGGTAGGTATAAGTGAGGGTTCTTGATGGTTAAACCTTGATTAAGAGAGTAGAATAAGACCCAAATGCTAAGTTAGTAGCAGTTGTCCTAAGAAATTTTTTAAAAAGTTAAGGATGTTAATTACGTTTAAATTACCCTATACTTTGCTTGTTTATGTGCCTACTTCTAAACCAATCCTAATCTTTAAAATATATATGAATTGTATTATAACCATCAGAAATAGACCAATTGTTGTGAACTTGAGTTAGTTGCTTTTAATTGACCTTAATGTGATATTAGGAATAAATTATTTAGCAGCCAACCATATTCTAATAGATTGTGCCTCTAAAACCCTGATTTTTCCTGAACCTGATGTTTCTAGACTTAAGCCTGTCAAACCTAAAGAAATATCATTTAAAAATGAAATTCAAAAATACATATTATCATCTCTTGAAACTAAGGAAGATAAAAAAATTGAAATAGACTCTGTGCCAGTTGTAATCCTGAAGTTCTTCTGATGATGTGCCTTGTTTGCTCTTGAAAGGGAATTAGAATTTAGTATAGATTTGATGCCTGGTATTAGACCAATTTTTATGCAACCATATAGGATGTCACCATTGGAATTAACTAAGTTAAAGAAACAATTGGAAGAATTATTAGAAAAACAATTTATAAGAACTAATGTGTCACAATGGGGAGCCCAGTATTATTAGTTAAAAAGAAGGATGGAAGATCTAGGTTATGTATAGATTATAGACAATTAAATAAAGTAACTATAAAGAATAAATATCCTTTACCTAGAATAGATGATTTAATGGATCAACTTAGAGGAGCAACAATTTTCTCTAAAATAGATTTAAGGACTGGGTATTATCAAATTATAGTTAAAACGGAGAATATACCCAAGACTAGTTTTAGGACTAGATATGGACATTATGAATATCAAGTGATGCCATTTGGAGTGACTAATGCCCCAGCAGTGTTTATGGATTATATGAATAGGGTGTTTAGACCATACTTATATCAGTTTGTAGTAGTATTTATAGATGATATATTAATATATTCTAAAAATAAAGAAGAACATGAAAATCATCTTAAAATAACATTGCAAACTTTGAAAGATAGAAAATTATATGCTAAATTGTTTAAGTGTCAATTTTGGTTGGAGGAAGTAAAATTTTTAGGAGATGTAATTTCTAAAGATGGAATAAGTATGGATCTTTCTAAGGTAGAAGCAGTTTTAGAATGGGAAAGGTCTAAAACAGTAACTGAGATTAGGAGTTTCTTAGGATTGGCTGGATATTATAGAAAATTTATTGAAGGATTTTCTAAGATAGCTGGACCCTTAATAGAATTTTATTTGGAGTGAGAGTTGTGAGAAAATTTTCCAAGAATTGAAACATAAATTGACTACCTCACTAGTTTTAGTTTTACCCGACCCAAATGAATCCTATGAGGTATATTGTGATGTTTCATCTCTAGGGTTAGGATGTGTGTTAATGTAAAATAGGAAAGGGGTAGCTTATGCATCTAGGCGGTTGAAATCATATGAGAGAAATTATCCTACTCATGATTTGGAGTTAGCAGCTATAGTTTTTACTTTGAAGATTTGGAGACATTATTTATATGGATCTAGATTTAATGTATATAGTGACCATAAGAGTTTAAAACAATTGTTTGATTAAAAGAATTGAATACGAGAAAAAGAATATGGATGGAGTTTATTAAGGATTATGATTTTCAGTAATGTATCATTCAAGAAAAGCTAATGTAGTAGCAGATGCTATAACTAGGAAAATTGTACATAGGTCAACCATGATGATTAAAGAATTAGAATTAGTAGAACAATTTAGAGATTTGAATTTATGTACATTAGGAAAAGGATAAAAAGAAAAATTCAATTAGGAATGATTATTATCACTAATGAATTTTTGAAAGAAATTAGGAAGAAACAAGATGTAGATGAATTTAAAAAAAAAAAAAAAGGATTAATAAGAACAGATAAAGTAAAAGGATTTAATTTAGGAATGGATGAAATTATTAGGTTTAAAAATAGAATTTATGTACCTAACATTCAAGAATTAAAGGAATTGATTTTGGAAGGAATGACACAAAAGTAAAATTAGTATTCAACCTAGAAATACAAAAATGTATAAAGATTTAAAGGAGATGTTTTGGTGGCCTAGGGTGAAGAGAGATGTAGCAGAATATGTAGCTAGATGTTTAATGTGTCAGAAAGTAAATATTGAACATCAGAAACCATCTGACATGTTATAACTTTGAAGATACCTATATGGAAATTGGATAGCATATCAATAGATTTTGTGGTAGGATTACCTAGAACAAATAGGAATTGTGATATTATTTGGGTAATTGTAGATAGATTAACTAAATCAGCACATTTTCTTCTAATAAATATTAGTTACTCTTTATAAAGATTAGGTCAATGGTACATAAAGGAAATAGTTAGATTACATGAAGTACCTAATAGTATAGTGTTGGATAAGGACCTTAGATTTGTTTCTAAATTTTGGAGAGAATTTCATAAAGCTTTAGGAAGTAAATTACATCTTAGTTCAGTATACCACTCTCAGATTGATAGTCAAACAGAAAGGACTATTCAGACATTAGAAGATTTCTTAAGAGCCTATACCTTAGAAGAGAAAAATATCCTCAATTGTTTGTATAATTGTATTAGAAATTTCGAGGACGAAATTTTTATTAGTGGGGGAGAATTGTAACACCCTCATTTTTATTTTACTATTTATGAATATTTTTCTATAAATATTATAAGAAATTACGTACTGTATTTAGAGAATATTTTCTATACATATTTTCATAATAAAATTAATACAGTTCTATTCAGCAAAATTTTCTAAGTCTTTTGATACATTTGTTTAGGCCTAAATTTCTTGTTGACCGGACAGTTGTGTCAGACAGCTGTTCAGGATAAGATTTTCAGTATAACATTTTGGATTAAACTGTACTCTAATAAATCAAGAATTTAATGTAGATTTAAAATATATACAGTTGAGAAATGAAATTACTTGTTGACTGGACAGTATGTCAGACAGCTGTCCAGGATAAATTTTCAAGTGTAAAATTTTGGACTAATCTGTAACTTAATAAAAAGGTAAGTGAATATAGATTAAAAATATATACAGTTAAAGAATTAAAATGCTAATTTCAAATTGTTAGAATTTTATGAAAGTTAGAACTCTAAGAAATTCTTACGATAAAATTCTAAGGCAGAAAATTCAGAAAAAATTTGTATGACATCTATAGAATTTTCTAATAATTGTAATATACTTAGAATAATTATTAAAAATTCTTAACCAAGAAAAATTAGATTTAGAGTATTAACCAATCACAAGGTGACAAATCAAAGTTTCTAATGTCACTAAATTAAGCTAATTAGGCTTGGATTAAGAGATAAGTAAGACACTACCCCAAGGTTTTTGATAGTGTGGAATCCAATGGTGTTGTTAATTTTTTAAAATTCTAATTAGTTTGTAAGATAATTGAAAAGTTCTACAACCTTCTAGAAAACTCTAAAATAGCCTACAAATTTTGACCCATTGACCAAGGAATGGGCAAGTCACGTTGGGAACTCCCTTGGCTGTCCAAGTGGATGGAAAAGCTTGGCAAACTGATCTCCCTTGGACCAATACAGCAACTGGACGTGTGAGGCAGCAGCTGGACTTGTAGAAAAATTAAATTGGGTGGAGAAAACAATTATTTAATAACATAAGAAATCAAAACACAAAACTTAACTCTCCCTTCCACTCAAACCGTGAATTCCCAAACTGCAGCCCCCTCCATTTCACTTCATCCTTTCAACCAAGACTAAGAAATAAACCAACCAAATCCTCCCAAATTTCAATATGTTTTAGGCCAAAGAGAAAGATTTAGGAGGAAAACCCTAAAAATTTCAAGAAGACAAGGAGAAAGGGAGAAAAGGGATTCAAGGATTTCTTCATCAAACTAAGGATTCTAGGTAAGGATCATGGCATTTAATTTCAATTTAAACCACTTGAAATGTAGAAAAACATGTTGTTAGGTTAAATTTTCAAGTTTGATTAAGAAACATGAAAAGATGAAATTGATTTAGGGCTTTTGTTAAATTGATGTTTGAAGTTTGAAATAATTGTTTGGAACAATGTTTTGATGATTTCATGATGTAAATTGATGGATTGAACCTTGTTTGATCTTGATTGAATCTTGAATTGGTTGATTTGGTTGATTATTGATTGGAAATTGGCTTGGTTGATTTTGTGAAGATGTTGGAAATTGGTAGAAATGACTCACGGCCATGGTGGGTTTGGAAGGATATCATGTGGAATTTTTTTAAAAGACCAAGGACAAAATAGTCATTTCACATGTAGGGACACATTGGGAATTTTAGAAAAAGTTTAAGGGCATTTTCGGCAATAATTAAAAAGTATAAGGGTAATTAGGTAATTTCACATTTTGAGGATACAATTGGAAATTTATAAAAAGATTGAGGGTAATTAGGTAATTTCACATTTTGAGGATACAATTAGAAATTTATAAAAAGATTGAGGGTAATTAGGTAATTTTATAGATTCTAGAAGAATTAGGGACACATTCGGAAATTTATAAAAAGATCAAGGGTAAAATGGGAAATTTTAAAAAATAGTAAGGGTAATTTAGTAATTTCACCTTTGAGGGCAAAATTGGAAATTTATAAAAAGATAGGGGTATTTAGTAATTTTCCATATTCAAGACTTAATTGGTATTTTAGTAAAAGTTTAGTAATTTTCATAGTAAATACATAATTATTATTTTAGTAAAAGTTTAGTAATTTTACCTAGTAAAGGACTAGTTAGTAATTTATTAAGGTATTGATGTTATAATGTTAATTAGTGAATTTTATAATTTTAATGTGATTGATTAATATTAATTATTTGTTTATTAGCATCATTGTCATATTGCATACGTCTGAGTTCTTGGAAAATACAAAGATTTCAAATGAGAAATGAGTTTTTAAATGAGAAATGATTTTTGTTGACTAACCGGGACTGCGGTAGTCATGAAAAATGAGTATGTTTGGGGGAATTGATTTCCAGGACTGTGTTGACTGACCGGACTGCGGTAGTCATGTATTTGAAAAAATGATTGAGATTATGAACAGAGAACTGTGTTGACTGACCGGAATGCGGTAGTCATGTATTTGAAAAGATGATTGAGAATATGAATAGAGAATATGATAGTCCTGAGAAATGGGTGAGCAGAGTAAGTTAGACAGGACTGTATAGTCTGTGATTATATAGTCTGTGGGGTGAAGGATATTGGCAATTCCACATGTGGCTGGAAACTGGACTGAGTTGCGGTCGTGGTGGCCTTCCGGGTATCCTGATCTCCTAATTCTGTTTAGCTAATTCGCGTTTAGTAGGGGCTGATAGCTGAATTGCAGTACGTAATGGTAGGCCAGTTACTTACTAAACACTCAAAGGGGAAGTCTCCATGGAGCAGGGTCAAAATGATTTTGAGTCAAAAAAATGAATTTGAGTCAAAAACTGCATTTGCATAAATCATACTGCATTTAATTATGTGTGTAACTAATTAATTTGTTATGATATGAATTTGTTTGAAATTGTTTTAATTGTATGAGAAATTAAATGCCTGATCCGGTAATGCTGTCCCCAGATTCTAGGGGAGTGTGAATTGCAGGTATTTTGAAGATTAATTAGAAGTTAAAGATGCAGATATTTTCCAGAGCTATAGGAATGGGTGTTTTTGGCTTTAGATACTTTTGTATTAATTAGAAATAAATTGGTAGTAGCATTTTCTGTAAATTTTAATAATGTAAATTATAATGACAAACTTTAAATTTTAATGGAATGTATTTATTTTAATGGTAAATTCATTTTATGGATTTTAGATGGAAATTAATTAATTAGAAGGGGGGTTACATTAGTGGTATCAGAGCTCTGGTTATGCATCTCTAGGACTTGTGAGTAGTGGGTCTATTAGGTGTTCTGTTGTGTTATCCTGATTAGAATTGTTTGTTTGTTAAGAATATTATGGGAAAAAGTGTAGTAACTAGAACTGAAAATTTTAAGACTTGTAGAAATGAGAAGAGGAAGGCTAGTTATAAACCTTAAGAGTTGAAACTAATAGTATAGTTGAGATGGCAGAAAGGAAGAAAGGAAATCTTGATAAAGTTGTGAGGGTGCACACTCAGGACTCAGTCGAGATGACTTTTCCCTCCTAATGCTAAATTTTTAATATTGTCTAAGTTGTGTTATTTTCCAGGTTCTTTATATTGTGAAGTTAAGAGTTATACCCTTGAGTTAGTTGAGGAAGGAGATCCAAAGATCTGAGTTAGTAGATCAAGGTTGAGAATAGAGATCCAAATATTTGAGTTTATAGGAAAGGATGAGTTTGACAATGGAAAGAAAATAAAGTTTTGAAGGCTGAAACAGTGTATCGTAGTATAAATTTGTCGCAGGATTGATATCTTAACTATTAGGACTTGAAATTTTGTGTTTTGGACATGATTTAGAACCAAAATAGTGCATTTTTCTGGTGCAGTAAAATAGCCTGCGGGTGTAACATTGTTAAATTACATTCCCATGGTGTAAGTGGTGATTTAAGGCTTGTATAATTGGGGTTATCAATGATCCATGTTATATGACTTAGTGGGTAGGTATAAGTGAGGGTTCTTGATGGTTAAACCTTGATTAAGAGAGTAGAATAAGACCCAAATGCTAAGTTAGTAGCAGTTGTCCTAAGAAATTTTTTAAAAAGTTAAGGATGTTAATTACGTTTAAATTACCCTATACTTTGCTTGTTTATGTGCCTACTTCTAAACCAATCCTAATCTTTAAAATATATATGAATTGTATTATAACCATCAGAAATAGACCAATTGTTGTGAACTTGAGTTAGTTGCTTTTAATTGACCTTAATGTGATATTAGGAATAAATTATTTAGCAGCCAACCATATTCTAATAGATTGTGCCTCTAAAACCCTGATTTTTCCTGAACCTGATGTTTCTAGACTTAAGCCTGTCAAACCTAAAGAAATATCATTTAAAAATGAAATTCAAAAATACATATTATCATCTCTTGAAACTAAGGAAGATAAAAAAATTGAAATAGACTCTGTGCCAGTTGTAATCCTGAAGTTCTTCTGATGATGTGCCTTGTTTGCTCTTGAAAGGGAATTAGAATTTAGTATAGATTTGATGCCTGGTATTAGACCAATTTTTATGCAACCATATAGGATGTCACCATTGGAATTAACTAAGTTAAAGAAACAATTGGAAGAATTATTAGAAAAACAATTTATAAGAACTAATGTGTCACAATGGGGAGCCCAGTATTATTAGTTAAAAAGAAGGATGGAAGATCTAGGTTATGTATAGATTATAGACAATTAAATAAAGTAACTATAAAGAATAAATATCCTTTACCTAGAATAGATGATTTAATGGATCAACTTAGAGGAGCAACAATTTTCTCTAAAATAGATTTAAGGACTGGGTATTATCAAATTATAGTTAAAACGGAGAATATACCCAAGACTAGTTTTAGGACTAGATATGGACATTATGAATATCAAGTGATGCCATTTGGAGTGACTAATGCCCCAGCAGTGTTTATGGATTATATGAATAGGGTGTTTAGACCATACTTATATCAGTTTGTAGTAGTATTTATAGATGATATATTAATATATTCTAAAAATAAAGAAGAACATGAAAATCATCTTAAAATAACATTGCAAACTTTGAAAGATAGAAAATTATATGCTAAATTGTTTAAGTGTCAATTTTGGTTGGAGGAAGTAAAATTTTTAGGAGATGTAATTTCTAAAGATGGAATAAGTATGGATCTTTCTAAGGTAGAAGCAGTTTTAGAATGGGAAAGGTCTAAAACAGTAACTGAGATTAGGAGTTTCTTAGGATTGGCTGGATATTATAGAAAATTTATTGAAGGATTTTCTAAGATAGCTGGACCCTTAATAGAATTTTATTTGGAGTGAGAGTTGTGAGAAAATTTTCCAAGAATTGAAACATAAATTGACTACCTCACTAGTTTTAGTTTTACCCGACCCAAATGAATCCTATGAGGTATATTGTGATGTTTCATCTCTAGGGTTAGGATGTGTGTTAATGTAAAATAGGAAAGGGGTAGCTTATGCATCTAGGCGGTTGAAATCATATGAGAGAAATTATCCTACTCATGATTTGGAGTTAGCAGCTATAGTTTTTACTTTGAAGATTTGGAGACATTATTTATATGGATCTAGATTTAATGTATATAGTGACCATAAGAGTTTAAAACAATTGTTTGATTAAAAGAATTGAATACGAGAAAAAGAATATGGATGGAGTTTATTAAGGATTATGATTTTCAGTAATGTATCATTCAAGAAAAGCTAATGTAGTAGCAGATGCTATAACTAGGAAAATTGTACATAGGTCAACCATGATGATTAAAGAATTAGAATTAGTAGAACAATTTAGAGATTTGAATTTATGTACATTAGGAAAAGGATAAAAAGAAAAATTCAATTAGGAATGATTATTATCACTAATGAATTTTTGAAAGAAATTAGGAAGAAACAAGATGTAGATGAATTTAAAAAAAAAAAAAAAGGATTAATAAGAACAGATAAAGTAAAAGGATTTAATTTAGGAATGGATGAAATTATTAGGTTTAAAAATAGAATTTATGTACCTAACATTCAAGAATTAAAGGAATTGATTTTGGAAGGAATGACACAAAAGTAAAATTAGTATTCAACCTAGAAATACAAAAATGTATAAAGATTTAAAGGAGATGTTTTGGTGGCCTAGGGTGAAGAGAGATGTAGCAGAATATGTAGCTAGATGTTTAATGTGTCATAAAGTAAATATTGAACATCAGAAACCATCTGACATGTTATAACTTTGAAGATACCTATATGGAAATTGGATAGCATATCAATAGATTTTGTGGTAGGATTACCTAGAACAAATAGGAATTGTGATATTATTTGGGTAATTGTAGATAGATTAACTAAATCAGCACATTTTCTTCTAATAAATATTAGTTACTCTTTATAAAGATTAGGTCAATGGTACATAAAGGAAATAGTTAGATTACATGAAGTACCTAATAGTATAGTGTTGGATAAGGACCTTAGATTTGTTTCTAAATTTTGGAGAGAATTTCATAAAGCTTTAGGAAGTAAATTACATCTTAGTTCAGTATACCACTCTCAGATTGATAGTCAAACAGAAAGGACTATTCAGACATTAGAAGATTTCTTAAGAGCCTATACCTTAGAAGAGAAAAATATCCTCAATTGTTTGTATAATTGTATTAGAAATTTCGAGGACGAAATTTTTATTAGTGGGGGAGAATTGTAACACCCTCATTTTTATTTTACTATTTATGAATATTTTTCTATAAATATTATAAGAAATTACGTACTGTATTTAGAGAATATTTTCTATACATATTTTCATAATAAAATTAATACAGTTCTATTCAGCAAAATTTTCTAAGTCTTTTGATACATTTGTTTAGGCCTAAATTTCTTGTTGACCGGACAGTTGTGTCAGACAGCTGTTCAGGATAAGATTTTCAGTATAACATTTTGGATTAAACTGTACTCTAATAAATCAAGAATTTAATGTAGATTTTAAATATATACAGTTGAGAAATGAAATTACTTGTTGACTGGACAGTATGTCAGACAGCTGTCCAGGATAAATTTTCAAGTGTAAAATTTTGGACTAATCTGTAACTTAATAAAAAGGTAAGTGAATATAGATTAAAAATATATACAGTTAAAGAATTAAAATGCTAATTTCAAATTGTTAGAATTTTATGAAAGTTAGAACTCTAAGAAATTCTTACGATAAAATTCTAAGGCAGAAAATTCAGAAAAAATTTGTATGACATCTATAGAATTTTCTAATAATTGTAATATACTTAGAATAATTATTAAAAATTCTTAACCAAGAAAAATTAGATTTAGAGTATTAACCAATCACAAGGTGACAAATCAAAGTTTCTAATGTCACTAAATTAAGCTAATTAGGCTTGGATTAAGAGATAAGTAAGACACTACCCCAAGGTTTTTGATAGTGTGGAATCCAATGGTGTTGTTAATTTTTTAAAATTCTAATTAGTTTGTAAGATAATTGAAAAGTTCTACAACCTTCTAGAAAACTCTAAAATAGCCTACAAATTTTGACCCATTGACCAAGGAATGGGCAAGTCACGTTGGGAACTCCCTTGGCTGTCCAAGTGGATGGAAAAGCTTGGCAAACTGATCTCCCTTGGACCAATACAGCAACTGGACGTGTGAGGCAGCAGCTGGACTTGTAGAAAAATTAAATTGGGTGGAGAAAACAATTATTTAATAACATAAGAAATCAAAACACAAAACTTAACTCTCCCTTCCACTCAAACCGTGAATTCCCAAACTGCAGCCCCCTCCATTTCACTTCATCCTTTCAACCAAGACTAAGAAATAAACCAACCAAATCCTCCCAAATTTCAATATGTTTTAGGCCAAAGAGAAAGATTTAGGAGGAAAACCCTAAAAATTTCAAGAAGACAAGGAGAAAGGGAGAAAAGGGATTCAAGGATTTCTTCATCAAACTAAGGATTCTAGGTAAGGATCATGGCATTTAATTTCAATTTAAACCACTTGAAATGTAGAAAAACATGTTGTTAGGTTAAATTTTCAAGTTTGATTAAGAAACATGAAAAGATGAAATTGATTTAGGGCTTTTGTTAAATTGATGTTTGAAGTTTGAAATAATTGTTTGGAACAATGTTTTGATGATTTCATGATGTAAATTGATGGATTGAACCTTGTTTGATCTTGATTGAATCTTGAATTGGTTGATTTGGTTGATTATTGATTGGAAATTGGCTTGGTTGATTTTGTGAAGATGTTGGAAATTGGTAGAAATGACTCACGGCCATGGTGGGTTTGGAAGGATATCATGTGGAATTTTTTTAAAAGACCAAGGACAAAATAGTCATTTCACATGTAGGGACACATTGGGAATTTTAGAAAAAGTTTAAGGGCATTTTCGGCAATAATTAAAAAGTATAAGGGTAATTAGGTAATTTCACATTTTGAGGATACAATTGGAAATTTATAAAAAGATTGAGGGTAATTAGGTAATTTCACATTTTGAGGATACAATTAGAAATTTATAAAAAGATTGAGGGTAATTAGGTAATTTTATAGATTCTAGAAGAATTAGGGACACATTCGGAAATTTATAAAAAGATCAAGGGTAAAATGGGAAATTTTAAAAAATAGTAAGGGTAATTTAGTAATTTCACCTTTGAGGGCAAAATTGGAAATTTATAAAAAGATAGGGGTATTTAGTAATTTTCCATATTCAAGACTTAATTGGTATTTTAGTAAAAGTTTAGTAATTTTCATAGTAAATACATAATTATTATTTTAGTAAAAGTTTAGTAATTTTACCTAGTAAAGGACTAGTTAGTAATTTATTAAGGTATTGATGTTATAATGTTAATTAGTGAATTTTATAATTTTAATGTGATTGATTAATATTAATTATTTGTTTATTAGCATCATTGTCATATTGCATACGTCTGAGTTCTTGGAAAATACAAAGATTTCAAATGAGAAATGAGTTTTTAAATGAGAAATGATTTTTGTTGACTAACCGGGACTGCGGTAGTCATGAAAAATGAGTATGTTTGGGGGAATTGATTTCCAGGACTGTGTTGACTGACCGGACTGCGGTAGTCATGTATTTGAAAAAATGATTGAGATTATGAACAGAGAACTGTGTTGACTGACCGGAATGCGGTAGTCATGTATTTGAAAAGATGATTGAGAATATGAATAGAGAATATGATAGTCCTGAGAAATGGGTGAGCAGAGTAAGTTAGACAGGACTGTATAGTCTGTGATTATATAGTCTGTGGGGTGAAGGATATTGGCAATTCCACATGTGGCTGGAAACTGGACTGAGTTGCGGTCGTGGTGGCCTTCCGGGTATCCTGATCTCCTAATTCTGTTTAGCTAATTCGCGTTTAGTAGGGGCTGATAGCTGAATTGCAGTACGTAATGGTAGGCCAGTTACTTACTAAACACTCAAAGGGGAAGTCTCCATGGAGCAGGGTCAAAATGATTTTGAGTCAAAAAAATGAATTTGAGTCAAAAACTGCATTTGCATAAATCATACTGCATTTAATTATGTGTGTAACTAATTAATTTGTTATGATATGAATTTGTTTGAAATTGTTTTAATTGTATGAGAAATTAAATGCCTGATCCGGTAATGCTGTCCCCAGATTCTAGGGGAGTGTGAATTGCAGGTATTTTGAAGATTAATTAGAAGTTAAAGATGCAGATATTTTCCAGAGCTATAGGAATGGGTGTTTTTGGCTTTAGATACTTTTGTATTAATTAGAAATAAATTGGTAGTAGCATTTTCTGTAAATTTTAATAATGTAAATTATAATGACAAACTTTAAATTTTAATGGAATGTATTTATTTTAATGGTAAATTCATTTTATGGATTTTAGATGGAAATTAATTAATTAGAAGGGGGGTTACATCTTCTCTCATTTTACGCTAATTTTGAAAGGAATGATCTTTTTAGATCTCACAAAAAAAATTATAATCTTTTTATTATTTCCCCTCCCAAACATATCGTGAAATTTTGATATTTGTAAGACAATTACGAATCACATTAAAACGATAACAATCACATTAATAGTTTCCTTTATTAGTTTTTTATCACAACGTGTATAATAATTTCCATTAATAATGAGAGGAGATATGTATTTTTTTTAAAATTAAATGAGATATCCGGAGATTTTTTTAGGTCTTCTCTCATTTTACGCTAATTTGGAAGGGAATGATCTTTTTAGATCTCACAAAAAAATTATAATCTTTTTATTATTTCCCTTCCCAAACATATCGTGAAATTTTTATATTTGTACGACAATTACCAATCACATTAAAACGATAACAATCACATTAATAGTTTCCTTTATTTGTTTTTTTTATGACAACGTTTATAATAATTTCCATTATTAATGAAAGGAGATACGTATTTTTAACATAATTAAACAAGATATCCTGAACTTTTTTTAGGTCTTCTCTCATTTTATGCCAATTTGGAAGGGAATGATCTTTTTAGATCTCACAAAAAAAAATTATAATCTTTTTATTATTTCCCCTCCCAAACATATAGTGAAATTTTGATATTTCTACGACAATTACGAATCACATTAAAACGATAACAATCACATTAATAGTTTCCTTTATTAGTTTTTTTATCACAACGTTTATAATAATTTCCATTATTAATGAGAGGAGATATGTATTTTTTTTAAAATTAAATGAGATATCCGGAGATTTTTTTAGGTCTTGTCTCATTTTACGCTAATTTGAAAGGGAATGATCTTTTTAGATCTCACAAAAAAATTATAATCTTTTTATTATTTCCCTTCCCAAACATATCGTGAAATTTTTATATTTGTACGACAATTACCAATCACATTAAAACGATAACAATCACATTAATAGTTTCCTTTATTTGTTTTTTTTATGACAACGTTTATAATAATTTCCATTATTAATGAAAGGAGATACGTATTTTTAACATAATTAAACAAGATATCCTGAACTTTTTTTAGGTCTTCTCTCATTTTATGCCAATTTGGAAGGGAATGATCTGTTTAGATCTCACAAAAAAAAAAATTAAAATCTTTTTATTTTTTGCCTTCCCAAACATATCGTGAAATTTTGATATTTCTACGACAATTACCAATCACATTAAAACGATAACAGTCACATTAATAGTTTCCTTTATTAGTTTTTTATCACAACGTTTATAATAATTTCCATTAATAGTGAGAGGAGATATGTATTTTTAATGAAATTAAACGAGATATCCTGAAGTTTTTTTAGGTTTTCTCACATTTTATGGCAACTTGGAATGGAATGATCTTTTTAGATCTCACAAAAAAATATTATAATCTTTTTATTATTTCGCCTCCCAAAGATATCGTGAAATTTTGATATTTCTTTGAAAATTACCAATCACATTAAAATGATAACAATCACATTAATAGTTTCGTTGATTAGTTTTTTGATCACAACGTTTTTAATAATTTCCATTATTAATCAGAGGAGATATGTATTTTTAATGAAATTAAACGAGATATCCTTAAATCTTTTAGGTCTTCTCTCATTTTACGCTAATTTTGAAAGGAATGATCTTTTTAGATCTCACAAAAAAAATTATAATCTTTTTATTATTTCCCCTCCCAAACATATCGTGAAATTTTGATATTTGTAAGACAATTACGAATCACATTAAAACGATAACAATCACATTAATAGTTTCCTTTATTAGTTTTTTATCACAACGTGTATAATAATTTCCATTAATAATGAGAGGAGATATGTATTTTTTTTAAAATTAAATGAGATATCCGGAGATTTTTTTAGGTCTTCTCTCATTTTACGCTAATTTGGAAGGGAATGATCTTTTTAGATCTCACAAAAAAATTATAATCTTTTTATTATTTCCCTTCCCAAACATATCGTGAAATTTTTATATTTGTACGACAATTACCAATCACATTAAAACGATAACAATCACATTAATAGTTTCCTTTATTTGTTTTTTTTATGACAACGTTTATAATAATTTCCATTATTAATGAAAGGAGATACGTATTTTTAACATAATTAAACAAGATATCCTGAACTTTTTTTAGGTCTTCTCTCATTTTATGCCAATTTGGAAGGGAATGATCTTTTTAGATCTCACAAAAAAAAATTATAATCTTTTTATTATTTCCCCTCCCAAACATATAGTGAAATTTTGATATTTCTACGACAATTACGAATCACATTAAAACGATAACAATCACATTAATAGTTTCCTTTATTAGTTTTTTTATCACAACGTTTATAATAATTTCCATTATTAATGAGAGGAGATATGTATTTTTTTTAAAATTAAATGAGATATCCGGAGATTTTTTTAGGTCTTGTCTCATTTTACGCTAATTTGAAAGGGAATGATCTTTTTAGATCTCACAAAAAAATTATAATCTTTTTATTATTTCCCTTCCCAAACATATCGTGAAATTTTTATATTTGTACGACAATTACCAATCACATTAAAACGATAACAATCACATTAATAGTTTCCTTTATTTGTTTTTTTTATGACAACGTTTATAATAATTTCCATTATTAATGAAAGGAGATACGTATTTTTAACATAATTAAACAAGATATCCTGAACTTTTTTTAGGTCTTCTCTCATTTTATGCCAATTTGGAAGGGAATGATCTGTTTAGATCTCACAAAAAAAAAAATTAAAATCTTTTTATTTTTTGCCTTCCCAAACATATCGTGAAATTTTGATATTTCTACGACAATTACCAATCACATTAAAACGATAACAGTCACATTAATAGTTTCCTTTATTAGTTTTTTATCACAACGTTTATAATAATTTCCATTAATAGTGAGAGGAGATATGTATTTTTAATGAAATTAAACGAGATATCCTGAAGTTTTTTTAGGTTTTCTCACATTTTATGGCAACTTGGAATGGAATGATCTTTTTAGATCTCACAAAAAAATATTATAATCTTTTTATTATTTCGCCTCCCAAAGATATCGTGAAATTTTGATATTTCTTTGAAAATTACCAATCACATTAAAATGATAACAATCACATTAATAGTTTCGTTGATTAGTTTTTTGATCACAACGTTTTTAATAATTTCCATTATTAATCAGAGGAGATATGTATTTTTAATGAAATTAAACGAGATATCCTTAAATCTTTTAGGTCTTCTCTCATTTTACGCTAATTTTGAAAGGAATGATCTTTTTAGATCTCACAAAAAAAATTATAATCTTTTTATTATTTCCCCTCCCAAACATATCGTGAAATTTTGATATTTGTAAGACAATTACGAATCACATTAAAACGATAACAATCACATTAATAGTTTCCTTTATTAGTTTTTTATCACAACGTGTATAATAATTTCCATTAATAATGAGAGGAGATATGTATTTTTTTTAAAATTAAATGAGATATCCGGAGATTTTTTTAGGTCTTCTCTCATTTTACGCTAATTTGGAAGGGAATGATCTTTTTAGATCTCACAAAAAAATTATAATCTTTTTATTATTTCCCTTCCCAAACATATCGTGAAATTTTTATATTTGTACGACAATTACCAATCACATTAAAACGATAACAATCACATTAATAGTTTCCTTTATTTGTTTTTTTTATGACAACGTTTATAATAATTTCCATTATTAATGAAAGGAGATACGTATTTTTAACATAATTAAACAAGATATCCTGAACTTTTTTTAGGTCTTCTCTCATTTTATGCCAATTTGGAAGGGAATGATCTTTTTAGATCTCACAAAAAAAAATTATAATCTTTTTATTATTTCCCCTCCCAAACATATAGTGAAATTTTGATATTTCTACGACAATTACGAATCACATTAAAACGATAACAATCACATTAATAGTTTCCTTTATTAGTTTTTTTATCACAACGTTTATAATAATTTCCATTATTAATGAGAGGAGATATGTATTTTTTTTAAAATTAAATGAGATATCCGGAGATTTTTTTAGGTCTTGTCTCATTTTACGCTAATTTGAAAGGGAATGATCTTTTTAGATCTCACAAAAAAATTATAATCTTTTTATTATTTCCCTTCCCAAACATATCGTGAAATTTTTATATTTGTACGACAATTACCAATCACATTAAAACGATAACAATCACATTAATAGTTTCCTTTATTTGTTTTTTTTATGACAACGTTTATAATAATTTCCATTATTAATGAAAGGAGATACGTATTTTTAACATAATTAAACAAGATATCCTGAACTTTTTTTAGGTCTTCTCTCATTTTATGCCAATTTGGAAGGGAATGATCTGTTTAGATCTCACAAAAAAAAAAATTAAAATCTTTTTATTTTTTGCCTTCCCAAACATATCGTGAAATTTTGATATTTCTACGACAATTACCAATCACATTAAAACGATAACAGTCACATTAATAGTTTCCTTTATTAGTTTTTTATCACAACGTTTATAATAATTTCCATTAATAGTGAGAGGAGATATGTATTTTTAATGAAATTAAACGAGATATCCTGAAGTTTTTTTAGGTTTTCTCACATTTTATGGCAATTTGGAATGGAATGATCTTTTTAGATCTCACAAAAAAATATTATAATATTTTTATTATTTCGCCTCCCAAAGATATCGTGAAATTTTGATATTTCTATGAAAATTACCAATCACATTAAAATGATAACAATCACATTAATAGTTTCGTTGATTAGTTTTTTGATCACAACGTTTTTAATAATTTCCATTATTAATCAGAGGAGATATGTATTTTTAATGAAATTAAACGAGATATCCTTAAATCTTTTAGGTCTTCTCTCATTTTACGCTAATTTTGAAAGGAATGATCTTTTTAGATCTCACAAAAAAAATTATAATCTTTTTATTATTTCCCCTCCCAAACATATCGTGAAATTTTGATATTTGTAAGACAATTACGAATCACATTAAAACGATAACAATCACATTAATAGTTTCCTTTATTAGTTTTTTATCACAACGTGTATAATAATTTCCATTAATAATGAGAGGAGATATGTATTTTTTTTAAAATTAAATGAGATATCCGGAGATTTTTTTAGGTCTTCTCTCATTTTACGCTAATTTGGAAGGGAATGATCTTTTTAGATCTCACAAAAAAATTATAATCTTTTTATTATTTCCCTTCCCAAACATATCGTGAAATTTTTATATTTGTACGACAATTACCAATCACATTAAAACGATAACAATCACATTAATAGTTTCCTTTATTTGTTTTTTTTATGACAACGTTTATAATAATTTCCATTATTAATGAAAGGAGATACGTATTTTTAACATAATTAAACAAGATATGCTGAACTTTTTTTAGGTCTTCTCTCATTTTATGCCAATTTGGAAGGGAATGATCTTTTTAGATCTCACAAAAAAAAATTATAATCTTTTTATTATTTCCCCTCCCAAACATATCGTGAAATTTTGATATTTCTACGACAATTACGAATCACATTAAAACGATAACAATCACATTAATAGTTTCCTTTATTAGTTTTTTTATCACAACGTTTATAATAATTTCCATTATTAATGAGAGGAGATATGTATTTTTAATGAAATTAAACTAGATATCCTGAAATTCTTTTAGGTCTTGTCTCATTTTATGCCAATTTGGAACGGAATGATCCTTTTAGATCTCACAAAAAAAATTATAATCTTTTTATTATTTCCCCTCCAAACATATCGTGAAATTTTGATATTTCTACGACAATTACCAATCACATTTAAACGATAACAATCACATTAATAGTTTCCTTTATTTGTTTTTTTTATGACAACGTTTATAATAATTTCCATTATTAATGAAAGGAGATAGGTATTTTTAACATAATTAAACAAGATATCCTAAACTTTTTTTAGGTCTTCTCTCATTTTATGCCAATTTGGAAGGGAATGATCTTTTTAGATCTCACAAAAAAAAATTATAATCTTTTTATTATTTCCCCTCCCAAACATATCATGAAATTTTGATATTTCTACGACAATTACGAATCACATTAAAACGATAACAATCACATTAATAGTTTCCTTTATTAGTTTTTTTATCACAACGTTTATAATAATTTCCATTATTAATGAGAGGAGATATGTATTTTTAATGAAATTAAACTAGATATCCTGAAATTCTTTTAGGTCTTGTCTCATTTTATGCCAATTTGGAACGGAATGATCCTTTTAGATCTCACAAAAAAAAAATTATAATCTTTTTATTATTTCCCCTCCAAACATATCGTGAAATTTTGATATTTCTACGACAATTACCAATCACATTTAAACGATAATGCAACGACCCATCTTCGTTACAGATTTGTTATACTAAAGATTTTATTTCATTAAATTTTAAAAACTCTCTAATTAGTTTATTGATAAAATATTGGATAATTTTTTTCCGCGATTCCCAAAACTGACAGATAAAATTTAAAGCTTAATTTATAAATATCTCTTATACAAAACTTAACTAAATAAAACTATGTGTACATACATCTTTTCACATGATAAATACATAATACCCCTAACTGGTTCATTTTATACATAAGACCAAACAAAGAAATAGAAAGAAATGATAATGTCTTCAATCCCTCGTATGCTCTATCCATAAACTCTCCAAGAGAAAGATCCACCTAAAAATCATCTGCTCCCCCGAACACGATGTCCGAGATCATCACAGGCACGAACCACATGTGCAAACATTGCAAGGGTAAGCTTACCAAACAAAACTATACATATAAGAAAATAAGTGAATTTCCAATTATTAAGGAAAAGGACGAAAAACTAGATTTTGTATACTTCAAAATACTATATATAATAACTGAAAATGTTATACAAAACTTAGTTCATAAACATATTTATAACATGAATCATCAACAAGATCAACCACATATACCATCACCACTAATCACAATGATTCATAACATCATAAGTCACACAATTAAAACAATTACAGTATGATTTATGCAAATGCAGTTTTGACTCAAAATCATTTTGACCCTGCTCCATGGAGACTTCCCCTTTGAGTGTTTAGTAAGAAACTGGTCTACCATTACGCACTACAATTCAGCTATCAGCCCCTACTAAACGCGAATAAGCTAAACAGAATTAGGAGATCAGGATACCCGGAAGGCCACCACGACCGCATCTCTGTCCAGATTACAGCCACATATGGAATTGCCAATATCCTTCTCCCCACAGACTATATAATCACATATTATACGGTCATGTTTAATAAATTCTACTCACCCCAAAGATTCAATTCTCAAATCATATTCCTTTCACATGACTACCGCAGTCCCGGTTAGTCAACAAAATCATTTCTCAATCATTTTCATTTCACATGACTACCGCAGTCCCGGTTAGTCAACAAAAGTCATTTCTTTTCTTTTCTTTTCTTCTTTTTTCCTTTTCATGGCTACCGCAGTCCCGGTTAGCCAACATCAATTTTTTTTTTCACTTGAATCTTTATAAATCCCCCAAAAAGACTCATGCATATGCAATATGTTAATAATCACAATTAAATAAGTAATTTTAAACAATCACCTACAAAAATATAAACATTCAACAATTTCCAACATCATTCACAACACAATCAAGCCAAATCAAGCAATTTCAATCCAACAACAAACCAACCAATCAATTTCAATCCATCACAACACATCATCCAATCAATCAAACATGGTTCCAAACAATTATTTCAAGCTTCTAATATCAATTATATTAAAACCCAAAATCAATTTCATCTTTTCGTAGTTCTTGATCAAATATTGAATTTAAACTTAACAACATGTTTTTCTACATTCCAAATGGTCTAAAATGAAATTAAATGCCTTGATCCTTACATTCTTAGATACGGCACCTCAGTACCCGCCATCTCCAATGGCCAAACTTACGGGTCCAAATACATCTCAATAAACAAACATCACCATTCCAATAATTATATCATATTAACCAAATTGACCAAATAAGGTCGATTTCTCTTTGACAGTACTGAATGTGAGCTCTCACTGATTATAGCAAATGACCTCGGAATTAAAAACTTTTTATATCAAATTGAAGCTCTTGAAATATATTTTACAGAAAGGTATCCCACTTATAAAATCAACATCTAGAAAATTCTATAAAAATTTCCAAAGTTAGCAGCCCTGAATTTTTTTGAGTGCTCACTGAACATAGCTCAAAGAAATGTAAATTTCTCCCACTTCCCAAACTCTTTTTGAGCTAAACTTTTTACAGTAGAAAGGTAACATCTTTATCTTTCTAAAAAGGTAACCCTTGCTCCCAAATTCGTTACCTAATGTTCCCAGTAAATTTATTTCTAACAGCCTATGTTTCAGACTCAAAACAGGGCTCAAAAACTCTTGTCCTGTTTCTTTTAAAAAGTTAATTTAGAAATTATGCATGATAATTTTCGTAATTTATATGGTTAAAAATCTTGTTTTGTATAGTTTTTAGTGGTATAAAAACGAAAAAGAAACATTAAGCACACAAGTGGGAATTTGAGAAAAACCGAGACATGTTCCAGGGAAAACTCGAAAACAGAACAACCATTTTTGGAGTCATGGATGAACCCCGAGATGAGCTTTTCTCTCTAAGGTGTAAAAATGAAAGTTTCTCCATTTCGTGTCTATTTTCATTCAAAACAAAGTTTGTGAAAAACCAACGGTTAGATCTTCCAAAAATCACAAAATCGTGGGGGCTGTCCAGGGCCAGACGAACCTAACAGCCACTGCCACTTTGTTTTGTGGTTTGATTTTCACATGCAAAGCTTATCAAATAATTTCAAGAAAATTTGGGCATGGTCTCCTTTGTTTTAGGAGCCTTTCCAAGTAATTTAAAGAATCAAAAACAAAAACAATCAGTCCATACACACTCACACAGCCACTGCCAGGAGAATCAAATACCCATTTTTCATCAATTTTAAATTCAACCACCAATCAACTCAACATAAACAGCAAAAGGGGCAGGCATGCTATATGTGATTGAGCCCCCTAACTCTCAACCACACTTAAACTGAAAATATAAATCACAAGGAAGCTTCCCTTACCACACTAGGCAGCTCACGTGAAAGAGGAAGAGGAGAGGGTGAAGAGTCTCCAAACAAGCTTCTTGATTTGGGGCCTCTAGGTTGTGCATCCAAGAGCTTGAAATGAAATTTCAATGGAAGTGTGGCTGTGTGTGTTGTTCAGCTGAGGGGAGAAGGAAGGAGAGAGAAGAGAGAATTTGGTTTTGGGTGATGTGGTTGTGTCCGCGAGAGAAAAAGAGAGAACGTGAGCTTTTGGGAGAAAGGAGAAAAAAATGAAGAAATTGGAAGAATCAAGAACATTTGAACGTTGAAATTGAGATAATTTTTCAATTTTACTATTGACACCTATTTTCCTCTAAAGGCAGCCCCTTCTCTTATTATTTTTTTTCTACAACTTACGGAATTCACGTAAAAGTTCTAACAACAACGTTACCCTCTAAGTTCAACCATACATGATAATTATCAACAACACTGTAACACATAACAAAATCATTTGTTTATTAAATTCTTTTATACATATCATGAATTTTAATTTAATTTCCTCTTGCGATGTTAATCAAGCACTTAACATACGTTACGAAAAATCATAGTGTTACAATTCTCCCCAACAAGAAAATTTTCTAATTAAATCTCTCACGTTCATACTTATTGGGTTGTAATTTTCGGGGTGTTACAGATAACAATCACATTAATAGTTTCCTTTATTAGTTTTCTGATCACAACGTTTTTAATAATTTCCATTGTTAATAAGAGGAGATATGTATTTTTAAAGAAATTAAATGAGATATCCTGACATTTTTTTTGGTCTTCTCTCATTTTATGCCAATTTGGAAGGGAATGATCATTTTAGATCTCACAAAAAAAATTGTAATCTTTTTATTATTTCCCCTCCCAAACATATCGTGAAATTTTGATATTTTACGACAATTACCAATCACATTAAAACAATAACAATCACATTAATAGTTTCCTTTATTTGTTTTTTTTCTGACAACGTTTATAATAATTTCCATTATTAATGAAAGGAGATACTATTTTTAACATAATTAAACAAGATATCCTGAACTTTTTTTAGGTCTTCTCTCATTTTATGCCAATTTGGAAGGGAATGATCTTTTTAGATCTCACAAAAAAAAATTATAATCTTTTTATTATTTCGCCTCCCAAAGATATCGTGAAATTTTGATATTTCTATGACAATTACCAATCACATTAATAGTTTCGTTGATTAGTTTTTTTATCACAACGTTTTTAATAATTTCCATTATAAATCAGAGGAGATATGTATTTTTAATGAAATTAAACGAGATATCCTTAAATTTTTTAGGTCTTCTCTCATTTTATGCCAATTTGGAAGGGAATGATCTGTTTAGATCTCACAAAAAAAAAATTAAAATCTTTTTATTTTTTGCCTTCCCAAACATATCGTGAAATTTTGATATTTCTACGACAATTACCAATCACATTAAAACGATAACAATCACATTAATAGTTTCCTATATTAGTTTTTTATCACAACATTTATAATAATTTCCATTAATAATGAGAGGAGATATGTATTTTTAATGAAATTAAACGATATCCTGAAGTTTTTTTAGGTTTTCTCACATTTTATGGCAATTTGGAATGGAATGATCTTTTTAGATCTCACAAAAAAATATTATAATCTTTTTATTATTTTGCCTCCCAAAGATATCGTGAAATTTTGATATTTCTATGAAAATTACCAATCACATTAAAATGATAACAATCACATTAATAGTTTCGTTGATTAGTTTTTTGATCACAACGTTTTTAATAATTTCCATTATTAATCAGAGGAGATATGTATTTTTAATGAAATTAAATGAGATATCCTTAAATCTTTTAGGTCTTCTCTCATTTTACGCTAATTTTGAAAGGAATGATCTTTTTAGATCTCACAAAAAAAATTATAATCTTTTTATTATTTCCCCTCCCAAACATATCGTGAAATTTTGATATTTGTAAGACAATTACGAATCACATTAAAACGATAACAATCACATTAATAGTTTCCTTTATTAGTTTTTTATCACAACGTGTATAATAATTTCCATTAATAATGAGAGGAGATATGTATTTTTTTTAAAATTAAATGAGATATCCTGAGATTTTTTTAGGTCTTCTCTCATTTTACGCTAATTTGGAAGGGAATGATCTTTTTAGATCTCACAAAAAAATTATAATCTTTTTATTATTTCCCTTCCCAAACATATCGTGAAATTTTTATATTTGTACGACAATTACCAATCACATTAAAACGATAACAATCACATTAATAGTTTCCTTTATTTGTTTTTTTTATGACAACGTTTATAATAATTTCCATTATTAATGAAAGGAGATACGTATTTTTAACATAATTAAACAAGATATCCTGAACTTTTTTAGGTCTTCTCTCATTTTATGCCAATTTGGAAGGGAATGATCTTTTTAGATCTCACAAAAAAAAATTATAATCTTTTTATTATTTCCTCTCCCAAACATATCGTGAAATTTTGATATTTCTACGACAATTACGAATCACATTAAAACGATAACAATCACATTAATAGTTTCCTTTATTAGTTTTTTTATCACAACGTTTATAATAATTTCCATTATTAATGAGAGGAGATATGTATTTTTAATGAAATTAAACTAGATATCCTGAAATTCTTTTAGGTCTTGTCTCATTTTATGCCAATTTGGAACGGAATGATCCTTTTAGATCTCACAAAAAAAAATTATAATCTTTTTATTATTTCCCCTCCAAACATATCGTGAAATTTTGATATTTCTACGACAATTACCAATCACATTTAAACGATAACAATCACATTAATAGTTTCCTTTATTAGTTTTTTGATCACAACGTTTTTAATCATTTCCATTGTTAATGAGAGGAGATATGTATTTTTAAAGAAATTAAACGAGATATCCTGAAATTTTTTTTGGTCTTCTCTCATTTTATGTCAATTTGGAAGGGAATGATCATTTTAGATCTCACAAAAAAAATTGTAATCTTTTTATTATTTCCCCTCCCAAACATATCGTGAAATTTTGATATTTTTACGACAATTACCAATCACATTAAAACAATAACAATCACATTAATAGTTTCCTTTATTAGTTTTTGATCACAAAGTTTATAATAATTTCCATTAATAATGAGAGGAGATATGTATTTTTAAAGAAATTAAACGAGATATCCTAAAAATTTTTTTGGTCTTCTCTCATTTTATGCCAATTTGGAAGGGAATGATCATTTTAGATCTCATAAAAAAAATTGTAATCTTTTTATTATTTCCCCTCGCAAACATATCGTGAAATTTTGATATTTCTACGATAATTACCAATCACATTAAAATGATAACAATCACATTAATAGTTTCCTTTATTAGTTTTTTGATCACAACGTTTTTAATAATTTCCATTGTTAATGAGAGGAGATATGTATTTTTTTAAAAATTAAACGAGATATCTTGAAATTTTTTTAGGTCTTCTCTCATTTTACACTAATTTGGAAGGGAATGATCTTTTTAGATCTCACAAAAAAAAAATTATAATCTTTTTATTATTTCCCCTCCCAAACATATCGTGAAATTTTGATATTTGTACGACAATTACCAATCACATTAAAACGATAACAATCACATTAATAGTTTCCTTTATTTGTTTTTTTTATGACAACGTTTATAATAATTTCCATTATTAATGAAAGGAGATACGTATTTTTAACATAATTAAACAAGATATCCTGAACTTTTTTTAGGTCTTCTCTCATTTTATGCCAATTTGGAAGGGAATGATCTTTTTAGATCTCACAAAAAAAAATTATAATCTTTTTATTATTTCCCCTCCCAAACATATCGTGAAATTTTGATATTTCTACGACAATTACGAATCACATTAAAACGATAACAATCACATTAATAGTTTCCTTTATTAGTTTTTTTATCACAACGTTTATAATAATTTCCATTATTAATGAGAGGAGATATGTATTTTTAATGAAATTAAACTAGATATCCTGAAATTCTTTTAGGTCTTGTCTCATTTTATGCCAATTTGGAACGGAATGATCCTTTTAGATCTCACAAAAAAAATTATAATCTTTTTATTATTTCCCCTCCAAACATATCGTGAAATTTTGATATTTCTACGACAATTACCAATCACATTTAAACGATAACAATCACATTAATAGTTTCCTTTATTAGTTTTTTTATCACAACATTTTTAATAATTTCCATTGTTAATGAGAGGAGATATGTATTTTTAAAGAAATTAAACGAGATATCCTGAAATTTTTTTTGGTCTTCTCTCATTTTATGCCAATTTGGAAGGGAATGATCATTTTAGATCTCACAAAAAAAATTGTAATCTTTTTATTATTTCCCCTCCCAAACATATCGTGAAATTTTGATATTTTTACGACAATTACCAATCACATTAAAACAATAACAATCACATTAATAGTTTCCTTTATTAGTTTTTGATCACAAAGTTTATAATAATTTCCATTAATAATGAGAGGAGATATGTATTTTTAAAGAAATTAAACGAGATATCCTGAAATTTTTTTTGGTCTTCTCTCATTTTATGCCAATTTGGAAGGGAATGATCATTTTAGATCTCATAAAAAAAATTGTAATCTTTTTATTATTTCCCCTCGCAAACATATCGTGAAATTTTGATATTTCTACGATAATTACCAATCACATTAAAATGATAACAATCACATTAATAGTTTCCTTTATTAGTTTTTTGATCACAACGTTTTTAATAATTTCCATTGTTAATGAGAGGAGATATGTATTTTTAAAAAAATTAAACGAGATATCTTGAAATTTTTTTAGGTCTTCTCTCATTTTACACTAATTTGGAAGGGAATGATCTTTTTAGATCTCACAAAAAAAAATTATAATCTTTTTATTATTTCCCCTCCCAAACATATCGTGAAATTTTGATATTTGTACGACAATTACCAATCACATTAAAACGATAACAATCACATTAATAGTTTCCTTTATTTGTTTTTTTATGACAACGTTTATAATAATTTCCATTATTAATGAAAGGAGATACTATTTTTAACAAAATTAAACAAGATATCCTGAACTTTTTTTAGGTCTTCTCTCATTTTATGCCAATTTGGAAGGGAATGATCTTTTTAGATCTCACAAAAAAAATTATAATCTTTTTATTATTTCGCCTCCCAAAGATATCGTGAAATTTTGATATTTCTATGACAATTACCAATCACATTAATAGTTTCGTTGATTAGTTTTTTTATCACAACGTTTTTAATAATTTCCATTATAAATCAGAGGAGATATGTATTTTTAATGAAATTAAACGAGATATCCTTAAATTTTTTAGGTCTTCTCTCATTTGATGCCAATTTGGAAGGGAATGATCTGTTTAGATCTCACAAAAAAAAATTAAAATCTTTTTATTTTTTGCCTTCCCAAACATATCGTGAAATTTTGATATTTCTACGACAATTACCAATCACATTAAAACGATAACAATCACATTAATAGTTTCGTTGATTAGTTTTTTGATCACAACGTTTTTAATAATTTCCATTATTAATCAGAGGAGATATGTATTTTTAATGAAATTAAACGAGATATCCTTAAATCTTTTAGGTCTTCTCTCATTTTACGCTAATTTTGAAAGGAATGATCTTTTTAGATCTCACAAAAAAAATTATAATCTTTTTATTATTTCCCCTCCCAAACATATCGTGAAATTTTGATATTTGTAAGACAATTACGAATCACATTAAAACGATAACAATCACATTAATAGTTTCCTTTATTAGTTTTTTATCACAACGTGTATAATAATTTCCATTAATAATGAGAGGAGATATGTATTTTTTTAAAAATTAAATGAGATATCCTGAGATTTTTTTAGGTCTTCTCTCATTTTACGCTAATTTGGAAGGGAATGATCTTTTTAGATCTCACAAAAAAATTATAATCTTTTTATTATTTCCCTTCCCAAACATATCGTGAAATTTTTATATTTGTACGACAATTACCAATCACATTAAAACGATAACAATCACATTAATAGTTTCCTTTGTTTTTTTTTTTTATGACAACGTTTATAATAATTTCCATTATTAATGAAAGGAGATACGTATTTTTAACATAATTAAACAAGATATCCTGAACTTTTTTTAGGTCTTCTCTCATTTTATGCCAATTTGGAAGGGAATGATCTTTTTAGATCTCACAAAAAAAAATTATAATCTTTTTATTATTTCCCCTCCCAAACATATCGTGAAATTTTGATATTTCTACGACAATTACGAATCACATTAAAACGATAACAATCACATTAATAGTTTCCTTTATTAGTTTTTTTATCACAACGTTTATAATAATTTCCATTATTAATGAGAGGAGATATGTATTTTTAATGAAATTAAACTAGATATCCTGAAATTCTTTTAGGTCTTGTCTCATTTTATGCCAATTTGGAACGGAATGATCCTTTTAGATCTCACAAAAAAAATTATAATCTTTTTATTATTTCCCCTCCAAACATATCGTGAAATTTTGATATTTCTACGACAATTACCAATCACATTTAAACGATAACAATCACATTAATAGTTTCCTTTATTAGTTTTTTGATCACAACGTTTTTAATAATTTCCATTGTTAATGAGAGGAGATATGTATTTTTAAAGAAATTAAACAAGATATCCTGAAATTTTTTTTGGTCTTCTCTCATTTTATGCCAATTTGAAAGGGAATGATCATTTTAGATCTCACAAAAAAAATTGTAATCTTTTTATTATTTCCCCTCCCAAACATATCGTGAAATTTTGATATTTTACGACAATTACCAATCACATTAAAACAATAACAATCACATTAATAGTTTCCTTTATTAGTTTTTGATCACAAAGTTTATAATAATTTCCATTAATAATGAGAGGAGATATGTATTTTTAAAGAAATTAAACGAGATATCCTGAAATTTTTTTTGGTCTTCTCTCATTTTATGCCAATTTGGAAGGGAATGATCATTTTAGATCTCATAAAAAAAATTGTAATCTTTTTATTATTTCCCCTCGCAAACATATCGTGAAATTTTGATATTTCTACGATAATTACCAATCACATTAAAATGATAACAATCACATTAATAGTTTCCTTTATTAGTTTTTTGATCACAACGTTTTTAATAATTTCCATTGTTAATGAGAGGAGATATGTATTTTTAAAAAAATTAAACGAGATATCTTGAAATTTTTTTAGGTCTTCTCTCATTTTACACTAATTTGGAAGGGAATGATCTTTTTAGATCTCACAAAAAAAAATTATAATCTTTTTATTATTTCCCCTCCCTGTAACCCCCCTTTTTTTATAAAACATAATTTAACTATTTAATTCATTTTATATATTTATTTCAAAGTTCTGATACGATCTCTTACAATCCAAAATATGTTCTGTAATTTACATCATTAAAATTTATATAAACACTGCTACAAAATAATTCTAACTACTACAAATTATTGTCTACCCAAAATAGTCCCATCCTATATGCTCTGGAATTTCTGCATCTTCATCATTTAACTATATCTTCAAGCACCTGCAATTCACACTCCCCTAGAATCTGGGGACAACATTACAGGATCAGGCATTTAATTTCTCATAGAATTAAAACAATTTCAAACAAATACATATCATAACAAATTAATTAGTTACACACATAATTAAATGCAGTATGATTTATGCAATGCAGTTTTTGACTCAAATTCATTTTGACCCTGCTCCATGGAGACTTCCCCTTTGAGTGTTTAGTAAGAAACTGGCCTACCATTACGATCTGTAATTCAGCTATCAGCCCCTACTAAACGCGAATAAACTAAATAGAATTAGGAGGTCAGGATACCCGGAAGGCCACCACGGCAGCATCTCTGTCCAAATTACAGCCACATGTGGAATTGCCAATATCCCTCACCCCACAGACTATATAATCACAGACTATACAGTCCTGTCTAACTTACTCTGCTCACCCATTTCTCAGGACTATCATATTCTCTGTTCATAATCTCAATCATCTTTTCAAATACATGACTACCGCAGTCCGGTCAGTCAACACAGTTCTCTGTTCATAATCTCAATCATATTTTCAAATACATGACTACCGCAGTCCGGTCAGTCAACACAGTTCTCTGTTCATAATCTCAATCATATTTTCAAATACATGACTACCGCAGTCCGGTCAGTCAACACAGTCCTGGAAATCAATTCCCCCATAAATACTCATTTCTCATTTGAAATCTTTGTATTTTCTAAGAACTCAAGCTTATGCAATATGACAATGATGCTAATAAACAAATAATAATATTAAGCAATCACATAAAAATTATAAAAATTCACTATTAGGTAAAGTTACTAAAATACCCTTAATCTTTTCTAGAATTCCATCTATGTCCTAAATTTTGAAATGACCAAATTACCCTTGCTCTTTTTCAAAAATTCCCATTTTGTCCCTACATGTAAAATGACCATTTTGCCCTTGATTTTACAAAAATTTCCACATAATATCCCTTGCATTTAGGGCTGGCCGAATGGTCTCACTACCATTCTCAACATATTTTCCAAAGTAACAACTTCCAATTCCAACCAAAAATCAACCAAATCACAAATTCAATCAAAATTCAACAAACCAAATTTCAACCATCACAACACATCAAAAATTCAATCAAACATCATTCCAATCCATGAATTACAATCACAAGCATCAAAAACACAAAACCCCTAAATCAATTTCAAGTTTTCATGATTCTAGGTCAAAATTTTAATCTAAGCCTACAACATGTTTTCTTCTAATTCCAAGGGTTCTAATTGAAATTAAATGCCTAGATCCTTACCTTAAACTCTTTAATTGAAGAAAAACCCTTGAATTCCTTTCTCCCTCACTCCTTGGTCTTGTATGAATTTTTGAGATTTCCTCCAATTTCTTTTCCTTTTTGCCGATTAGCTTAGGGTTTAGGAAGTTTGGATGGTTTGGTTTCTTAATTTGGGATGAGATGATGAAGTTAAGATGAAATTGAAATGAAAACTGCAGCTGCTGGGTTTGGAGAGCTCAAGGTTCTGTTTTGAGAGAAAATAGCTTTTTGTGACTTTTTCTCCTTTTACTTAAGTTAAATGCTTCTTAAAACAAATTATTAACTAAATTGGACTTTGCCTTCAAGTCCAGCTGCTGCCCTGCACGTCCAGCAGCTCATTTGGACCAAGGGAAGTCCACTTGCCAAGCCTTTCCAGCCCACTTGGACAGCCAAGGAGTTCCAAGTCACTTGCCTACCCCAAAAGTCAACATTTCAAGCACTTTGTAGAAAGTTCTAGAAGGTAATTAGGGCTGCTAATTATTTTACAATGTGATTAGAATTTGAAGAAAATAACATCACCATTGGATTCCTCACTATCAAAAACCTTGGGGTAGTGTCTTACTTATCTCTTAATCCAAGCCTAATTAGCTTAATTTAGTGATCTTAGAAAAGCCTAAGTTGTCACTTTTTGATTGGTTAAGGTTCTAAATTAAAATTTTCTTGGTTAAACATTTTTAATAATTATTCTAAGTATATTACAATTATTAGATAATTCTATAGATATCCTATGAATTTTCTCTAAATTTTCTGTCTTAGAATTTTACCGTAATAATTCCTCAAAGTTCTAACTTTCAGAAAATCCTAACAATTCTGAATAAGCATTTTAATTCTTTATCTGTATATATTTTTAATCTATATTCTATTACCTTTCTTTTAATTTATAAATGAGTTCAAAATTCTATACTTGAAAATTTATCCTGGACAGCTGTCTGACATAGCAGTCCAGTCAACTATTAATTTTGGCAAAAATAAAGACATTTGGAAATTCAGAAAATTCTTCTGAGTAGAACTGTATTAATTTCATTAAGAGAATATGTACATAAGGTTTCTATAAAATATAGTGCATAAATGTTAATAATATACATATATAAATGCGTACAATTAATAAAATGAGGATGTTACACTCCCAAACATATCGTGAAATTTTGATATTTGTACGACAATTACCAATCACATTAAAACGATAACAATCACATTAATAGTTTCCTTTATTTGTTTTTTTATGACAACGTTTATAATAATTTCCATTATTAATGAAAGGAGATACTATTTTTAACAAAATTAAACAAGATATCCTGAACTTTTTTTAGGTCTTCTCTCATTTTATGCCAATTTGGAAGGGAATGATCTTTTTAGATCTCACAAAAAAAAATTATAATCTTTTTATTATTTCGCCTCCCAAAGATATCGTGAAATTTTGATATTTCTATGACAATTACCAATCACATTAATAGTTTCGTTGATTGGTTTTTTGATCACAACGTTTTTAATAATTTCCATTATAAATCAGAGGAGATATGTATTTTTAATGAAATTAAACGAGATATCCTTAAATTTTTTAGGTCTTCTCTCATTTGATGCCAATTTGGAAGGGAATGATCTGTTTAGATCTCACAAAAAAAAAATTAAAATCTTTTTATTTTTTGCCTTCCCAAACATATCGTGAAATTTTGATATTTCTACGACAATTACCAATCACATTAAAACGATAACAATCACATTAATAGTTTCCTTTATTAGTTTTTTATCACAACGTTTATAATAATTTCCATTAATAATGAGAGGAGATATGTATTTTTAAAAAAATTAAATGAGATATCCTGAAACTTTTTTAGGTCTTCTCTCATTTTACACTAATTTGGAAGGGAATGATCTTTTTAGATCTCACAAAAAAATTATAATCTTTTTATTATTTCCCCTCCCAAACATATCGTGAAATTTTGATATTTGTACGACAATTACCAATCACATTAAAACAATAACAATCACATTAATAGTTTCCTTTATTTGTTTTTTTTATGACAACGTTATAATAATTTCCATTATTAATGAGAGGAGATACGTATTTTTAACATAATTAAACAAGATATCCTGAACTTTTTTTAGGTCTTCTCTCATTTTATGCCAATTTGGAAGGGAATGATCTTTTTAGATCTCACAAAAAAAATTATAATCTTTTTATTATTTCCCCTCCCAAACATATCGTGAAATTTTGATATTTCTACGAGAATTATGAATCACATTAAAACGATAACAATCACATTAATAGTTTCCTTTATTAGTTTTTTGATCACAACGTTTATAATAATTTCCATTATTAATGAGAGGATATATGTATTTTTAATGAAATTAAACTAGATATCCTGAAATTCTTTTAGGTCTTGTCTCATTTTATGCCAATTTGGAACGGAATGATCCCTTTAGATCTCACCAAAAAAAATTATCATCTTTTTATTATTTCCCCTCCGAAACATATTGTGAAATTTTGATATTTCTACGACAATTACCAATCACATTAAAACGATAGCAATCACATTAACAGTTTCCTTTATTAGTTTTTTGATCACAACGTTTTTAATAATTTCCATTGTTAATGAGAGGAGATATGTATTTTTAAAGAAATTAAACGAGATATCCTGAAATTTTTTTTGGTCTTCTCTCATTTTATGCCAATTTGGAAGGGAATGATCATTTTAGATCTCACAAAAAAAATTGTAATCCTTTTATTATTTCCCCTCCCAAACATATCGTGAAATTTTGATATTTTTACGACAATTACCAATCACATTAAAACAATAAAAATCACATTAATAGTTTCCTTTATTAGTTTTTGATCACAAAGTTTATAATAATTTCCATTAATAATGAGAGGAGATATGTATTTTTAAAGAAATTAAACGAGATATCCTGAAATTTTTTTTGGTCTTCTCTCATTTTATGCCAATTTGGAAGGGAATGATCATTTTAGATCTCACAAAAAAAAATTTTAATCCTTTTATTATTTCCCCTCCCAAACATATCGTGAAATTTTGATATTTTTACGACAATTACCAATCACATTAATAGTTTCCTTTATTAGTTTTTGATCACAAAGTTTATAATAATTTCCATTAATAATGAGAGGAGATATGTATTTTTAACAAAATTAAACGACATATCCTGAAATTTTTTTAGGTCTTCTATCATTTTACACTAATTTGGAAGGGAATGATCTTTTTAGATCTCACAAAAAAAAATTATAATCTTTTTATTGTTTCACCTCCCAAAGGTATCGTTAAATTTTGATATTTCTACGAAAATTACCAATCACATTAAAAATATAACAATCACATTAATAGTTTCCTTTATTAGTTTTTTATCACAATGTTTATAATAATTTCCATTATTAATGAGAGGAAATATGTATTTTTAATGAAATTAAACGACATATCCTGAGGTTTTTTTAGGTTTTCTCACATTTTATGCCAATTTGGAATGGAATGATCTTTTTAGTGTTAGGTTCTAAGACCTTGGACGATGTCCAACCCCTCGAATTTCGGTTTTGATGATAATAACTAAAGGATAAATTTTGAAGTATCTAATGATCTAGTTTGAGTGTTATAGGATTTACGTCGTCCAATTCCACAACGGTATTGTATCTCTCAAACTTGGACTTTATGTTTTAATAAAGAAAGCGTCCAGATGTGTTTTATAAGAATCCTACAGGCAGCGTCCAATGCTCCTGTGAGAGCAAGCGTCCAACGCTTGAATAAAACTCACCGTAGTTACTATCTTAAAAATACGTTTTCAGTGTTGACTCAATATAAGGCAACGATCACTCTCTCATATTTTAACATGCCATTCTATTTGATTTTTTCGAATAGTACTGAACAGGAATAGAAGAAGCTTCTCTCTGCAGAAAAAGTACAAGTAGGGGAGGCGCTACAAGTACGGCTGTTGTAACATCCCCATTTTACTATTTGTACGCATTTATATATGTACATTATGAACACTTATGCACTGTATTTTATAGAAACTTTATGAACATATTTTCTTAATGAAATTAATACAGTTCTACTCAGAAGAATTTTCTGAATTTGTAAATGTCTCTGTTTTTGCTGAAATTGATAGTTGACTGGACTGCTATGTCAGACAGCTGTCCAGGATAAATTTTCAAGTATAGAATTTTGAACTCATTTATAACTTAAAAGAAAGGTAATAGAATATAGATTAAAAATATATACAGATAAAGAATTAAAATGCTTATTCAGAATTGTTAGGATTTTCTGAAAGTTAGAACTTTGAGAAATTATTACGGTAAAATTTTAAGACAGAAAATTTAGAGAAAATTCATAGGATATCTATAGAATTATCTAATAATTGTAATATACTTAGAATAATTATTAAAAATGTTTAACCAAGAAAATTTTAATTTAGAACCTTAACCAATCAAAAAGTGACAACTTAGGCTTTTCTAATGTCACTAAATTAAGCTAATTAGGCTTGGATTAAGAGATAAGTAAGACACTACCCCAAGGTTTTTGATAGTGAGGAATCCAATGGTGGTGTTATTTTCTTCAAATTCTAATTAGTTTGTAAGATAATTAACAGCCCTAAATTATTCTAGAAAATTATATTAAATTACCTACAAATGTTGACTTTTGACCTTTTGGAAGGCAAGTCACTTGCTGCACTCCTTTGGCTGTCCAAGTGGATGGGGAAGCTTGGAGAACTGATCTCCCTTGGCCAATAGAGGCTGCTGGACGTGCAGGGCAGTGGACTTGAAGAAAAAATTCAATTTGGTGAATTAAGTGTAAAATAAAGCATTAAAACTTAAGCTAAAAGGAAAAAGCACCAAGGCTAGCTTCCCATAAAACAGAACCGTGAACCTGGACAGCAGCTGCAGTCTCCATTTTCTCTTCATCTTAGCTTCATCTTTTCTTCTCAAATTAAGAAACCCAACCATCCAAACTTCACCCTACCTCACATAATTCGGCTAGTAGAGAAAGAAATTGAAGGAAATCTCAAAAATTCCTACAAGACCAAGGAGTGAGGGAGAAAGGAATTCAAGGCTTTTTCTTCAATTAAAGAGTCTAAGGTAAGGATCTAGGCATTTAATTTCAATTAGAACCCTTGGAATTAGAAGAAAACATGTTGTAGGCTTAGATTAAAATTTTGACCTAGAATCATGAAAACTTGAAATTGATTTAGGGGTTTTGTGTTTTTGATGCTTGTGATTGTAATTCATGGATTAGAATGATGTTTGATTGAATTTTTGATGTGTTGTGATGGTTGAAATTTGGTTTGTTGAATTTTGATTGAATTTGTGATTTGGTTGATTTTTGGTTGGAATTGGAAGTTGTTACTTTGGAAAATATGTTGAGAATGGTAGTGAGACCATTCGGCCAGCCCTAAATGCAAGGGATATTATGTGGAAATTTTTGTAAAATGAAGGGCAAAATGGTCATTTTACATGTAGGGACAAAATGGGAATTTTTGAAAAAGAGCAAGGGTAATTTGGTCATTTCAAAATTTAGGACATAGATGGAATTTTAGAAAAGATTAAGGGTAGTTTAGTAACTTTACCTAATAGTGAATTTTTATAATTTTTATGTGATTGCTTAATATTAATTATTTGTTTATTAGCATCATTGTCATATTGCATAAGCTTGAGTTCTTGGAAAATACAAAGATTTCAAATGAGAAATGAGTATTTATGGGGGAATTGATTTCCAGGACTGTGTTGACTGACCGGACTGCGGTAGTCATGTATTTGAAAATATGATTGAGATTATGAAAAGAGAACTGTGTTGACTGACCGGACTGCGGTAGTCATGTATTTGAAAATATGATTGAGATTATGAACAGAGAACTGTGTTGACTGACCGGACTGCGGTAGTCATGTATTTGAAAAGATGATTGAGATTGTGAATAGAGAATATGATAGTCCTGAGAAATGGGTGAGCAGAGTAAGTTAGACAGGACTGTATAGTCTGTGATTATATAGTCTGTGGGGCGAGGGATATTGGCAATTCCACATGTGGCTGTAATTTGGACAGAGATGCTGCCGTGGTGGCCTTCCGGGTATCCTGATCTCCTAATTCTGTTTAGTTTATTCGCGTTTAGTAGGGGCTGATGGCTGAATTGCTGTACGTAATGGTAGGCCAGTTTCTTACTAAACACTCAAAGGGGAAGTCTCCATGGAGCAGGGTCAAAATGAATTTGAGTCAAAAACTGCATTGCATAAATCATACTGCATTTAATTATGTGTGTAACTAATTAAATTGTTATGATATGTATTTGTTTGAAATTGTTTTAATTCTATGAGAAATTAAATGCTTGATCCGGTAATGCTGTCCCCAGATTTTAGGGGAGTGTGATTGCAGGTATTTGGAAGATTAATTAGAAGTTACAGATGCAAACATGGTCCAGAGCTATAGGATGGGGACTATTTTGGGTAGACAATAATGTTGTAGTAGTTAGAATTATTTTGTAGCAGTGTTTATATAAATTTTAATGATGTAAATTACAGAACATATTTTGGATTGTAATAGAACGTATCAGAACTTTGAAATAAATATATAAAATAAATTAAATAGTTAAATTATGTTTTATATGAAAGGGGGGTTACATTAGTGGTATCAGAGCTCTGGTTATGCATCTCTAGGACTTGCGAGTAGTGGGTCTATTAGGTGTTTTGCTGTGTTACCCTGATTAGAATTGTTTGTTTGTTAAGAATATTTTGGGAAAAAGGGTAGTAACTAGATCTGAAATTTTAAGACATGTAGAAATGAGAAGAGGAAGGCTAGTTATAAATCCTAGAGTTGAAACCAATAGTATAGCTAAGATGGCAGAAAGGAAGAAAGAAAATCTTGATAAAGTTGTGAGGGTGCACACTCAGGACTCAGTCGAGATGACTTTCTCTCCTAATGCTTAAAATTTTATTATTATTAGTATTGTTCAAGTTGGGTTATTTTCCATGTTACTTATATTGTGAATTTAAGACTTATAATCTTGAGTTAGTTGAGAAAGGAGATCTAAAGACCTGAGTTCGTAGATCAAGGTTGAGAATAGAGGTCCAAATATTTGAGTTTATAGGATAATAGTTGAGTTTGACAAAAGAAAGAAAACAAAGTTTTGAAGGTACCTTGATGTTTGGAATATGATGAGATGTTGAAAGTATGGTTATTGCCATATTGTTCTAATGGATGTTTTCATGTGTTTTGAAGGCTGAAACAGTGTATCATAGTATAAATTTGTCACAGGATTGATATCTTAACTATTAGGACTTGAAATTTTGTGTTTTGGACATGATTTAGAACCAAAATAGTGCATTTTTCTGGTGCAGTAAAATAGCCTGCGGGTGTAACACTGTTAAATTACATTTCCATGGTGTAAGTGATGATTTAAGACTTGTATAATTGAGGTTATCAAGGATCCATGTTGTAGGTCTTAGTTGGTAGGTATATATATATGAGAATTCTTGATGGTCAAACCTTGATTAATAGGGTAGAATAGGACCCAAATACTAAGTTAGTAGCAGTTGTCCTAAGAAATTTTTTTTTAAGTTGAAAGAGTAAGTGAGTGGAAGGCCTAAGGGTGTGTGTTTTGATGTTGGAAATTAAGCCCAAGTAACAATGAATTGGTAGTAGTGAATTTGAGTAATTTAAAGTACTTTGAAAGTCATTCTAATGGGGATTTGTTGGAATTATGGTTTTAAAATACCGCTGTAAGTTAAGGATGTTAATTATGTTTAAAATACCCTATACTTTGTTTATTTCTGTGCCTACTTTTAAATCAACCCTAACCTCTAAATTATGTTTAAATTGTGTTATAACCATCAGAGATAGAACATTTGTTGTGAACTTGATTTGTTTGTCTTTGATTGAATTTGACGTGATATTGGGAATGGATGGGTTAGCAGTCAACCATATTAGGATAGATTGTGCCTTTAAGACTCTGATCTTTCCTGAACCTAATGTTTCTAGACTTAAGCCTATCAAATCTAAAGAAATAGCATTTAAAAGTGAAATTCAAAAATACATGTTATCATCTCTTGGAACTAAGGAAGATAAAATGGAAATAGAATCTGTGCCAGTTGTAAATGAGTATCCTGAAATTTTTCCTGATGATGTTTCTGGTTTACCTCCTGAGAGAGAGATAGAATTTAGAATTGACTTGATGCCTGGCACTAGACCAATCTCTATGCAACCCTATAGAATGGCACCATTGGAATTAACTTAATTAAAGAAACAATTGGAAGAATTATTAGAAAAATAATTTGTAAGGCCTAGTGTGTCCATATGGTGAGCCCAGTATTATTAGTTAAAAAGAAAGATGGAGGATCTAGGTTATGTGTAGATTATAGAAAATTAAATAAAGTAACTATAAAGAATAAATATCCTTTACCTAGAATAGATGTTTTAATGGACCAACTTAGAGGAGCAACAATTTTCTCTAAAATAGATTTAAGGTCTGGGTACCAACAAATTATAGTAAAAAGGAGGATATACCCAAGACTGCTTTTAGGACTAGATATGGACATTATGAATATCAAGTGATGCCATTTGGAGTGACTAATGCCCCAACAGTGTTGGATTATATGAATAGGGTGTTTGGACCATACTTAGATCATTTTGTAGTAGTATTTATAGATGATATATTAATATATTCTAAAAATAAAGAGGAACATGAAAATCATCTTAGAATAACATTGCAAACTTTGAAGGATAGAAAATTATATGCTAAATTGTCTAAGTGTGAATTTTGGTTGGAGGAAGTGAAAATTTTAGGACATGTAATTTCTAAAGATGGAATAAGTGTAGATTTTTCTAAGGTAGAAGCAATTTTAGAATGGGAAAAGCCTAAGACAGTAACTGAGATTAATAGTTCTTAGGATTTGATGGATATTGTAGAAGATTGATTGAAGAATTTTCTAAGATAGCTGGACCCTTAATAGAATTTTATTTGGAATGAGACTTATGAGAAAATTTTCCAAGAATTGAAACATAAATTGACTACCTCACTAGTTTTAGTTTTACCTGACCCAAATGAATCCTATGAGGTATGCTGTGATGTTTCATCTCTAGGGTTAGGATGTGTGTTGATGTAAAATAGGAAAGTGGTAGCTTATGCATCTAGGCGGTTGAAATCACATGAGAGAAATTATCCTACTCATGATTTAGAATTAGCTGCCATAGTTTTTGCTTTGAAAATTTGGAGACATTATTTGTATGGGTCTAAATTCAATGTGTATAGTGACCATAAGAGTTTAAAATATTTGTTTGATCAAAAGGAACTTAACATGAGACAAAGAAGATGGATGGAGTTTATTAAAGACTGTGATTTTCAATT
Source organism: Pueraria montana var. lobata (assembly GCA_026413185.1). NCBI lineage: Eukaryota > Viridiplantae > Streptophyta > Magnoliopsida > Fabales > Fabaceae > Pueraria > Pueraria montana. The sequence goes on from JAOZWA010000174.1 coordinate 244,566, forward strand.
AATGTATCATCCAGGAAAAGCTAATGTAGTAGCAGATGCCTTAAGTAGGAAAATTGTGCATATGTCAACTATGATGATTAAAGAATTAGAATTAATACAATAATTTAGAGATTTGAATTTGTGTACAGTTAGGGAAAAAGATAAAAATTCAATTAGGAAGGATTACTAATGATTTTTGGAAGAGATTAAGAAGAAACAAGATGTAGATATATTTATTCAAGAAAAGAAAGCATTAATAGGAACAAATAAAGTAAAAGAATTTAATTTAGGAATAGATGGAATTATTAGATTTAAAAATAGAATTTGTGTACCTAACAATCAAGAATTAAAAGAATTAATTTTGGAATAAGGACACAAAAGTAAATTAAGTATTCACCCTGGAACTAAAAAAATGTATAAAGATTAAAAGAAATGTTTTGGTGGCCTAAGATGAAGAAAGAGGTAACAGAATATGTAGCTAGATGCTTAACTTGTCAAAAAGCAAAGATTGAATATCAGAAACCCTTTGATCTGTTATATCCTTTAGAAATACCTGTGTGGAAATGGGATAGTATATCAATGGATTTTGTGGTAGGATTACCTAGAACACATAGGAATTTTGATACCATTTGAGTAATTGTAGATAGATTAACTAAATTAGTACATTTTGCTTTCAATAAATATTAGGTATTCTTTAGAAAGATTAGCTTAATTTAGAAAAATTAGCTTAATTGTACTTAAAGGAAATAGTTAGATTATCTGGAGTACCTACTAGTATAGAGTCTAATAAAGACCCTAACTTTGTTTTTAAATTTTTGGAAAGATTTTCAGAAAGCTTTAAGAAGTAAAATTATATCTTAGTTTAGTATAACACCCTAAGATTGATGGTCAAACAGAAAGGACTATTCGGACATTAGAAGATCTCTTAAGAGCCTGTACATTAGAAGAGAAAGGAAAACCTAACATTTGAAACAAAGCCTATTAAGATTGAGGACAGAAGGATTAAGTACCTGAGAGGTAAAGAAATTTCTCTAGTTAAGGTTATTTGGGATGATATCAGAGGTGATGCTACATGGGAGTTAGAGGAAAAAAATGAAAGAAACATATCCTCATTTGTTTGTATAGTTATTTTGTTGTATAGTTGTATGGTTGTATATTTGTATTAGAAATTTCGAGGACGAAATTTTTATTAGTAGGGGAGAATTGTAACATCCCCATTTTACTATTTGTACGCATTTATATATGTACATTATGAACACTTATGCACTGTATTTTATAGAAACTTTATGAACATATTTTCTTAATGAAATTAATACAGTTCTACTCAGAAGAATTTTCTGAATTTGTAAATGTCTCTGTTTTTGCTGAAATTGATAGTTGACTGGACTGCTATGTCAGACAGCTGTCCAGGATAAATTTTCAAGTATAGAATTTTGAACTCATTTATAACTTAAAAGAAAGGTAATAGAATATAGATTAAAAATATATACAGATAAAGAATTAAAATGCTTATTCAGAATTGTTAGGATTTTCTGAAAGTTAGAACTTTGAGAAATTATTACGGTAAAATTTTAAGACAGAAAATTTAGAGAAAATTCATAGGATATCTATAGAATTATCTAATAATTGTAATATACTTAGAATAATTATTAAAAATGTTTAACCAAGAAAATTTTAATTTAGAACCTTAACCAATCAAAAAGTGACAACTTAGGCTTTTCTAATGTCACTAAATTAAGCTAATTAGGCTTGGATTAAGAGATAAGTAAGACACTACCCCAAGGTTTTTGATAGTGAGGAATCCAATGGTGGTGTTATTTTCTTCAAATTCTAATTAGTTTGTAAGATAATTAACAGCCCTAAATTATTCTAGAAAATTATATTAAATTACCTACAAATGTTGACTTTTGACCTTTTGGAAGGCAAGTCACTTGCTGCACTCCTTTGGCTGTCCAAGTGGATGGGGAAGCTTGGAGAACTGATCTCCCTTGGCCAATAGAGGCTGCTGGACGTGCAGGGCAGTGGACTTGAAGAAAAAATTCAATTTGGTGAATTAAGTGTAAAATAAAGCATTAAAACTTAAGCTAAAAGGAAAAAGCACCAAGGCTAGCTTCCCATAAAACAGAACCGTGAACCTGGACAGCAGCTGCAGTCTCCATTTTCTCTTCATCTTAGCTTCATCTTTTCTTCTCAAATTAAGAAACCCAACCATCCAAACTTCACCCTACCTCACATAATTCGGCTAGTAGAGAAAGAAATTGAAGGAAATCTCAAAAATTCCTACAAGACCAAGGAGTGAGGGAGAAAGGAATTCAAGGCTTTTTCTTCAATTAAAGAGTCTAAGGTAAGGATCTAGGCATTTAATTTCAATTAGAACCCTTGGAATTAGAAGAAAACATGTTGTAGGCTTAGATTAAAATTTTGACCTAGAATCATGAAAACTTGAAATTGATTTAGGGGTTTTGTGTTTTTGATGCTTGTGATTGTAATTCATGGATTAGAATGATGTTTGATTGAATTTTTGATGTGTTGTGATGGTTGAAATTTGGTTGGAACAAAGTTTGTAAGCCTTTAGGGGAAGGAGGTCTTGGGCTGAAATCCATTGTCAAGTTGAATGATGCAAGTATGTTAAAATTAATGTGGGACTTTGCTTTTTCTGATTCTCATTGGGCGGTTTTTATGAAAGCTCGGTTTTTAAAGCAAGGAAAACCTCTTTTGAGCTTCAAGTCGTCCTCTATTTGGACTTCTATGAAAAGTAAGTGGCAAATGGTTTTGGATAATGCTGGCTGGGTTGTTAATAGAGGTGATCGAGTCAATTTTTGGCTTGACCAATGGTGCCTTGATTCTTCTTTGGCTGATGTTTTAAACATTCATGATCTGCATAGGCATGTTTTGACGTCTTCGGTCTGTTGTTTTGTGAGGAACCAGCAGTGGAATGTGCCTGATATTTTGCTGCATCGTCTACCTCAGCTGCGTGCAGCGCTTTCTTCTATTCCTGCTCCTTTGAGGGATAACCAGGCTCCGGATCAACCAATCTGGAAATCTTCTTTGGATGGGCTTCTTACCTTCAAAGCGGCTTTTAAACACTTCTCACCTTCGGGGCAAATTATTCCTTGGTTCAAGCTGTTATGGAATAATTCAATTCCGCCATCTCGCAGCTTTATTTTGTGGCGAACTGTTCATGGCAAGATGCCAACTGATGATAGGCTTCGGTCTAGGGGCTGTGTGGTTGTATCCATGTGCGCATTATGTGGTAATGCATATGAAACTACTGAACATATTTTTCTGACATGCAGTTTTGCTTCTTATTTATGGCAATGGCTGCAATCTTTTTTGCCTTGTTCGCTTGATCTTTCCTCTTGCTTCGGTGTGCTCTTATCTGTGAACATGTCTTGCAGCTCTCAAGTGAAAGATGTTTTGATTTCTGCTGTGGTGCATGTATTCTGGGTTATTTGGTGGTGCAGGAACAGTATCAGGTTTTGAAATGTCCAGCCTACTTTGAGACAAGCTTCCTCTTTGGTGATCTCTGCTGTCTCTCTTTCGGGTTTTATTTCCAAAGGACATGCCTCAAATTCTGTTTCCGAATTCACTCTCCTGCAGAAGTTTTTAGTCCCAACTAAGCCTCCTAAGCAGACTTAGGTCAAGCAAGTGATATGGTTTCCCCCAGCTATTGGTTACATCAAATGTAACACTGATGGTGCAGCTAGAGGTTCCCCAGGTCATGCGGCGAGTGGTGGTATTTTTCGGGATAGCTTTGGGGTTTTTCGTGGATGCTTTGCTGCTTACATTGGAGTTAAGACAGCGTTACATGCTGAGCTTTTTGCTGCAATTTTAGCTATTGAATATGCTCATTCTGTTGGTTGGGATAAGTTGTGGTTGGAGTGTGACTCTAAATTGGTGCTTGCTGCTTTTGATAAGGTTGACTTAGTTCCTTGGGATCTCCGAAGCCGTTGGATTCGTTGTATTAATTTATGTTCTCAAATGCACTTTACATGTTCTCATATTTATAGAGAAGGTAACCTTTGTGCAGATAGATTAGCTAATTATGGGATTGATCATAGGACGGGGTTAATTAGGTGGGAGCATATTCCCTTATTTGTTAGGGACAGTTTTGCACGCAATCATTGTGGATTGCCTTATTTCCGTTTTTCTTGATTGTCTTCATGGGTTTTGGTCTAGTCCCCCCATGCCTTTTGTTGGTTTTTCCTTTTCTTTTAATAAATTGTGGTTGCTGCCGGTGATTTGTTGGTGAGGGGGTGCCAACGTTGTTGGGATGTCCTTGTCCAACTTTGAGGCTTGCTGGCTACTTTTCACTCAAAAAAAAAAAAATTTGGTTTGTTGAATTTTGATTGAATTTGTGATTTGGTTGATTTTTGGTTGGAATTGGAAGTTGTTACTTTGGAAAATATGTTGAGAATGGTAGTGAGACCATTCGGCCAGCCCTAAATGCAAGGGATATTATGTGGAAATTTTTGTAAAATGAAGGGCAAAATGGTCATTTTACATGTAGGGACAAAATGGGAATTTTTGAAAAAGAGCAAGGGTAATTTGGTCATTTCAAAATTTAGGACATAGATGGAATTTTAGAAAAGATTAAGGGTAGTTTAGTAACTTTACCTAATAGTGAATTTTTATAATTTTTATGTGATTGCTTAATATTAATTATTTGTTTATTAGCATCATTGTCATATTGCATAAGCTTGAGTTCTTGGAAAATACAAAGATTTCAAATGAGAAATGAGTATTTATGGGGGAATTGATTTCCAGGACTGTGTTGACTGACCGGACTGCGGTAGTCATGTATTTGAAAATATGATTGAGATTATGAAAAGAGAACTGTGTTGACTGACCGGACTGCGGTAGTCATGTATTTGAAAATATGATTGAGATTATGAACAGAGAACTGTGTTGACTAACCGGACTGCGGTAGTCATGTATTTGAAAAGATGATTGAGATTGTGAACAGAGAATATGATAGTCCTGAGAAATGGGTGAGCAGAGTAAGTTAGACAGGACTGTATAGTCTGTGATTATATAGTCTGTGGGGTGAGGGATATTGGCAATTCCACATGTGGCTGTAATTTGGACAGAGATGCTGCCGTGGTGGCCTTCCGGGTATCCTGATCTCCTAATTCTGTTTAGTTTATTCGCGTTTAGTAGGGGCTGATGGCTGAATTGCTGTACGTAATGGTAGGCCAGTTTCTTACTAAACACTCAAAGGGGAAGTCTCCATGGAGCAGGGTCAAAATGAATTTGAGTCAAAAACTGCATTGCATAAATCATACTGCATTTAATTATGTGTGTAACTAATTAAATTGTTATGATATGTATTTGTTTGAAATTGTTTTAATTCTATGAGAAATTAAATGCCTGATCCGGTAATGCTGTCCCCAGATTTTAGGGGAGTGTGATTGCAGGTATTTGGAAGATTAATTAGAAGTTACAGATGCAAACATGGTCCAGAGCTATAGGATGGGGACTATTTTGGGTAGACAATAATGTTGTAGTAGTTAGAATTATTTTGTAGCAGTGTTTATATAAATTTTAATGATGTAAATTACAGAACATATTTTGGATTGTAATAGAACGTATCAGAACTTTGAAATAAATATATAAAATAAATTAAATAGTTAAATTATGTTTTATATGAAAGGGGGGTTACAGCTGTCACTTCCATCTCCTCACCCTAAGTCAAAAAGTGACAACGGCCATATGCTACAGAAAGAATCGCTCTTGGAAAAGTAACAAATCCCTCAACGGATACCTTTCAACAAGCTTCCTATATATAGAAGAATGAGCTCAAATATCAGACTGACGAAAAATTGATTAAGAGCTAAATCTCTGTCAAAACGACTGGACGATATATCTTAAGCAAAAAGAGCATTTCATCTTAGCTTTGCTAAGCGATTTTGTATATTCGTACTTACTGTAATATCCTCTCTGTGAGAGTTAAGTTTTACTTTTTATCTCAAACATTTCTGTTTGGAAAGCCAGGAGTGGCTTAGTGTTAAAGAATACTTGGGTTTTGTGTTTAATCTCAAGGAGAGATTAAGGGTGTGCCAGAAGTGGCCTAGAGAATACTTGTAGCCAGAAGTGGCAAGGTTAGAATACTTGAGAGTAATCAGATTTTGATTAGTAGAACCCTTCAAAATTTTTTGAAGGAGAACTGGACGTAGCTCAGTTGAGTGAACCAGTATAAAACTAAGTATTCTATTCTTTTGCCTTCTAGCTTACTTGCATTTCTTTTTAAACTATCTCTTCAACATACTACGAAAGGGTTTCTATACACATTTTATCAAAGATTATCTATTACGTGTATTCTAACGAAAAGGAAGAAGAGTAGTTTCTTTGGACTGTTGTTTTTAATCTGCTGGACGATAGCTTGTTTTTTCTGTTTTACTAAGTTCCTGTAAAACGTAAAGATACACTATCTTCACATTAGCTAAAGTTTTCCAAAGAAATTTTAAATACACTATTCAACCCCCCTTCTAGTGTATTTCTCTATATTTCAGTTGGTATCAGAGCTCGACCTCTTGGGTTGAGTTCTTAACAGTACAGAGGAAAGATCCTGAGAAAGATGGAAAACGAAGGACAAGCTGTGAACAGACCACCACTCTTCAAGGGTGTCAAATATGATTACTGGAAACAAAGAATGATAGCATTCTTTGAATCTAGCCATATTGACATGTGGGAAGTTGTGGAGATGGGCGATTATATTCCACTTGATGCAAGCCTCAACGAAATCCCAAAGGCTAGATGGACAGAAGAGCAAAAACAAAGATTTTATCTCAACTCCAGAGCCAGAAACATCATCATGTGTGCACTAAGCGAACAAGAATACAACAAGGTGCACAGTCTCAAAAGCGCAAAACAAATGTGGGACACTCTTGCATTAACATATGAGGGTTCCACTCAGGTAAAACGTAACAAACTCAGTCTCCTTACTCGTCAGTATGAGTTGTTTAGTATGGAAGAAAACGAGGACATACAAAGTATGTTTGGACGGTTTCAAACCATACTAAATGAACTTAGAGCACATGGTAAAGATTATAATAACTATGAACATATTGACAAAATTCTAAGAAGTTTGCCTAGGAAATGGAGACCACAGGTTACAGCTTTGAGAACAAAAAAGGAACTGGACGATATGTCCCTAGAAGAACTCGTGGGAACCCTCAAGGTGCATGAACTAGAACTGCATCAAGATAGTGATGGTAAGAAAAATAAGTCTCTGGCGCTCAGCGTCCAGAAACCAAGGAAAGCATCATTGTCCAAAGCCATGCAAGCTGAAACATCATCAGACGAACAATATGAAGATGATGACTCAGACGAGAATGATGAACTATCCTTTATATCCAAAAGGATACATGCTATGTGGAAGAAGAAAGGTGGATCCAGATGGAGAAACCTAAAGAGGAAAGACTTCAAAGAAAAGAAGGAGAAGAGTCCAATTGTATGCTACGAATGCAAAAAGCCAGGACACTTCAAATCAGAATGCCCAGATCTCGACAAAAGCAAGGACAAGAAGAAGAAATTCTTCAGCAAAGGAAAGGGCTAGAAAGTTCTGATGTCCACATGGGAAGACCTGGACGATGACTCATCATCGGACGATGGAGAAGAAGAGGAAGCACATATATGCCTGATGGCAGACACCTTGACTGATTCTTCTGAACCAGAAGAAGAAGATGAGGTAGATTTTAATGACATAGATTCAATTCAAGAAGCTTATCATGAATTACTTTCAAACTCTTCTATTTTGTCAAAAGCCTATAGAACTTTAAAGAAATCATCCAAATCACTTTCAAAAGAAAAAGAAGCTTTAGAAGAAAGTGTTAGACAACTGGAAAGTGAAAAGGAGGATTTACAGAAAAAGTTTACAGAGCTCTCAAGGCAAAATGAAACTACAAATATGGAGAGGCGAACTCTCTGGAATGATGCTGCTCAAGCCTATAAATCCTATAAGGATTCAAGGGATAGAGAAAGAAATCTTTCCATAGAGATTCGAAATCTCAACGCAGAAAACAAAAGGCTAGTTGAGAAGCTTCTGAAAGTTGAAGCAGATACTTCCTTAAGAGGTCAATCACATGATGTTGTAAAACTTCATGAAGAAATTGACAGCCTAAAGAAGGATCTGTCAAACTTTGTCAAGGGCTCTGACAACCTCAAGAAACTTTTAAAATATGAAGGTTGTAAGAGACCAAATGACATGTCAGGACATGGATATAAGGGAAAGAAATATATTCATGATGAGGAAACAGATGTTTGCTACTTCTGTGGGAAACCTGGACATATAACGTCCAAATGCAGACACCTGCCTAAGAAGGGAGCATTCAATGCCCTTCGAGCTAACAAAAAAGGACCCAAGTCAATCTGGGTACCTAAGGATAAAATTGTTCCTGTTGCAGATATGCTTAACAGCAGGAAAGAAACTCCAATCATGGTACCTGGACAGTGGGTGCTCCTATCACATGACGGGAGAAAGGTGTATGTTCCAAAGCCTCCTACCCAAGACTGGTGGGACAGTCACTTTTGGAGGGAATCAGAAAGGGATGATAGCTGGCGTAGGTAAGATTGGTATACCACCCTATCCTTGTATTGATAAAGTTCTTTATGTTAAAGGTCTTAAACATAATCTACTTAGCATAAGTCAATTATGTGACAGTGGATATGATGTTGCCTTTAACAAAGGTGAATGTACAGTCAAAAACTCTGATGGGTCCCTTCTCTTTACCGCAAAGAGGCAAGGCAATCTGTATAAGATTAAACTTGGGGAACTATCAAGTCAAAATGTATCATGCCTAGTTTCTGTACAAGAAAATCATTGGTTATGGCATAAAAGACTTGGTCATGCAAGCTTGAGGTTAATCTCAAAGCTGAACAGGCACAACCTCGTAAGAGGACTACCAAGTATGTCATATAAAGATGATCTTCTTTGTGAAGCTTGTCAGAAAGGGAAACAAGTGAAAAGTTCTTTTCAAAGTAAAAACATTGTTTCCACTTCTAGACCTCTTGAGCTGTTACATATTGATCTGTTTGGACCCACAAGAACAGCCTCGGTAAATGGTAAAAGATATGGATTAGTTATAGTGGACGACTATACTAGATGGACATGGGTCCTATTCCTATCCCACAAAGATGAGTCCTTTAAGGCCTTTTATAATCTCTGCAAAAGAGTTCAAAATGAAAAAGGAGTATACATTACTTCGATCAGAAGTGATCACGGGGGTGAATTCGAAAACGAAAGTTTTCAAAGGTTCTGTGAGGATAATGGTATCCTTCACAACTTCTCAACACCTAGAACACCACAACAGAATGGTGTAGTTGAGAGGAAAAACAGGTCACTTCAGGAGATGGCCAGAACCATGTTGAATGATAATTCAACCCCTAAACACTTCTGGGCTGAAGCAGTGAATACTGCCTGCTGTAACCCCCTTCTAATTAATTAATTTTACCTCTAATATATAAAAAAAAATAGTTTCCAAGGAAAATAAATACAATCCATTAAGTTCAAAGTTTGTCATTATAATTTACATTATTAAAATTTACAGAAAATACTATTACAAAATTATTTCTAATTAATACAAAAGTATCTAAAACCAAAAACCCATATTCCTATAGCTCTGGAACATGTCTGCATCTGTGACTTCTAATTATTCTTCTTTATACCTGCAATCACACTCCCCTAGTATCTGGGGACAGCATTACCGGATCAGGCATTTAATTTCTCATAGAATAAAACAATTTCAAACAATTACACATCATAACAATTTAATTAATTACACACATAATTAAATGCAGTATGATTTATGCAAATGCAATTTTTGACTCAAATTCATTTTTGACCCTGCTCCATGGAGACTTCCCCTTTGAGTGTTTAGTAAGTAACTGGCCTACCATTACGTACAGCAATTCAGCCATCAGCCCCTACTAAACGCGAATAAACTAAACAGAATTAGGGGACCAGGATACCCAGGAAGGCCACCACGACCGCATCTCTGTCCAGATTACAGCCACATATGGAATTGCCAATATCCTTATCCCCACAGACTATATAATCACAGATTATACGGTCCTGTTTAACAAATTCTACTCACCCCAAAAATCCTTTCTCAATCATTTTCATTTCACATGACTACCGCAGTCCCGGTTAGTCAACAATTCATTTCTCAATCAGTTTCATTTCACATGACTACCGCAGTCCCGGTTAGTCAACAAAAGTCATTTCTCATAGATCAACTCAATTTTCATGACTACCACAGTCCTGGTTAGTCAACATAATTCTTTCTCATTTGATACTTTTATAAATCCCCCAAAAAGACTCATGCTAATGAATTTTGTTCATGATCACAATCAAATAAATAATTTGTACACATTAACATACAAGGATACAAAGATTTAAGCAATTTACATTATAACATTAGTATTTTTTAATAATTTCCGAAAATGCCCTCAATCTTTTTCCAAAATACCCAATGTGTCCCTACATGTAAAATGACCATTTTGCCCTTGGTTTTATAAAAATTTCCACATAATATCCCTTGCATTTAGGGCTGGCCGAATGGTCTACAAGCCATTCTCAACAATTCTTCCAAAGCTACAAACTCCAATTCCAACCAAAATTCAATCAAATCACAAATTCAATCAAAATTCAACAAACCAAATTTCAACCATTACAACACCTTAAAATTCAATCAAACATCATTCCAATCCATGAATTGCAATCACAAGCATCAAAAACACAAAACCCCTAAATCAATTTCAAGTTTTCATGATTCTAGGTCAAAATTTTAATCTAAGCCTACAACATATTTTCTTCTAATTCCAAGGGTTCTAATTGAAATTAAATGCCTAGATCCTTACCTTGAATCCTTATTTTGATGAAAAACCCTTGAATCCTTTTACTCCCTTCCTCCTTGGTCTTCTTGTCTTTTGGAATTTTGAGCTTTTTCTCCTAATTCTCTTCTCTTTGGTTGAAGGTGGTTTAAATTTTGTGAGGTTTAGATTGGTTTCTCTCTTGATTTTTAGAAGAAAAGGTGAAAAGAAAATGAAGGGGCTGCTGGACAGAGAGCTCACGGGTGGAGAGTTTTTGAGAGCTAGCTTTGCTTGCTTTTTCCTTTGTGTTGATTTCTTATATTTTAATTAATTTTTCTGCACCCTATTTAATTAGTGTTTCACGTCCAGCTGCTGGCCAAAGGCAGTCACTTACGTGAGAATGGGGCAGCCAATTTAGCTAAGTCTCCAGCCCACTTGGACAGCCAAGAAAGTCCCCTACGTGACTTGCCATTTGCTTGGCCAAAAGTCAATAATTGTAGGCAATTTTGTAGACTTTTCTTCTTCACTCAATTTAATTAAATCTTCCCATCCAGCTGCTGTCCAAGGGTAGTAATTCACGTGACAATGAGGCAGCCAATTTGGCTAAATTTCCAGCCCCACTTGAACGTCCCAAAATTGTGCCTTGTGTGACCTTCCAACTAGCTTGGTCAATAGGTCAAAGATGTAGACTTTTCTAGAATATTTTTAGGGCTCTTAATTATCTTACAAACTAATTAGAATTTGAAGAAACTAATACCACCATTGGATTCCTCACTATCAAAAACATTGGGGTAGTGTATCACTTATCTCTTAATCCAAGTCTAATTAGCTTAATTTAGTGACATTAGAAAATTTGAGTTGTCACCCTTTGATTGGTTAATGCTCTAAATTTAATTTTTCTTGGTTAAACATTTTTAATAATTATTCTAAGTATATTAAAATTATTAGATAATTCCATAGACGTCATACGAATTTTCTCTTAATTTTCTGCCTTAGAATTTTATCGTAAGAATTTCTTAGAGTTCTAACTTTCATAAAATTCTAACAATTTGAAATTAGCATTTTAATTCTTTAACTATATATATTTTTAATCCATATTCAATTACCTTTTTATTAAGTTACAGATTAGTCCAAAATTCCACACTTGAAAATCTATCCTGGACAGCTGTCTGACATAGCAGTCCAGTCAACTATCAATTTTAGCAAAAACAAAGACATTTGTAAATTCAGAAAATTCTTCTGAGTAGAACTGTATTAATTTCATTAAGAAAATATGTTCATAAAGTTTTGTAAAATACAGTGCATAAGTGTTCATAATGTACATATATAAATGGGTACAAATAGTAAAATGAGGATGTTACAATTCTCCCCTAGTAATAAAAATTTCGTCCTCGAAATTTCTAATACAAATATACAACCATACAACTATACAACTAAATAACTATACAAACAAATGAGGATATGCTTCTCGCATTTTCTCCTCTAACTCCCATGTAGCATCACCTCTGATATCATCCCAAATAACCTTAACCAGAGAAATTTCTTTACCTCTTAGGTACTTAATCCTTCTGTCCTCAATCTTAACAGGCTTTGTTTCAAATGTTAGGTTTTCCTTTACCTGTATTTGATCAGGTTCAATGACATGTGAAGGATCTGAGATGTACTGTCTTAGTTGTGACACATGGAACACATCATGGAGGTTTGACAAAAAGGGTGGTAAGGCTATTTGATAGGCCATAGGTCCAATTTTTCTGAGAATTTGGTAAGGTCCAATAAATTTAGGAGTTAGTTTCTTAGACTTTATTGCTCTGCCAACCCCAGTTGTTGGTGTGACTTTCAAAAAGACATGTTCACTTTCTTGAAATTCCAAAGGTTTTCTTCTTTTATCTGCATAATTTTTCTGTCTACTCTGTGCAGTTTTCATTTTCTCCTGAATAAATTTTACTTTCTCAGTGGTTTGCTGAATAATGTCTGGCCCTATCAAAAGATTCTCACCATCCTGATACCATACCAAAGGTGTCCTACATTTCCTACCATACAATGCTTCATAGGGAGCCATACCTATACTAGAATGATAACTATTATTATATGTAAATTCTACTAGAGGTAATATATCTTCCCAATTCCCTTTCTCTTCTAATGTACAAGCTCTCAAAAGATCTTCTAATGATTGAATGGTTCTTTCTGTTTGGCCATCTGTCTGAGGGTGGTATGCTGAACTAAGATGTAATCTACTTCCTAAGGCTTTCTGAAATTCTCTCCAAAATTTAGAAACAAATCTAGGATCTCTATCTGATACTATACTAGTAGGTACCCCATGTAATTTAACTACTTCTTTTATATACAATTGAGCCAATCTTTCTAAAGAATACCTAATATTTATTGGAAGAAAATGTGCTGATTTAGTTAATCTATCTACAATTACCCAAATAGAATCACAATTTTTATTAGTTCTAGGTAATCCTACTACAAAATCCATTGATATACTATCCCATTTCCACACAGGTATTTCTAAAGGTTGTAACATGCCAGAGGGTTTCTGATGTTCAATTTTTGCTTTTTGACAAGTTAAACATCTAGCTACATATTCTGTTACCTCTTTCTTCATCTTAGGCCACCAAAACATTTCTTTTAAATCTTTATACATTTTTGTTGTTCCAGGGTGAATACTTAATTTGCTTTTATGTCCTTCTTCTAAAATTAATTCTTTTAATTCTTGGTTATTAGGTACACAAATTCTATTTTTAAATCTAATAATTCCATCTGTTCCCAAATTAAATTCTTTTACTTTATCTGTTCCTATTAATGCTTTCTTTTCTTGAATGAATGTATCTACATCTTGTTTCTTCCTAATATCTTCCAAAAAATCATTAGCAATGGTAATCCTTCCTAATTGAATTTTATCTTTTTCTCTAACTGTACACAAGTTCAAATCTCTAAATTGTTCTATTAATTCTAATTCTTTAATCATCATAGTTGACACATGTACAATTTTCCTACTTAAGGCATCTGCTACTACATTAGCTTTTCCTGGATGATACATTAATTGAAAATCATAGTCTTTAATAAACTCCATCCATCTTCTTTGTCTCATGTTAAGTTCCTTTTGATCAAACAAATATTTTAAACTCTTATGGTCACTATACACATTAAATTTAGACCCATACAAATAATGTCTCCAAATTTTCAAAGCAAAAACTATGGCAGCTAATTCTAAATCATGTGTAGGATAATTTCTCTCATGTGGTCTCAACTACCTAGACACATATGCTACCACTTTCCTATTCTGCATTAACACACATCCTAACCCTTGATAAGAAGCATCACAATATACATCATAGGGTTCATTTGGGTCAGGTAAAATTAAAACTGGTGAGGTAGTCAATTTATCTTTCAACTCTTGAAAACTTTTCTCACAACTTTCACTCCACACAAAAGGTTGGTTTTTCCTAGTTAATTCGGTTAATGGTCCAGCTATCTTAGAAAACCCTTCAATAAATCTTCTATAATACCCAGCTAATCCTAAGAAGCTCCTAATCTCAGTTACTGTTTTAGGTCTCTCCCATTCCAAAACTGCTTCTACCTTAGAAGGATCTACACTTATTCCCTCTTTAGAAATTACATGCCCCAAAAATTTTACTTCCTCTAACCAAAATTCACATTTAGACATCTTTGCAAATAATTTTCTATCTTTTAAAGTTTCTAATATTATTCTGAGATGATTTTCATGTTCTTCTTTATTTTTAGAATATATTAACATGTCATCTATAAATACTACTACAAAATTATCTAAATATTGTCTAAACACCCTATTCATATAATCCATAAACACGGCTGGTGCATTAGTTACTCCAAATGGCATCACTTGATATTCATAATGTCCATATCTAGTCCGAAAGGCAGTCTTGGGTATGTCTTCCTTTTTAACTCTAATTTGATGGTACCCAGACCTTAAATCTATTTTAGAAAAAATTGTTGCTCCCCTAAGTTGATCCATTAAATCATCTATTCTAGGTAAAGGATATTTATTCTTTATAGTTACTTTATTTAATTGTCTATAATCTATACATAACCTAGATCCCCCATCTTTCTTTTTAACTAATAACACTGGGGCTCCCCATGGTGACACACTAGGTCTTATAAATTGTTTTTCTAGCAACTCTTCCAATTGTTTCTTTAATTCAGTTAATTCCAATGGTGCCATTCTATAGGGTTGCATAGAGATTGGTCTAGTACCAGGCATCAAGTCAATGCTAAATTCTATCTCTCTCTCAGGAGGTAAACCAGGAACATCATCAGGAAAAACTTCAGGATACTCATTTACAACTAGCACAGAGTCAATTTCAATTTTATCTTCTTTAGTTCTAAGAGATGATAACATGTATTTTTGAATTTCACTTTTAAATGATATTTCTTTGGGTTGGACAGGTTTAAGTCTAGATGTAACATCCTCATTTTACTATTTGTACGCATTTATATATGTACATTATGAACACTTATGCACTGTATTTTATAAAACTCTATGAACATATTTTCTTAATGAAATTAATACAGTTCTACTCAGAAGAATTTTCTGAATTTCTAAATGTTTTCGTTTTTGCTGAAATTAATTGTTGACTGGACTGCTATGTCAGACAGCTGTCCAGGATAAATTTTCAAGTATAGAATTTTGAACTCAATTATAAATTAAAAGAAAGGTAATAGAATATAGATTAAAAATATATACAGATAAAGAATTAAAATGCTTATTCAGAATTGTTAGGATTTTCTGAAAGTTAGAACTTTGAGAAATTATTACGGTAAAATTTTAAGACAAAAAATTTAGAGAAAATTCATAGGATATCTATAGAATTATCTAATAATTGTAATATACTTAGAATAATTATTAAAAATGTTTAACCAAGAAAAATTTAATTTAGAACCTTAACCAATCAAAAAGTGACAACTTAGGCTTTTCTAAGATCACTAAATTAAGCTAATTAGGCTTGGATTAAGAGATAAGTAAGACACTACCCCAAGGTTTTTGATAGTGAGGAATCCAATGGTGGTGTTATTTTCTTCAAATTCTAATTAGTTTGTAAGATAATTAACAGCCCTAAATTATTCTAGAAAATTCCATTAAATTACCTACAAATGTTGACTTTTGACCTTTTGGAAGGCAAGTCACTTGCTGCACTCCTTTGGCTGTCCAAGTGGATGGGGAAGCTTGGAGAACTGATCTCCCTTGGCCAATAGGGGCTGCTGGACGTGCAGGAGCTGCTGGATGTGAAGGAAACATCCAATTTGGTTAATTCTTGGTTTAATGAAGCAAATAACTTAAGAAAAAAGGCAAAAAGTCACAAAAGCTATTTTTCTCTCCAAAACAGAACCGTGAGCTTCCTTACCCAGAAGCTGCAGCTCTTGACTTCATTTCATCTTAACTTCATCATCTCATCCCAAATTAAGAAACCAAACCATCCAAACTTCCAAAACACAAAGCTAATTCGGCTAGTAGAGAAAGAATTGGAGAAAATCTCAAAAATTCCTACAAGACCAAGGAGTGAGGGAGAAAGGAATTCAAGGCTTTTTCTTCAATTAAAGAGTCTAAGGTAAGGATCTAGGCATTTAATTTCAATTAGAACCCTTGGAATTAGAAGAAAACATGTTGTAGGCTTAGATTAAAAATTTGAACAAGAATCATGAAAACTTGAAATTGATTTAGGGGTTTTGTGTTTTTGATGCTTGTGATTGTAATTCATGGATTGGAATGATGTTTGATTGAATTTTTAAGGTGTTGTAATGGTTGAAATTTGGTTTGTTGAATTTTGATTGAAATTGTGATTTGATTGAATTTTGGTTGGAATTGGAGTTTGTAGCTTTGGAAGAATTGTTGAGAATGGCTTGTAGACCATTCGGCCAGCCCTAAATGCAAGGGATATTATGTGGAAATTTTTATAAAACCAAGGGCAAAATGGTCATTTTACATGTAGGGACAAAATGGGAATTTTTGAAAAAGAGCAAGGGTAATTTGGTCATTTCAAAATTTAGGACATAGATGGAATTCTAGAAAAGATTAAGGGTATTTTAGTAACTTTACCTAATAGTGAATTTTTATAATTTTTATGTGATTGCTTAATATTAATTATTTGTTTATTAGCATCATTGTCATATTGCATAAGCTTGAGTTCTTAGAAAATACAAAGATTTCAAATGAGAAATGAGTATTTATGGGGGAATTGATTTCCAGGACTGTGTTGACTGACCGGACTGCGATAGTCATGTATTTGAAAATTTGATTGAGATTATGAACAGAGAACTGTGTTGACTGACCGGACTGCGGTAGTCATGTATTTGAAAAGATGATTGAGATTATGAACAGAGAATATGATAGTCCTGAGAAATGGGTGAGCAGAGTAAGTTAGACAGGACCGTATAGTCTGTGATTATATAGTCTGTGGGGTGAAGGATATTGGCAATTCCACAGAGGACCGTAATCTGGAGTGCAGATACTGTCGTGGTGGCCTTCCGGGTATCCTGATCTCCTAATTCTGTTTAGTTTATTCGCGTTTAGTAGGGCTGATGGCTGAATTGCTGTACGTAATGGTAGGCCAGTTACTTACTAAACACTCAAAGGGGAAGTCTCCATGGAGCAGGGTCAAAACGAATTTGAGTCAAAAACTGCATTGCATAAATCATACTGCATTTAATTATGTGTGTAACTAATTAATTTGTTATGATATGTATTTGTTTGAAATTGTTTTAATTCTATGAGAAATTAAATGCCTGATCCGGTAATGCTGTCCCCAGATTCTAGGGGAGTGTGAATTGCAGGTGTCTGAAGATATAGTTAAATGATGAAGATGCAGAAATTCCAGAGCATATAGGATGGGACTATTTTGGGTAGACAATAATTTGTAGTAGTTAGAATTATTTTGTAGCAGTGTTTATATAAATTTTGATGATGTAAATTACAGAACATATTTTGGATTGTAAGATAATGTATCAGAACTTTGAAAAAAATATATAAAATAAATTAAATAGTTAAATTATGTTTTATAAGAAAAAGGGGGTTACATTAGTGGTATCAGAGCTCTGGTTATGCATCTCTAGGACTTGTGAGTAGTGGGTCTATTAGGTGTTTTGCTGTGTTACCCTGATTAGAATTGTTTGTTTGTTAAGAATATTATGGGGAAAAGGGTAGTAACTAGATATGAAATTTTAAGACATGTAGAAATGAGAAGAGGAATGCTAGTTATAAATCCTAGAGTTCAAACTAATAGTATAGCTGAGATGGCAGAAAGGAAGAAAGGAAATCTTGATAGAGTTGTGAGAGTGCACACTCAGGACTCAGTCGAGATGACTTTCCCTCCTAATGCTAAAATTTTATTATTAGTAGTATTATCCAAGTTGGGTTATTTTCCATGTTCCTTATATTGTGAATTTACAAGTTATACCCTTGAGTTAGTTGAGGAAGGAGATCTAAAGATCTGAGTTAGTACATCAAGGTTGAGAATAGAGGTCTAAATATTTGAGTTTATAGGATAATGGATGAGTTTGACAAAGGAAAGAAAACAAAGTTTTGAAGGTACCTTGATGTTTGGAATATGATGAGATGTTGAGAGTATGATTATTGTCATACTGTTCTAATGGATGTTTTTACATGTTTTGAAGGCTGGAACAGTGTATTGTAGTATAAATTGGTTGTAAGATTGATATCTTAACTATTAGGACTTGAAATTTTGTGTTTTGGACACGATTTAGAACCAAAATAGTGCATTTTTCTGGTGCAGTAAAATAGTCTGCGGGTTTAACATTGTTTAATTACATTCCCATGATGTAAGTGGTGATTTAAGGCTTGTATAATTGAGGTTATCAATGATCCATGTTGTAGGACTTAGTTGGTAGGTATATGTGAGGGTTCTTGATGGTTAAACCTTGATTAAGAGAGTAGAATAGGACCGAAATACTAAGTTAGTAGAAGTTGTCCTAAGAATATTTTTAGTTGAAAGAGTAAGTGATTGGAAGGCCTAAGGGTGTGTGTCTTGATGTTGGATATTGAGCCCAAGTAAAAAATAAATAAAAAAAAAAAAAAAAATTTGGTAGTAGTGAATTGGAGTAATTTGAGGATGTTAATCATGTTTAAAATACCCTTTACTTTGCTTGTTTCTGTGCCTACTTCTAAACCAACCCTAACCTCTAGAATATGTTTGAATTGTGTGATAACCATTAGGAATAAACTAATTGTTGTGAACTTGATTTGTTTGCCTTTAACTGATCTTGATGTGATATTAGGATATGGTTGGTCTATCCTAATAGATTATGCCTCTAAAACCTGGATTTTTCTTGAACCTAATGTTTCTAGACTTAAGCCTATCAAACCTAAAGAAAAAAAAAAATCACATGCTATCATCTCTTGAAAATAAGGAAGATAAAATTTAAATTGACTCTATGCCAGTTGTAAATGAGTATCCTGAGGTGTTTCCTGATGATGTTTCTGGCTTGCCTTCTGAAAGAGAAATAGAGTTTAGTATAGATTTGATGCCTAGTACTAGACAAATTTTTATGCAACCATATAGGATATCACCATTGGAATTAACTAAGTTAAAGGAACAATTGGAAGAATTATTAGAAAAATAATTTATAAGAACTAGTGTGTCACAATGGGGAGCCCAGAATTATTAGTTAAAAAGAAAGATGGAGGATCTAGGTTATGTGTAGATTATAGAAAATTAAATAAAGTAACTATAAAGAATAAATATCCTTTACCTAGAATAAATGATTTAATGGATCAACTTAGAGGAGCAACAATTTTCTCTAAAATAGATTTAAGGTCTGGGTACCAACAAATTACAGTAAAAAGGAGGATATACCCAAGACTGCTTTTAGGACTAGATATGGACATTATGAATATCAAGTGATGCCATTTGGAGTGACTAATGCCCCAACAGTGTTGGATTATATGAATAGGGTGTTTGGACCATACTTAGATCATTTTGTAGTAGTATTTATAGATGATATATTAATATATTCTAAAAATAAAGAGGAACATGAAAATCATCTTAGAATAACATTGCAAATTTTAAAAGATAGAAAATTATATGCTAAATTGTCTAAGTGTGAATTTTGGTTGGAGGAAGTGAAAATTTTAGGACATGTAATTTCTAAAGATGGAATAAGTGTAGATTTTTCTAAGGTAGAAGCAGTTTTAGAATAGGAAAGGCCTAAGACAGTAACTGAGATGAGTAGTTCTTAGGATTCGATGGATATTATAGAAGATTGATTGAAGGATTTTCTAAGATAGCTGGACCCTTAATATAATTTTATTTGGAGTGAGAGTTGTGAGAAAATTTTCCAAGAATTGAAACATAAATTGACTACCTCACTAGTTTTAGTTTTACCCGACCCAAATGAATCCTATGAGGTATATTGTGATGTTTCATCTCTAGGGTTAAGATGTGTGTTGATGTAAAATAAGAAAGTGGTAGCTTATGCATCTAGGCGGTTGAAATCACATGAGAGAAATTATCCTACTCATGATTTGGAGTTAGCAGCTATAGTTTTTGCTTTGAAGATTTGGAGACATTATTTATATGGATCAATATTTGATGTATATAGTGATCATAAGAGTTTAAATTATTTGTTTAAAAAAAAAAAAAATTGGAAAGGAGAAAAAGAAGATGGATGGAGTTTATTAAAGATTATGATTTTTCAATTAAGGTATCATCCAAGAGAGGCTAATGTAGTAGAAGATGCTTTAAGTAGGAAAATTGTGCATATGTCAACTATGAGGATTAAAGAATTAGAGTTAATAGAATAATTTAGAGATTTAAATCTATGTACAGTTAGGAAAAAGGATAAAATTCCATTTGGAATTATTACCATCACTAATGAATTTTTGGAAGAAATTAAGAAGAAACAAGATGTAGATATATTTATTCAAGAAAAGAAAGCATTAATAGGAACAAATAAAGTAAAAGAATTTAACGTAGGAACAGATGGAATTATTAGATTTAAAAATAGAATTTGTGTACCTAATAATCAAGAATTTAAGGAATTAATTTTGAAGGAAGGGCACAAAAGTAAACTTAGTATTCATCCTAGAACAACAAAAATATATAAAGATTTAAAGGGAATGTTTTGGTGGTCTAGGATGAAGAGAGATGTAGCAGAATATGTGGCTAGATGTTTAACATGTTAGAAAGCAAAGATTGAATATCAGAAACCCTTTGATCTGTTACATCCTTTAGAGATACCTATATGGAAACGAAATAGTATATCAATGGATTTTGTGGTAGGATTACCTAGAACACATAGGAATTTTGATACCATTTGAGTAATTGTAGATAGATTAACTAAATTAGTACATTTTGCTTTCAATAAATATTAGGTATTCTTTAGAAAGATTAGCTTAATTTAGAAAAATTAGCTTAATTGTACTTAAAGGAAATAATTAGATTATCTGGAGTACCTACTAGTATAGAGTGTAATAAAGACCCTAGCTTTGTTTTTAAATTTTTGGAAAGATTTTCAGAAAGCTTTAAGAAGTAAAATTATATCTTAGTTTAGTATAACACCCTAAGATTGATGGTCAAACAAAAAGGACTATTCGGACATTAGAAGATCTCTTAAGAGCCTGTACATTAGAAGAGAAAGGAAAACCTAACATTTGAAACAAAGCCTATTAAGATTGAGGACAGAAGGATTAAGTATCTGAGAGGTAAAGAAATTTCTCTAGTTAAGGTTATTTGGGATGATATCAGAGGTGATGCTACATGGGAGTTAGAGGAAAAAAATGAAAGAAACATATCCTCATTTGTTTGTATAGTTATTTTGTTGTATAGTTGTATGGTTATATATTTGTATTAGAAATTTCGAGGACGAAATTTTTATTAGTAGGGGAGAATTGTAACATCCTCATTTTACTATTTGTACGCATTTATATATGTACATTATGA
This sequence comes from Pueraria montana var. lobata, assembly GCA_026413185.1. NCBI lineage: Eukaryota > Viridiplantae > Streptophyta > Magnoliopsida > Fabales > Fabaceae > Pueraria > Pueraria montana. The sequence goes on from JAOZWA010000174.1 coordinate 266,291, forward strand.
ACACTTATGCACTGTATTTTATAAAACTCTATGAACATATTTTCTTAATGAAATTAATACAGTTCTACTCAGAAGAATTTTCTGAATTTCTAAATGTTTTCGTTTTTGCTGAAATTAATTGTTGACTGGACTGCTATGTCAGACAGCTGTCCAGGATAAATTTTCAAGTATAGAATTTTGAACTCAATTATAAATTAAAAGAAAGGTAATAGAATATAGATTAAAAATATATACAGATAAAGAATTAAAATGCTTATTCAGAATTGTTAGGATTTTCTGAAAGTTAGAACTTTGAGAAATTATTACGGTAAAATTTTAAGACAAAAAATTTAGAGAAAATTCATAGGATATCTATAGAATTATCTAATAATTGTAATATACTTAGAATAATTATTAAAAATGTTTAACCAAGAAAAATTTAATTTAGAACCTTAACCAATCAAAAAGTGACAACTTAGGCTTTTCTAAGATCACTAAATTAAGCTAATTAGGCTTGGATTAAGAGATAAGTAAGACACTACCCCAAGGTTTTTGATAGTGAGGAATCCAATGGTGGTGTTATTTTCTTCAAATTCTAATTAGTTTGTAAGATAATTAACAGCCCTAAATTATTCTAGAAAATTCCATTAAATTACCTACAAATGTTGACTTTTGACCTTTTGGAAGGCAAGTCACTTGCTGCACTCCTTTGGCTGTCCAAGTGGATGGGGAAGCTTGGAGAACTGATCTCCCTTGGCCAATAGGGGCTGCTGGACGTGCAGGAGCTGCTGGATGTGAAGGAAACATCCAATTTGGTTAATTCTTGGTTTAATGAAGCAAATAACTTAAGAAAAAGGCAAAAAGTCACAAAAGCTATTTTTCTCTCCAAAACAGAACCGTGAGCTTCCTTACCCAGCAGCTGCAGCTCTTGACTTCATTTCATCTTAACTTCATCATCTCATCCCAAATTAAGAAACCAAACCATCCAAACTTCCAAAACACAAAGCTAATTCGGCTAGTAGAGAAAGAATTGGAGAAAATCTCAAAAATTCCTACAAGACCAAGGAGTGAGGGAGAAAGGAATTCAAGGCTTTTTCTTCAATTAAAGAGTCTAAGGTAAGGATCTAGGCATTTAATTTCAATTAGAACCCTTGGAATTAGAAGAAAACATGTTGTAGGCTTAGATTAAAAATTTGAACAAGAATCATGAAAACTTGAAATTGATTTAGGGGTTTTGTGTTTTTGATGCTTGTGATTGTAATTCATGGATTGGAATGATGTTTGATTGAATTTTTAAGGTGTTGTAATGGTTGAAATTTGGTTTGTTGAATTTTGATTGAAATTGTGATTTGATTGAATTTTGGTTGGAATTGGAGTTTGTAGCTTTGGAAGAATTGTTGAGAATGGCTTGTAGACCATTCGGCCAGCCCTAAATGCAAGGGATATTATGTGGAAATTTTTATAAAACCAAGGGCAAAATGGTCATTTTACATGTAGGGACAAAATGGGAATTTTTGAAAAAGAGCAAGGGTAATTTGGTCATTTCAAAATTTAGGACATAGATGGAATTCTAGAAAAGATTAAGGGTATTTTAGTAACTTTACCTAATAGTGAATTTTTATAATTTTTATGTGATTGCTTAATATTAATTATTTGTTTATTAGCATCATTGTCATATTGCATAAGCTTGAGTTCTTAGAAAATACAAAGATTTCAAATGAGAAATGAGTATTTATGGGGGAATTGATTTCCAGGACTGTGTTGACTGACCGGACTGCGATAGTCATGTATTTGAAAATTTGATTGAGATTATGAACAGAGAACTGTGTTGACTGACCGGACTGCGGTAGTCATGTATTTGAAAAGATGATTGAGATTATGAACAGAGAATATGATAGTCCTGAGAAATGGGTGAGCAGAGTAAGTTAGACAGGACCGTATAGTCTGTGATTATATAGTCTGTGGGGTGAAGGATATTGGCAATTCCACAGAGGACCGTAATCTGGAGTGCAGATACTGTCGTGGTGGCCTTCCGGGTATCCTGATCTCCTAATTCTGTTTAGTTTATTCGCGTTTAGTAGGGGCTGATGGCTGAATTGCTGTACGTAATGGTAGGCCAGTTACTTACTAAACACTCAAAGGGGAAGTCTCCATGGAGCAGGGTCAAAACGAATTTGAGTCAAAAACTGCATTGCATAAATCATACTGCATTTAATTATGTGTGTAACTAATTAATTTGTTATGATATGTATTTGTTTGAAATTGTTTTAATTCTATGAGAAATTAAATGCCTGATCCGGTAATGCTGTCCCCAGATTCTAGGGGAGTGTGAATTGCAGGTGTCTGAAGATATAGTTAAATGATGAAGATGCAGAAATTCCAGAGCATATAGGATGGGACTATTTTGGGTAGACAATAATTTGTAGTAGTTAGAATTATTTTGTAGCAGTGTTTATATAAATTTTGATGATGTAAATTACAGAACATATTTTGGATTGTAAGATAATGTATCAGAACTTTGAAAAAAATATATAAAATAAATTAAATAGTTAAATTATGTTTTATAAGAAAAAGGGGGTTACACTAGAAACATCAAGTTCAGGGAAAATCACAGATTTAGAGGCACAGTCTATTAGAATATGGTTGGCTGCTAACCAATCCATTCCTAATATCACATCAAGGCTAGTCAAAGGCAAACAAATCAAATTCACAACAAATGGTCTATCTCTGATGGTTATCATACAATTCAAACATATTTGAGAGGTTAAGATTGGTTTAGATGTAGGCACAGAAACAAACAAAGTATAGGGTAATGGTGACACAACCAAGCTCAGATTCTCAACACAGTCATCAGATATAAATGAATGGGTAGCACCTGAATCAAATAACACAGTTAAGGACTTACCTTTCATTTGACCCTTGTCCTGAATCAGATCTGCAGACCGTGAGGCCTCAGTACCACTCAAAGTAAATACTCTTCCACTGACTGTAGGTCTCTGAGTCTATACAGTTCTCCCAGTCTGATCCCTCCTAGGTGTAGAACATTCCCTAGCCATATGACCTAATTTCCCACAAATAAAACAGACTGGACCAGATATAGTGCAATCCTTGGTCAAGTGTCCCCTTCCACATTTCCAACACCTGACTGCTAACTGGGGTTTTTGAGAATTCCCAGCTCCACTTACTCCTCCCATAGGTCTAAACCCACCTGTACCTCCTGCTCCTCCAGGACGCCACTGTGGGGGTCTACTATATGGTTTCTGTGGCTGAATACTCCTTCCTTTTAGCATAGGACCTCCTCTTCCAAAATTACTCCTACTTGCATATCCCGCCATTTTGGATCTTTGCTCCCTTTTCATATCTTCAATTACTTTGCACTGATCCATTAATTCAGGGAACTCAGAAATCCTCAATGGAACTATGGCTTCCTTAATCTCATATCTTAAGCCTTTTTCATACCTCCTGCACTTCCATTCCTCATTTCCAGTGATCTGCAAGTATTTAGAATATTTGGCCAAAGATTCAAATTTAGAAGTATATTCAAGAATACTCATACTTCCCTGAGTCAAACTGATAAACTCTTCCTCTTTGGCTTGTCTCACAGTCTCTGGAAAATATTTCTCAAGGAACAAGGTCTTAAAGATATCCCAGGTGATCACTTCTCCCCTGTTCTCCCACATCCTCTGGGTAGCTTTCCACCACAACCTAGCATCACTCAGTAACTGAAAGGCTGCATGTGTCACCCTCCTCTCATCAGGACACTCCATAGCCACAAAAATATCCTCCAGATTCAGAATCCACTCTTCAGCTTTCTCTGGATCATACTCTCCCTTAAAGTAAGGTGGATCATGCCTCTTAAAATCTGTTAAAGTGGTCCTGTCAACAAGTGGAGGTGGATGCTGAGCTAGTGTCTGATTAGCCAACATCTCAGTCTGCTGAGTTACTACATTAGCCATATCCCTCATGGCTCTGGCCATCTCAGCTATATTATCATTTCCAACTGTGGGATTTGCAGCTGGTCTTCCTCTTCCTCTTCCTCTCCCTGACATCTCTACCTGTCTAAAAAGAAAAAGAGTCTTTGATCCAGTTACTACCCTTGTTCCTATAATATTCCTAACAAACAACTAAGCAACCAATTCATAGAAAACAACCAATTTTAATCAAAACAAACAATTCACATAAACAACCAGTTTCAATCAAAGTAACACAGCAAAATACATAACAGACCAATTACTCACAAATCCTAGAGATGCATAACCAGAGCTTTGATACCACTAATGTAACCCCCTTCTAATTAATTAATTTTACCTCTAATATATAAAAAAAAATAGTTTCCAAGGAAAATAAATACAATCCATTAAGTTCAAAGTTTGTCATTATAATTTACATTATTAAAATTTACAGAAAATACTATTACAAAATTATTTCTAATTAATACAAAAGTATCTAAAACCAAAAACCCATATTCCTATAGCTCTGGAACATGTCTGCATCTGTGACTTCTAATTATTCTTCTTTATACCTGCAATCACACTCCCCTAGTATCTGGGGACAGCATTACCGGATCAGGCATTTAATTTCTCATAGAATAAAACAATTTCAAACAATTACACATCATAACAATTTAATTAATTACACACATAATTAAATGCAGTATGATTTATGCAAATGCAATTTTTGACTCAAATTCATTTTTGACCCTGCTCCATGGAGACTTCCCCTTTGAGTGTTTAGTAAGTAACTGGCCTACCATTACGTACAGCAATTCAGCCATCAGCCCCTACTAAACGCGAATAAACTAAACAGAATTAGGGGACCAGGATACCCAGGAAGGCCACCACGACCGCATCTCTGTCCAGATTACAGCCACATATGGAATTGCCAATATCCTTATCCCCACAGACTATATAATCACAGATTATACGGTCCTGTTTAACAAATTCTACTCACCCCAAAAATCCTTTCTCAATCATTTTCATTTCACATGACTACCGCAGTCCCGGTTAGTCAACAATTCATTTCTCAATCAGTTTCATTTCACATGACTACCGCAGTCCCGGTTAGTCAACAAAAGTCATTTCTCATAGATCAACTCAATTTTCATGACTACCACAGTCCTGGTTAGTCAACATAATTCTTTCTCATTTGATACTTTTATAAATCCCCCAAAAAGACTCATGCTAATGAATTTTGTTCATGATCACAATCAAATAAATAATTTGTACACATTAACATACAAGGATACAAAGATTTAAGCAATTTACATTATAACATTAGTATTTTTTAATAATTTCCGAAAATGCCCTCAATCTTTTTCCAAAATACCCAATGTGTCCCTACATGTAAAATGACCATTTTGCCCTTGGTTTTATAAAAATTTCCACATAATATCCCTTGCATTTAGGGCTGGCCGAATGGTCTACAAGCCATTCTCAACAATTCTTCCAAAGCTACAAACTCCAATTCCAACCAAAATTCAATCAAATCACAAATTCAATCAAAATTCAACAAACCAAATTTCAACCATTACAACACCTTAAAATTCAATCAAACATCATTCCAATCCATGAATTGCAATCACAAGCATCAAAAACACAAAACCCCTAAATCAATTTCAAGTTTTCATGATTCTAGGTCAAAATTTTAATCTAAGCCTACAACATATTTTCTTCTAATTCCAAGGGTTCTAATTGAAATTAAATGCCTAGATCCTTACCTTGAATCCTTATTTTGATGAAAAACCCTTGAATCCTTTTACTCCCTTCCTCCTTGGTCTTCTTGTCTTTTGGAATTTTGAGCTTTTTCTCCTAATTCTCTTCTCTTTGGTTGAAGGTGGTTTAAATTTTGTGAGGTTTAGATTGGTTTCTCTCTTGATTTTTAGAAGAAAAGGTGAAAAGAAAATGAAGGGGCTGCTGGACAGAGAGCTCACGGGTGGAGAGTTTTTGAGAGCTAGCTTTGCTTGCTTTTTCCTTTGTGTTGATTTCTTATATTTTAATTAATTTTTCTGCACCCTATTTAATTAGTGTTTCACGTCCAGCTGCTGGCCAAAGGCAGTCACTTACGTGAGAATGGGGCAGCCAATTTAGCTAAGTCTCCAGCCCACTTGGACAGCCAAGAAAGTCCCCTACGTGACTTGCCATTTGCTTGGCCAAAAGTCAATAATTGTAGGCAATTTTGTAGACTTTTCTTCTTCACTCAATTTAATTAAATCTTCCCATCCAGCTGCTGTCCAAGGGTAGTAATTCACGTGACAATGAGGCAGCCAATTTGGCTAAATTTCCAGCCCCACTTGAACGTCCCAAAATTGTGCCTTGTGTGACCTTCCAACTAGCTTGGTCAATAGGTCAAAGATGTAGACTTTTCTAGAATATTTTTAGGGCTCTTAATTATCTTACAAACTAATTAGAATTTGAAGAAACTAATACCACCATTGGATTCCTCACTATCAAAAACATTGGGGTAGTGTATCACTTATCTCTTAATCCAAGTCTAATTAGCTTAATTTAGTGACATTAGAAAATTTGAGTTGTCACCCTTTGATTGGTTAATGCTCTAAATTTAATTTTTCTTGGTTAAACATTTTTAATAATTATTCTAAGTATATTAAAATTATTAGATAATTCCATAGACGTCATACGAATTTTCTCTTAATTTTCTGCCTTAGAATTTTATCGTAAGAATTTCTTAGAGTTCTAACTTTCATAAAATTCTAACAATTTGAAATTAGCATTTTAATTCTTTAACTATATATATTTTTAATCCATATTCAATTACCTTTTTATTAAGTTACAGATTAGTCCAAAATTCCACACTTGAAAATCTATCCTGGACAGCTGTCTGACATAGCAGTCCAGTCAACTATCAATTTTAGCAAAAACAAAGACATTTGTAAATTCAGAAAATTCTTCTGAGTAGAACTGTATTAATTTCATTAAGAAAATATGTTCATAAAGTTTTGTAAAATACAGTGCATAAGTGTTCATAATGTACATATATAAATGGGTACAAATAGTAAAATGAGGATGTTACAATTCTCCCCTAGTAATAAAAATTTCGTCCTCGAAATTTCTAATACAAATATACAACCATACAACTATACAACTAAATAACTATACAAACAAATGAGGATATGCTTCTCGCATTTTCTCCTCTAACTCCCATGTAGCATCACCTCTGATATCATCCCAAATAACCTTAACCAGAGAAATTTCTTTACCTCTTAGGTACTTAATCCTTCTGTCCTCAATCTTAACAGGCTTTGTTTCAAATGTTAGGTTTTCCTTTACCTGTATTTGATCAGGTTCAATGACATGTGAAGGATCTGAGATGTACTGTCTTAGTTGTGACACATGGAACACATCATGGAGGTTTGACAAAAAGGGTGGTAAGGCTATTTGATAGGCCATAGGTCCAATTTTTCTGAGAATTTGGTAAGGTCCAATAAATTTAGGAGTTAGTTTCTTAGACTTTATTGCTCTGCCAACCCCAGTTGTTGGTGTGACTTTCAAAAAGACATGTTCACTTTCTTGAAATTCCAAAGGTTTTCTTCTTTTATCTGCATAATTTTTCTGTCTACTCTGTGCAGTTTTCATTTTCTCCTGAATAAATTTTACTTTCTCAGTGGTTTGCTGAATAATGTCTGGCCCTATCAAAAGATTCTCACCATCCTGATACCATACCAAAGGTGTCCTACATTTCCTACCATACAATGCTTCATAGGGAGCCATACCTATACTAGAATGATAACTATTATTATATGTAAATTCTACTAGAGGTAATATATCTTCCCAATTCCCTTTCTCTTCTAATGTACAAGCTCTCAAAAGATCTTCTAATGATTGAATGGTTCTTTCTGTTTGGCCATCTGTCTGAGGGTGGTATGCTGAACTAAGATGTAATCTACTTCCTAAGGCTTTCTGAAATTCTCTCCAAAATTTAGAAACAAATCTAGGATCTCTATCTGATACTATACTAGTAGGTACCCCATGTAATTTAACTACTTCTTTTATATACAATTGAGCCAATCTTTCTAAAGAATACCTAATATTTATTGGAAGAAAATGTGCTGATTTAGTTAATCTATCTACAATTACCCAAATAGAATCACAATTTTTATTAGTTCTAGGTAATCCTACTACAAAATCCATTGATATACTATCCCATTTCCACACAGGTATTTCTAAAGGTTGTAACATGCCAGAGGGTTTCTGATGTTCAATTTTTGCTTTTTGACAAGTTAAACATCTAGCTACATATTCTGTTACCTCTTTCTTCATCTTAGGCCACCAAAACATTTCTTTTAAATCTTTATACATTTTTGTTGTTCCAGGGTGAATACTTAATTTGCTTTTATGTCCTTCTTCTAAAATTAATTCTTTTAATTCTTGGTTATTAGGTACACAAATTCTATTTTTAAATCTAATAATTCCATCTGTTCCCAAATTAAATTCTTTTACTTTATCTGTTCCTATTAATGCTTTCTTTTCTTGAATGAATGTATCTACATCTTGTTTCTTCCTAATATCTTCCAAAAAATCATTAGCAATGGTAATCCTTCCTAATTGAATTTTATCTTTTTCTCTAACTGTACACAAGTTCAAATCTCTAAATTGTTCTATTAATTCTAATTCTTTAATCATCATAGTTGACACATGTACAATTTTCCTACTTAAGGCATCTGCTACTACATTAGCTTTTCCTGGATGATACATTAATTGAAAATCATAGTCTTTAATAAACTCCATCCATCTTCTTTGTCTCATGTTAAGTTCCTTTTGATCAAACAAATATTTTAAACTCTTATGGTCACTATACACATTAAATTTAGACCCATACAAATAATGTCTCCAAATTTTCAAAGCAAAAACTATGGCAGCTAATTCTAAATCATGTGTAGGATAATTTCTCTCATGTGGTCTCAACTACCTAGACACATATGCTACCACTTTCCTATTCTGCATTAACACACATCCTAACCCTTGATAAGAAGCATCACAATATACATCATAGGGTTCATTTGGGTCAGGTAAAATTAAAACTGGTGAGGTAGTCAATTTATCTTTCAACTCTTGAAAACTTTTCTCACAACTTTCACTCCACACAAAAGGTTGGTTTTTCCTAGTTAATTCGGTTAATGGTCCAGCTATCTTAGAAAACCCTTCAATAAATCTTCTATAATACCCAGCTAATCCTAAGAAGCTCCTAATCTCAGTTACTGTTTTAGGTCTCTCCCATTCCAAAACTGCTTCTACCTTAGAAGGATCTACACTTATTCCCTCTTTAGAAATTACATGCCCCAAAAATTTTACTTCCTCTAACCAAAATTCACATTTAGACATCTTTGCAAATAATTTTCTATCTTTTAAAGTTTCTAATATTATTCTGAGATGATTTTCATGTTCTTCTTTATTTTTAGAATATATTAATATGTCATCTATAAATACTACTACAAAATTATCTAAATATTGTCTAAACACCCTATTCATATAATCCATAAACACGGCTGGTGCATTAGTTACTCCAAATGGCATCACTTGATATTCATAATGTCCATATCTAGTCCGAAAGGCAGTCTTGGGTATGTCTTCCTTTTTAACTCTAATTTGATGGTACCCAGACCTTAAATCTATTTTAGAAAAAATTGTTGCTCCCCTAAGTTGATCCATTAAATCATCTATTCTAGGTAAAGGATATTTATTCTTTATAGTTACTTTATTTAATTGTCTATAATCTATACATAACCTAGATCCCCCATCTTTCTTTTTAACTAATAACACTGGGGCTCCCCATGGTGACACACTAGGTCTTATAAATTGTTTTTCTAGCAACTCTTCCAATTGTTTCTTTAATTCAGTTAATTCCAATGGTGCCATTCTATAGGGTTGCATAGAGATTGGTCTAGTACCAGGCATCAAGTCAATGCTAAATTCTATCTCTCTCTCAGGAGGTAAACCAGGAACATCATCAGGAAAAACTTCAGGATACTCATTTACAACTAGCACAGAGTCAATTTCAATTTTATCTTCTTTAGTTCTAAGAGATGATAACATGTATTTTTGAATTTCACTTTTAAATGATATTTCTTTGGGTTGGACAGGTTTAAGTCTAGATGTAACATCCTCATTTTACTATTTGTACGCATTTATATATGTACATTATGAACACTTATGCACTGTATTTTATAAAACTCTATGAACATATTTTCTTAATGAAATTAATACAGTTCTACTCAGAAGAATTTTCTGAATTTCTAAATGTTTTCGTTTTTGCTGAAATTAATTGTTGACTGGACTGCTATGTCAGACAGCTGTCCAGGATAAATTTTCAAGTATAGAATTTTGAACTCAATTATAAATTAAAAGAAAGGTAATAGAATATAGATTAAAAATATATACAGATAAAGAATTAAAATGCTTATTCAGAATTGTTAGGATTTTCTGAAAGTTAGAACTTTGAGAAATTATTACGGTAAAATTTTAAGACAAAAAATTTAGAGAAAATTCATAGGATATCTATAGAATTATCTAATAATTGTAATATACTTAGAATAATTATTAAAAATGTTTAACCAAGAAAAATTTAATTTAGAACCTTAACCAATCAAAAAGTGACAACTTAGGCTTTTCTAAGATCACTAAATTAAGCTAATTAGGCTTGGATTAAGAGATAAGTAAGACACTACCCCAAGGTTTTTGATAGTGAGGAATCCAATGGTGGTGTTATTTTCTTCAAATTCTAATTAGTTTGTAAGATAATTAACAGCCCTAAATTATTCTAGAAAATTCCATTAAATTACCTACAAATGTTGACTTTTGACCTTTTGGAAGGCAAGTCACTTGCTGCACTCCTTTGGCTGTCCAAGTGGATGGGGAAGCTTGGAGAACTGATCTCCCTTGGCCAATAGGGGCTGCTGGACGTGCAGGAGCTGCTGGATGTGAAGGAAACATCCAATTTGGTTAATTCTTGGTTTAATGAAGCAAATAACTTAAGAAAAAAGGCAAAAAGTCACAAAAGCTATTTTTCTCTCCAAAACAGAACCGTGAGCTTCCTTACCCAGAAGCTGCAGCTCTTGACTTCATTTCATCTTAACTTCATCATCTCATCCCAAATTAAGAAACCAAACCATCCAAACTTCCAAAACACAAAGCTAATTCGGCTAGTAGAGAAAGAATTGGAGAAAATCTCAAAAATTCCTACAAGACCAAGGAGTGAGGGAGAAAGGAATTCAAGGCTTTTTCTTCAATTAAAGAGTCTAAGGTAAGGATCTAGGCATTTAATTTCAATTAGAACCCTTGGAATTAGAAGAAAACATGTTGTAGGCTTAGATTAAAAATTTGAACAAGAATCATGAAAACTTGAAATTGATTTAGGGGTTTTGTGTTTTTGATGCTTGTGATTGTAATTCATGGATTGGAATGATGTTTGATTGAATTTTTAAGGTGTTGTAATGGTTGAAATTTGGTTTGTTGAATTTTGATTGAAATTGTGATTTGATTGAATTTTGGTTGGAATTGGAGTTTGTAGCTTTGGAAGAATTGTTGAGAATGGCTTGTAGACCATTCGGCCAGCCCTAAATGCAAGGGATATTATGTGGAAATTTTTATAAAACCAAGGGCAAAATGGTCATTTTACATGTAGGGACAAAATGGGAATTTTTGAAAAAGAGCAAGGGTAATTTGGTCATTTCAAAATTTAGGACATAGATGGAATTCTAGAAAAGATTAAGGGTATTTTAGTAACTTTACCTAATAGTGAATTTTTATAATTTTTATGTGATTGCTTAATATTAATTATTTGTTTATTAGCATCATTGTCATATTGCATAAGCTTGAGTTCTTAGAAAATACAAAGATTTCAAATGAGAAATGAGTATTTATGGGGGAATTGATTTCCAGGACTGTGTTGACTGACCGGACTGTGATAGTCATGTATTTGAAAATTTGATTGAGATTATGAACAGAGAACTGTGTTGACTGACCGGACTGCGGTAGTCATGTATTTGAAAAGATGATTGAGATTATGAACAGAGAATATGATAGTCCTGAGAAATGGGTGAGCAGAGTAAGTTAGACAGGACCGTATAGTCTGTGATTATATAGTCTGTGGGGTGAAGGATATTGGCAATTCCACAGAGGACCGTAATCTGGAGTGCAGATACTGTCGTGGTGGCCTTCCGGGTATCCTGATCTCCTAATTCTGTTTAGTTTATTCGCGTTTAGTAGGGGCTGATGGCTGAATTGCTGTACGTAATGGTAGGCCAGTTACTTACTAAACACTCAAAGGGGAAGTCTCCATGGAGCAGGGTCAAAACGAATTTGAGTCAAAAACTGCATTGCATAAATCATACTGCATTTAATTATGTGTGTAACTAATTAATTTGTTATGATATGTATTTGTTTGAAATTGTTTTAATTCTATGAGAAATTAAATGCCTGATCCGGTAATGCTGTCCCCAGATTCTAGGGGAGTGTGAATTGCAGGTGTCTGAAGATATAGTTAAATGATGAAGATGCAGAAATTCCAGAGCATATAGGATGGGACTATTTTGGGTAGACAATAATTTGTAGTAGTTAGAATTATTTTGTAGCAGTGTTTATATAAATTTTGATGATGTAAATTACAGAACATATTTTGGATTGTAAGATAATGTATCAGAACTTTGAAAAAAATATATAAAATAAATTAAATAGTTAAATTATGTTTTATAAGAAAAAGGGGGTTACATTAGTGGTATCAGAGCTCTGGTTATGCATCTCTAGGACTTGTGAGTAGTGGGTCTATTAGGTGTTTTGCTGTGTTACCCTGATTAGAATTGTTTGTTTGTTAAGAATATTATGGGGAAAAGGGTAGTAACTAGATATGAAATTTTAAGACATGTAGAAATGAGAAGAGGAATGCTAGTTATAAATCCTAGAGTTCAAACTAATAGTATAGCTGAGATGGCAGAAAGGAAGAAAGGAAATCTTGATAGAGTTGTGAGAGTGCACACTCAGGACTCAGTCGAGATGACTTTCCCTCCTAATGCTAAAATTTTATTATTAGTAGTATTATCCAAGTTGGGTTATTTTCCATGTTCCTTATATTGTGAATTTACAAGTTATACCCTTGAGTTAGTTGAGGAAGGAGATCTAAAGATCTGAGTTAGTACATCAAGGTTGAGAATAGAGGTCTAAATATTTGAGTTTATAGGATAATGGATGAGTTTGACAAAGGAAAGAAAACAAAGTTTTGAAGGTACCTTGATGTTTGGAATATGATGAGATGTTGAGAGTATGATTATTGTCATACTGTTCTAATGGATGTTTTTACATGTTTTGAAGGCTGGAACAGTGTATTGTAGTATAAATTGGTTGTAAGATTGATATCTTAACTATTAGGACTTGAAATTTTGTGTTTTGGACACGATTTAGAACCAAAATAGTGCATTTTTCTGGTGCAGTAAAATAGTCTGCGGGTTTAACATTGTTTAATTACATTCCCATGATGTAAGTGGTGATTTAAGGCTTGTATAATTGAGGTTATCAATGATCCATGTTGTAGGACTTAGTTGGTAGGTATATGTGAGGGTTCTTGATGGTTAAACCTTGATTAAGAGAGTAGAATAGGACCGAAATACTAAGTTAGTAGAAGTTGTCCTAAGAATATTTTTAGTTGAAAGAGTAAGTGATTGGAAGGCCTAAGGGTGTGTGTCTTGATGTTGGATATTGAGCCCAAGTAAAAAATAAATAAAAAAAAAAAAAAAAAATTTGGTAGTAGTGAATTGGAGTAATTTGAGGATGTTAATCATGTTTAAAATACCCTTTACTTTGCTTGTTTCTGTGCCTACTTCTAAACCAACCCTAACCTCTAGAATATGTTTGAATTGTGTGATAACCATTAGGAATAAACTAATTGTTGTGAACTTGATTTGTTTGCCTTTAACTGATCTTGATGTGATATTAGGATATGGTTGGTCTATCCTAATAGATTATGCCTCTAAAACCTGGATTTTTCTTGAACCTAATGTTTCTAGACTTAAGCCTATCAAACCTAAAGAAAAAAAAAAATCACATGCTATCATCTCTTGAAAATAAGGAAGATAAAATTTAAATTGACTCTATGCCAGTTGTAAATGAGTATCCTGAGGTGTTTCCTGATGATGTTTCTGGCTTGCCTTCTGAAAGAGAAATAGAGTTTAGTATAGATTTGATGCCTAGTACTAGACAAATTTTTATGCAACCATATAGGATATCACCATTGGAATTAACTAAGTTAAAGGAACAATTGGAAGAATTATTAGAAAAATAATTTATAAGAACTAGTGTGTCACAATGGGGAGCCCAGAATTATTAGTTAAAAAGAAAGATGGAGGATCTAGGTTATGTGTAGATTATAGAAAATTAAATAAAGTAACTATAAAGAATAAATATCCTTTACCTAGAATAAATGATTTAATGGATCAACTTAGAGGAGCAACAATTTTCTCTAAAATAGATTTAAGGTCTGGGTACCAACAAATTACAGTAAAAAGGAGGATATACCCAAGACTGCTTTTAGGACTAGATATGGACATTATGAATATCAAGTGATGCCATTTGGAGTGACTAATGCCCCAACAGTGTTGGATTATATGAATAGGGTGTTTGGACCATACTTAGATCATTTTGTAGTAGTATTTATAGATGATATATTAATATATTCTAAAAATAAAGAGGAACATGAAAATCATCTTAGAATAACATTGCAAATTTTAAAAGATAGAAAATTATATGCTAAATTGTCTAAGTGTGAATTTTGGTTGGAGGAAGTGAAAATTTTAGGACATGTAATTTCTAAAGATGGAATAAGTGTAGATTTTTCTAAGGTAGAAGCAGTTTTAGAATAGGAAAGGCCTAAGACAGTAACTGAGATGAGTAGTTCTTAGGATTCGATGGATATTATAGAAGATTGATTGAAGGATTTTCTAAGATAGCTGGACCCTTAATATAATTTTATTTGGAGTGAGAGTTGTGAGAAAATTTTCCAAGAATTGAAACATAAATTGACTACCTCACTAGTTTTAGTTTTACCCGACCCAAATGAATCCTATGAGGTATATTGTGATGTTTCATCTCTAGGGTTAAGATGTGTGTTGATGTAAAATAAGAAAGTGGTAGCTTATGCATCTAGGCGGTTGAAATCACATGAGAGAAATTATCCTACTCATGATTTGGAGTTAGCAGCTATAGTTTTTGCTTTGAAGATTTGGAGACATTATTTATATGGATCAATATTTGATGTATATAGTGATCATAAGAGTTTAAATTATTTGTTTAAAAAAAAAAAAAATTGGAAAGGAGAAAAAGAAGATGGATGGAGTTTATTAAAGATTATGATTTTTCAATTAAGGTATCATCCAAGAGAGGCTAATGTAGTAGAAGATGCTTTAAGTAGGAAAATTGTGCATATGTCAACTATGAGGATTAAAGAATTAGAGTTAATAGAATAATTTAGAGATTTAAATCTATGTACAGTTAGGAAAAAGGATAAAATTCCATTTGGAATTATTACCATCACTAATGAATTTTTGGAAGAAATTAAGAAGAAACAAGATGTAGATATATTTATTCAAGAAAAGAAAGCATTAATAGGAACAAATAAAGTAAAAGAATTTAACGTAGGAACAGATGGAATTATTAGATTTAAAAATAGAATTTGTGTACCTAATAATCAAGAATTTAAGGAATTAATTTTGAAGGAAGGGCACAAAAGTAAACTTAGTATTCATCCTAGAACAACAAAAATATATAAAGATTTAAAGGGAATGTTTTGGTGGTCTAGGATGAAGAGAGATGTAGCAGAATATGTGGCTAGATGTTTAACATGTTAGAAAGCAAAGATTGAATATCAGAAACCCTTTGATCTGTTACATCCTTTAGAGATACCTATATGGAAACGAAATAGTATATCAATGGATTTTGTGGTAGGATTACCTAGAACACATAGGAATTTTGATACCATTTGAGTAATTGTAGATAGATTAACTAAATTAGTACATTTTGCTTTCAATAAATATTAGGTATTCTTTAGAAAGATTAGCTTAATTTAGAAAAATTAGCTTAATTGTACTTAAAGGAAATAATTAGATTATCTGGAGTACCTACTAGTATAGAGTGTAATAAAGACCCTAGCTTTGTTTTTAAATTTTTGGAAAGATTTTCAGAAAGCTTTAAGAAGTAAAATTATATCTTAGTTTAGTATAACACCCTAAGATTGATGGTCAAACAAAAAGGACTATTCGGACATTAGAAGATCTCTTAAGAGCCTGTACATTAGAAGAGAAAGGAAAACCTAACATTTGAAACAAAGCCTATTAAGATTGAGGACAGAAGGATTAAGTATCTGAGAGGTAAAGAAATTTCTCTAGTTAAGGTTATTTGGGATGATATCAGAGGTGATGCTACATGGGAGTTAGAGGAAAAAAATGAAAGAAACATATCCTCATTTGTTTGTATAGTTATTTTGTTGTATAGTTGTATGGTTATATATTTGTATTAGAAATTTCGAGGACGAAATTTTTATTAGTAGGGGAGAATTGTAACATCCTCATTTTACTATTTGTACGCATTTATATATGTACATTATGAACACTTATGCACTGTATTTTATAAAACTCTATGAACATATTTTCTTAATGAAATTAATACAGTTCTACTCAGAAGAATTTTCTGAATTTCTAAATGTTTTCGTTTTTGCTGAAATTAATTGTTGACTGGACTGCTATGTCAGACAGCTGTCCAGGATAAATTTTCAAGTATAGAATTTTGAACTCAATTATAAATTAAAAGAAAGGTAATAGAATATAGATTAAAAATATATACAGATAAAGAATTAAAATGCTTATTCAGAATTGTTAGGATTTTCTGAAAGTTAGAACTTTGAGAAATTATTACGGTAAAATTTTAAGACAAAAAATTTAGAGAAAATTCATAGGATATCTATAGAATTATCTAATAATTGTAATATACTTAGAATAATTATTAAAAATGTTTAACCAAGAAAAATTTAATTTAGAACCTTAACCAATCAAAAAGTGACAACTTAGGCTTTTCTAAGATCACTAAATTAAGCTAATTAGGCTTGGATTAAGAGATAAGTAAGACACTACCCCAAGGTTTTTGATAGTGAGGAATCCAATGGTGGTGTTATTTTCTTCAAATTCTAATTAGTTTGTAAGATAATTAACAGCCCTAAATTATTCTAGAAAATTCCATTAAATTACCTACAAATGTTGACTTTTGACCTTTTGGAAGGCAAGTCACTTGCTGCACTCCTTTGGCTGTCCAAGTGGATGGGGAAGCTTGGAGAACTGATCTCCCTTGGCCAATAGGGGCTGCTGGACGTGCAGGAGCTGCTGGATGTGAAGGAAACATCCAATTTGGTTAATTCTTGGTTTAATGAAGCAAATAACTTAAGAAAAAGGCAAAAAGTCACAAAAGCTATTTTTCTCTCCAAAACAGAACCGTGAGCTTCCTTACCCAGCAGCTGCAGCTCTTGACTTCATTTCATCTTAACTTCATCATCTCATCCCAAATTAAGAAACCAAACCATCCAAACTTCCAAAACACAAAGCTAATTCGGCTAGTAGAGAAAGAATTGGAGAAAATCTCAAAAATTCCTACAAGACCAAGGAGTGAGGGAGAAAGGAATTCAAGGCTTTTTCTTCAATTAAAGAGTCTAAGGTAAGGATCTAGGCATTTAATTTCAATTAGAACCCTTGGAATTAGAAGAAAACATGTTGTAGGCTTAGATTAAAAATTTGAACAAGAATCATGAAAACTTGAAATTGATTTAGGGGTTTTGTGTTTTTGATGCTTGTGATTGTAATTCATGGATTGGAATGATGTTTGATTGAATTTTTAAGGTGTTGTAATGGTTGAAATTTGGTTTGTTGAATTTTGATTGAAATTGTGATTTGATTGAATTTTGGTTGGAATTGGAGTTTGTAGCTTTGGAAGAATTGTTGAGAATGGCTTGTAGACCATTCGGCCAGCCCTAAATGCAAGGGATATTATGTGGAAATTTTTATAAAACCAAGGGCAAAATGGTCATTTTACATGTAGGGACAAAATGGGAATTTTTGAAAAAGAGCAAGGGTAATTTGGTCATTTCAAAATTTAGGACATAGATGGAATTCTAGAAAAGATTAAGGGTATTTTAGTAACTTTACCTAATAGTGAATTTTTATAATTTTTATGTGATTGCTTAATATTAATTATTTGTTTATTAGCATCATTGTCATATTGCATAAGCTTGAGTTCTTAGAAAATACAAAGATTTCAAATGAGAAATGAGTATTTATGGGGGAATTGATTTCCAGGACTGTGTTGACTGACCGGACTGCGATAGTCATGTATTTGAAAATTTGATTGAGATTATGAACAGAGAACTGTGTTGACTGACCGGACTGCGGTAGTCATGTATTTGAAAAGATGATTGAGATTATGAACAGAGAATATGATAGTCCTGAGAAATGGGTGAGCAGAGTAAGTT
This sequence comes from Pueraria montana var. lobata, assembly GCA_026413185.1. Classification (NCBI taxonomy): domain Eukaryota; kingdom Viridiplantae; phylum Streptophyta; class Magnoliopsida; order Fabales; family Fabaceae; genus Pueraria; species Pueraria montana. The sequence goes on from JAOZWA010000174.1 coordinate 284,780, forward strand.
AGACAGGACCGTATAGTCTGTGATTATATAGTCTGTGGGGTGAAGGATATTGGCAATTCCACAGAGGACCGTAATCTGGAGTGCAGATACTGTCGTGGTGGCCTTCCGGGTATCCTGATCTCCTAATTCTGTTTAGTTTATTCGCGTTTAGTAGGGGCTGATGGCTGAATTGCTGTACGTAATGGTAGGCCAGTTACTTACTAAACACTCAAAGGGGAAGTCTCCATGGAGCAGGGTCAAAACGAATTTGAGTCAAAAACTGCATTGCATAAATCATACTGCATTTAATTATGTGTGTAACTAATTAATTTGTTATGATATGTATTTGTTTGAAATTGTTTTAATTCTATGAGAAATTAAATGCCTGATCCGGTAATGCTGTCCCCAGATTCTAGGGGAGTGTGAATTGCAGGTGTCTGAAGATATAGTTAAATGATGAAGATGCAGAAATTCCAGAGCATATAGGATGGGACTATTTTGGGTAGACAATAATTTGTAGTAGTTAGAATTATTTTGTAGCAGTGTTTATATAAATTTTGATGATGTAAATTACAGAACATATTTTGGATTGTAAGATAATGTATCAGAACTTTGAAAAAAATATATAAAATAAATTAAATAGTTAAATTATGTTTTATAAGAAAAAGGGGGTTACACTAGAAACATCAAGTTCAGGGAAAATCACAGATTTAGAGGCACAGTCTATTAGAATATGGTTGGCTGCTAACCAATCCATTCCTAATATCACATCAAGGCTAGTCAAAGGCAAACAAATCAAATTCACAACAAATGGTCTATCTCTGATGGTTATCATACAATTCAAACATATTTGAGAGGTTAAGATTGGTTTAGATGTAGGCACAGAAACAAACAAAGTATAGGGTAATGGTGACACAACCAAGCTCAGATTCTCAACACAGTCATCAGATATAAATGAATGGGTAGCACCTGAATCAAATAACACAGTTAAGGACTTACCTTTCATTTGACCCTTGTCCTGAATCAGATCTGCAGACCGTGAGGCCTCAGTACCACTCAAAGTAAATACTCTTCCACTGACTGTAGGTCTCTGAGTCTATACAGTTCTCCCAGTCTGATCCCTCCTAGGTGTAGAACATTCCCTAGCCATATGACCTAATTTCCCACAAATAAAACAGACTGGACCAGATATAGTGCAATCCTTGGTCAAGTGTCCCCTTCCACATTTCCAACACCTGACTGCTAACTGGGGTTTTTGAGAATTCCCAGCTCCACTTACTCCTCCCATAGGTCTAAACCCACCTGTACCTCCTGCTCCTCCAGGACGCCACTGTGGGGGTCTACTATATGGTTTCTGTGGCTGAATACTCCTTCCTTTTAGCATAGGACCTCCTCTTCCAAAATTACTCCTACTTGCATATCCCGCCATTTTGGATCTTTGCTCCCTTTTCATATCTTCAATTACTTTGCACTGATCCATTAATTCAGGGAACTCAGAAATCCTCAATGGAACTATGGCTTCCTTAATCTCATATCTTAAGCCTTTTTCATACCTCCTGCACTTCCATTCCTCATTTCCAGTGATCTGCAAGTATTTAGAATATTTGGCCAAAGATTCAAATTTAGAAGTATATTCAAGAATACTCATACTTCCCTGAGTCAAACTGATAAACTCTTCCTCTTTGGCTTGTCTCACAGTCTCTGGAAAATATTTCTCAAGGAACAAGGTCTTAAAGATATCCCAGGTGATCACTTCTCCCCTGTTCTCCCACATCCTCTGGGTAGCTTTCCACCACAACCTAGCATCACTCAGTAACTGAAAGGCTGCATGTGTCACCCTCCTCTCATCAGGACACTCCATAGCCACAAAAATATCCTCCAGATTCAGAATCCACTCTTCAGCTTTCTCTGGATCATACTCTCCCTTAAAGTAAGGTGGATCATGCCTCTTAAAATCTGTTAAAGTGGTCCTGTCAACAAGTGGAGGTGGATGCTGAGCTAGTGTCTGATTAGCCAACATCTCAGTCTGCTGAGTTACTACATTAGCCATATCCCTCATGGCTCTGGCCATCTCAGCTATATTATCATTTCCAACTGTGGGATTTGCAGCTGGTCTTCCTCTTCCTCTTCCTCTCCCTGACATCTCTACCTGTCTAAAAAGAAAAAGAGTCTTTGATCCAGTTACTACCCTTGTTCCTATAATATTCCTAACAAACAACTAAGCAACCAATTCATAGAAAACAACCAATTTTAATCAAAACAAACAATTCACATAAACAACCAGTTTCAATCAAAGTAACACAGCAAAATACATAACAGACCAATTACTCACAAATCCTAGAGATGCATAACCAGAGCTTTGATACCACTAATGTAACCCCCTTCTAATTAATTAATTTTACCTCTAATATATAAAAAAAAATAGTTTCCAAGGAAAATAAATACAATCCATTAAGTTCAAAGTTTGTCATTATAATTTACATTATTAAAATTTACAGAAAATACTATTACAAAATTATTTCTAATTAATACAAAAGTATCTAAAACCAAAAACCCATATTCCTATAGCTCTGGAACATGTCTGCATCTGTGACTTCTAATTATTCTTCTTTATACCTGCAATCACACTCCCCTAGTATCTGGGGACAGCATTACCGGATCAGGCATTTAATTTCTCATAGAATAAAACAATTTCAAACAATTACACATCATAACAATTTAATTAATTACACACATAATTAAATGCAGTATGATTTATGCAAATGCAATTTTTGACTCAAATTCATTTTTGACCCTGCTCCATGGAGACTTCCCCTTTGAGTGTTTAGTAAGTAACTGGCCTACCATTACGTACAGCAATTCAGCCATCAGCCCCTACTAAACGCGAATAAACTAAACAGAATTAGGGGACCAGGATACCCAGGAAGGCCACCACGACCGCATCTCTGTCCAGATTACAGCCACATATGGAATTGCCAATATCCTTATCCCCACAGACTATATAATCACAGATTATACGGTCCTGTTTAACAAATTCTACTCACCCCAAAAATCCTTTCTCAATCATTTTCATTTCACATGACTACCGCAGTCCCGGTTAGTCAACAATTCATTTCTCAATCAGTTTCATTTCACATGACTACCGCAGTCCCGGTTAGTCAACAAAAGTCATTTCTCATAGATCAACTCAATTTTCATGACTACCACAGTCCTGGTTAGTCAACATAATTCTTTCTCATTTGATACTTTTATAAATCCCCCAAAAAGACTCATGCTAATGAATTTTGTTCATGATCACAATCAAATAAATAATTTGTACACATTAACATACAAGGATACAAAGATTTAAGCAATTTACATTATAACATTAGTATTTTTTAATAATTTCCGAAAATGCCCTCAATCTTTTTCCAAAATACCCAATGTGTCCCTACATGTAAAATGACCATTTTGCCCTTGGTTTTATAAAAATTTCCACATAATATCCCTTGCATTTAGGGCTGGCCGAATGGTCTACAAGCCATTCTCAACAATTCTTCCAAAGCTACAAACTCCAATTCCAACCAAAATTCAATCAAATCACAAATTCAATCAAAATTCAACAAACCAAATTTCAACCATTACAACACCTTAAAATTCAATCAAACATCATTCCAATCCATGAATTGCAATCACAAGCATCAAAAACACAAAACCCCTAAATCAATTTCAAGTTTTCATGATTCTAGGTCAAAATTTTAATCTAAGCCTACAACATATTTTCTTCTAATTCCAAGGGTTCTAATTGAAATTAAATGCCTAGATCCTTACCTTGAATCCTTATTTTGATGAAAAACCCTTGAATCCTTTTACTCCCTTCCTCCTTGGTCTTCTTGTCTTTTGGAATTTTGAGCTTTTTCTCCTAATTCTCTTCTCTTTGGTTGAAGGTGGTTTAAATTTTGTGAGGTTTAGATTGGTTTCTCTCTTGATTTTTAGAAGAAAAGGTGAAAAGAAAATGAAGGGGCTGCTGGACAGAGAGCTCACGGGTGGAGAGTTTTTGAGAGCTAGCTTTGCTTGCTTTTTCCTTTGTGTTGATTTCTTATATTTTAATTAATTTTTCTGCACCCTATTTAATTAGTGTTTCACGTCCAGCTGCTGGCCAAAGGCAGTCACTTACGTGAGAATGGGGCAGCCAATTTAGCTAAGTCTCCAGCCCACTTGGACAGCCAAGAAAGTCCCCTACGTGACTTGCCATTTGCTTGGCCAAAAGTCAATAATTGTAGGCAATTTTGTAGACTTTTCTTCTTCACTCAATTTAATTAAATCTTCCCATCCAGCTGCTGTCCAAGGGTAGTAATTCACATGACAATGAGGCAGCCAATTTGGCTAAATTTCCAGCCCCACTTGAACGTCCCAAAATTGTGCCTTGTGTGACCTTCCAACTAGCTTGGTCAATAGGTCAAAGATGTAGACTTTTCTAGAATATTTTTAGGGCTCTTAATTATCTTACAAACTAATTAGAATTTGAAGAAACTAATACCACCATTGGATTCCTCACTATCAAAAACATTGGGGTAGTGTATCACTTATCTCTTAATCCAAGTCTAATTAGCTTAATTTAGTGACATTAGAAAATTTGAGTTGTCACCCTTTGATTGGTTAATGCTCTAAATTTAATTTTTCTTGGTTAAACATTTTTAATAATTATTCTAAGTATATTAAAATTATTAGATAATTCCATAGATGTCATACGAATTTTCTCTTAATTTTCTGCCTTAGAATTTTATCGTAAGAATTTCTTAGAGTTCTAACTTTCATAAAATTCTAACAATTTGAAATTAGCATTTTAATTCTTTAACTATATATATTTTTAATCCATATTCAATTACCTTTTTATTAAGTTACAGATTAGTCCAAAATTCCACACTTGAAAATCTATCCTGGACAGCTGTCTGACATAGCAGTCCAGTCAACTATCAATTTTAGCAAAAACAAAGACATTTGTAAATTCAGAAAATTCTTCTGAGTAGAACTGTATTAATTTCATTAAGAAAATATGTTCATAAAGTTTTGTAAAATACAGTGCATAAGTGTTCATAATGTACATATATAAATGCGTACAAATAGTAAAATGAGGATGTTACACCTGCTATTTAGAAAACAGAATCTATATAAGGCCGATATTGAAAAAGACTCCATATGAATTGTGGAAGGGTAGAAGACCCAACATATCCTACTTCCATCCATTTGGATGTCTATGTTTCATTCTGAACACTAAGGATAACCTGGGAAAATTTGATCCTAAGTGTGATGAAGGAACATTGCTTGGATATTCTGAAACTTCAAAGGCATACAGAGTCTATAACTCTAGAACCTTAGTTGTTGAAGAAGCTATCCATGTGAAGTTTAATGACAACAAGCCTGATAAGGAATTATCAGAGCTGGACAAATCATTTGCAGATCTCAGATTGGATGATGCAAGTAAGTCATCAGATTCGTCCAACCATGATGTCTCAGTTGAAGAATCAAATGCACTACTGGACCGTCCAGTCGCAGAACAAAGAGAACCAACTGGACGTAACTGGCAAATGAAGAAACATCATCCACAGGAGCAAATCATTGGGGATCCAAAAGACAGAGTCAAAACTAGATCTTCACTTCAACGACAGCAAGGTCACGCAGCATTCATATCTCAAATAGAACCTAAGACTGTGGACGATGCCTTAGAAGATGAAGGCTGGGTCAAAGTAATGCAAGAAGAACTTGACCAATTTCAAAAGAACAATGTCTGGAAGCTAGTAGAACTCCCCAATGACAAAGAAGCTGTAGGAGCAAAGTGGGTGTTCAGAAACAAGCTGGACGAAGCAGGTAATGTTGTGAGAAACAAAGCAAGGTTAGTAGCAAAAGGTTACTCACAACAAGAAGGTATAGATTATACTGAAACTTATGCTCCCGTTGCACGTCTGGAGGCAATCCGCATTTTACTGTCATTTGCAGCTCATAGCAATATGAAGCTATATCAAATGGACGTAAAAAGTGCATTCCTCAATGGACTCATAAAGGAAGAAGTCTATGTAGAACAACCCCCAGGATTTGAAAGTGATGCTTTTCCAAACCATGTTTTTAAACTTAACAAAGCATTATATGGGTTGAAACAAGCCCCTAGAGCTTGGTATGAAAAACTCAGCACATTTCTGTCAGAAAATGGTTTTTCAAGAGGAAAAGTAGACACTACGTTATTTCGCAAAGACTACTCTTCTGATTTTATTATTGCACAAATATATGTTGATGATATCATATTTGGTGCCACTAATGAATCTCTCTGTGAAGATTTTGCCAAATTAATGCAAACAAAGTTCGAGATGAGCATGATGGGTGAGCTGAAATTCTTCCTTGGACTCCAAATCAAACAAACTGAAAAGGGAATATATATACACCAGACTAAGTATGTCAAAGAGCTGCTAAGGAAGTACAAGTTGGACGATGCAAAACCAATGAAAACTCCTATGCATCCAACAACAGTACTCGGACTGGACGACAACTCAAAGAAAGTAGATAATACTCTATACAGAGGTATGATAGGATCACTCCTATACCTCACAGCGTCCAGACCTAACACCATGTTTAGCGTATGCTTATGTGGCAGATTTCAATCTGACCCAAGGGAAGTTCACTTAACTGCTGTTAAAAGAATCTTTCGATATCTTGCTGGAACCATTAACCTTGGGTTATATTTCAAAAGGCAGAAAGATTTCAGGCTAATAGGATATTGTGATGCTGATTATGCTGGAGATCGAATTGAAAGAAAAAGCACCAGTGGAGGGTGTCACTTCATCGGTGGTAATCTAGTCTCCTGGACATGCAAGAAGCAAGGAACTATTGCTCTGTCCACTGCTGAAGCAGAGTATATTTCAGCTGCAAAATGCTGTTCTCAAATCTTGTGGATCAAACATCAACTTGAGGACTACAATATATATGAGAGTAACATTCCTATCTTCTGTGATAGTAAAGCTGCCATAAATCTTTCAAAAAATCCCATTTTGCATTCAAGGGCCAAACATATAGAGATTAAACATCACTTTATAAGAGACCATGTTCAAAAGGGTACTGTGGAATTACACTTTGTAACCACAGATAATCAGCTTGCTGTTATATTCACCAAATGTAACCCCCCTTCTAATTAATTAATTTCCATCTAAAATCCATAAAATGAATTTACCATTAAAATAAATACATTCCATTAAAATTTAAAGTTTGTCATTATAATTTACATTATTAAAATTTACAGAAAATGCTACTACCAATTTATTTCTAATTAATACAAAAGTATCTAAAGCCAAAAACACCCATTCCTATAGCTCTGGAAAATATCTGCATCTTTAACTTCTAATTAATCTTCAAAATACCTGCAATTCACACTCCCCTAGAATCTGGGGACAGCATTACCGGATCAGGCATTTAATTTCTCATACAATTAAAACAATTTCAAACAAATTCATATCATAACAAATTAATTAGTTACACACATAATTAAATGCAGTATGATTTATGCAAATGCAGTTTTTGACTCAAATTCATTTTTTTGACTCAAAATCATTTTGACCCTGCTCCATGGAGACTTCCCCTTTGAGTGTTTAGTAAGTAACTGGCCTACCATTACGTACTGCAATTCAGCTATCAGCCCCTACTAAACGCGAATTAGCTAAACAGAATTAGGAGATCAGGATACCCGGAAGGCCACCACGACCGCAACTCAGTCCAGTTTCCAGCCACATGTGGAATTGCCAATATCCTTCACCCCACAGACTATATAATCACAGACTATACAGTCCTGTCTAACTTACTCTGCTCACCCATTTCTCAGGACTATCATATTCTCTATTCATATTCTCAATCATCTTTTCAAATACATGACTACCGCATTCCGGTCAGTCAACACAGTTCTCTGTTCATAATCTCAATCATTTTTTCAAATACATGACTACCGCAGTCCGGTCAGTCAACACAGTCCTGGAAATCAATTCCCCCAAACATACTCATTTTTCATGACTACCGCAGTCCCGGTTAGTCAACAAAAATCATTTCTCATTTAAAAACTCATTTCTCATTTGAAATCTTTGTATTTTCCAAGAACTCAGACGTATGCAATATGACAATGATGCTAATAAACAAATAATTAATATTAATCAATCACATTAAAATTATAAAATTCACTAATTAACATTATAACATCAATACCTTAATAAATTACTAACTAGTCCTTTACTAGGTAAAATTACTAAACTTTTACTAAAATAATAATTATGTATTTACTATGAAAATTACTAAACTTTTACTAAAATACCAATTAAGTCTTGAATATGGAAAATTACTAAATACCCCTATCTTTTTATAAATTTCCAATTTTGCCCTCAAAGGTGAAATTACTAAATTACCCTTACTATTTTTTAAAATTTCCCATTTTACCCTTGATCTTTTTATAAATTTCCGAATGTGTCCCTAATTCTTCTAGAATCTATAAAATTACCTAATTACCCTCAATCTTTTTATAAATTTCTAATTGTATCCTCAAAATGTGAAATTACCTAATTACCCTCAATCTTTTTATAAATTTCCAATTGTATCCTCAAAATGTGAAATTACCTAATTACCCTTATACTTTTTAATTATTGCCGAAAATGCCCTTAAACTTTTTCTAAAATTCCCAATGTGTCCCTACATGTGAAATGACTATTTTGTCCTTGGTCTTTTAAAAAAATTCCACATGATATCCTTCCAAACCCACCATGGCCGTGAGTCATTTCTACCAATTTCCAACATCTTCACAAAATCAACCAAGCCAATTTCCAATCAATAATCAACCAAATCAACCAATTCAAGATTCAATCAAGATCAAACAAGGTTCAATCCATCAATTTACATCATGAAATCATCAAAACATTGTTCCAAACAATTATTTCAAACTTCAAACATCAATTTAACAAAAGCCCTAAATCAATTTCATCTTTTCATGTTTCTTAATCAAACTTGAAAATTTAACCTAACAACATGTTTTTCTACATTTCAAGTGGTTTAAATTGAAATTAAATGCCATGATCCTTACCTAGAATCCTTAGTTTGATGAAGAAATCCTTGAATCCCTTTTCTCCCTTTCTCCTTGTCTTCTTGAAATTTTTAGGGTTTTCCTCCTAAATCTTTCTCTTTGGCCTAAAACATATTGAAATTTGGGAGGATTTGGTTGGTTTATTTCTTAGTCTTGGTTGAAAGGATGAAGTGAAATGGAGGGGGCTGCAGTTTGGGAATTCACGGTTTGAGTGGAAGGGAGAGTTAAGTTTTGTGTTTTGATTTCTTATGTTATTAAATAATTGTTTTCTCCACCCAATTTAATTTTTCTACAAGTCCAGCTGCTGCCTCACACGTCCAGTTGCTGTATTGGTCCAAGGGAGATCAGTTTGCCAAGCTTTTCCATCCACTTGGACAGCCAAGGGAGTTCCCAACGTGACTTGCCCATTCCTTGGTCAATGGGTCAAAATTTGTAGGCTATTTTAGAGTTTTCTAGAAGGTTGTAGAACTTTTCAATTATCTTACAAACTAATTAGAATTTTAAAAAATTAACAACACCATTGGATTCCACACTATCAAAAACCTTGGGGTAGTGTCTTACTTATCTCTTAATCCAAGCCTAATTAGCTTAATTTAGTGACATTAGAAACTTTGATTTGTCACCTTGTGATTGGTTAATACTCTAAATCTAATTTTTCTTGGTTAAGAATTTTTAATAATTATTCTAAGTATATTACAATTATTAGAAAATTCTATAGATGTCATACAAATTTTTTCTGAATTTTCTGCCTTAGAATTTTATCGTAAGAATTTCTTAGAGTTCTAACTTTCATAAAATTCTAACAATTTGAAATTAGCATTTTAATTCTTTAACTGTATATATTTTTAATCTATATTCACTTACCTTTTTATTAAGTTACAGATTAGTCCAAAATTTTACACTTGAAAATTTATCCTGGACAGCTGTCTGACATACTGTCCAGTCAACAAGTAATTTCATTTCTCAACTGTATATATTTTAAATCTACATTAAATTCTTGATTTATTAGAGTACAGTTTAATCCAAAATGTTATACTGAAAATCTTATCCTGAACAGCTGTCTGACACAACTGTCCGGTCAACAAGAAATTTAGGCCTAAACAAATGTATCAAAAGACTTAGAAAATTTTGCTGAATAGAACTGTATTAATTTTATTATGAAAATATGTATAGAAAATATTCTCTAAATACAGTACGTAATTTCTTATAATATTTATAGAAAAATATTCATAAATAGTAAAATAAAAATGAGGGTGTTACAATTCTCCCCCACTAATAAAAATTTCGTCCTCGAAATTTCTAATACAATTATACAAACAATTGAGGATATTTTTCTCTTCTAAGGTATAGGCTCTTAAGAAATCTTCTAATGTCTGAATAGTCCTTTCTGTTTGACTATCAATCTGAGAGTGGTATACTGAACTAAGATGTAATTTACTTCCTAAAGCTTTATGAAATTCTCTCCAAAATTTAGAAACAAATCTAAGGTCCTTATCCAACACTATACTATTAGGTACTTCATGTAATCTAACTATTTCCTTTATGTACCATTGACCTAATCTTTATAAAGAGTAACTAATATTTATTAGAAGAAAATGTGCTGATTTAGTTAATCTATCTACAATTACCCAAATAATATCACAATTCCTATTTGTTCTAGGTAATCCTACCACAAAATCTATTGATATGCTATCCAATTTCCATATAGGTATCTTCAAAGTTATAACATGTCAGATGGTTTCTGATGTTCAATATTTACTTTCTGACACATTAAACATCTAGCTACATATTCTGCTACATCTCTCTTCACCCTAGGCCACCAAAACATCTCCTTTAAATCTTTATACATTTTTGTATTTCTAGGTTGAATACTAATTTTACTTTTGTGTCATTCCTTCCAAAATCAATTCCTTTAATTCTTGAATGTTAGGTACATAAATTCTATTTTTAAACCTAATAATTTCATCCATTCCTAAATTAAATCCTTTTACTTTATCTGTTCTTATTAATCCTTTTTTTTTTTTTTTAAATTCATCTACATCTTGTTTCTTCCTAATTTCTTTCAAAAATTCATTAGTGATAATAATCATTCCTAATTGAATTTTTCTTTTTATCCTTTTCCTAATGTACATAAATTCAAATCTCTAAATTGTTCTACTAATTCTAATTCTTTAATCATCATGGTTGACCTATGTACAATTTTCCTAGTTATAGCATCTGCTACTACATTAGCTTTTCTTGAATGATACATTACTGAAAATCATAATCCTTAATAAACTCCATCCATATTCTTTTTCTCGTATTCAATTCTTTTAATCAAACAATTGTTTTAAACTCTTATGGTCACTATATACATTAAATCTAGATCCATATAAATAATGTCTCCAAATCTTCAAAGTAAAAACTATAGCTGCTAACTCCAAATCATGAGTAGGATAATTTCTCTCATATGATTTCAACCGCCTAGATGCATAAGCTACCCCTTTCCTATTTTACATTAACACACATCCTAACCCTAGAGATGAAACATCACAATATACCTCATAGGATTCATTTGGGTCGGGTAAAACTAAAACTAGTGAGGTAGTCAATTTATGTTTCAATTCTTGGAAAATTTTCTCACAACTCTCACTCCAAATAAAATTCTATTAAGGGTCCAGCTATCTTAGAAAATCCTTCAATAAATTTTCTATAATATCCAGCCAATCCTAAGAAACTCCTAATCTCAGTTACTGTTTTAGACCTTTCCCATTCTAAAACTGCTTCTACCTTAGAAAGATCCATACTTATTCCATCTTTAGAAATTACATCTCCTAAAAATTTTACTTCCTCCAACCAAAATTGACACTTAAACAATTTAGCATATAATTTTCTATCTTTCAAAGTTTGCAATGTTATTTTAAGATGATTTTCATGTTCTTCTTTATTTTTAGAATATATTAATATATCATCTATAAATACTACTACAAACTGATATAAGTATGGTCTAAACACCCTATTCATATAATCCATAAACACTGCTGGGGCATTAGTCACTCCAAATGGCATCACTTGATATTCATAATGTCCATATCTAGTCCTAAAACTAGTCTTGGGTATATTCTCCGTTTTAACTATAATTTGATAATACCCAGTCCTTAAATCTATTTTAGAGAAAATTGTTGCTCCTCTAAGTTGATCCATTAAATCATCTATTCTAGGTAAAGGATATTTATTCTTTATAGTTACTTTATTTAATTGTCTATAATCTATACATAACCTAGATCTTCCATCCTTCTTTTTAACTAATAATACTGGGCTCCCCATTGTGACACATTAGTTCTTATAAATTGTTTTTCTAATAATTCTTCCAATTGTTTCTTTAACTTAGTTAATTCCAATGGTGACATCCTATATGGTTGCATAAAAATTGGTCTAATACCAGGCATCAAATCTATACTAAATTCTAATTCCCTTTCAAGAGCAAACAAGGCACATCATCAGAAGAACTTCAGGATTACAACTGGCACAGAGTCTATTTCAATTTTTTTATCTTCCTTAGTTTCAAGAGATGATAATATGTATTTTTGAATTTCATTTTTAAATGATATTTCTTTAGGTTTGACAGGCTTAAGTCTAGAAACATCAGGTTCAGGAAAAATCAGGGTTTTAGAGGCACAATCTATTAGAATATGGTTGGCTGCTAAATAATTTATTCCTAATATCACATTAAGGTCAATTAAAAGCAACTAACTCAAGTTCACAACAATTGGTCTATTTCTGATGGTTATAATACAATTCATATATATTTTAAAGATTAGGATTGGTTTAGAAGTAGGCACATAAACAAGCAAAGTATAGGGTAATTTAAACGTAATTAACATCCTTAACTTTTTAAAAAATTTCTTAGGACAACTGCTACTAACTTAGCATTTGGGTCTTATTCTACTCTCTTAATCAAGGTTTAACCATCAAGAACCCTCACTTATACCTACCCACTAAGTCATATAACATGGATCATTGATAACCCCAATTATACAAGCCTTAAATCACCACTTACACCATGGGAATGTAATTTAACAATGTTACACCCGCAGGCTATTTTACTGCACCAGAAAAATGCACTATTTTGGTTCTAAATCATGTCCAAAACACAAAATTTCAAGTCCTAATAGTTAAGATATCAATCCTGCGACAAATTTATACTACGATACACTGTTTCAGCCTTCAAAACTTTATTTTCTTTCCATTGTCAAACTCATCCTTTCCTATAAACTCAAATATTTGGATCTCTATTCTCAACCTTGATCTACTAACTCAGATCTTTGGATCTCCTTCCTCAACTAACTCAAGGGTATAACTCTTAACTTCACAATATAAAGAACCTGGAAAATAACACAACTTAGACAATATTAAAAATTTAGCATTAGGAGGGAAAAGTCATCTCGACTGAGTCCTGAGTGTGCACCCTCACAACTTTATCAAGATTTCCTTTCTTCCTTTCTGCCATCTCAACTATACTATTAGTTTCAACTCTTAAGGTTTATAACTAGCCTTCCTCTTCTCATTTCTACAAGTCTTAAAATTTTCAGTTCTAGTTACTACACTTTTTCCCATAATATTCTTAACAAACAAACAATTCTAATCAGGATAACACAACAGAACACCTAATAGACCCACTACTCACAAGTCCTAGAGATGCATAACCAGAGCTCTGATACCACTAATGTAACCCCCCTTCTAATTAATTAATTTCCATCTAAAATCCATAAAATGAATTTACCATTAAAATAAATACATTCCATTAAAATTTAAAGTTTGTCATTATAATTTACATTATTAAAATTTACAGAAAATGCTACTACCAATTTATTTCTAATTAATACAAAAGTATCTAAAGCCAAAAACACCCATTCCTATAGCTCTGGAAAATATCTGCATCTTTAACTTCTAATTAATCTTCAAAATACCTGCAATTCACACTCCCCTAGAATCTGGGGACAGCATTACCGAATCAGGCATTTAATTTCTCATACAATTAAAACAATTTCAAACAAATTCATATCATAACAAATTAATTAGTTACACACATAATTAAATGCAGTATGATTTATGCAAATGCAGTTTTTGACTCAAATTCATTTTTTTGACTCAAAATCATTTTGACCCTGCTCCATGGAGACTTCCCCTTTGAGTGTTTAGTAAGTAACTGGCCTACCATTACGTACTGCAATTCAGCTATCAGCCCCTACTAAACGCGAATTAGCTAAACAGAATTAGGAGATCAGGATACCCGGAAGGCCACCACGACCGCAACTCAGTCCAGTTTCCAGCCACATGTGGAATTGCCAATATCCTTCACCCCACAGACTATATAATCACAGACTATACAGTCCTGTCTAACTTACTCTGCTCACCCATTTCTCAGGACTATCATATTCTCTATTCATATTCTCAATCATCTTTTCAAATACATGACTACCGCATTCCGGTCAGTCAACACAGTTCTCTGTTCATAATCTCAATCATTTTTTCAAATACATGACTACCGCAGTCCGGTCAGTCAACACAGTCCTGGAAATCAATTCCCCCAAACATACTCATTTTTCATGACTACCGCAGTCCCGGTTAGTCAACAAAAATCATTTCTCATTTAAAAACTCATTTCTCATTTGAAATCTTTGTATTTTCCAAGAACTCAGACGTATGCAATATGACAATGATGCTAATAAACAAATAATTAATATTAATCAATCACATTAAAATTATAAAATTCACTAATTAACATTATAACATCAATACCTTAATAAATTACTAACTAGTCCTTTACTAGGTAAAATTACTAAACTTTTACTAAAATAATAATTATGTATTTACTATGAAAATTACTAAACTTTTACTAAAATACCAATTAAGTCTTGAATATGGAAAATTACTAAATACCCCTATCTTTTTATAAATTTCCAATTTTGCCCTCAAAGGTGAAATTACTAAATTACCCTTACTATTTTTTAAAATTTCCCATTTTACCCTTGATCTTTTTATAAATTTCCGAATGTGTCCCTAATTCTTCTAGAATCTATAAAATTACCTAATTACCCTCAATCTTTTTATAAATTTCTAATTGTATCCTCAAAATGTGAAATTACCTAATTACCCTCAATCTTTTTATAAATTTCCAATTGTATCCTCAAAATGTGAAATTACCTAATTACCCTTATACTTTTTAATTATTGCCGAAAATGCCCTTAAACTTTTTCTAAAATTCCCAATGTGTCCCTACATGTGAAATGACTATTTTGTCCTTGGTCTTTTAAAAAAATTCCACATGATATCCTTCCAAACCCACCATGGCCGTGAGTCATTTCTACCAATTTCCAACATCTTCACAAAATCAACCAAGCCAATTTCCAATCAATAATCAACCAAATCAACCAATTCAAGATTCAATCAAGATCAAACAAGGTTCAATCCATCAATTTACATCATGAAATCATCAAAACATTATTCCAAACAATTATTTCAAACTTCAAACATCAATTTAACAAAAGCCCTAAATCAATTTCATCTTTTCATGTTTCTTAATCAAACTTGAAAATTTAACCTAACAACATGTTTTTCTACATTTCAAGTGGTTTAAATTGAAATTAAATGCCATGATCCTTACCTAGAATCCTTAGTTTGATGAAGAAATCCTTGAATCCCTTTTCTCCCTTTCTCCTTGTCTTCTTGAAATTTTTAGGGTTTTCCTCCTAAATCTTTCTCTTTGGCCTAAAACATATTGAAATTTGGGAGGATTTGGTTGGTTTATTTCTTAGTCTTGGTTGAAAGGATGAAGTGAAATGGAGGGGGCTGCAGTTTGGGAATTCACGGTTTGAGTGGAAGGGAGAGTTAAGTTTTGTGTTTTGATTTCTTATGTTATTAAATAATTGTTTTCTCCACCCAATTTAATTTTTCTACAAGTCCAGCTGCTGCCTCACACGTCCAGTTGCTGTATTGGTCCAAGGGAGATCAGTTTGCCAAGCTTTTCCATCCACTTGGACAGCCAAGGGAGTTCCCAACGTGACTTGCCCATTCCTTGGTCAATGGGTCAAAATTTGTAGGCTATTTTAGAGTTTTCTAGAAGGTTGTAGAACTTTTCAATTATCTTACAAACTAATTAGAATTTTAAAAAATTAACAACACCATTGGATTCCACACTATCAAAAACCTTGGGGTAGTGTCTTACTTATCTCTTAATCCAAGCCTAATTAGCTTAATTTAGTGACATTAGAAACTTTGATTTGTCACCTTGTGATTGGTTAATACTCTAAATCTAATTTTTCTTGGTTAAGAATTTTTAATAATTATTCTAAGTATATTACAATTATTAGAAAATTCTATAGATGTCATACAAATTTTTTCTGAATTTTCTGCCTTAGAATTTTATCGTAAGAATTTCTTAGAGTTCTAACTTTCATAAAATTCTAACAATTTGAAATTAGCATTTTAATTCTTTAACTGTATATATTTTTAATCTATATTCACTTACCTTTTTATTAAGTTACAGATTAGTCCAAAATTTTACACTTGAAAATTTATCCTGGACAGCTGTCTGACATACTGTCCAGTCAACAAGTAATTTCATTTCTCAACTGTATATATTTTAAATCTACATTAAATTCTTGATTTATTAGAGTACAGTTTAATCCAAAATGTTATACTGAAAATCTTATCCTGAACAGCTGTCTGACACAACTGTCCGGTCAACAAGAAATTTAGGCCTAAACAAATGTATCAAAAGACTTAGAAAATTTTGCTGAATAGAACTGTATTAATTTTATTATGAAAATATGTATAGAAAATATTCTCTAAATACAGTACGTAATTTCTTATAATATTTATAGAAAAATATTCATAAATAGTAAAATAAAAATGAGGGTGTTACACCAAACCCCTTACTGAAGACAAGTTAATCCTTCTGAGGGACAAACTTGGCATGGACTCTGTAAAGGAATAATTAACATCTACATGATGCGTCCAATAAAACCACAATGTCCAAAGGACATGTCGTCCAAGGAACACTAGAGTCATGCACATGCATTACATATATTTCACTTAAGTCCAATATATGGACGATGTCTTTTTTATCTTAGTCTTTTCTTTTGTTTCAAATAATCAAAACGGATCGATTTAAGAATAAGCATGAGCTAATACTCTATGCTGAGTCACCAAAATGCCAGTAACCGTACACAATTACCCACATCCTTTGCACGTCTCATCATGGCGGGTTTTATGGCGTCAGTTACTTTTCAAATATTCAAAAAAAAAAAAAAAAAACCAAAACCGCTTCATATCCTCCAAACAAAGCCCAAATAAACACTTATCAAATCCTCACAGAAAAACACCACCATATCAATCCTCTCTGAAAATATCATCAACCTAAACACTCTCTCTCTCTCTCAGAAAACCTCTCAGAAAACCTAAAAATCCAAACTTTACAAGCATGGCAATCTCTACAAACTCAAGCAACTCAGAACTCGATGTCCTCACCTACCCTGAAACCACAGTTGTGTGCCAAGGAGCTGCCACAGTGCACATTGAGCACTTCTTCGACATCGAAGAGCTTGAGGAGCTGGGACTGAACCTGAACGAGAGCCTTCTGAAGTGTGGAATCAGAGGCTACTTCAATGAAAACCAGAAAATATTCCCTGAGTTGATCAGAATGTTATGGAGGAATGCCAAGTTCCAGAGCTCAAGGGAGCTCGTGGCCACGATTCTTGGACGAGAAGTGACTCTGTCCATCGAGGCCATAGCAAAGGTAGCTGGTTGCATTAGGGAGCAGAACCAGTACAGAACAAACTGGGCCAAGCAGTACGGCAATCATGTTGCGACTGTGCTTTGCAAGACCAAAATCCCCGAGTCAATAAAGATTGAGTACAGGAATCTGTGTGAGGAGGCAAAAATCTGGCAGCAGGTGTGCAACAAGAGTATCCTGCACAAAGCTGGGTCTAAGGACTCAGTCACAGACTTACACAAGTTTGTGATATTCCATCTTATGGAAGGCATTCCCTTCAATCTCCCTCACATCATCTACGTCAATATCGTGAGGATGATGAAGTCTGTGGGTGGGAATGATGACATTTTCTACGCCGCCCTGATGAACAAGATCTTCTGGGATCAGAAGGTTTATCAACGCTTCTTTGATGAATTGGATGAAGAAGCCCACGAAGCTATTGTGAAGAAAGGGCCAATGGTAGCAACACAACAGTTGTTTGGTGAGTCCAACATAAAACCTATGAAGATCAAGCTAACAGCCAAGGTCTTAAGGGACCTGGACGAGGACACCATCAACAAGCAACGTCATGAACAGAGCAAGATCATCTCCAATGATGAAGAAGAAGAGATTGATCTTCTGGGTATTGGTAGAAAGATCAAAAGGCTGATGGAAGAACAGGAGGGCAGAAAGAACACACGCCAAATGTCTCAGATGCATGAGGAAGACGTTGAAAAGGAGAGAAGAACCAAGAAAAGGCATGCTGAGACATCTGCTGCTCAGTCGCCAGCAGGGAAGCGTCCAAGGACTGATACGTCCAAACCTGTTCAAGATGAGAGGCGTCCAAAGGCAGCACCAGTAAAGGTTGCCCCAGAAAAGCAAAAGGTACGAAAGCTTCAATTACTGGACGACTCTGATGATGATGACCCGATTCCAATTGGTCAGATCATGAAGAAGACAGAGGAGACAGAGGGTCCTCAGCAAAAGAAGCAGAAGACACAACCTGTTGAAACACTTCCTTTTCTTGCTAAAGTACCACGACGAGTAAAGACTCAGGCTGTAAGGCCAAAGAGAATTGCAGTTCTACCATCTTCCTCTCAAGACACCGACAACATATCCACCAGCACCCTACTACCAACATCACCCAGTGCTCCTTCCACATCAGCAAGCCAGCAACCACCTCTTCGCTTGGACCTGTCCAAGTTTGTGCGTCCAAGAGATGCATGGAGGGATACATGGTCCCCATGGACTATACCCCCCAAGCAGAAAACCAAAGAAGAGAAAGACAGAGAACGCTTCCCGGTTGCATTTCTTACACGCAATGAACAGAATCTCTGTAAAGAAGGTGATGTGATCCAGAGGCCTCTGCAAGAGCCTCTGAAGCGGCATTTTACTACTGCCTCAGCACCAGAGTGGACGAGGTATGTTTGCACTGAATCTTTGTCAGCTGCTTATTATGCTATGCCAAAAGGAACGATCATCAGCAACCCTCTGCCCAATTGGACGAGAGAAGTGTACCCACACTTAGTACGCATGCCTCATCCTTACATCTGTCCAACTGGAACTCAGCAGAGAGTGCGTCCAGCAGCAGAAAATCTGCAGAAGCCAGAGGTGGAAGTTGCCTCTCGATTCACCAAGACGGTTGCGGAGCAGAAAGGGAAGGCTCCAAGGAAAAAGAAAGCACCGTCCAAGAAGTCCTCTGCTAACAAAGATATTGAGCTGGCTGCAGAATTGCAGTTGGCCATTAAAGAAAGTCTGGACCCGTCAATAACGAAGCAGCGTCCAGATGCAGGGTGGGTCAAGGATGTTCAAATCTGGACTCCAATCACAAAGTTCCTGCCTCTACCAGCTGGAACTCCAGTGCTAAACTTCCAGCCAGGCGACTATGATGAACTTGGAAAACTTCTGCAACAAATGTACATACCAAACCAAGCCATCGCCTACCCACCAAACCTGCACATAAGTCGCGCCACAGAAATAAAGTTTGTACCAGACAGAGTATGTCCTAGACTACCTGTATATGATGCTGGTCGCAAGAAAGGCTTCAAGTTCTACGGCATTTAGATGCCCAGCAGGGAAGAGAAAGTTGAAACCCTGCAAAAATCCTCTCACACCTGGGGTCATTTATTTGATAAGACTGGTAAGCTTACGCGTTCACTTGGAACCTTTGATTCCATTACCTTTTGGCGCCAGATCTTATGGAACGATTCCCAGCAAGCCTCATCCTCAGGCAGCTCCAAGGATGACTTTGTTCATCCCCCTCATGGTATAGAAGTGCTGCATCCAGTCAAGACTCACCACTTCTCAGACACCTTTGCCTGCTTTCTGAAAGACCCAGATGATTATCTGGAGTTAATAAAGACTTTGCCAAAAATCAGAAGCACCAAAGTGTTTGACCTTCGAACACTGGATCGCACAGAGTTTTTGGAGGAACTCCAAACTCTGCATGAGGAGTACCAAGCAGAAGAAGCCACAGCAGCAGAACAAGCTCGTCTAGAGCAGCTGGCTCTTGAGGAAGCTGAGACCGCAACCATAGAAAAGGAAGATACGGTTGCTAAGTCAAAAGCTACACAGGCAGAACTGGATGAAGCATCTGCCAAAGTAACAAAGGTGCTAGCTCATCTTGACCTGGACTCATCTGTACTAGTGGACGTAGAACACTTTGTCACGTCACATGAAGAACCTACCGTCCAATCTGATAAGTCCGCGGATGATAGAGAGCTTGTTGTTGAAGCCTCCAAGCCAATGGAAGCCTTTGCAGCACAGCCTATTGCTGAAGATATCACCAGCTTCCCCATTGTTGATGCATCTACTGAAGCACATTCGGGCACACATCAACTGGTTCCCACTGGATCTTCAAGTCCAAGGGGCGTCAATCCCTTGCGATTTGCTGAACCACAAGGAATCTCAGAAGATCGTGTTCACGAGATAGTGCAACAGGCTCTGAGGCAACAACAGCTGAAGACCGAAGCCGCTTTTCAAGCTTTTCAGCAAAGACAACAGGCGGAGGCTGATCAACATCGTCTGATGCTGCAAAATGCAATCACTGAGCAGTTCATGAGTCTCTCACAGACGCTTGTGAACCAGATTCAAAACACAGCAGCCACCTTACTTGGACAAGTTGCTCATGCAGTTCTACCTGTCCAACCACAACCTCCACAACCAGCACCACCAATACAAGCACCACCAGAACAACCACCACCACCACCACATGAACCACCTCCACAGCCATAAGGTGACCATGATGACCAATTTTTTTTCTTTCCATCTTTCAAACCTTTTTGTTAATGACAAAGGGGGAGAAATTGGAATTTTGATGAGAGTAATAGCTAAACAATCTGTATTCAAAACATGAGGTGTTTATTTTCATAAATTCCGCATCCATATCATTGATATGTTTTTCACTCTGATATCTGTTATACATGATTTATACTTGCCTTTATATTTATCTGTTATCATATGCATAAGAAATGTTGAACTCAGGGGGAGTACTTCATTTCACTTTTATACTCTGGCATAACATAATCATCTCTGACTTGATACATTGTATTCTTATATGATTATGTGTCTGTTAACATCAAAATTTACCATTATTTGTCATCATCAAAAAGGGGGAGATTGTTAGGTTCTAAGACCTTGGACGATGTCCAACCCCTCGAATTTCGGTTTTGATGATAATAACTAAAGGATAAATTTTGAAGTATCTAATGATCTAGTTTGAGTGTTATAGGATTTACGTCGTCCAATTCCACAACGGTATTGTATCTCTCAAACTTGGACTTTATGTTTTAATAAAGAAAGCGTCCAGATGTGTTTTATAAGAATCCTACAGGCAGCGTCCAATGCTCCTGTGAGAGCAAGCGTCCAACGCTTGAATAAAACTCACCGTAGTTACTATCTTAAAAATACGTTTTCAGTGTTGACTCAATATAAGGCAACGATCACTCTCTCATATTTTAACATGCCATTCTATTTGATTTTTTCGAATAGTACTGAACAGGAATAGAAGAAGCTTCTCTCTGCAGAAAAAGTACAAGTAGGGGAGGCGCTACAAGTACGGCTGTCACTTCCATCTCCTCACCCTAAGTCAAAAAGTGACAACGGCCATATGCTACAGAAAGAATCACTCTTGGAAAAGGAACAAATCCCTCAACGGATACCTTTCAACAAGCTTCCTATATATAGAAGAATGAGCTCAAATATCAGACTGACGAAAAATTGATAAAGAGTTGAATCTCTGTCAAAACGACTGGACGATATATCTTAAGCAAAAAGAGCATTTCATCTTAGCTTTGCTAAGCGATTTTGTACATTCGTACTTACTGTAATATCCTCTCTGTGAGAGTTAAGTTTTACTTTTTATCTCAAACATTTCTGTTTGGAAAGCCAGGAGTGGCTTAGTGTTAAAGAATACTTGGGATTTGTGTTTAATCTCAAGGAGAGATTAAGGGTGTGCCAAAAGTGGCCTAGAGAATACTTGTAGCCAGAAGTGGCAAGGTTAGAATACTTGAGAGTAATCAGATTTTGATTAGTAGAACCCTTCAAAAGTTTTTGAAGGAGAACTGGACGTAGCTCAGTTGAGTGAACCAGTATAAAACTAAGTATTCTATTCTTTTGCCTTCTAGCTTACTTGCATTTCTTTTTAAACTATCTCTTCAACATACTACGAAAGGATTTCTATACACATTTTATCAAAGATTATCTATTACGTGTATTATAACGAAAAAGAAGAAGAGTAGTTTCTTTGGACAGTTGTTTTTAATCTGCTGGACGATAGCTTGTTTTTTCTGTTTTACTAAGTTCCTGTAAAACGTAAAGATACACTATCTTCACATTAGCTAAAGTTTTCCAAAGAAATTTTAAATACACTATTCAACCCCCCCTTCTAGTGTATTTCTCTATATTTCATTTAGATCTCACAAAAAAAAATTATAATCTTTTTATTATTTCGCCTCCCAAAGATATCGTGAAATTTTGATATTTCTATGACAATTACCAATCACATTAAAATGATAACAATCACATTAATAGTTTCGTTGATTAGTTTTTTGATCACAACGTTTTTAATAATTTCCATTATTAATCAGAGGAGATATGTATTTTTAATGAAATTAAACGAGATATCCTTAAATCTTTTAGGTCTTCTCTCATTTTACGCTAATTTGGAAAGGAATGATCTTTTTAGATCTCACAAAAAAAATTATAATCTTTTTATTATTTCCCCTCCCAAACATATCGTGAAATTTTGATATTTGTAAGACAATTACGAATCACATTAAAACGATAACAATCACATTAATAGTTTCCTTTATTAGTTTTTTATCACAACGTTTATAATAATTTCCATTAATAATGAGAGGAGATATGTATTTTTAAAAAAATTAAACGAGATATCCTGAAACTTTTTTGGGTCTTCTCTCATTTTACACTAATTTGGAAGGGAATGATCTTTTTAGATCTCACAAAAAAATTATAATCTTTTTATTATTTCCCCTCCCAAACATATCGTGAAATTTTGATATTTGTACGACAATTACCAATCACATTAAAACAATAACCATCACATTAAAACAATAACAATCACATTAATAGTTTCCTTTATTAGTTTTTTTATCACAACGTTTATAATAATTTCCATTATTAATGAGGGGAAATATGTATTTTTAATGAAATTAAACGAGATATCCTAAAGTTTTTTTAGGTTTTCTCACATTTTATGCCAATTTGGAATGGAATGATCTTTTTAGATCTCACAAAAAAAATTATAATCTTTTTATTATTTCGCCTCCCAAAGATATCGTGAAATTTTGATATTTCTATGACAATTACCAATCACATTAATAGTTTCGTTGATTAGTTTTTTGATCACAACGTTTTTAATAATTTCCATTATAAATAAGAGGAGATATGTATTTTTAATGAAATTAAATGAGATATCCTTAAATTTTTTAGGTCTTCTCTCATTTTATGATAATTTGGAAGGGAATGATCTGTTTAGATATCACAAAAAAAAAAATTAAAATCTTTTTATTTTTTGCCCTCCCAAACATATCATGAAATTTTGATATTTCTATGACAATTACCAATCACATTAAAACGATAACAATCACATTAATAGTTTCCTTTATTAGTTTTTTATCACAACGTTTATAATAATTTCCATTAATAATGAGAGGAGATATGTATTTTTAAAAAAATTAAACGAGATATCCTGAAACTTTTTTAGGTCTTCTCTCATTTTATACTAATTTGGAAGGGAATGATCTTTTTAGATCTCACAAAAAAATTATAATCTTTTTATTATTTCCCCTCCCAAACATATCGTGAAATTTTGATATTTCTATGACAATTACCAATCACATTAAAATGATAACAATCACATTAATAGTTTCCTTTATTTGTTTTTTATCACAATGTTTATAATAATTTCCATTGTTAATGAGAGGAGATATGTATTTTTAAAGAAATTAAACGAGATATCCTGAAATTTTTTTTGGTCTTCTCTCATTTTATGCCAATTTGGAAGGGAATGATAATTTTAGATCTCACAAAAAAAATTGTAATCTTTTTATTATTTCCCCTCGCAAACGTATCGTGAAATTTTGATATTTCTACGATAATTACCAATCACATTAAAATGATAACAATCACATTAATAGTTTCCTTTATTAGTTTTTTATCACAACGTTTATAATAATTTCCATTAATAAGGAGAGGAGATATGTATTTTAAAAAAATTAAACGAGATATCCTGAAATTTTTTTAGGTCTTCTCTCATTTTACACTAATTTGGAAGGGAATGATCTTTTTAGATCTCACAAAAAAAAATATAATCTTTTTATTATTTCACCTCCCAAAGATATCTGTAAATTTTGATATTTCTACGAAAATTACCAATCACATTAAAAAGATAACAATCACATTAATAGTTTCCTTTATTAGTTTTTTATCACAATGTTTATAATAATTGCCATTATTATTGAGAGGAAATATGTATTTTTAAAGAAATTAAACTAGATATCCTGAAATTTTTTTAGGTCTTGTCTCATTTTATGCCAATTTGGAACGGAATAATCTTTTTAGATCTCACAAAAAAAAATTATAATCTTTTTATTATTTCACCTCCCAAACATATCGTTAAATTTTGATATTTCTACGACAATTACCAATCACATTAAAATGATAACAATCACATTAATAGTTTCCTTTATTAGTTTTTTGATCACAACGTTTTTAATGGTTTCCATTGTTAATGAGAGGAGATATGTATTTTTAATGAAATCGAACGAGATATCCTTAAATCTTTTAGGTCTTCCCTCATTTTATGCCAATTTGGAAGGGAATGGTCTTTTTAGAAATCACAAAAAAAATTATAATCTTTTTATTATTTCCCCTCCCAAACATATCGCGAAATTTTGATATTTCTATGACAATTACCAATCACATTAATAGTTTCGTTGATTAGTTTTTTGATCACAACGTTTTTAATAATTTCCATTATAAATCAGAGGAGATATGTATTTTTAATGAAATTAAATGAGATATCCTTAAATTTTTTAGGTCTTCTCTCATTTTATGATAATTTGGAAGGGAATGATCTGTTTAGATATCACAAAAAAAAAAAAAAAATCTTTTTATTTTTTGCCCTCCCAAACATATCATGAAATTTTGATATTTCTATGACAATTACCAATCACATTAAAATGATAACAATCACATTAATAGTTTCCTTTATTAGTTTTTTATCACAACGTTTATAATAATGAGAGGAGATATGTATTTTTAAAAAAATTAAACGAGATATCCTGAAACTTTTTTAGGTCTTCTCTCATTTTATACTAATTTGGAAGGGAATGATCTTTTTAGATCTCACAAAAAAATTATAATCTTTTTATTATTTCCCCTCCCAAACATATCGTGAAATTTTGATATTTCTATGACAATTACCAATCACATTAAAATGATAACAATCACATTAATAGTTTCCTTTATTTGTTTTTTATCACAATGTTTATAATAATTTCCATTGTTAATGAGAGGAGATATGTATTTTTAAAGAAATTAAACGAGATATCCTGAAATTTTTTTTGGTCTTCTCTCATTTTATGCCAATTTGGAAGGGAATGATAATTTTAGATCTCACAAAAAAAATTGTAATCTTTTTATTATTTCCCCTCGCAAACGTATCGTGAAATTTTGATATTTCTACGATAATTACCAATCACATTAAAATGATAACAATCACATTAATAGTTTCCTTTATTAGTTTTTTATCACAACGTTTATAATAATTTCCATTAATAAGGAGAGGAGATATGTATTTTAAAAAAATTAAACGAGATATCCTGAAATTTTTTTAGGTCTTCTCTCATTTTACACTAATTTGGAAGGGAATGATCTTTTTAGATCTCACAAAAAAAAATATAATCTTTTTATTATTTCACCTCCCAAAGATATCTGTAAATTTTGATATTTCTACGAAAATTACCAATCACATTAAAAAGATAACAATCACATTAATAGTTTCCTTTATTAGTTTTTTATCACAATGTTTATAATAATTGCCATTATTATTGAGAGGAAATATGTATTTTTAAAGAAATTAAACTAGATATCCTGAAATTTTTTTAGGTCTTGTCTCATTTTATGCCAATTTGGAACGGAATAATCTTTTTAGATCTCACAAAAAAAAATTATAATCTTTTTATTATTTCACCTCCCAAACATATCGTTAAATTTTGATATTTCTACGACAATTACCAATCACATTAAAATGATAACAATCACATTAATAGTTTCCTTTATTAGTTTTTTGATCACAACGTTTTTAATGGTTTCCATTGTTAATGAGAGGAGATATGTATTTTTAATGAAATCGAACGAGATATCCTTAAATCTTTTAGGTCTTCCCTCATTTTATGCCAATTTGGAAGGGAATGATCTTTTTAGAAATCACAAAAAAAATTATAATCTTTTTATTATTTCCCCTCCCAAACATATCGCGAAATTTTGATATTTCTATGACAATTACCAATCACATTAATAGTTTCGTTGATTAGTTTTTTGATCACAACGTTTTTAATAATTTCCATTATAAATCAGAGGAGATATGTATTTTTAATGAAATTAAATGAGATATCCTTAAATTTTTTAGGTCTTCTCTCATTTTATGATAATTTGGAAGGGAATGATCTGTTTAGATATCACAAAAAAAAAAAAAAAATCTTTTTATTTTTTGCCCTCCCAAACATATCATGAAATTTTGATATTTCTATGACAATTACCAATCACATTAAAATGATAACAATCACATTAATAGTTTCCTTTATTAGTTTTTTATCACAACGTTTATAATAATGAGAGGAGATATGTATTTTTAAAAAAATTAAACGAGATATCCTGAAACTTTTTTAGGTCTTCTCTCATTTTATACTAATTTGGAAGGGAATGATCTTTTTAGATCTCACAAAAAAATTATAATCTTTTTATTATTTCCCCTCCCAAACATATCGTGAAATTTTGATATTTCTATGACAATTACCAATCACATTAAAATGATAACAATCACATTAATAGTTTCCTTTATTTGTTTTTTATCACAATGTTTATAATAATTTCCATTGTTAATGAGAGGAGATATGTATTTTTAAAGAAATTAAACGAGATATCCTGAAATTTTTTTTGGTCTTCTCTCATTTTATGCCAATTTGGAAGGGAATGATAATTTTAGATCTCACAAAAAAAATTGTAATCTTTTTATTATTTCCCCTCGCAAACGTATCGTGAAATTTTGATATTTCTACGATAATTACCAATCACATTAAAATGATAACAATCACATTAATAGTTTCCTTTATTAGTTTTTTATCACAACGTTTATAATAATTTCCATTAATAAGGAGAGGAGATATGTATTTTAAAAAAATTAAACGAGATATCCTGAAATTTTTTTAGGTCTTCTCTCATTTTACACTAATTTGGAAGGGAATGATCTTTTTAGATCTCACAAAAAAAAATATAATCTTTTTATTATTTCACCTCCCAAAGATATCTGTAAATTTTGATATTTCTACGAAAATTACCAATCACATTAAAAAGATAACAATCACATTAATAGTTTCCTTTATTAGTTTTTTATCACAATGTTTATAATAATTGCCATTATTATTGAGAGGAAATATGTATTTTTAAAGAAATTAAACTAGATATCCTGAAATTTTTTTAGGTCTTGTCTCATTTTATGCCAATTTGGAACGGAATAATCTTTTTAGATCTCACAAAAAAAAATTATAATCTTT
Organism: Pueraria montana var. lobata; assembly: GCA_026413185.1. Taxonomy (NCBI): domain Eukaryota; kingdom Viridiplantae; phylum Streptophyta; class Magnoliopsida; order Fabales; family Fabaceae; genus Pueraria; species Pueraria montana. The sequence continues at coordinate 312,873 of JAOZWA010000174.1, forward strand.
TTATTATTTCACCTCCCAAACATATCGTTAAATTTTGATATTTCTACGACAATTACCAATCACATTAAAATGATAACAATCACATTAATAGTTTCCTTTATTAGTTTTTTGATCACAACGTTTTTAATGGTTTCCATTGTTAATGAGAGGAGATATGTATTTTTAATGAAATCGAACGAGATATCCTTAAATCTTTTAGGTCTTCCCTCATTTTATGCCAATTTGGAAGGGAATGATCTTTTTAGAAATCACAAAAAAAATTATAATCTTTTTATTATTTCCCCTCCCAAACATATCGCGAAATTTTGATATTTCTATGACAATTACCAATCACATTAATAGTTTCGTTGATTAGTTTTTTGATCACAACGTTTTTAATAATTTCCATTATAAATCAGAGGAGATATGTATTTTTAATGAAATTAAATGAGATATCCTTAAATTTTTTAGGTCTTCTCTCATTTTATGATAATTTGGAAGGGAATGATCTGTTTAGATATCACAAAAAAAAAATTAAAATCTTTTTATTTTTTGCCCTCCCAAACATATCATGAAATTTTGATATTTCTATGACAATTACCAATCACATTAAAACGATAACAATCACATTAATAGTTTCCTTTATTAGTTTTTTATCACAACGTTTATAATAATTTCCATTAATAATGAGAGGAGATATGTATTTTTAAAAAAATTAAACGAGATATCCTGAAACTTTTTTAGGTCTTCTCTCATTTTATACTAATTTGGAAGGGAATGATCTTTTTAGATCTCACAAAAAAATTATAATCTTTTTATTATTTCCCCTCCCAAACATATCGTGAAATTTTGATATTTTTATGACAATTACCAATCACATTAAAATGATAACAATCACATTAATAGTTTCCTTTATTTGTTTTTTATCACAATGTTTATAATAATTTCCATTGTTAATGAGAGGAGATATGTATTTTTAAAGAAATTAAACGAGATATCCTGAAATTTTTTTTGGTCTTCTCTCATTTTATGCCAATTTGGAAGGGAATGATAATTTTAGATCTCACAAAAAAAATTGTAATCTTTTTATTATTTCCCCTCGCAAACGTATCGTGAAATTTTGATATTTCTACGATAATTACCAATCACATTAAAATGATAACAATCACATTAATAGTTTCCTTTATTAGTTTTTTATCACAACGTTTATAATAATTTCCATTAATAAGGAGAGGAGATATGTATTTTAAAAAAATTAAACGAGATATCCTGAAATTTTTTTAGGTCTTCTCTCATTTTACACTAATTTGGAAGGGAATGATCTTTTTAGATCTCACAAAAAAAAATATAATCTTTTTATTATTTCACCTCCCAAAGATATCTGTAAATTTTGATATTTCTACGAAAATTACCAATCACATTAAAAAGATAACAATCACATTAATAGTTTCCTTTATTAGTTTTTTATCACAATGTTTATAATAATTGCCATTATTATTGAGAGGAAATATGTATTTTTAAAGAAATTAAACTAGATATCCTGAAATTTTTTTAGGTCTTGTCTCATTTTATGCCAATTTGGAACGGAATAATCTTTTTAGATCTCACAAAAAAAAATTATAATCTTTTTATTATTTCACCTCCCAAACATATCGTTAAATTTTGATATTTCTACGACAATTACCAATCACATTAAAATGATAACAATCACATTAATAGTTTCCTTTATTAGTTTTTTGATCACAACGTTTTTAATGGTTTCCATTGTTAATGAGAGGAGATATGTATTTTTAATGAAATCGAACGAGATATCCTTAAATCTTTTAGGTCTTCCCTCATTTTATGCCAATTTGGAAGGGAATGATCTTTTTAGAAATCACAAAAAAAATTATAATCTTTTTATTATTTCCCCTCCCAAACATATCGCGAAATTTTGATATTTCTATGACAATTACCAATCACATTAATAGTTTCGTTGATTAGTTTTTTGATCACAACGTTTTTAATAATTTCCATTATAAATCAGAGGAGATATGTATTTTTAATGAAATTAAATGAGACATCCTTAAATTTTTTAGGTCTTCTCTCATTTTATGATAATTTGGAAGGGAATGATCTGTTTAGATATCACAAAAAAAAAATTAAAATCTTTTTATTTTTTGCCCTCCCAAACATATCATGAAATTTTGATATTTCTATGACAATTACCAATCACATTAAAACGATAACAATCACATTAATAGTTTCCTTTATTAGTTTTTTATCACAACGTTTATAATAATTTCCATTAATAATGAGAGGAGATATGTATTTTTAAAAAAATTAAACGAGATATCCTGAAACTTTTTTAGGTCTTCTCTCATTTTATACTAATTTGGAAGGGAATGATCTTTTTAGATCTCACAAAAAAATTATAATCTTTTTATTATTTCCCCTCCCAAACATATCGTGAAATTTTGATATTTCTATGACAATTACCAATCACATTAAAATGATAACAATCACATTAATAGTTTCCTTTATTTGTTTTTTATCACAATGTTTATAATAATTTCCATTGTTAATGAGAGGAGATATGTATTTTTAAAGAAATTAAACGAGATATCCTGAAATTTTTTTTGGTCTTCTCTCATTTTATGCCAATTTGGAAGGGAATGATAATTTTAGATCTCACAAAAAAAATTGTAATCTTTTTATTATTTCCCCTCGCAAACGTATCGTGAAATTTTGATATTTCTACGATAATTACCAATCACATTAAAATGATAACAATCACATTAATAGTTTCCTTTATTAGTTTTTTATCACAACGTTTATAATAATTTCCATTAATAAGGAGAGGAGATATGTATTTTAAAAAAATTAAACGAGATATCCTGAAATTTTTTTAGGTCTTCTCTCATTTTACACTAATTTGGAAGGGAATGATCTTTTTAGATCTCACAAAAAAAAATATAATCTTTTTATTATTTCACCTCCCAAAGATATCTGTAAATTTTGATATTTCTACGAAAATTACCAATCACATTAAAAAGATAACAATCACATTAATAGTTTCCTTTATTAGTTTTTTATCACAATGTTTATAATAATTGCCATTATTATTGAGAGGAAATATGTATTTTTAAAGAAATTAAACTAGATATCCTGAAATTTTTTTAGGTCTTGTCTCATTTTATGCCAATTTGGAACGGAATAATCTTTTTAGATCTCACAAAAAAAAATTATAATCTTTTTATTATTTCACCTCCCAAACATATCGTTAAATTTTGATATTTCTACGACAATTACCAATCACATTAAAATGATAACAATCACATTAATAGTTTCCTTTATTAGTTTTTTGATCACAACGTTTTTAATGGTTTCCATTGTTAATGAGAGGAGATATGTATTTTTAATGAAATCGAACGAGATATCCTTAAATCTTTTAGGTCTTCCCTCATTTTATGCCAATTTGGAAGGGAATGATCTTTTTAGAAATCACAAAAAAAATTATAATCTTTTTATTATTTCCCCTCCCAAACATATCGCGAAATTTTGATATTTCTATGACAATTACCAATCACATTAATAGTTTCGTTGATTAGTTTTTTGATCACAACGTTTTTAATAATTTCCATTATAAATCAGAGGAGATATGTATTTTTAATGAAATTAAATGAGACATCCTTAAATTTTTTAGGTCTTCTCTCATTTTATGATAATTTGGAAGGGAATGATCTGTTTAGATATCACAAAAAAAAAATTAAAATCTTTTTATTTTTTGCCCTCCCAAACATATCATGAAATTTTGATATTTCTATGACAATTACCAATCACATTAAAACGATAACAATCACATTAATAGTTTCCTTTATTAGTTTTTTATCACAACGTTTATAATAATTTCCATTAATAATGAGAGGAGATATGTATTTTTAAAAAAATTAAACGAGATATCCTGAAACTTTTTTAGGTCTTCTCTCATTTTATACTAATTTGGAAGGGAATGATCTTTTTAGATCTCACAAAAAAATTATAATCTTTTTATTATTTCCCCTCCCAAACATATCGTGAAATTTTGATATTTCTATGACAATTACCAATCACATTAAAATGATAACAATCACATTAATAGTTTCCTTTATTTGTTTTTTATCACAATGTTTATAATAATTTCCATTGTTAATGAGAGGAGATATGTATTTTTAAAGAAATTAAACGAGATATCCTGAAATTTTTTTTGGTCTTCTCTCATTTTATGCCAATTTGGAAGGGAATGATAATTTTAGATCTCACAAAAAAAATTGTAATCTTTTTATTATTTCCCCTCGCAAACGTATCGTGAAATTTTGATATTTCTACGATAATTACCAATCACATTAAAATGATAACAATCACATTAATAGTTTCCTTTATTAGTTTTTTATCACAACGTTTATAATAATTTCCATTAATAAGGAGAGGAGATATGTATTTTAAAAAAATTAAACGAGATATCCTGAAATTTTTTTAGGTCTTCTCTCATTTTACACTAATTTGGAAGGGAATGATCTTTTTAGATCTCACAAAAAAAAATATAATCTTTTTATTATTTCACCTCCCAAAGATATCTGTAAATTTTGATATTTCTACGAAAATTACCAATCACATTAAAAAGATAACAATCACATTAATAGTTTCCTTTATTAGTTTTTTATCACAATGTTTATAATAATTGCCATTATTATTGAGAGGAAATATGTATTTTTAAAGAAATTAAACTAGATATCCTGAAATTTTTTTAGGTCTTGTCTCATTTTATGCCAATTTGGAACGGAATAATCTTTTTAGATCTCACAAAAAAAAATTATAATCTTTTTATTATTTCACCTCCCAAACATATCGTTAAATTTTGATATTTCTACGACAATTACCAATCACATTAAAATGATAACAATCACATTAATAGTTTCCTTTATTAGTTTTTTGATCACAACGTTTTTAATGGTTTCCATTGTTAATGAGAGGAGATATGTATTTTTAATGAAATCGAACGAGATATCCTTAAATCTTTTAGGTCTTCCCTCATTTTATGCCAATTTGGAAGGGAATGATCTTTTTAGAAATCACAAAAAAAATTATAATCTTTTTATTATTTCCCCTCCCAAACATATCGCAAAATTTTGATATTTCTATGACAATTACCAATCACATTAATAGTTTCGTTGATTAGTTTTTTGATCACAACGTTTTTAATAATTTCCATTATAAATCAGAGGAGATATGTATTTTTAATGAAATTAAATGAGATATCCTTAAATTTTTTAGGTCTTCTCTCATTTTATGATAATTTGGAAGGGAATGATCTGTTTAGATATCACAAAAAAAAAAAAAAAATCTTTTTATTTTTTGCCCTCCCAAACATATCATGAAATTTTGATATTTCTATGACAATTACCAATCACATTAAAACGATAACAATCACATTAATAGTTTCCTTTATTAGTTTTTTATCACAACGTTTATAATAATGAGAGGAGATATGTATTTTTAAAAAAATTAAACGAGATATCCTGAAACTTTTTTAGGTCTTCTCTCATTTTATACTAATTTGGAAGGGAATGATCTTTTTAGATCTCACAAAAAAATTATAATCTTTTTATTATTTCCCCTCCCAAACATATCGTGAAATTTTGATATTTCTATGACAATTACCAATCACATTAAAATGATAACAATCACATTAATAGTTTCCTTTATTTGTTTTTTATCACAATGTTTATAATAATTTCCATTGTTAATGAGAGGAGATATGTATTTTTAAAGAAATTAAACGAGATATCCTGAAATTTTTTTTGGTCTTCTCTCATTTTATGCCAATTTGGAAGGGAATGATAATTTTAGATCTCACAAAAAAAATTGTAATCTTTTTATTATTTCCCCTCGCAAACGTATCGTGAAATTTTGATATTTCTACGATAATTACCAATCACATTAAAATGATAACAATCACATTAATAGTTTCCTTTATTAGTTTTTTATCACAACGTTTATAATAATTTCCATTAATAAGGAGAGGAGATATGTATTTTAAAAAAATTAAACGAGATATCCTGAAATTTTTTTAGGTCTTCTCTCATTTTACACTAATTTGGAAGGGAATGATCTTTTTAGATCTCACAAAAAAAAATATAATCTTTTTATTATTTCACCTCCCAAAGATATCTGTAAATTTTGATATTTCTACGAAAATTACCAATCACATTAAAAAGATAACAATCACATTAATAGTTTCCTTTATTAGTTTTTTATCACAATGTTTATAATAATTGCCATTATTATTGAGAGGAAATATGTATTTTTAAAGAAATTAAACTAGATATCCTGAAATTTTTTTAGGTCTTGTCTCATTTTATGCCAATTTGGAACGGAATAATCTTTTTAGATCTCACAAAAAAAAATTATAATCTTTTTATTATTTCACCTCCCAAACATATCGTTAAATTTTGATATTTCTACGACAATTACCAATCACATTAAAATGATAACAATCACATTAATAGTTTCCTTTATTAGTTTTTTGATCACAACGTTTTTAATGGTTTCCATTGTTAATGAGAGGAGATATGTATTTTTAATGAAATCGAACGAGATATCCTTAAATCTTTTAGGTCTTCCCTCATTTTATGCCAATTTGGAAGGGAATGATCTTTTTAGAAATCACAAAAAAAATTATAATCTTTTTATTATTTCCCCTCCCAAACATATCGCGAAATTTTGATATTTCTATGACAATTACCAATCACATTAATAGTTTCGTTGATTAGTTTTTTTATCACAACGTTTTTAATAATTTCCATTATAAATCAGAGGAGATATGTATTTTTAATGAAATTAAATGAGATATCCTTAAATTTTTTAGGTCTTCTCTCATTTTATGATAATTTGGAAGGGAATGATCTGTTTAGATATCACAAAAAAAAAAAAAAAATCTTTTTATTTTTTGCCCTCCCAAACATATCATGAAATTTTGATATTTCTATGACAATTACCAATCACATTAAAACGATAACAATCACATTAATAGTTTCCTTTATTAGTTTTTTATCACAACGTTTATAATAATGAGAGGAGATATGTATTTTTAAAAAAATTAAACGAGATATCCTGAAACTTTTTTAGGTCTTCTCTCATTTTATACTAATTTGGAAGGGAATGATCTTTTTAGATCTCACAAAAAAATTATAATCTTTTTATTATTTCCCCTCCCAAACATATCGTGAAATTTTGATATTTCTATGACAATTACCAATCACATTAAAATGATAACAATCACATTAATAGTTTCCTTTATTTGTTTTTTATCACAATGTTTATAATAATTTCCATTGTTAATGAGAGGAGATATGTATTTTTAAAGAAATTAAACGAGATATCCTGAAATTTTTTTTGGTCTTCTCTCATTTTATGCCAATTTGGAAGGGAATGATAATTTTAGATCTCACAAAAAAAATTGTAATCTTTTTATTATTTCCCCTCGCAAACGTATCGTGAAATTTTGATATTTCTACGATAATTACCAATCACATTAAAATGATAACAATCACATTAATAGTTTCCTTTATTAGTTTTTTATCACAACGTTTATAATAATTTCCATTAATAAGGAGAGGAGATATGTATTTTAAAAAAATTAAACGAGATATCCTGAAATTTTTTTAGGTCTTCTCTCATTTTACACTAATTTGGAAGGGAATGATCTTTTTAGATCTCACAAAAAAAAATATAATCTTTTTATTATTTCACCTCCCAAAGATATCTGTAAATTTTGATATTTCTACGAAAATTACCAATCACATTAAAAAGATAACAATCACATTAATAGTTTCCTTTATTAGTTTTTTATCACAATGTTTATAATAATTGCCATTATTATTGAGAGGAAATATGTATTTTTAAAGAAATTAAACTAGATATCCTGAAATTTTTTTAGGTCTTGTCTCATTTTATGCCAATTTGGAACGGAATAATCTTTTTAGATCTCACAAAAAAAAATTATAATCTTTTTATTATTTCACCTCCCAAACATATCGTTAAATTTTGATATTTCTACGACAATTACCAATCACATTAAAATGATAACAATCACATTAATAGTTTCCTTTATTAGTTTTTTGATCACAACGTTTTTAATGGTTTCCATTGTTAATGAGAGGAGATATGTATTTTTAATGAAATCGAACGAGATATCCTTAAATCTTTTAGGTCTTCCCTCATTTTATGCCAATTTGGAAGGGAATGATCTTTTTAGAAATCACAAAAAAAATTATAATCTTTTTATTATTTCCCCTCCCAAACATATCGCGAAATTTTGATATTTCTATGACAATTACCAATCACATTAATAGTTTCGTTGATTAGTTTTTTTATCACAACGTTTTTAATAATTTCCATTATAAATCAGAGGAGATATGTATTTTTAATGAAATTAAATGAGATATCCTTAAATTTTTTAGGTCTTCTCTCATTTTATGATAATTTGGAAGGGAATGATCTGTTTAGATATCACAAAAAAAAAATTAAAATCTTTTTATTTTTTGCCCTCCCAAACATATCATGAAATTTTGATATTTCTATGACAATTACCAATCACATTAAAACGATAACAATCACATTAATAGTTTCCTTTATTAGTTTTTTATCACAACGTTTATAATAATTTCCATTAATAATGAGAGGAGATATGTATTTTTAAAAAAATTAAACGAGATATCCTGAAACTTTTTTAGGTCTTCTCTCATTTTATACTAATTTGGAAGGGAATGATCTTTTTAGATCTCACAAAAAAATTATAATCTTTTTATTATTTCCCCTCCCAAACATATCGTGAAATTTTGATATTTCTATGACAATTACCAATCACATTAAAATGATAACAATCACATTAATAGTTTCCTTTATTTGTTTTTTATCACAATGTTTATAATAATTTCCATTGTTAATGAGAGGAGATATGTATTTTTAAAGAAATTAAACGAGATATCCTGAAATTTTTTTTGGTCTTCTCTCATTTTATGCCAATTTGGAAGGGAATGATAATTTTAGATCTCACAAAAAAAATTGTAATCTTTTTATTATTTCCCCTCGCAAACGTATCGTGAAATTTTGATATTTCTACGATAATTACCAATCACATTAAAATGATAACAATCACATTAATAGTTTCCTTTATTAGTTTTTTATCACAACGTTTATAATAATTTCCATTAATAAGGAGAGGAGATATGTATTTTAAAAAAATTAAACGAGATATCCTGAAATTTTTTTAGGTCTTCTCTCATTTTACACTAATTTGGAAGGGAATGATCTTTTTAGATCTCACAAAAAAAAATATAATCTTTTTATTATTTCACCTCCCAAAGATATCTGTAAATTTTGATATTTCTACGAAAATTACCAATCACATTAAAAAGATAACAATCACATTAATAGTTTCCTTTATTAGTTTTTTATCACAATGTTTATAATAATTGCCATTATTATTGAGAGGAAATATGTATTTTTAAAGAAATTAAACTAGATATCCTGAAATTTTTTTAGGTCTTGTCTCATTTTATGCCAATTTGGAACGGAATAATCTTTTTAGATCTCACAAAAAAAAATTATAATCTTTTTATTATTTCACCTCCCAAACATATCGTTAAATTTTGATATTTCTACGACAATTACCAATCACATTAAAATGATAACAATCACATTAATAGTTTCCTTTATTAGTTTTTTGATCACAACGTTTTTAATGGTTTCCATTGTTAATGAGAGGAGATATGTATTTTTAATGAAATCGAACGAGATATCCTTAAATCTTTTAGGTCTTCCCTCATTTTATGCCAATTTGGAAGGGAATGATCTTTTTAGAAATCACAAAAAAAATTATAATCTTTTTATTATTTCCCCTCCCAAACATATCGCGAAATTTTGATATTTCTATGACAATTACCAATCACATTAATAGTTTCGTTGATTAGTTTTTTGATCACAACGTTTTTAATAATTTCCATTATAAATCAGAGGAGATATGTATTTTTAATGAAATTAAATGAGATATCCTTAAATTTTTTAGGTCTTCTCTCATTTTATGATAATTTGGAAGGGAATGATCTGTTTAGATATCACAAAAAAAAAATTAAAATCTTTTTATTTTTTGCCCTCCCAAACATATCATGAAATTTTGATATTTCTATGACAATTACCAATCACATTAAAACGATAACAATCACATTAATAGTTTCCTTTATTAGTTTTTTATCACAACGTTTATAATAATTTCCATTAATAATGAGAGGAGATATGTATTTTTAAAAAAATTAAACGAGATATCCTGAAACTTTTTTAGGTCTTCTCTCATTTTATACTAATTTGGAAGGGAATGATCTTTTTAGATCTCACAAAAAAATTATAATCTTTTTATTATTTCCCCTCCCAAACATATCGTGAAATTTTGATATTTCTATGACAATTACCAATCACATTAAAATGATAACAATCACATTAATAGTTTCCTTTATTTGTTTTTTATCACAATGTTTATAATAATTTCCATTGTTAATGAGAGGAGATATGTATTTTTAAAGAAATTAAACGAGATATCCTGAAATTTTTTTTGGTCTTCTCTCATTTTATGCCAATTTGGAAGGGAATGATAATTTTAGATCTCACAAAAAAAATTGTAATCTTTTTATTATTTCCCCTCGCAAACGTATCGTGAAATTTTGATATTTCTACGATAATTACCAATCACATTAAAATGATAACAATCACATTAATAGTTTCCTTTATTAGTTTTTTATCACAACGTTTATAATAATTTCCATTAATAAGGAGAGGAGATATGTATTTTAAAAAAATTAAACGAGATATCCTGAAATTTTTTTAGGTCTTCTCTCATTTTACACTAATTTGGAAGGGAATGATCTTTTTAGATCTCACAAAAAAAAATATAATCTTTTTATTATTTCACCTCCCAAAGATATCTGTAAATTTTGATATTTCTACGAAAATTACCAATCACATTAAAAAGATAACAATCACATTAATAGTTTCCTTTATTAGTTTTTTATCACAATGTTTATAATAATTGCCATTATTATTGAGAGGAAATATGTATTTTTAAAGAAATTAAACTAGATATCCTGAAATTTTTTTAGGTCTTGTCTCATTTTATGCCAATTTGGAACGGAATAATCTTTTTAGATCTCACAAAAAAAAATTATAATCTTTTTATTATTTCACCTCCCAAACATATCGTTAAATTTTGATATTTCTACGACAATTACCAATCACATTAAAATGATAACAATCACATTAATAGTTTCCTTTATTAGTTTTTTGATCACAACGTTTTTAATGGTTTCCATTGTTAATGAGAGGAGATATGTATTTTTAATGAAATCGAACGAGATATCCTTAAATCTTTTAGGTCTTCCCTCATTTTATGCCAATTTGGAAGGGAATGATCTTTTTAGAAATCACAAAAAAAATTATAATCTTTTTATTATTTCCCCTCCCAAACATATCGCGAAATTTTGATATTTCTATGACAATTACCAATCACATTAATAGTTTCGTTGATTAGTTTTTTGATCACAACGTTTTTAATAATTTCCATTATAAATCAGAGGAGATATGTATTTTTAATGAAATTAAATGAGATATCCTTAAATTTTTTAGGTCTTCTCTCATTTTATGATAATTTGGAAGGGAATGATCTGTTTAGATATCACAAAAAAAAAATTAAAATCTTTTTATTTTTTGCCCTCCCAAACATATCATGAAATTTTGATATTTCTATGACAATTACCAATCACATTAAAACGATAACAATCACATTAATAGTTTCCTTTATTAGTTTTTTATCACAACGTTTATAATAATTTCCATTAATAATGAGAGGAGATATGTATTTTTAAAAAAATTAAACGAGATATCCTGAAACTTTTTTAGGTCTTCTCTCATTTTATACTAATTTGGAAGGGAATGATCTTTTTAGATCTCACAAAAAAATTATAATCTTTTTATTATTTCCCCTCCCAAACATATCGTGAAATTTTGATATTTCTATGACAATTACCAATCACATTAAAATGATAACAATCACATTAATAGTTTCCTTTATTTGTTTTTTATCACAATGTTTATAATAATTTCCATTGTTAATGAGAGGAGATATGTATTTTTAAAGAAATTAAACGAGATATCCTGAAATTTTTTTTGGTCTTCTCTCATTTTATGCCAATTTGGAAGGGAATGATAATTTTAGATCTCACAAAAAAAATTGTAATCTTTTTATTATTTCCCCTCGCAAACGTATCGTGAAATTTTGATATTTCTACGATAATTACCAATCACATTAAAATGATAACAATCACATTAATAGTTTCCTTTATTAGTTTTTTATCACAACGTTTATAATAATTTACATTAATAAGGAGAGGAGATATGTATTTTAAAAAAATTAAACGAGATATCCTGAAATTTTTTTAGGTCTTCTCTCATTTTACACTAATTTGGAAGGGAATGATCTTTTTAGATCTCACAAAAAAAATATAATCTTTTTATTATTTCACCTCCCAAAGATATCTGTAAATTTTGATATTTCTACGAAAATTACCAATCACATTAAAAAGATAACAATCACATTAATAGTTTCCTTTATTAGTTTTTTATCACAATGTTTATAATAATTGCCATTATTATTGAGAGGAAATATGTATTTTTAAAGAAATTAAACTAGATATCCTGAAATTTTTTTAGGTCTTGTCTCATTTTATGCCAATTTGGAACGGAATAATCTTTTTAGATCTCACAAAAAAAAATTATAATCTTTTTATTATTTCACCTCCCAAACATATCGTTAAATTTTGATATTTCTACGACAATTACCAATCACATTAAAATGATAACAATCACATTAATAGTTTCCTTTATTAGTTTTTGATCACAACGTTTATAATAATTTCCATTAATAAGGAGAGGAGATATGTATTTTAAAAAAATTAAACGAGATATCCTGAAACTTTTTTAGGTCTTCTCTCATTTTATACTAATTTGGAAGTGAATGATCTTTTTAGATCTCACAAAAAAAATTATAATCTTTTTATTATTTGACCTCCCAAAGATATCGTTAAATTTGATATTTCTACAAAAATTACCAATCACATTAAAAAGATAACAATCACAATAATAGTTTCCTTTATTAGTTTTTTATCACAGTGTTTATAATAATTTCCATTATTAATGAGAGGAGATATGTATTTTTAATGAAATTAAACTAGATATCCTGAAATTTTTTTACGTCTTCTCTCATTTTATGCCAATTTGGAAGGGAATGATCTTTTTAGATCTCACAAAAAAAAATTAGAATGTTTTTATTATTTCCCCTCCCAAACATATCGTGAAATTTTGATATTTCTACGACAATTACCAATCACATTAAAACGATAACAATCACATTAATAGTTTCCTTTATTAGTTTTTTATCACAATTTTTAAAATAATTTCCATTATTAATGACAGCAGATATGTAATTTGAAACAAATTAAACGATATATCCTGAATTTTTTTAGGTATTCTCTCATTTTATGCCAATTTGGAAGGGAATGATCTTTTTAGATCTCACAAAAAAAAAATAGAATGTTTTTATTATTTCCCCTCCCAAACATATCGTGAAATTTTGATATTTCTACGACAATTACCAATCACATTAAAACGATAACAATCACATTAATAGTTTCCTTTATTAGTTTTTTATCACAATGTTTAAAATAATTTCCATTATTAATGAGAGGAGATATGTAATTTTAAACAAATTAAACGAGATATCTTGAAATTTTTTTAGGTCTTCTCTCATTTTACGCTAATTTGGAAGGGAATGATCTTTTTAGATCTCAGAAAAAAAACTATAATCTTTTTATTATTTCACCTCCCAAAGATATCGTTAAATTTTATATTTCTACGAAAATTACCAATCGCATTAAAAAGCTAACAATCCCATTAATAGTTTCCTTTATTAGTTTTTTATCACAACGTTTATAATAATTTCCATTATTAATGAGAGGAAAAATGTATTTTTAATGAAATTAAACGAGATATGCTGAATTTTTTTTAGGTTTTCTCACATTTTATGCCAATTTGGAAGGGAATGATCTTTTTATATCTCACAAAAAAAATTATAATCTTTTTATTATTTCGCCTCCCAAACATATCATGAAATTTTGATATTTCTACGACAATTACCAATCACATTAAAATGATATCAATCACATTAATAGTTTCCTTGATTAGTTTTTTGATCACAACGTCTTTAATAATTTCCATTATTAATCAGAGGAGATATGTATTTTGTAACATCCTCATTTTATTAATTGTACGCATTTATATATGTATATTATTAACATTTATGCACTATATTTTATAGAAACCTTATGTACATATTCTCTTAATGAAATTAATACAGTTCTACTCAGAAGAATTTTCTGAATTTGTAAATGTCTCTGTTTTTGCTGAAATTGATAGTTGACTGGACTGCTATGTCAGACAGCTGTCCAGGATAAAATTTCAAGTATAGAATTTTGAACTCATTTATAACTTAAAAGAAAGGTAATAGAATATAGATTAAAAATATATACAGATAAAGAATTAAAATGCTTATTCAGAATTGTTAGGATTTTCTGAAAGTTAGAACTTTGAGAAATTATTACGGTAAAATTTTAAGACAGAAAATTTAGAGAAAATTCATAGGATATCTATAGAATTATCTAATAATTGTAATATACTTAGAATAATTATTAAAAATGTTTAACCAAGAAAAATTTAAATTAGAACCTTAACCAATCAAAAAGTGACAACTTAGGTTTTTCTAATGTCACTAAATTAAGCTAATTAGGCTTGGATTAAGAGATAAGTAAGACACTACCCCAAGGTTTTTGATAGTGAGGAATCCATTGGTGATGTTATCTTCTTCAAATTCTAATCACATTGTAAAATAATTAGCAGCCCTAATTACCTTCTAGAATTTTCTACAAAGTGCTTGAAATGTTGACTTTTGGGGTAGGCAAGTGACTTGGAACTCCTTGGCTGTCCAAGTGGGCTGGAAAGGCTTGGCAAGTGGACTTCCCTTGGTCCAATTGAGCTGCTGGACGTGCAGGCAGCAGCTGGACTTGAAGGCAAAGTCCAATTTGGTTAATAAAATTTTTTAGAAGCATTTAACTTAAGTAAAAGGAGAAAAAAATCACCAAAAACTCAAAAACAGAACCATGAGTCTCCAAACCCAGCAGCTGCAGTTTTCATTTCAATTTCATCTTAACTTCATCATCTCATCTCAAATTAAGAAACCAAACCATCCAAACTCCCTAAACCCTAAGCTAATCGGCAAAAAGGAAAAGAAATTGGAGGAAATCTCAAAAATTCCTACAAGACCAAGGAGTGAGGGAGAAAGGAATTCAAGGCTTTTTCTTCAATTAAAGAGTTTAAGGTAAGGATCTAGGCATTTAATTTCAATTAGAACCCTTGGAATTAGAAGAAAACATGTTGTAGGGTTAAATTCAATTTTTGACCTAAAATCATGAAAACTTGAAATTGATTTAGGGGTTTTGTGTTTTTGATGCTTGTGATTGAAATTCATGGATTGGAATGATGTTTGATTGAATTTTTAAGGTGTTGTAATGGTTGAAATTTGGTTTGTTGAATTTTGATTGAAATTGTGATTTGATTGAATTTTGGTTGGAATTGGAGTTTGTAGCTTTGGAAGAATATGTTGAGAATGGTAGTGAGACCATTCGGCCAGCCCTAAATGCAAGGGATATTATGTGGAAATTTTTGTAAAATCAAGGGCAAAATGGTCATTTTACATGTAGGGACAAAATGGGAATTTTTGAAAAAGAGCAAGGGTAATTTGGTCATTTCAAAATTTAGGACATAGATGGAATTTTAGAAAAGATTAAGGGTATTTTAGTAACTTTACCTAATAGTGAATTTTTATAATTTTTATGTGATTGCTTAATATTAATTGTTTGTTTATTAGCATCATTGTCATATTGCATAAGCTTGAGTTCTTGGAAAATACAAAGATTTCAAATGAGAAATGAGTATTTATGGGGGAATTGATTTCCAGGACTGTGTTGACTGACCGGACTACGGTAGTCATGTATTTGAAAATATGATTGAGATTATGAACAGAGAACTGTGTTGACTGACCGGACTGCGGTAGTCATGTATTTGAAAATATGATTGAGATTATGAACATAGAACTGTGTTGACTGACCGGACTGCGGTAGTCATGTATTTGAAAAGATGATTGAGATTGTGAACAGAGAATATGATAGTCCTGAGAAATGGGTGAGCAGAGTAAGTTAGACAGGACCGTATAGTCTGTGATTATATAATCTGTGGGGTGAAGGATATTGGCAATTCCACATAGGACCGTAATCTGGAGCGCAGATACTGTCGTGGTGGCCTTCCGGGTATCCTGACCTCCTAATTCTGTTTAGTTTATTCGCGTTTAGTAGGGGCTGATAGCTGAATTACGTGAGGTAATGGTAGGCCAGTTACTTACTAAACACTCAAAGGGGAAGTCTCCATGGAGCAGGGTCAAAAATGAATTTGAGTCAAAAAATTGCATTTGCATAAATCATACTGCATTTAATTATGTGTGTAATTAATTAAATTGTTATGATGTGTAATTGTTTGAAATTGTTTTAATTCTATGAGAAATTAAATGCCTGATCCGGTAATGTTGTCCCCAGATTCTAGGGGAGTGTGATTGCAGGTATTTGGAAGATTAATTAGAAGTTACAGATGCAGACATGGTCCAGAGCTATAGGATGGGGACTATTTTGGGTAGACAATAATGTTGTAGTAGTTAGAATTATTTTGTAGCAGTGTTTATATAAATTTTAATGATGTAAATTACAGAACATATTTTGGATTGTAATAGAACGTATCAGAACTTTGAAATAAATATATAAAATAAATTAAATAGTTAAATTATGTTTTATAAGAAAGGGGGGTTACATATTTTTAAAGAAATTAAACGAGATATCCTAAAATTTTTTTAGGTCTTCTCTCATTTTATGCCAATTTGGAAGGGAATGATCTTTTTAGATCTCACAAAAAAAATTATAATCTTTTTATTATTTCACCTCCCAAAGATATCGTTAAATTTGATATTTCTACGAAAATTACCAATCACATTAAAAAGATAACAATCCCATTAATAGTTTCCTTTATTAGTTTTTTATCACAACGTTTGTAATAATTTCCATTATTGATGAGACGAAAAATGTATTTTTAATGAAATTAAACGAGATATCTTGAATTTATTTTAGGTTTTCTCACATTTTATGCCAATTTGGAAGGGAATGATCTTTTTAGATCTCACAAAAAAAATTATAATCTTTTTATTATTTCGCATCCCAAACATATCGTGAAATTTTGATATTTCTACGACAATTACCAATCACATTAAAATGATATCAATCACATTAATAGTTTCCTTGATTAGTTTTTTGTTCACAACGTCTTTAATAATTTCCATTATTAATCAGAGGAGATATGTATTTTTAAAGAAATTAAACGAGATATCCTGAAATTTTTTTAGGTCTTCTCTCATTTTATGCCAATTTGGAAGGGAATGATCTTTTTAGATCTCACAAAAAAAATTATAATCTTTTTATTATTTCACCTCCCAAAGATATCGTTAAATTTGATATTTCTACGAAAATTACCAATCACATTAAAAAGATAACAATCCCATTAATAGTTTCCTTTATTAGTTTTTTTATCACTACGTTTATAATAATTTCCATTATTGATGAGACGAAAAATGTATTTTTAATGAAATTAAACGAGATATCCTGAATTTATTTTAGGTTTTCTCACATTTTATGCCAATTTGGAAGGGAATGATCTTTTTAGATCTCACAAAAAAAATTATAATCTTTTTATTATTTCGCGTCCCAAACATATCGTGAAATTTTGATATTTCTACGACAATTACCAATCACATTAAAATGATATCAATCACATTAATAGTTTCCTTGATTAGTTTTTTTGATCACAACGTCTTTAATAATTTCCATTATTAATCAGAGGAGATATGTATTTTTAAAGAAATTAAACGAGATATCCTGAAATTTTTTTAGGTCTTCTCTCATTTTATGCCAATTTGGAAGGGAATGATCTTTTTAGATCTCACAAAAAAAATTATAATCTTTTTATTATTTCACCTCCCAAAGATATCGTTAAATTTGATATTTCTACGAAAATTACCAATCACATTAAAAAGATAACAATCCCATTAATAGTTTCCTTTATTAGTTTTTTTATCACAACGTTTATAATAATTTCCATTATTGATGAGACGAAAAATGTATTTTTAATGAAATTAAACGAGATATCCTGAATTTATTTTAGGTTTTCTCACATTTTATGCCAATTTGGAAGGGAATGATCTTTTTAGATCTCACAAAAAAAATTATAATCTTTTTATTATTTCGCGTCCCAAACATATCGTGAAATTTTGATATTTCTACGACAATTACCAATCACATTAAAATGATATCAATCACATTAATAGTTTCCTTGATTAGTTTTTTTGATCACAACGTCTTTAATAATTTCCATTATTAATCAGAGGAGATATGTATTTTTAAAGAAATTAAACGAGATATCCTGAAATTTTTTTAGGTCTTCTCTCATTTTATGCCAATTTGGAAGGGAATGATCTTTTTAGATCTCACAAAAATAATCTTTTTATTATTTCCCCTCCCAAACGTATCGTGAAATTTTCATATTTCTACGACAATTACCAATCACATTTAAACGATAACAATCACATTAATAGTTTCCTTTATTAGTTTTTTATCACAACGTTTAAAATAGTTTCCATTATTAATGAGAGGAGATATCTATTTTAAAAGAATTAACCGAGATATCCCAAAAATTTTTTAGGTGTTCTCTCATTTTACGCTAATTTGGAAGGGAATGATCTTTTTAGATCTTACAAAATAAAGTATAATCTTTTTATTATTTCACCTCCCAAAGATATCGTTAAATTTTGATATTTCTACGAAAATTACCAATCACATTAAAAAGATAACAATCACATTAATAGTTTCCTTTATTAGTTTTTTATCACAACGTTTATAATAATTTCCATTATTAATGAGAGGAGATATGTTTTTTTAATGAAATTAAACTAGATATCCTAAAATTTTTTTACGTCTTCTCTCATTTTATGCCAATTTGGAAGGGAATGATCTCTTTAGATCTCACGAAAAAAAAATTGTAATCTTTTTATTATTTCCCCTCCCAAACATATCGTGAAATTTTGATATTTCTACGACAATTACCAATCAAATTTAAACGATAACAACCACATTAATAGTTTCCTTAATTAGTTGTTTTATTACAACATTTATAATAATTTCCATTATTAACGAGAGGAGATATGTATTTTTAATGAAATTCAACGAGATATCTTGAAATTTTTTTAGGTCTTATCTCATTTTATGCCAATTTGGAAGGGAATGATCTTTTTAGATCACACAAAAAAAAATTATAATCTTTTTATTATTTCCCCTCCCAAGCATATCGTGAAATTTTGATATTTCTACGAGAATTACCAATCACATTAAAAATATAACAATCACATTAATAGTTTCCTTTATTAGTTTTTTTATCACAACGTTTAAAATAATTTCCATTATTAATGAGAGGAGATATGTATTTTTAAACAAATTAAACGACATATCCTGAAATTTTTTTAGGTCTTCTCTCATTTTATGCTAATTTGGAAGGGAATGATCATTTTAGATCTCACAAAAAAAATTGTAATCTTTTTATTATTTCCCCTCCCAAACATATCGTGAAATTTTGATATTTCTACGACAATTACCAATCACATTAAAATGATAACAATCACATTAATAGTTTCCTTTATTAGTTTTTATCACAACATTTATAATAATTTCCATTAATAATGAGAGGAGATATGTATTTTTAAAAAAATTAAACGAGATATCCTGAAATTTTTTTAGGTCTTCTCTCATTTTACGCTATTTTGGAAGGGAATGATCTTTTTAGATCTCACAAAAAAAATTATAATCTTTTTATTATTTGACCTCCCAAAGATATCGTTAAATTTGATATTTCTACAAAAATTACCAATCACATTAAAAAGATAACAATCACAATAATAGTTTCCTTTATTAGTTTTTTATCACAGTGTTTATAATAATTTGCATTATTAATGAGAGGAGATATGTATTTTTAATGAAATCAAACTAGATATCCTGAAATTTTTTTACGTCTTCTCTCATTTTATGCCAATTTGGAAGGGAATGATCTTTTTATATCTCACAAAAAAAAATTATAATCTTTTTATTATTTCCCCTCCCAAACATATCGTGAAATTTTGATATTTCTACGACAATTACCAATCACATTAAAACGATAACAATCACATTAATAGTTTCCTTTATTAGTTTTTTTATTACAACGTTTATAATAATTTCCATTATTAATGAGAGGAGATATGTATTTTTAATGAAATTAAACGAGATATCCTGAAATTTTTTAGATCTTCTCTCATTTTATACCAATTTTGAAGGGAATGATCTTTTTAGATCTCACAAAAAAATATAATCTTTTTAATATTTCCCCTGCCAAACATATTGTGAAATTTTGATATTTCTACGACAATTACGAATCACATTAAAACAATAACAATCACATTAATAGTTTCCTTTATTAGTTTTTTATCACAAAGTTTATAATAATTTCCATTATTAACGAGAGGAGATATGTATTTTTAATGAAATTCAACGAGATATCTTGAAATTTTTTTAGGTCTTCTCTCATTTTATGCCAATTTGGAAGGGAATGATCTTTTTAGATCACACAAAAAAAAATTATAATCTTTTTATTATTTCCCCTCCCAAGCATATCGTGAAATTTTGATATTTGTACGACAATTACCAATGACATTAAAAAGATAACAATCACATTAATAGTTTCCTTTATTAGTTTTTTATCACAATGTTTAAAATAATTTCCATTAATAATGACAGCAGATATGTAATTTTAAACAAATTAAACGAGATATCCTGAATTTTTTTAGGTCTTCTCTCATTTTACGCGAATTTGGAAGGGAATTATCTTTTTAGATCTCACAAAAAAAACTATAATCTTTTTATTATTTCACCTCCCAAAGATATCGTTAAATTTGATATTTCTACGAAAATTACAAATCACATTAAAAAGATAACAATCATATTAATAGTTTGCTTTATTAGTTTTTTATCACAACGTTTATAATAATTTCCATTGTTAATGAGAGGAGATATGTATTTTTAATGAAATTCAACGAGATATCTTGAAATTTTTTTAGGTCTTCTCTCATTTTATGCCAATTTGGAAGGGAATGATCTTTTTAGATCACACAAAAAAAAATTATAATCTTTTTATTATTTCCCCTCCCAAGCATATCGTGAAATTTTGATATTTGTACGACAATTACCAATGACATTAAAAAGATAACAATCACATTAATAGTTTCCTTTATTAGTTTTTTATCACAATGTTTAAAATAATTTCCATTAATAATGACAGCAGATATGTAATTTTAAACAAATTAAACGAGATATCCTGAATTTTTTTAGGTCTTCTCTCATTTTACGCTAATTTGGAAGGGAATTATCTTTTTAGATCTCACAAAAAAAACTATAATCTTTTTATTATTTCACCTCCCAAAGATATCGTTAAATTTGATATTTCTACGAAAATTACAAATCACATTAAAAAGATAACAATCATATTAATAGTTTGCTTTATTAGTTTTTTATCACAACGTTTATAATAATTTCCATTGTTAATGAGAGGAGATATGTATTTTTCAAGAAATTAAACGAGATATCCTGAAATTTTTTTAGGTCTTCTCTCATTTTATGCCAATTTGGAAGGGAATGATCTTTTTAGATCTCACAAAAAAAATTATAATCTTTTTATTATTTCCCCTCCCAAACATATTGTGAAATTTTGATATTTCTACGACAATTACCAATCACATTTAAACGATAACAACCACATTAATAGTTTCCTTTATTAGTTTTTTTATTACAACGTTTATAATAATTTCCATTATTAATGAGAGGAGATATGTATTTTTAATGAAATTAAACGAGATATCCTGAAATTTTTTAGGTCTTCTCTCATTTTATACCAATTTTGAAGGGAATGATCTTTTTAGATCTCACAAAAAAAATATAATCTTTTTAATATTTCCCCTACCAAACATATCGTGAAATTTTGATATTTCTACGACAATTACGAATCACATTAAAACAATAACAATCATATTAATAGTTTCCTTTATTAGTTTTTTATCACAAAGTTTATAATAATTTCCATTATTAACGAGAGGACATATGTATTTTTAATGAAATTCAACGAGATATCTTGAAATTTTTTTAGGTCTTCTCTCATTTTATGCCAATTTGGAAGGGAATGATCTTTTTAGATCACACAAAAAAAAAATTATAATCTTTTTATTATTTCCCCTCCCAAGCATATCGTGAAATTTTGATATTTCTACGACAATTACCAATGACATTAAAAAGATAACAATCACATTAATAGTTTCCTTTATTAGTTTTTTATCACAACGTTTAAAATAATTTCCATTATTAATGAGAGGAGATATGTAATTTTAAACAAATTAAACGACATATCTTGAAATTTTTTTAGGTCTTCTCTCATTTTACGCTAATTTGGAAGGGAATGATCTTTTTAGATCTCACAAAAAAACTATAATCTTTTTATTATTTCACCTCCCAAAGATATCGTTAAATTTGATATTTCTACGAAAATTACTAATCACATTAAAAAGCTAACAATCCCATTAATAGTTTCCTTTATTAGTTTTTTATCACAACGTTTATAATAATTTCCATTATTAATGAGAGGAAAAATGTATTTTTAATGAAATTAAACGAGATATCCTGAATTTTTTTTAGGTTTTCTCACATTTTATGCCAATTTGGAAGGGAATGATCTTTTTAGATCTCACAAAAAAAAATTATAATCTTTTTATTATTTCGCCTCCCAAACATATCATGAAATTTTGATATTTCTACGACAATTACCAATCACATTAAAATGATATCAATCACATTAATAGTTTCCTTAATTAGTTTTTTCATCACAACGTTTTTAATAATTTCCATTATTAATCAGAGGAGATATGTATTTCTAATGAAATTAAACGAGATATCCTTGCAATTTTTAGGTCTTCTCTCATTTTATGCCAATTTGGAAGGGAATGATCTTTTTAGATCTCACAAAAATAATCTTTTTATTATTTCCCCTCCCAAACATATCGTGAAATTTTCATATTTCTACGACAATTACCAATCACATTTAAACGATAACAATCACATTAATAGTTTCCTTTATTAGTTTTTTATCACAACGTTTAAAATAGTTTCCATTATTAATGAGAGGAGATATGTATTTTAAAAAAATTAAACGAGATATCCCAAAAATTTTTTAGGTGTTCTCTCATTTTACGCTAATTTGGAAGGGAATGATCTTTTTAGATCTCACAAAATAAAGTATAATCTTTTTATTATTTCACCTCCCAAAGATATCGTGAAATTTTGATATTTCTACGACAATTACCAATCACATTTAAACGATAACAACCACATTAATAGTTTCCTTTATTAGTTTTTTTATTACAACGTTTATAATAATTTCCATTATTAATGAGAGGAGATATGTATTTTTAATGAAATTAAACGAGATATCCTGAAAATTTTTAGGTCTTCTCTCATTTTATACCAATTTTGAAGGGAATGATCTTTTTAGATCTCACAAAAAAATATAATCTTTTTAATATTTCCCCTGCCAAACATATCGTGAAATTTTGATATTTCTACGACAATTACGAATCACATTAAAACAATAACAATCACATTAATAGTTTCCTTTATTAGTTTTTTATCACGAAGTTTATAACAATTTCCATTATTAACGAGAGGAGATATGTATTTTTAATTTAATGAAATTCAACGAGATATCCTTAAATTTTTTAGATCTTCTCTCATTTTATGCCAATTTTGAAGGGAATGATCTTTTTAGATCTCACAAAAATAATCTTTTTATTATTTCACCTCGCAAAGATATTGTTAAATTTGATATTTCTACGAAAATTACCAATCACATTAAAAAGATAACAATCACATTAATAGTTTCCTTTATTAGTTTTTTATCACAACGTTTATAATAATTCCCATTGTTAATGAGAGGATATATGTATTTTTAAAGAAATTAAACTAGATATCCTGAAATTTTTTTAGGTCTTCTCTCATTTTATGCCAATTTGGAAGGGAATGATGTTTTTAGATCTCACAAAAAAAATTATAATCTTTTTATTATTTCACCTCGCAAAGATATCGTTAAATTTGATATTTCTACGAAAATTACCAATCACATTAAAAAGATAACAATCACATTAATAGTTTCCTTTATTAGTTTTTTATCACAACGTTTATGATCATTGCCATTGTTAATGAGAGGAGATATGTATTTTTAAAGAAATTAAACTAGATATCCTGAAATTTTTTTAGGTATTCTCTCATTTTATGCCAATTTGGAAGGGAATGATCATTTTAGATCTCACAAAAAAATTTGTAATGTTTTTATTATTTCCCCTCCCAAACATATCGGGAAATTTTGATATTTCTACGACAATTACCAATCACATTAAAACGATAACAATCACATTAATAGTTTCCTTTATTAGTTTTTTATCACAACGTTTATAATAATTTCCATTGTTAATGAGAGGAGATATGTATTTTTAAAGAAATTAAACGAGATATCCTGAAATTTTTTTAGGTCTTCTCTCATTTTACGCCAATTTGGAAGGGAATGATCTTTTTAGATCTCACAAAAAAATGTATAATCTTTTTATTATTTCCCCTCCCAAACATATCGTGAAATTTTGATATTTCTACGACAATTACCAATCAAATTATAAAGATAACAATCACATTAATAGTTTCCTTTATTAGTTTTTTATCACAACGTTTAAAATAATTTCCATTATTAATGAGAGGAGATATGTATTTTAAAAAAAATTAAACGAGATATCCTGAAATTTTTTTAGGTCTCCTCTCATTTTACGCTAATTTCGAATGGAATGATCTTTTTAGATCTTGTAACCCCCTTTTTTTTTTTTAATTACTTAATTTCTATATAAAATCCATAAACACGAAATTTTACAAATAAAATAAATACGTTACATTAAGTTTAAAGTTTGTCTTTATAATTTACATTATTAAAATTTACAGAAAATACTATTACAAAATTATTTCTAATTAATACAAAAGTATCTAAAGCCAAAAAAACCCTATTCCTATAGCTCTGGAGTATGTCTGCATCTGTGACTTCTAATTAATCCTCCAAATACCTGCAATCACACTCCCCTAGAATCTGGGGACAGCATTACCGGATCAGGCATTTAATTTCTCATACAACAAAACAATTTCAAACAAATACATATCATAACAAATTAATTTGTAACACACATAATTAAATGCAGTATGATTTATGCAAATGCAGTTTTGACTCAAAATCATTTTTGACTCTGCTCCATGGAGACTTCCCCTTTGAGTGTTTAGTAAGTAACTGGCCTACCATTACGTACTGTAATTCAGCTATCAGCCCCTACTAAACGCGAATAAGCTAAACAGAATTAGGAGATCAGGATACCCAGGAAGGCTACCACGACCGCAACTCAGTCCAGTTTCCAGCCACATGTGGAATTGCCAATATCCCTCACCCCACAGACTATATAATCACAGATTATACGGTCCTGTCTAACAAATTCTACTCACCCCAAAAATCCTTTCTCAATCATTTGCATTTCACATGACTACCGTAATCTCGGTTAGTCAACAATTCATTTCTCAATCAGTTTCATTTCACATGACTACCGCAGTCCCGGTTAGTCAACATAATTCTTTCTCATTTGATACTTTTATAAATCCCCCAAAAAGACTCATGCTAATGAATTTTGTTCATGATCACAATCAAATAAATAATTTGTACACATTAACATACAAGGATACAAAAATTTAAGCAATTTACATTATAACATTAGTATTTTTAATAATTTCCGAAAATGCCCTCAATCTTTTTCCAAAATACCCAATGTGTCCCTACATGTAAAATGACCATTTTGCCCTTGTTTTTTTAAAAAAATTCCACATAATATCCCTTGCATTTAGGGCTGGCCGAATGGTCTACAAGCCATTCTCAACAATTCTTCCAAAGCTACAAACTCCAATTCCAACCAAAATTCAATCAAATCACAAATTCAATCAAAATTCAACAAACCAAATTTCAACCATTACAACACCTTAAAAATTCAATCAAACATCATTCCAATCTATGAATTTCAATCACAAGCATCAAAAACACAAAACCCCTAAATCAATTTCAAGTTTTCATGATTCTAGGTCAAAATTTTAATCTAACCCTACAACATGTTTTCTTCTAATTCCAAGGGTTCTAATTGAAATTAAATGCCTAGATCCTTACCTTAGACTCTTTAATTGAAGAAAAAGCCTTGAATTCCTTTCTCCCTCACTCCTTGGTCTTGTAGGAATTTTTTGAGATTTTCTCCAATTTCTTTCTCTACTAGCCGAATTATGTGAGGTAGGGTGAAGTTTGGATGGTTTGATTTCTTAATTTGGGATGAGATGATGGGTTTAAGATGTAAAGAAAATTGAAACTGCAGCTGCTGGCTTTGGAGACTCACGGTTCTGTTTTGGGAAAAATACTAGCTTTTGTGACTTTTTGTTTTGTGTTGATTTCTTAAGCTTTAATTAAAAATTTTCTCTACCATATTTAATAAAAGCCTCACGTCCAGCTGCAGTTAGTGGGGCAGCCAAATGGCCAGACTTCTCAGCACACTTGGATGTGCCAAATGGGTGCCTTAGGTGACTAGCCAACTTGCTTCCTCAAAAGTCAAAATTCTAGAATTTTGTAGATTTTTCTTCACTCAATTTTTTTTTTCACACGTACAGCTGCTGCTGCTGCCTTGTTCCAATAGCAGCCAATTTGGACAAAAATCACAATCTGCAGCCCTTTGGACAGCCAAATTAGTTCCCAACGTTGGGTGCTAATACCTTGGTCAATGGGTCAAAAATTGTAGGCTAGCTTAGAGTTTTCTAGATTATTTTTAGGGTTTTAATTATCTTACAAACTAATTAGAATTTAAAGAAAATAACACCACCATTGGATTCCTCACTATCAAAAACCTTGGGGTAGTGTCTTACTTATCTCTTAATCCAAGCCTAATTAGCTTAATTTAGTGACATTAGAAAAGCCTAAGTTGTCACTTTTTGATTGGTTAAGGTTCTAAATTAAAATTTTCTTGGTTAAACATTTTTAATAATTATTCTAAGTATATTACAATTATTAGATAATTCTATAGATGCCCTACAAATTTTCTCTAAATTTTCTGTCTTAGAATTTTACCGTAATAATTTCTCAAAGTTCTAACTTTTAGAAAATCTTAACAATTATGAATAAGCATTTTAATTCTTTATCTGTATATATTTTTAATCTATATTCTATTACCTTTCTTTTAAGTTATAATGGAGTTCAAAATTCTATACTTGAAAATTTATCCTGGACAGCTGTCTGACATAGCAGTCCCGTCAACTATCAATTTTAGCAAAAACAAAGACATTTGTAAATTCAGAAAATTCTTCTGAGTAGAACTGTATTAATTTCATTAAGAAAATATGTTCATAAAGTTTCTATAAAATACAGTGCTAATGTGTTCATAATGTACATATATAAGTGCGTACAAATAGTAAAATGAGGATGTTACAATTCTCCCCTACTAATAAAAATTTCGTCCTCGAAATTTCTAATACAAATATACAACCATACAACTATACAGCTAAAAAAAACTATACAAACAAATGAGGATATGCTTCTCGCATTCTCTCCTCTAACTCCCATGTAGCATCACCTCTGATATCATCCCAAATAACCTTAACCAGAGAAATTTCTTTACCTCTCAGGTACTTAATCCTTCTGTCCTCAATCTTAACAGGCTTTGTTTCAAATGTTAGGTTTTCCTTTACCTGTATTTGATCAGGTTCAATGACATGTGAAGGATCTGGGATGTACTGTCTTAGTTGTGACACATGGAACACATCATGGAGGTTTGACAAAAAGGGTGGTAAGGCTATTTGATAGGCCATAGGTCCAATTTTTCTGAGAATTTGGTAAGGTCCTATAAATTTAGGAGTTAGTTTCTTAGACTTTATTGCTCTGCCAACCCCAGTTGTTGGTGTGACTTTCAAAAAGACATGTTCACTTTCTTGAAATTCCAAAGGTTTTCTTCTTTTATCTGCATAATTTTTCTGTCTACTCTGTGCAGTTTTCATTTTCTCCTGAATAAATTTTACTTTCTCAGTGGTTTGCTGAATAATGTCTGGCCCTATCAAAAGATTCTCACCATCCTGATACCATACCAAAGGTGTCCTACATTTCCTACCATACAATGCTTCATAGGGAGCCATACCTATACTAGAATGATAACTATTATTATATGTAAATTCTACTAGAGGTAATATATCTTCCCAATTCCCTTTCTCTTCTAATGTACAAGCTCTCAAAAGATCTTCTAATGATTGAATGGTTCTTTCTGTTTGGCCATCTGTCTGAGGGTGGTATGCTGAACTAAGATGTAATCTACTTCCTAAGGCTTTCTGAAATTCCCTCCAAAATTTAGAAACAAATCTAGGATCTCTATCTGATACTATACTAGTAGGTACCCCATGTAATTTAACTATTTCTTTTATATACAATTGAGCTAATCTTTCTAAAGAATACCTAATATTTATTGGAAGAAAATGTGCTGATTTAGTTAATCTATCTACAATTACCCAAATAGAATCACAATTTTTATTAGTTCTAGGTAATCCTACTACAAAATCCATTGATATACTATCCCATTTCCACACAGGTATTTCTAAAGGTTGTAACATGCCAGAGGGTTTCTGATGTTCAATTTTTGCTTTTTGACAAGTTAAGCATCTAGCTACATATTCTGTTACCTCTTTCTTCATCTTAGGCCACCAAAACATTTCTTTTAAATCTTTGTACATTTTTGTAGTTCCAGGGTGAATACTCAATTTGCTTTTATGTCCTTCTTCTAAAATTAATTCTTTTAATTCTTGGTTATTAGGTACACAAATTCTATTTTTAAATCTAATAATTCCATCTGTTCCCAAATTAAATTCTTTTACTTTATCTGTTCCTATTAAAGCTTTCTTTTCTTGAATGAATGTATCTACATCTTGTTTCTTCCTAATATCTTCCAAAAAATCATTAGCAATGGTAATCCTTCCTAATTGAATTTTATCTTTTTCTCTAACTGTACACAAGTTCAAATCTCTAAATTGTTCTATTAATTCTAATTCTTTAATCATCATAGTTGACACATGTACAATTTTCCTACTTAAGGCATCTGCTACTACATTAGCTTTTCCTGGATGATACATTAATTGAAAATCATAGTCTTTAATAAACTCCATCCATCTTCTTTGTCTCATGTTAAGTTCCTTTTGATCAAACAAATATTTTAAACTCTTATGGTCACTATACACATTAAATTTAGACCCATACAAATAATGTCTCCAAATTTTCAAAGCAAACACTATGGCAGCTAATTCTAAATCATGTGTAGGATAATTTCTCTCATGTGGTCTCAACTGCCTAGACACATATGCTACCACTTTCCTATTCTGCATTAACACACATCCTAACCCTTGATAAGAAGCATCACAATATACATCATAAGGTTCATTTGGGTCAGGTAAAATTAAAACTGGTGAGGTAGTCAATTTATCTTTCAACTCTTGAAAACTTTTCTCACAACTTTCACTCCACACAAAAGGTTGGTTTTTCCTAGTTAATTCAGTTAATGGTCCAGCTATCTTAGAAAACCCTTCAATAAATCTTCTATAATACCCAGCTAATCCTAAGAAACTCCTAATCTCAGTTACTGTTTTAGGTCTCTCCCATTCCAAAACCGCTTCTACCTTAGAAGGATCTACACTTATTCCCTCTTTAGAAATTACATGCCCCAAAAATTTTACTTCCTCTAACCAAAATTCACATTTAGACATTTTTGCAAATAATTTTCTATCTTTTAAAGTTTCTAATATTATTCTGAGATGATTTTCATGTTCTTCTTTATTTTTAGAATATATTAATATGTCATCTATAAATACTACTACAAAATTATCTAAATATTGTCTAAACACTCTATTCATATAATCCATAAACACGGCTGGTGCATTAGTTACTCCAAATGGCATCACTTGATATTCATAATGTCCATATCTAGTCCGAAAGGCAGTCTTGGGTATGTCTTCCTTTTTAACTCTAATTTGATGGTACCCAGACCTTAAATCTATTTTAGAAAAAATTGTTGCTCCCCTAAGTTGATCCATTAAATCATCTATTCTAGGTAAAGGATATTTATTCTTTATAGTTACTTTATTTAATTGTCTATAATCTATACATAACCTAGATCCCCCATCTTTCTTTTTAACTAATAACACTGGGGCTCCCCATGGTGACACACTAGGTCTTATAAATTGTTTTTCTAGCAACTCTTCCAATTGTTTCTTTAATTCAGTTAATTCCAATGGTGCCATTCTATAGGGTTGCATAGAGATTGGTCTAGTACCAGGCATCAAGTCAATGCTAAATTCTATCTCTCTCTCAGGAGGTAAACCAGGAACATCATCAGGAAAAACTTCAGGATACTCATTTACAACTAGCACAGAGTCAATTTCAATTTTATCTTCTTTAGTTCTAAGAGATGATAACATGTATTTTTGAATTTCACTTTTAAATGATATTTCTTTGGGTTGGACAGGTTTAAGTCTAGAAACATCAAGTTCAGGGAAAATCACAGATTTAGAGGCACAGTCTATTAGAATATGGTTGGCTGCTAACCAATCCATTCCTAATATCACATCAAGGCTAGTCAAAGGCAAACAAATCAAATTCACAACAAATGGTCTATCTCTGATGGTTATCATACAATTCAAACATATTTGAGAGGTTAGGATTGGTTTAGATGTAGGCACAGAAACAAGCAAGGTATAGGGTAATGGTGACACAACTAAGCTCAGATTCTCAACACAGTCATCAGATATAAATGAATGGGTAGCACCTGAATCAAATAACACAGTCAAGGACTTACCTTTCATTTGACCCTTGTCCTGAATAAGATCTGCAGACCGTGAAGCCTCAGTACCACTCAAGGTAAATACTCTTCCACTAGCTGTAGGTTTCTGGGTCTGTAAAGTTCTACCAGCTTGATCCCTTCTGGGTGCATAACAATCCCTAGATACATGACCTGGTTTTCCACAGTTGAAGCAAATAGGACCAGTTATAGGACAATCCTTTGCCATGTGTCCCTTTCCACACTTCCAGCATTTAACTACCAAATGAGATCCTTGAAAATTTCCAGCCCCACCTACTCCTCCCATTGGTCTAGAACCACCTGTACCTACTCCTCCTCCAAAGCGCCCTGGTGGTGGTCTACTGTATGGTCTCTGAGGCTGAATATTCTTCCCTTTCATCATAGGACCTCCCCTTCCAAAACTACTCCTACTTGCATATCCCGCCATTTTGGATCTTTGCTCCCTTTTCATATCTTCAATTACTTTGCACTGATCCATTAATTCAGGGAACTCAGTAATCCTCAATGGAACTATGGCTTCCTTAATCTCATATCTCAAGCCCTTTTCATACCTCCTGCACTTCCATTCTTCATTTTCAGTGATCTGCAAGTATTTAGAATATTTGGCCAAAGATTCAAATTTAGAAGTATATTCAAGAATACTCATACTTCCCTGAGTCAAACTGATAAACTCTTCCTCTTTGGCTTGTCTCACACTCTCTGGAAAATATTTTTCAAGGAACAAGGTCTTGAAGATATCCCAGGTGATCACTTCTCCCCTGTTCTCCCACATCCTCTGGGTAGCTTTCCACCACAACCTAGCATCACCCAGTAACTGAAAGGCTGCATATGTCACCCTTCTCTCATCAGGACACTCCATAGCCACAAAAATATCCTCCAGATTCTGAATCCACTCTTCAGCTTTCTCTGGATCATACTCTCCCTTAAAGTAAGGTGGATCATGTCTCTTAAAATCTGTTAAAGTGGTCCTGTCAACAAGTGGAGGTGGATGCTGAGCTAGTGTCTGATTAGCCAACATCTCAGTCTGCTGAGTTACTGCATTAGCCATATCCCTCATGGCTCTGGCCATCTCAGCTATATTATCATTTCCAACTGTGGGATTTGCAGCTGGTCTTCCTCTTCCTCTTCCTCTTCCTCTTCCTGACATCTCTACCTGTCTAAAAAGAAAAAATAGTCTTTGATCCAGTTACTACCCTTGTTCCTATAACATTCCTAACAAACAATTAAGCAACCAATTCATAGAAAACAACCAATTTCAATCAAAGTAACACAGCAAAATACATAACAGACCAATTACTCACAAATCCTAGAGATGCATAACCAGAGCTCTGATACCACTAATGTAACCCCCTTTTTTTTTTTTAATTACTTAATTTCTATATAAAATCCATAAACACGAAATTTTACAAATAAAATAAATACGTTACATTAAGTTTAAAGTTTGTCTTTATAATTTACATTATTAAAATTTACAGAAAATACTATTACAAAATTATTTCTAATTAATACAAAAGTATCTAAAGCCAAAAAAACCCTATTCCTATAGCTCTGGAGTATGTCTGCATCTGTGACTTCTAATTAATCCTCCAAATACCTGCAATCACACTCCCCTAGAATCTGGGGACAGCATTACCGGATCAGGCATTTAATTTCTCATACAACAAAACAATTTCAAACAAATACATATCATAACAAATTAATTTGTAACACACATAATTAAATGCAGTATGATTTATGCAAATGCAGTTTTGACTCAAAATCATTTTTGACTCTGCTCCATGGAGACTTCCCCTTTGAGTGTTTAGTAAGTAACTGGCCTACCATTACGTACTGTAATTCAGCTATCAGCCCCTACTAAACGCGAATAAGCTAAACAGAATTAGGAGATCAGGATACCCAGGAAGGCTACCACGACCGCAACTCAGTCCAGTTTCCAGCCACATGTGGAATTGCCAATATCCCTCACCCCACAGACTATATAATCACAGATTATACGGTCCTGTCTAACAAATTCTACTCACCCCAAAAATCCTTTCTCAATCATTTGCATTTCACATGACTACCGTAATCTCGGTTAGTCAACAATTCATTTCTCAATCAGTTTCATTTCACATGACTACCGCAGTCCCGGTTAGTCAACATAATTCTTTCTCATTTGATACTTTTATAAATCCCCCAAAAAGACTCATGCTAATGAATTTTGTTCATGATCACAATCAAATAAATAATTTGTACACATTAACATACAAGGATACAAAAATTTAAGCAATTTACATTATAACATTAGTATTTTTAATAATTTCCGAAAATGCCCTCAATCTTTTTCCAAAATACCCAATGTGTCCCTACATGTAAAATGACCATTTTGCCCTTGTTTTTTTAAAAAAATTCCACATAATATCCCTTGCATTTAGGGCTGGCCGAATGGTCTACAAGCCATTCTCAACAATTCTTCCAAAGCTACAAACTCCAATTCCAACCAAAATTCAATCAAATCACAAATTCAATCAAAATTCAACAAACCAAATTTCAACCATTACAACACCTTAAAAATTCAATCAAACATCATTCCAATCTATGAATTTCAATCACAAGCATCAAAAACACAAAACCCCTAAATCAATTTCAAGTTTTCATGATTCTAGGTCAAAATTTTAATCTAACCCTACAACATGTTTTCTTCTAATTCCAAGGGTTCTAATTGAAATTAAATGCCTAGATCCTTACCTTAGACTCTTTAATTGAAGAAAAAGCCTTGAATTCCTTTCTCCCTCACTCCTTGGTCTTGTAGGAATTTTTTGAGATTTTCTCCAATTTCTTTCTCTACTAGCCGAATTATGTGAGGTAGGGTGAAGTTTGGATGGTTTGATTTCTTAATTTGGGATGAGATGATGGGTTTAAGATGTAAAGAAAATTGAAACTGCAGCTGCTGGCTTTGGAGACTCACGGTTCTGTTTTGGGAAAAATACTAGCTTTTGTGACTTTTTGTTTTGTGTTGATTTCTTAAGCTTTAATTAAAAATTTTCTCTACCATATTTAATAAAAGCCTCACGTCCAGCTGCAGTTAGTGGGGCAGCCAAATGGCCAGACTTCTCAGCACACTTGGATGTGCCAAATGGGTGCCTTAGGTGACTAGCCAACTTGCTTCCTCAAAAGTCAAAATTCTAGAATTTTGTAGATTTTTCTTCACTCAATTTTTTTTTTCACACGTACAGCTGCTGCTGCTGCCTTGTTCCAATAGCAGCCAATTTGGACAAAAATCACAATCTGCAGCCCTTTGGACAGCCAAATTAGTTCCCAACGTTGGGTGCTAATACCTTGGTCAATGGGTCAAAAATTGTAGGCTAGCTTAGAGTTTTCTAGATTATTTTTAGGGTTTTAATTATCTTACAAACTAATTAGAATTTAAAGAAAATAACACCACCATTGGATTCCTCACTATCAAAAACCTTGGGGTAGTGTCTTACTTATCTCTTAATCCAAGCCTAATTAGCTTAATTTAGTGACATTAGAAAAGCCTAAGTTGTCACTTTTTGATTGGTTAAGGTTCTAAATTAAAATTTTCTTGGTTAAACATTTTTAATAATTATTCTAAGTATATTACAATTATTAGATAATTCTATAGATGCCCTACAAATTTTCTCTAAATTTTCTGTCTTAGAATTTTACCGTAATAATTTCTCAAAGTTCTAACTTTTAGAAAATCTTAACAATTATGAATAAGCATTTTAATTCTTTATCTGTATATATTTTTAATCTATATTCTATTACCTTTCTTTTAAGTTATAATGGAGTTCAAAATTCTATACTTGAAAATTTATCCTGGACAGCTGTCTGACATAGCAGTCCCGTCAACTATCAATTTTAGCAAAAACAAAGACATTTGTAAATTCAGAAAATTCTTCTGAGTAGAACTGTATTAATTTCATTAAGAAAATATGTTCATAAAGTTTCTATAAAATACAGTGCTAATGTGTTCATAATGTACATATATAAGTGCGTACAAATAGTAAAATGAGGATGTTACAGATCTCACAAAAAAAGTATAATCTTTTTATTATTTCACCTCCCAAAGATATCGTTAAAGTTTGATATTTCTACGAAAATTACCAATCACATTAAAAAGATAACAATCACATTAATAGTTTCCTTTATTAGTTTTTTATCACAGCGTTTATAATAATTTCCATTATTAAATGAGAGTAGATATGTATTTTTAATGAAATTAAACTAGATATCCTGAAATTTTTTTACGTCTTCTCTCATTTTATGCCAATTTGGAAGGGAATGATCTTTTTAGATCTCACAAAAAAAAATTATAATCTTTTTATTATTTCCCCTCCCAAACATATCGTGAAATTTTGATATTTCTACGACAATTACCAATCACATTAAAACGATAACAATCACATTAACAATTTCCTTTATTAGTTTTTTATCACAACGTTTATAATAATTTCCATTGTTAATGAGAGGAGATATGTATTTTTAAAGAAATTAAACGAGATATCCTGAAATTTTTTTAGGTCTTCTCTCATTTTATGCCAATTTGGAAGGGAATGATCTTTTTAGATCTCACAAAAAAAATTATAATCTTTTTATTATTTCACCTCGCAAAGATATCGTTAAATTTGATATTTCTACGAAAATTACCAATCACATTAAAAAGATAACAATCACATTAATAGTTTCCTTTATTAGTTTTTTATCACAACGTTTATGATCATTGCCATTGTTAATGAGAGGAGATATGTATTTTTAAAGAAATTAAACTAGATATCCTGAAATTTTTTTAGGTATTCTCTCATTTTATGCCAATTTGGAAGGGAATGATCATTTTAGATCTCACAAAAAAATTTGTAATGTTTTTATTATTTCCCCTCCCAAACATATCGGGAAATTTTGATATTTCTACGACAATTACCAATCACATTAAAACGATAACAATCACATTAATAGTTTCCTTTATTAGTTTTTTATCACAACGTTTATAATAATTTCCATTGTTAATGAGAGGAGATATGTATTTTTAAAGAAATTAAACGAGATATCCTGAAATTTTTTTAGGTCTTCTCTCATTTTACGCCAATTTGGAAGGGAATGATCTTTTTAGATCTCACAAAAAAAAGTATAATCTTTTTATTATTTCCCCTCCCAAACATATCGTGAAATTTTGATATTTCTACGACAATTACCAATCAAATTATAAAGATAACAATCACATTAATAGTTTCCTTTATTAGTTTTTTATCACAACGTTTAAAATAATTTCCATTATTAATGAGAGGAGATATGTATTTTAAAAAAAATTAAACGAGATATCCTGAAATTTTTTTAGGTCTCCTCTCATTTTACGCTAATTTCGAATGGAATGATCTTTTTAGATCTCACAAAAAAAGTATAATCTTTTTATTATTTCACCTCCCAAAGATATCGTTAAATTTTGATATTTCTACGACAATTACCAATCACATTAAAAAGATAACAATCACATTAATAGTTTCCTTTATTAGTTTTTTATCACAGCGTTTATAATAATTTCCATTATTAGATGAGAGTAGATATGTATTTTTAATGAAATTAAACTAGATATCCTGAAATTTTTTTACGTCTTCTCTCATTTTATACCAATTTTGAAGGGAATGATCTTTTTAGATCTCACAAAAAAAATATAATCTTTTAATATTTCCCCTGCCAAACATATCGTGAAATTTTGATATTTCTACGACAATTACGAATCACATTAAAACAATAACAATCACATTAATAGTTTCCTTTATTAGTTTTTTATCACAAAGTTTATAATAATTTCCATTATTAACGAGAGGAGATATGTATTTTTAATGAAATTAAACGAGATATCCTGAAATTTTTTAGGTCTTCTCTCATTTTATACCAATTTTGAAGGGAATGATCTTTTTAGATCTCACAAAAAAAATATAATCTTTTTAATATTTCCCCTGCCAAACATATCGTGAAATTTTGATATTTCTATGACAATTACGAATCACATTAAAACAATAACAATCACATTAATAGTTTCCTTTATTAGTTTTTTATCACAAAGTTTATAATAATTTCCATTATTAACGAGAGGAGATATGTATTTTTAATGAAATTCAACGAGATATCTTGAAATTTTTTTAGGTCTTCTCTCATTTTATGCCAATTTGGAAGGGAATGATCTTTTTAGATCACACAAAAAAAAATTATAATCTTTTTATTATTTCCCCTCCCAAGCATATCGTGAAATTTTGATATTTCTACGACAATTACCAATGACATTAAAAAGATAACTATCACATTAATAGTTTCCTTTATTAGTTTTTTATCACAACGTTTAAAATAATTTCCATTATTAATGAGAGGAGATATGTAATTTTAAACAAATTAAACGAGATATCCTAAAATTATTTTAGGTCTTCTCTCATTTTACGCTAAGTTGGAAGGGAATGATCTTTTTAGATCTCACAAAAAAAAGTATAATCTTTTTATTATTTCACCTCCCAAAGATATCGTTAAATTTGATATTTCTACGAAAATTACCAATCACATTAAAAAGATAACAATCACATTAATAGTTTCCTTTATTAGTTTTTTATCACAACGTTTATAATAATTGCCATTGTTAATGAGAGGAGATATGTATTTTTAAAGAAATTAATCTTGATATCCTGAAATTTTTTTAGGTATTCTCTCATTTTATGCCAATTTGGAAGGGAATGATCATTTTAGATCTCACAAAAAAAATTGTAATCTTTTTATTATTTCCCCTCCCAAACATATCGGGAAATTTTGATATTTCTACGACAATTACCAATCACATTAAAAAAGATAACAATCATATTAATAGTTTCCTTTATTAGTTTTTTATCACAACGTTTATAATAATTTCCATTGTTAATGAGAGGAGATATGAATTTTTAAAGAAATTAAACGAGATATCCTGAAATTTTTTTAGGTCTTCTCTCATTTTATGCCAATTTGGAAGGCAATGATCTTTTTAGATCTCACAAAAAAAATTATAATCTTTTTATTATTTCCCCTCCCAAACATATCGTGAAATATTGATATTTCTACGACAATTACCAATCACATTAAAACGATAACAATCACATTAATAGTTTCCTATATTAGTTTTTTATCACCACGTTTAAAATAATTTCCATCATTAATGAGAGGAGATATGTATTTTAAAAGAATTAAACGAGATATCCTGAAATTTTTTTAGGTCTTCTCTCATTTTACGCCAATTTGGAAGGGAATGATCTTTTTAGATCTCACAAAAAAACGTATAATGTTTTTATTATTTCACCTCGCAAAGATGTCATGAAATTTTGATATTTCTACGAAAATTACCTATCACATTAAAAAGATAACAATCACATTAATAGTTTCCTTTACTAGTTTTTTATCACAACGTTTATAATAATTTCCGTTGTTAATGAGAGGAGATATGTATTTTTAAAGAAATTAAACGAGATATCCTGAAATTTTTTTAGGTCTTCTCTCATTTTATGCCAATTTGGAAGGGAATGATCTTTTTAGATCTCACAAAAAAGTTATAATCTTTTTATTATTTCCCCTCCCAAACATATCGTGAAATATTGATATTTCTACGACAATTACCAATCACATTAAAACGATAACAATCACATTAATAGTTTCCTTTATTAGTTTTTTATCACAACGTTTAAAATAATTTCCATTATTAATGAGAGGAGATATGTATTTTAAAAAAATTAAACGAGATATCCTGAAATTTTTTTAGGTCTTCTCTCATTTTACGCCAATTTGGAAGGGAATGATCTTTTTAGATCTCACAAAAAAAAGTATAATGTTTTTATTATTTCACCTCGCAAAGATGTCGTGTAATTTTGATATTTCTACGAAAATTACCAATCACATTAAAAAGATAACAATCACATTAATAGTTTCCTTTATTAGTTTTTTTATCACAACGTTTACAATAATTTCCATTGTTAATGAGAGGAGATATGTATTTTTAAAGAAATTAAACGAGATATCCTGAAATTTTTTTAGGTCTTCTCTCATTTTATGCCAATTTGGAAGGGAATGATCTTTTTAGATCTCACAAAAAAAATTATAATCTTTTTATTATTTCCCCCCCCAAACATATCGTGAAATTTTGATATTTCTACGACAATTACCAATCACACTAAAACGATAACAATCACGTTAATAGTTTCCTTTATTAGTTTTTTATCACAACGTTTATAATAATTTCCATTGTTAATGAGAGGAGATATGTATTTTTAAAGAAATTAAACGAGATATCCCAAAATTTTTTTAGGTCTTCTCTCATTTTATGCCAATTTGGAAGGGAATGATCTTTTTAGATCACACAAAAAAAAATTATAATCTTTTTATTATTTCCCCTCCCAAGCATATCGTGAAATTTTGATATTTCTACGACAATTACCAATGACATTAAAAAGATAACAATCACATTAATAGTTTCCTTTATTAGTTTTATATCACAACGTTTAAAATAATTTCCATTATTAATGAGAGGAGATATGTATTTTTAATGAAATTAAACGAGATATCCTGAAAATTTATACGGCTTCTCTCATTTTATGCCAATTTGGAAGGGAATGATCTTTTTAGATCTCACAAAAAAAAATTATAATCCTTTTATTATTTCCCCTCCCAAACATATCGTGAAATTTTGATATTTCTACGACAATTACCAATCACTTTAAAACGATAACAATCACATTAACAATTTCCTTTATTAGTTTTTTATCACAACGTTTATAATAATTTCCATTGTTAATGAGAGGAGATATGTATTTTTAAAGAAATTAAACAAGATATCCTGAAATTTTTTTAGGTCTTCTCTCATTTTATGCCAATTTGGAAGGGAATGATCTTTTTAGATCTCACAAAAAAAATTATAATCTTTTTATTATTTCCCCTCTCAAACATATCGTGAAATTTTGATATTTCTACGACAATTACCAATCACATTTAAATGATAACAACCACATTAATAGTTTCCTTTATTAGTTTTTTTATTACAACGTTTATAATAATTTCCATTATTAATGAGAGGAGATATGTATTTTTAATGAAATTAAACGAGATATCCTGAAATTTTTTAGGTCTTCTCTCATTTTATACCAATTTTGAAGGGAATGATCTTTTTAGATCTCACAAAAAAAATATAATCTTTTTAATATTTCCCCTGCCAAACATATCGTGAAATTTTGATATTTCTACGACAATTACGAATCACATTAAAACAATAACAATCACATTAATAGTTTCCTTTATTAGTTTTTTATCACAAAGTTTATAATAATTTCCATTATTAACGAGAGGAGATATGTATTTTTAATGAAATTCAACGAGATATCTTGAAATTTTTTTAGGTCTTCTCTCATTTTATGCCAATTTGGAAGGGAATGATCTTTTTAGATCACACAAAAAAAAATTATTATCTTTTTATTATTTCCCCTCCCAAGCATATCGTGAAATTTTGATATTTCTACGACAATTACCAATGACATTAAAAAGATAACAATCACATTAATAGTTTCCTTTATTAGTTTTTTATCACAACGTTTAAAATAATTTCCATTATTAATGAGAGGAGATATGTAATTTTAAACAAATTAAACGAGATATCCTGAAATTTGTTTAGGTCTTCACTCATTTTACGCTAATTTGGAAGGGAACGATCTTTGTAGATCTCACAAAAAAAAGTATAATCTTTTTATTATTTCACCTCCCAAAGATATCGTTAAATTTGATCTTTCTACGAAAATTACCAATCACACTAAAAAGCTAACAATCCCATTAATAGTTTCCTTTATTATTTTTTTATCACAACGTTTATAATAATTTCCATTATTAATGAGAGGAAAAATGTATTTTTAATGAAATTAAACGAGATATTCTGAAAAAATTTTTAGGTTTTCTCACATTTTATGCCAATTTAGAAGGGAATGATCTTTTTATATCTCACAAAAAAAAATTATAATCTTTTTATTATTTCGCCTCCCAAACATATCGTGAAATTTTGATATTTCTACGACAATTACCAATCACATTAAAATGATATCAATCACATTAATAGTTTCCTTGATTAGTTTTTTCATCACAACGTTTTTAATAATTTCCATTATTAATCAGAGGAGATATGTATTTTTAATGAAATTAAACGAGATATCCTTACAATTTTTAGGTCTTCTCTCATTTTATGCCAATTTGGAAGGGAATGATCTTTTTAGATCTCACAAAAAAAATTATAATCTTTTTATTATTTCACCTCCCAAAGATATCGTTAAATTTGATATTTCTACGAAAATTACCAATCACATTAAAAAGATAACAATCCCATTAATAGTTTCCTTTATTAGTTTTTTATCACAACGTTTATAATAATTTCCATTATTGATGAGACGAAAAATGTATTTTTAAAGAAATTAAACGAGATATCCTGAATTTTTTTTAGGTTTTCTCACATTTTATGCCAATTTAGAAGGGAATGATCTTTTTAGATCTCACAAAAAAAATTATAATCTTTTTATTATTTCGCGTCCCAAACATATCGTGAAATTTTGATATTTCTACGACAATTACCAATCACATTAAAATGATATCAATCACATTAATAGTTTCCTTGATTAGTTTATTGATCACAACGTTTTTAATAATTTCAATTATTAATCAGAGGAGATATGTATTTTTAATTTAATGAAATTAGACGAGATAACCTTACATTTTTTAGGTTTTCTCTCATTTTATGCCAATTTGGAAGGGAATGATCTTTTTAGATCTCACAAAAAAAATTATAATCTTTTTATTATTTCACCTCGCAAAGATATCGTTAAATTTGATATTTCTAGGAAAATTACCAATCACATTAAAAAGATAACAATCACATTAATAGTTTCCTTTATTAGTTTTTTTATCACAACGTAATAATTGCCATTGTTAATGAGAGGAGATATGCATTTTTAAAGAAATTAAACTAGATATCCTGAAATTTTTTTAGGTATTCTCTCATTTTATGCCAATTTGGAAGGGAATGATCATTTTAGATCTCACAAAAAAAATTGTAATCTTTTTATTATTTCCCCTCCCAAACATATCGGGAAATTTTGATATTTCTACGACAATTACCAATCACATTAATAGTTTCCTTTATTAGTTTTTATCACAACGTTTATAATAATTTTCATTGTTAATGAGAGGAGATATGTATTTTTAAAGAAATTAAACGAGATATCCTGAAAATTTTTTAGGTCTACTCTCATTTTATGCCAATTTGGAAGGGAATGATCTTTTTAGATCTCACAAAAAAAATTATAATCTTTTTATTATTTCCCCTCCCAAACATATCGTAAAACATTGATATTTCTACGACAATTACCAATCACATTAAAACGATAACAATCACATTAATAGTTTCCTTTATTAGTTTTTTTATTACAACGTTTATAATAATTTTCATTATTAATGAGAGGAGATATGTATTTTTAATGAAATTAAACGAGATATCCTGAAATTTTTTAGGTCTTCTCTCATTTTATACCAATTTTGAAGGGAATGATCTTTTTAGATCTCACAAAAAAAAATATAATCTTTTTAATATTTCCCCTACCAAACATATCGTGAAATTTTGATATTTCTACGATAATTACCAATCACATTAAAACGATAACAATCACATTAATAGTTTCCTTTATTAGTTTTTTATCACAACGTTTATAATAATTTCCATTGTTAATGAGAGGAGATATGTATTTTTAAAGAAATTAAACGAGATATCCCAAAAATTTTTTAGGTCTTCTCTCATTTTATGCCAATTTGGAAGGGAATTATCATTTTAGATCTCACAAAAAATATTGTAATCTTTTTATTATTTCCCCTCCCAAACATATCGTGAAATTTTGATATTTCTACGACAATTACCAATCACATTATAAAGATAACAATCACATTAATAGTTTCCTTTATTAGTTTTTTATCACAACGTTTAAAGTAATTTCCATTATTAATGAGAGGAGATATGTATTTTAAAAAAAATTAAACGAGATATCTTGAAATTTTTTTAGGTCTTCTCTCATTTTACGCTAATTTCGAATGGAATGATCTTTTTAGATCTCACAAAAAAAAGTATAATCTTTTTATTATTTCACCTCCCAAAGATATCGTTAAATTTTGATATTTCTACGAAAATTACCACTCGCATTAAAAAGATAACAATCACATTAATAGTTTCCTTTATTAGTTTCATATCACAGCGTTTATAATAATTTCCATTATTAAATGAGAGTAGATATGTATTTTTAATGAAATTAAACTAGATATCCTGAAATTTTATTACGTCTTCTCTCATTTTATGCCAATTTGGAAGGGAATGATCTTTTTAGATCTCACAAAAAAAAAATTATAATCTTTTTATTATTTCCCCTCCCAAACATATCGTGAAATTTTGATAT
Source organism: Pueraria montana var. lobata (assembly GCA_026413185.1). Lineage (NCBI taxonomy): Eukaryota > Viridiplantae > Streptophyta > Magnoliopsida > Fabales > Fabaceae > Pueraria > Pueraria montana. The sequence continues at coordinate 356,658 of JAOZWA010000174.1, forward strand.
TTCTACGATAATTACCAATCACATTAAAACGATAACAATCACATTAACAATTTCCTTTATTAGTTTTTTATCACAACGTTTATAATAATTTCCATTGTTAATGAGAGGAGATATGTATTTTTAAAGAAATTAAACGAGATATCCTGAAATTTTTTTAGGTCTTCTCTCATTTTATGCCAATTTGGAAGGGAATGATCTTTTTAGATCTCACAAAAAAAATTATAATCTTTTTATTATTTCCCCTCCCAAACATATCGTGAAATTTTGATATTTCTACGACAATTACCAATCACATTTAAACGATAACAACCACATTAATAGTTTCCTTTATTAGTTTTTTTATTACAACGTTTATAATAATTTTCATTATTAATGAGAGGAGATATGTATTTTTAATGAAATTAAACGAGATATCCTGAAATTTTTTAGGTCTTCTCTCATTTTATACCAATTTTGAAGGGAATGATCTTTTTAGATCTCACAAAAAAAATATAATCTTTTTAATATTTCCCCTGCCAAACATATCGTGAAATTTTGATATTTCTACGACAATTACGAATCACATTAAAACAATAAAAATCACATTAATAGTTTCCTTTATTAGTTTTTTATCACAAAGTTTATAATAATTTTCATTATTAATGAGAGGAGATATGTATTTTTAATGAAATTAAACGAGATATCTTGAATATTTTTTAGGTTTTCTCACATTTTATGCCAATTTGGAAGGGAATGATCTTTTTAGATCTCACAAAAAAAATTATAATCTTTTTATTATTTCGCCTCCCAAACATATCGTGAAATTTTGATATTTCTACGACAATTACCAATCACATTAAAATGATATCAATCACATTAATAGTTTCCTTGATTAGTTTATTGATCACAACGTTTTTAATAATTTCAATTATTAATCAGAGGAGATATGTATTTTTAATTTAATGAAATTAGACGAGATAACCTTACATTTTTTAGGTTTTCTCTCATTTTATGCCAATTTGGAAGGGAATGATCTTTTTAGATCTCACAAAAAAAATTATAATCTTTTTATTATTTCACCTCGCAAAGATATCGTTAAATTTGATATTTCTAGGAAAATTACCAATCACATTAAAAAGATAACAATCACATTAATAGTTTCCTTTATTAGTTTTTTTATCACAACGTAATAATTGCCATTGTTAATGAGAGGAGATATGCATTTTTAAAGAAATTAAACTAGATATCCTGAAATTTTTTTAGGTATTCTCTCATTTTATGCCAATTTGGAAGGGAATGATCATTTTAGATCTCACAAAAAAAATTGTAATCTTTTTATTATTTCCCCTCCCAAACATATCGGGAAATTTTGATATTTCTACGACAATTACCAATCACATTAATAGTTTCCTTTATTAGTTTTTATCACAACGTTTATAATAATTTTCATTGTTAATGAGAGGAGATATGTATTTTTAAAGAAATTAAACGAGATATCCTGAAAATTTTTTAGGTCTACTCTCATTTTATGCCAATTTGGAAGGGAATGATCTTTTTAGATCTCACAAAAAAAATTATAATCTTTTTATTATTTCCCCTCCCAAACATATCGTAAAACATTGATATTTCTACGACAATTACCAATCACATTAAAACGATAACAATCACATTAATAGTTTCCTTTATTAGTTTTTTTATTACAACGTTTATAATAATTTTCATTATTAATGAGAGGAGATATGTATTTTTAATGAAATTAAACGAGATATCCTGAAATTTTTTAGGTCTTCTCTCATTTTATACCAATTTTGAAGGGAATGATCTTTTTAGATCTCACAAAAAAAAATATAATCTTTTTAATATTTCCCCTACCAAACATATCGTGAAATTTTGATATTTCTACGATAATTACCAATCACATTAAAACGATAACAATCACATTAATAGTTTCCTTTATTAGTTTTTTATCACAACGTTTATAATAATTTCCATTGTTAATGAGAGGAGATATGTATTTTTAAAGAAATTAAACGAGATATCCCAAAAATTTTTTAGGTCTTCTCTCATTTTATGCCAATTTGGAAGGGAATTATCATTTTAGATCTCACAAAAAATATTGTAATCTTTTTATTATTTCCCCTCCCAAACATATCGTGAAATTTTGATATTTCTACGACAATTACCAATCACATTATAAAGATAACAATCACATTAATAGTTTCCTTTATTAGTTTTTTATCACAACGTTTAAAGTAATTTCCATTATTAATGAGAGGAGATATGTATTTTAAAAAAAATTAAACGAGATATCTTGAAATTTTTTTAGGTCTTCTCTCATTTTACGCTAATTTCGAATGGAATGATCTTTTTAGATCTCACAAAAAAAAGTATAATCTTTTTATTATTTCACCTCCCAAAGATATCGTTAAATTTTGATATTTCTACGAAAATTACCACTCGCATTAAAAAGATAACAATCACATTAATAGTTTCCTTTATTAGTTTCATATCACAGCGTTTATAATAATTTCCATTATTAAATGAGAGTAGATATGTATTTTTAATGAAATTAAACTAGATATCCTGAAATTTTATTACGTCTTCTCTCATTTTATGCCAATTTGGAAGGGAATGATCTTTTTAGATCTCACAAAAAAAAAATTATAATCTTTTTATTATTTCCCCTCCCAAACATATCGTGAAATTTTGATATTTCTACGATAATTACCAATCACATTAAAACGATAACAATCACATTAACAATTTCCTTTATTAGTTTTTTATCACAACGTTTATAATAATTTCCATTGTTAATGAGAGGAGATATGTATTTTTAAAGAAATTAAACGAGATATCCTGAAATTTTTTTAGGTCTTCTCTCATTTTATGCCAATTTGGAAGGGAATGATCTTTTTAGATCTCACAAAAAAAATTATAATCTTTTTATTATTTCCCCTCCCAAACATATCGTGAAATTTTGATATTTCTACGACAATTACCAATCACATTTAAACGATAACAACCACATTAATAGTTTCCTTTATTAGTTTTTTTATTACAACGTTTATAATAATTTTCATTATTAATGAGAGGAGATATGTATTTTTAATGAAATTAAACGAGATATCCTGAAATTTTTTAGGTCTTCTCTCATTTTATACCAATTTTGAAGGGAATGATCTTTTTAGATCTCACAAAAAAAATATAATCTTTTTAATATTTCCCCTGCCAAACATATCGTGAAATTTTGATATTTCTACGACAATTACGAATCACATTAAAACAATAAAAATCACATTAATAGTTTCCTTTATTAGTTTTTTATCACAAAGTTTATAATAATTTTCATTATTAATGAGAGGAGATATGTATTTTTAATGAAATTAAACGAGATATCTTGAATATTTTTTAGGTTTTCTCACATTTTATGCCAATTTGGAAGGGAATGATCTTTTTAGATCTCACAAAAAAAATTATAATCTTTTTATTATTTCGCCTCCCAAACATATCGTGAAATTTTGATATTTCTACGACAATTACCAATCACATTAAAATGATATCAATCACATTAATAGTTTCCTTGATTAGTTTATTGATCACAACGTTTTTAATAATTTCAATTATTAATCAGAGGAGATATGTATTTTTAATTTAATGAAATTAGACGAGATAACCTTACATTTTTTAGGTTTTCTCTCATTTTATGCCAATTTGGAAGGGAATGATCTTTTTAGATCTCACAAAAAAAATTATAATCTTTTTATTATTTCACCTCGCAAAGATATCGTTAAATTTGATATTTCTAGGAAAATTACCAATCACATTAAAAAGATAACAATCACATTAATAGTTTCCTTTATTAGTTTTTTTATCACAACGTAATAATTGCCATTGTTAATGAGAGGAGATATGCATTTTTAAAGAAATTAAACTAGATATCCTGAAATTTTTTTAGGTATTCTCTCATTTTATGCCAATTTGGAAGGGAATGATCATTTTAGATCTCACAAAAAAAATTGTAATCTTTTTATTATTTCCCCTCCCAAACATATCGGGAAATTTTGATATTTCTACGACAATTACCAATCACATTAATAGTTTCCTTTATTAGTTTTTATCACAACGTTTATAATAATTTTCATTGTTAATGAGAGGAGATATGTATTTTTAAAGAAATTAAACGAGATATCCTGAAAATTTTTTAGGTCTACTCTCATTTTATGCCAATTTGGAAGGGAATGATCTTTTTAGATCTCACAAAAAAAATTATAATCTTTTTATTATTTCCCCTCCCAAACATATCGTAAAACATTGATATTTCTACGACAATTACCAATCACATTAAAACGATAACAATCACATTAATAGTTTCCTTTATTAGTTTTTTTATTACAACGTTTATAATAATTTTCATTATTAATGAGAGGAGATATGTATTTTTAATGAAATTAAACGAGATATCCTGAAATTTTTTAGGTCTTCTCTCATTTTATACCAATTTTGAAGGGAATGATCTTTTTAGATCTCACAAAAAAAAATATAATCTTTTTAATATTTCCCCTACCAAACATATCGTGAAATTTTGATATTTCTACGATAATTACCAATCACATTAAAACGATAACAATCACATTAATAGTTTCCTTTATTAGTTTTTTATCACAACGTTTATAATAATTTCCATTGTTAATGAGAGGAGATATGTATTTTTAAAGAAATTAAACGAGATATCCCAAAAATTTTTTAGGTCTTCTCTCATTTTATGCCAATTTGGAAGGGAATTATCATTTTAGATCTCACAAAAAATATTGTAATCTTTTTATTATTTCCCCTCCCAAACATATCGTGAAATTTTGATATTTCTACGACAATTACCAATCACATTATAAAGATAACAATCACATTAATAGTTTCCTTTATTAGTTTTTTATCACAACGTTTAAAGTAATTTCCATTATTAATGAGAGGAGATATGTATTTTAAAAAAAATTAAACGAGATATCTTGAAATTTTTTTAGGTCTTCTCTCATTTTACGCTAATTTCGAATGGAATGATCTTTTTAGATCTCACAAAAAAAAGTATAATCTTTTTATTATTTCACCTCCCAAAGATATCGTTAAATTTTGATATTTCTACGAAAATTACCACTCGCATTAAAAAGATAACAATCACATTAATAGTTTCCTTTATTAGTTTCATATCACAGCGTTTATAATAATTTCCATTATTAAATGAGAGTAGATATGTATTTTTAATGAAATTAAACTAGATATCCTGAAATTTTATTACGTCTTCTCTCATTTTATGCCAATTTGGAAGGGAATGATCTTTTTAGATCTCACAAAAAAAAAATTATAATCTTTTTATTATTTCCCCTCCCAAACATATCGTGAAATTTTGATATTTCTACGATAATTACCAATCACATTAAAACGATAACAATCACATTAACAATTTCCTTTATTAGTTTTTTATCACAACGTTTATAATAATTTCCATTGTTAATGAGAGGAGATATGTATTTTTAAAGAAATTAAACGAGATATCCTGAAATTTTTTTAGGTCTTCTCTCATTTTATGCCAATTTGGAAGGGAATGATCTTTTTAGATCTCACAAAAAAAATTATAATCTTTTTATTATTTCCCCTCCCAAACATATCGTGAAATTTTGATATTTCTACGACAATTACCAATCACATTTAAACGATAACAACCACATTAATAGTTTCCTTTATTAGTTTTTTTATTACAACGTTTATAATAATTTTCATTATTAATGAGAGGAGATATGTATTTTTAATGAAATTAAACGAGATATCCTGAAATTTTTTAGGTCTTCTCTCATTTTATACCAATTTTGAAGGGAATGATCTTTTTAGATCTCACAAAAAAAATATAATCTTTTTAATATTTCCCCTGCCAAACATATCGTGAAATTTTGATATTTCTACGACAATTACGAATCACATTAAAACAATAAAAATCACATTAATAGTTTCCTTTATTAGTTTTTTATCACAAAGTTTATAATAATTTTCATTATTAATGAGAGGAGATATGTATTTTTAATGAAATTAAACGAGATATCTTGAATATTTTTTAGGTTTTCTCACATTTTATGCCAATTTGGAAGGGAATGATCTTTTTAGATCTCACAAAAAAAATTATAATCTTTTTATTATTTCGCCTCCCAAACATATCATGAAATTTTGATATTTCTACGACAATTACCAATCACATTAAAATGATATCAATCACATTAATAGTTTCCTTGATTAGTTTTTTCATCACAACGTTTTTAATAATTTCCATTATTAATCAGAGGAGATATGTATTTTTAATGAAATTAAACGAGATATCCTTACAATTTTTAGGTCTTCTCTCATTTTATGCCAATTTGGAAGGGAATGATCTTTTTAGATCTCACAAAAAAAATTATAATCTTTTTATTATTTCACCTCCCAAAGATATCGTTAAATTTGATATTTCTACGAAAATTACCAATCACATTAAAAAGATAACAATCCCATTAATAGTTTCCTTTATTAGTTTTTTATCACAATGTTTATAATAATTTCCATTATTGATGAGACGAAAAATGTATTTTTAATGAAATTAAACGAGATATCCTGAATTTTTTTTAGGTTTTCTCACATTTTATGCCAATTTGGAAGGATATGATCTTTTTAGATCTCACAAAAAAAAATTATAATCTTTTTATTATTTCGCGTCCCGAACATATCGTGAAATTTTGATATTTCTACGACAATTACCAATCACATTAAAATGATATCAATCACATTAATAGTTTCCTTGATTAGTTTTTTGATCACAACGTTTTTAATAATTTCCATTATTAATCAGAGGAGATATGTATTTTTAATTTAATGAAATTAAACGAGATATCCTTACATTTTTTAGGTCTTCTCTCATTTTATGCCTATTTGGAAGGGAATGATCTTTTTAGATCTCACAAAAAAAATTATAATCTTTTTATTATTTCACCTCGCAAAGATATCGTTAAATTTGATATTTCTACGAAAATTACCAATCACATTAAAAAGATAACAATCACATTAATAGTTTCCTTTATTAGTTTTTTATCAAAACGTTTATAATAATTGCCATTGTTAATGAGAGGAGATATGTATTTTTAAAGAAATTAAACTAGATATCCTGAAATTTTTTTAGGTATTCTCTCATTTTATGCCAATTTGGAAGGGAATGATCATTTTAGATCTCACAAAAAAAATTGTAATCTTTTTATTATTTCCCCTCCCAAACATATCGGCAAATTTTGACATTTCTACGACAATTACCAATCACATTAAAAAGATAACAATCACATTAATAGTTTCCTTTATTAGTTTTTGATCACAACTTTTATAATAATTTCCATTGTTAATGAGAGGAGATATGTATTTTTAAAGAAATTAAATGAGATATCCTGAAATTTTTTTAGGTCTTCTCTCATTTTTTGCCAATTTGGAAGGGAATGATCTTTTTAGATCTCACAAAAAAAATTATAATCTCTTTATTATTTCCCCTCCCAAACATATCGTGAAATATTGATATTTCTACGACAATTACCACTTACATTAAAACGATAACAATCACGTCAATAGTTTCCTTTATTAGTTTTTTATCACAATGTTTAAAATAATTTCCATTATTAATGAGAGGAGATATGTATTTTAAAAAAATTAAACGAGATATCCTGAAATTTTTCTTGGTCTTCTCTCATTTTACGCCAATTTGGAAGGGAATGATCTTTTTAGATCTCACAAAAAAAAGTATAATCTTTTTATTATTTCACCTCGCAAAGATATCGTGAAATTTTGATATTTCTACGAAAATTACCAATCACATTAAAAAGATAACAATCACATTAATAGTTTCCTTTATTAGTTTTTTATCACAACGTTTATAATAATTTCCATTGTTAATGAGAGGAGATATGTATTTTTAAAGAAATTAAATGAGATATCCTGAAATTTTTTTAGGTCTTCTCTCATTTTATGCCAATTTGGAAGGGAATGATCTTTTTAGATCTCACAAAAAAATTATAATCTTTTTATTATTTCCCCTCCCAAACATATCGTGAAATTTTGATATTTCTACGACAATTACCAATCACATTAAAACGATAACAATCACATTAATAGTTTCCTTTATTAGTTTTTTATCACAACGTTTATAATAATTTCCATTGTTAATGAGAGGAGATATGTATTTTTAAATAAATTAAACGAGATATGCCAAAATTCTTTTAGGTCTTCTCTCATTTTATGCCAATTTGGAAGGGAATTATCATTTTAGATCTCACAAAAAATATTGTAATCTTTTTATTATTTCCCCTCCCAAACATATCGTAAAATTTTGATATTTCTACGACAATTACCAATCACATTTTAAAGATAACAATCACATTAATAGTTTCCTTTATTTGTTTTTTATCACAACGTTTAAAGTAATTTCCATTATTAATGAGAGGAGATATGTATTTTAAAAAAAATTAAACGAGATATCTTGAAATTTTTTTAGGTCTTCTCTCATTTTACGCTAATTTCGAATGGAATGATTGTAACCCCCCTTTTCTTATAAAACATAATTTAACTATTTAATTTATTTTATATATTTATTTCAAAGTTCTGATACGTTATCTTACAATCCAAAATATGTTCTGTAATTTACATCATTAAAATTTATATAAACACTGCTACAAAATAATTCTAACTACTACAAATTATTGTCTACCCAAAATAGTCCCATCCTATATGCTCTGGAATTTCTGCATCTTCATCATTTAACTATATCTTCAGACACCTGCAATTCACACTCCCCTAGAATCTGGGGACAGCATTACCGGATCAGGCATTTAATTTCTCATAGAATTAAAACAATTTCAAACAAATACATATCATAACAAATTAATTAGTTACACACATAATTAAATGCAGTATGATTTATGCAATGCAGTTTTTGACTCAAATTCGTTTTGACCCTGCTCCATGGAGACTTCCCCTTTGAGTGTTTAGTAAGTAACTGGCCTACCATTACGTACAACAATTCAGCCATCAGCCCCTACTAAACGCGAATAAACTAAACAGAATTAGGAGATCAGGATACCCGGAAGGCCACCACGGCAGCATCTCTGTCCAAATTACAGCCACATGTGGAATTGCCAATATCCCTCACCCCACAGACTATATAATCACAGACTATACAGTCCTGTCTAACTTACTCTGCTCACCCATTTCTCAGGACTATCATATTCTCTGTTCACAATCTCAATCATCTTTTCAAATACATGACTACCGCAGTCCGGTCAGTCAACACAGTTCTTTGTTCATAATCTCAATCATATTTTCAAATACATGACTACCGCAGTCCGGTCAGTCAACACAATTCTCTTTTCATAATCTCAATCATATTTTCAAATACATGACTACCGCAGTCCGGTCAGTCAACACAATTCTCTTTTCATAAATCAACTCAATTCTCATGACTACCACAGTCCTGGTTAGTCAACATAATTCTTTCTCATTTGATACTTTTATAAATCCCCCAAAAAGACTCATGCTAATGAATTTTGTTCATGATCACAATCAAATAAATAATTTGTACACATTAACATACAAGGATACAAAGATTTAAGCAATTTACATTATAACATTAGTATTTTTAATAATTTCCGAAAATGCCCTCAATCTTTTTCCAAAATACCCAATGTGTCCCTACATGTAAAATGACTATTTTGCCCTTGGTTTTATAAAAATTTCCACATAATATCCCTTGCATTTAGGGCTGGCCGAATGGTCTACAAGCCATTCTCAACAATTCTTCCAAAGCTACAAACTCCAATTCCAACCAAAATTCAATCAAATCACAATTTCAATCAAAATTCAACAAACCAAATTTCAACCATTACAACACCTTAAAAATTCAATCAAACATCATTCCAATCCATGAATTACAATCACAAGCATCAAAAACACAAAACCCCTAAATCAATTTCAAGTTTTCATGATTCTTGTTCAAATTTTTAATCTAAGCCTACAACATGTTTTCTTCTAATTCCAAGGGTTCTAATTGAAATTAAATGCCTAGATCCTTACCTTAGACTCTTTAATTGAAGAAAAAGCCTTGATTTCCTTTCTCCCTCACTCCTTGGTCTTGTAGGAATTTTTGAGATTTTCTCCAATTCTTTCTCTACTAGCCGAATTAGCTTTGTGTTTTGGAAGTTTGGATGGTTTGGTTTCTTAATTTGGGATGAGATGATGAAGTTAAGATGAAATGAAGTCAAGAGCTGCAGCTGCTGGGTAAGGAAGCTCACGGTTCTGTTTTGGAGAGAAAAATAGCTTTTGTGACTTTTTGCCTTTTTTTCTTAAGTTATTTGCTTCATTAAACCAAGAATTAACCAAATTGGATGTTTCCTTCACATCCAGCAGCTCCTGCACGTCCAGCAGCCCCTATTGGCCAAGGGAGATCAGTTCTCCAAGCTTCCCCATCCACTTGGACAGCCAAAGGAGTGCAGCAAGTGACTTGCCTTCCAAAAGGTCAAAAGTCAACATTTGTAGGTAATTTAATGGAATTTTCTAGAATAATTTAGGGCTGTTAATTATCTTACAAAATAATTAGAATTTGAAGAAAATAACACCACCATTGGATTCCTCACTATCAAAAATCTTGGGGTAGTGTCTTACTTATCTCTTAATCCAAGCCTAATTAGCTTAATTTAGTGATCTTAGAAAAGCCTAAGTTGTCACTTTTTGATTGGTTAAGGTTCTAAATTAAATTTTTCTTGGTTAAACATTTTTAATAATTATTCTAAGTATATTACAATTATTAGATAATTCTATAGATATCCTATGAATTTTCTGTCTTAAAATTTTACCGTAATAATTTCTCAAAGTTCTAACTTTCAGAAAATCCTAACAATTCTGAATAAGCATTTTAATTCTTTATCTGTATATATTTTTAATCTATATTCTATTACCTTTCTTTTAAGTTATAATTGAGTTCAAAATTCTATACTTGAAAATTTATCCTGGACAGCTGTCTGACATAGCAGTCCAGTCAACAATTAATTTCAGCAAAAATGAAAACATTTAGAAATTCAGAAAATTCTTCTGAGTAGAACTGTATTAATTTCATTAAGAAAATATGTTCATAGAGTTTTATAAAATACAGTGCATAAGTGTTCATAATGTACATATATAAATGCGTACAAATAGTAAAATGAGGATGTTACAATGATCTTTTTAGATCTCACAAAAAAAAGTATAATCTTTTTATTATTTCACCTCCCAAAGATATCGTTAAATTTTGATATTTCTACGAAAATCACCAATCACATTAAAAAGATAACAATCACATTAATAGTTTCCTTTATTAGTTTCATATCACAGCGTTTATAATAATTTCCATTATTAAATGAGAGTAGATATGTATTTTTAATGAAATTAAACTAGATATCCTGAAATTTTATTACGTCTTCTCTCATTTTATGCCAATTTGGAAGGGAATGATCTTTTTAGATCTCACAAAAAAAAATTATAATCTTTTTATTATTTCCCCTCCCAAACATATCGTGAAATTTTGATATTTCTACGACAATTACCAATCACATTAAAACGATAACAATCACATTAACAATTTCCTTTATTAGTTTTTTATCACAACGTTCATAATAATTTCCATTGTTAATGAGAGGAGATATGTATTTTTAAAGAAATTAAACGAGATATCCTGAAATTTTTTTAGGTCTTCTCTCATTTTTTGCCAATTTGGAAGGGAATGATCTTTTTAGATCTCACAAAAAAAATTATAATCTTTTTATTATTTCCCCTCCCAAACATATCGTGAAATTTTGACATTTCTACGACAATTACCAATCACATTTAAACGATAACAACCACATTAATAGTTTCCTTTATTAGTTTTTATATTACAACGTTTATAATAATTTTCATTATTAATGAGAGGAGATACGTATTTTTAATGAAATTAAACGAGATATCCTGAAATTTTTTAGGTCTTCTCTCATTTTATACCAATTTTGAAGGGAATGATCTTTTTAGATCTCACAAAAAAAAATATAATCTTTTTAATATTTCCCCTGCCAAACATATCGTGAAATTTTGATATTTCTACGACAATTACGAATCACATTAAAACAATAACCATCACATTAATAGTTTCCTTTATTAGTTTTTTTATCACAAAGTTTATAATAATTTTCATTATTAATGAGAGGAGATATGTATTTTTAATGAAATTAAACGAGATATCTTGAAATTTTTTTAAGTCTTCTCTCATTTTATGCCATTTTGGAAGGGAATGATCTTTTTAGATCACACAAAAAAAAATTATAATCTTTTTATTATTTCCCCTCCCAACCATATCGTGAAATTTTGATATTTCTACGACAATTACCAATGACATTAAAAAGATAACAATCACATTAATAGTTTCCTTTATTAGTTTTTTATCACAACGTTTAAAATAATTTCCATTATTAATGAGAGGAGATATGTAATTTTAAACAAATTAAACGAGATATCCTTAAATTTTTTTAGGTCTTCTCTCATTTTACGCTAATTTTGAAGGGAATGATCTTTTTAGATCTCACAAAAAAAAGTATAATCTTTTTATTATTTCACCTCCCAAAGATATCGTTAAATTTGATATTTCTACGAAAATTACCAATCACATTAAAAATCTAACAATCCCATTAATAGTTTCCTTTATTAGTTTTTTATCACAACGTTTATAATAATTTCCATTATTAATGAGAGGAAAAATGTATTTTTAATGAAATTAAACGAGATATCCTGAATATTTTTTAGGTTTTCTCACATTTTATGCCAATTTGGAAGGGAATGATCTTTTTAGATCTCACAAAAAAAAATTATAATCTTTTTATTATTTTGCCTCCCAAACATATCGTGAAATTTTGATATTTCTACGACAATTACCAATCACATTAAAATGATATCAATCACATTAATAGTTTCCTTGATTAGTTTTTTCATCACAATGTTTTTAATAATTTCCATTATTAATCAGAGGAGATATGTATTTTTAATGAAATTAAACGAGATATCCTTAAAATTTTTAGGTCTTCTCTCATTTTATGCCAATTTGGAAGGGAATGATCTTTTTAGATCTCACAAAAAAAATTATAATCTTTTTATTATTTCACCTCCCAAAGATATCGTTAAATTTGATATTTCTACGAAAATTACCAATCACATTAAAAAGATAACAATCCCATTAATAGTTTCCTTTATTAGTTTTTTATCACAACGTTTATAATAATTTCCATTATTGATGAGACGAAAAATGTATTTTTAATGAAATTAAACGAGATATCCTGAATTTTTTTTAGGTTTTCTCACATTTTATGCCAATTTGGAAGGGAATGATCTTTTTACATCTCACAAAAAAAATTATAATCTTTTTATTATTTCGCGTCCCAAACATATCGTGAAATTTTGATATTTCTACGACAATTACCAATCACATTAAAATGATATCAATCACATTAATAGTTTCCTTGATTAGTTTTTTGATCACAACGTTTTTAATAATTTCCATTATTAATCAGAGGAGATATGTATTTTTAATGAAATTAAACGAGATATCCTTACATTTTTTAGGTCTTCTCTCATTTTATGCCAATTTGGAAGGGAATGATCTTTTTAGATCTCACAAAAAAAATTATAATCTTTTTATTATTTCACCTCGCAAAGATATCGTTAAATTTGATATTTCTACGAAAATTACCAATCACATTAAAAAGATAACAATCACATTAATAGTTTCCATTATTAGTTTTTTATCACAATATTTATAATAATTGCCATTGCTAATGAGAGGAGATATGTATTTTTAAAGAAATTAAACTAGATATCCTGAAATTTTTTTAGGTATTCTCTCATTTTATGCCAATTTGGAAGGGAATGATCATTTTAGATCTCACAAAAAAAATTGTAATCTTTTTATTATTTCCCCTCCCAAACATATCGGGAAATTTTGATATTTCTACGACAATTACCAATCACATTAATAGTTTCCTTTATTAGTTTTTTATCACAACGTTTATAATAATTTCCATTGTTAATGAGAGGAGATATGTATTTTTAAAGAAATTAAACGAGATATCCTGAAAATTTTTTAGGTCTACTCTCATTTTATGCCAATTTGGAAGGGAATGATCTTTTTAGATCTCACAAAAAAAATTATAATCTTTTTATTATTTCCCCTCCCAAACATATCGTAAAACATTGATATTTCTACGACAATTACCAATCACATTAAAACGATAACAATCACATTAATAGTTTCCTTTATTAGTTTTTTATCACAACGTTTAAAATAATTTCCATTATTAACGAGAGGAGATATGTATTTTAAAAAAATTAAACGAGATATCCTGAAATTTTTTTAGGTCTTCTCTCATTTTACGCCAATTTGGAACGGAATGATGTTTTTAGATCTCACAAAAATAAGTATAATCTTTTTATTATTTCACCTCGCAAAGATATCGTGAAATTTTGATATTTCTACGAAAATTACCAATCACATTCAAAAGATAACAATCACATTAATAGTTTCATTTATTAGTTTTTTATCACAACGTTTATAATAATTTCCATTGTTAATGAGAGGAGATATGTATTTTTAAAGAAATTAAACGAGATATCCTGAAATTTTTTTAGGTCTTCTCTCATTTTATGCCAATTTGGAAGGGAATGATCTTTTTAGATCTCACAAAAAAAATTATAATCTTTTTATTATTTCCCCTCCCAAACATATCGTGAAATATTGATATTTCTACGACAATTACCAATCACAATAAAATGATAACAATCACATTAATAGTTTCCTTTATTAGTTTTTTATCACAACGTTTAAAATAATTTCCATTATTAATGAGAGGAGATATGTATTTTAAAAAAATTAAACGAGATATCCTGAAATTTTTTTAGGTCTTCTCTCATTTTATGCCAATTTGGAAGGGAATGATCTTTTTAGATCACACCGGAAAAAAAAACATAATCTTTCTATTAATTATTTCACCTCCCAAATATATCGTGAAATTTTGAAGTTTCTACGACAATTACCAATCACGTTAAAACGACAACAATCACATTAATAGTTTCGTTTATTAGTTTTTTTTATCACAACGGTTATAATAATTTCCATTATTAATGAGAGGAGATACGTGTTATTAAAAAAATTAAACGAGATATCCTGAAATTTTTTTAGGTCTTCTCTCATTTTATGCCAATTTGGAAGGGAATGATCATTTTAGATCTCAGAAAAAAAATTGTAATCTTTTTATTATTTCCCCTCCCAAACATATCGTGAAATTTTTATATTTCTATGACAATTACCAATCACATTAAAATGATAACAATCACATTAATAGTTTCCTTTATTAGTTTTTTATCACAAGGTTTATAATAATTTCCATTAATAATGAGAGGAGATATGTATTTTTAAAAAAATTAAACGAGATATCCTGAAATTTTTTTAGGTCTTCTCTCATTTTACGCTATTTTGGAAGGTAATGATCTTTTTAGATCTCACAAAAAAAATTATAATCTTTTTATTATTTCACCTCCCAAAGATATCGTTAAATTTGAGATTTCTACGAAAATTACCAATCACATTAAAAAGATATAAATCACATTAATAGTTTCCTTTATTAGTTTTTTATCACAATGTTTATAATAATTTCCATTATTAATGAGGGGAAAAATGTATTTTTAATGAAATTAAACGAGATATCCTGAATTTTTTTTAGGTTTTCTCACATTTTATGCCAGTTTGGAAGGGAATGATCTTTTTAGATCTCACAAAAAAAATTATAATCTTTTTATTATTTTGCCTCCCGAACATATCGTGAAATTTTGATATTTCTACGACAATTACCAATCACATTAAAATGATATCAATCACATTAATAGTTTCCTTGATTAGTTATTTGATCACAATGTTTTTAATAATTTCCATTATTAATCAGACGAGATATGTATTTTTAATGAAATTAAACTAGATATCCTGAAATTTTTTTACGTCTTCTCTCATTTTACGCTAATTTGGAAGGGAATGATCTTTTTAGATCTCACCAAAAAAATTATAATCTTTTTATTATTTCACCTCCCAAAGATATCGTTAAATTTTGTATTTCTACGAAAATTACCAATCACATTAAAAAGATAAAATTAAATTAATAGTTTCCTTTATTAGTTTTTTATCACAACGTTTATAATAATTTCCATTGTTAATGAGAGGAGATATGTATTTTTAAAGAAATTAAACTTGATATCCTGAAATTTTTTTAGGTCTTCTCTCATTTTATGCCAATTTGGAAGGGAATGATCATTTTAGATCTCACAAAAAAAATTGTAATCTTTTTATTATTTCCCCTCCCAAACATATCATGAAATTTTGATATTTTTACGACAATTACCAATCACATTAAAAAGATAACAATCACATTAATAGTTTTCTTTATTAGTTTTTTATCACAACGTTTATAATAATTTCCATTGTTAATGAGAGGAGATATGTATTTTTAAAGAAATTAAACGAGATATCCTGAAATTTTTTTAGGTCTTCTCTCATTTTCTGCCAATTTGGAAGGGAATGATCTTTTTAGATCTCACAAAAAAAATTATAATCTTTTTATTATTTTCCCTCCCAAACATATCGTGAAATTTTCATATTTCTACGACAATTACCAATCACATTAAAACGATAACAATCACATTAATAGTTTCCTTTATTATTTTTTATTACAACGTTTAAAATAATTTCCATTATTAATGAGAGGAGATATGAATTTTAAAAAAATTAAACGAGATATCCTGAAATTTTTTTAGGTCTTCTCTCTTTTTAGATCTCACAAAAAAAAAGTATAATCTTTTTATTATTTCCCCTCCCAAACATATCGTGAAATTTTGATATTTCTACGACAATTACCAATCACATTAAAACGATAACATTCACATTAATAGTTTCCTTTATTAGTTTTTTGTCACAACGTTTATAATAATTTCCATTGTTAATGAGAGGAGATATGTATTTTTAAAGAAATTAAACGAGATATCCTGAAATTTTTTTAGGTCTTCTCTCATTTTATGCTATTTTGGAAGGGAATGATCATTTTAGATCTCACAAAAAAAATTGTAATCATTTTATTATTTCCCCTCCCAAACATATTGTGAAATTTTGATATTTCTACGACAATTACCAATCACATTAAAATGATAACAATCACATTAATAGTTTCCTTTATTAGTTTTTTTATTACAACGTTTATAATAATTTCCACTATTAATGAGAGGAGATATGTATTTTTAATGAAATTAAACGAGATATCCTGAAATTTTTTAGGTCTTCCCTCATTTTATACCAATTTGGAAGGGAATGATCTTTTTAGATCTCACAAAAAAAAATATAATCTTTTTAATATTTCCCCTGCCAAACATATCGTGAAATTTTGATATTTCTACGACAATTACGAATCACATTAAAACAATAACAATCACATTAATAGTTTCCTTTATTAGTTTTTTTATCACAAAGTTTATAATAATTTCCATTATTAACGGGAGGAGATATGTATTTTTAATGAAATTAAACTAGATATCCTGAAATTTTTTATGTCTTCTCTCATTTTACGCTAATTTGGAAGGGAATGATCTTTTTAGATCTCAAAAAAAAAGTATAATCTTTTTATTATTTCACCTCCCAAAGATATCGTTAAAGTTTGATATTTCTAAGAAAATTACCAATCACATTAAAAAGATAACAATCACATTAATAGTTTCATTTATTAATTTTTTATCATAACGTTTATAATAATTTCCATTATTAATGAGAGGAGATATGTATTTTTAATGAAATTAAATTAGATATCCTGAAATTTTTTTACGTCTTCTCTCATTTTTTGCCAATTTGGAAGGGAATGATCTTTTTAGATCTCACAAAAAAAATTATAATCTTTTTATTATTTCCCCTCCCAAACATATCGTGAAATTTTGATATTTCTACGACAATTACCAATCACATTAAAACGATAACAATCACATTAATAGTTTCCTTTATTAGTTTTTTATCACAACATTTATAATAATTTCCATTGTTAATGAGAGGAGATATGTATTTTTATAGAAATTAAACGAGATATCCTGAAATTTTTTTAGGTCTTCTCTCATTTTATGCCATTTTGGAAGGGAATGATCATTTTAGATCTCACAAAAAAAATTTTAATCATTTTATTATTCCCCTCCCAAACATATCGTGAAATTTTGATATTTCTACGACAATTACCAATCACATTAAAATGATAACAATCACATTAATAGTTTCCTTTATTAGTTTTTTTATTACAACGTTTATAATAATTTCCATTATTAATGAGAGGAGATATGTATTTTTAATGAAATTAAACGAGATATCCTGAAATTTTTTAGGTCTTCCCTCATTTTATACCAATTTGGAGGGGAATGATCTTTTTAGATCTCACAAAAAAAATATAATCTTTTTAATATTTCCCCTGCCAAACATATCGTGAAATTTTGATATTTCAACGACAATTACGAATCACATTAAAACAATAACAATCACATTAATAGTTTCCTTTATTAGTTTTTTTATCACAAAGTTTATAATAATTTCCATTATTAACGGGAGGAGATATGTATTTTTAATGAAATTCAACGAGATATCTTGAAATATTTTTAGGTCTTCTCTCATTTTATGGCAATTTGGAAGGGAATGATCTTTTTAGATCTCACAAAAAAAATTATAATCTTTTTATTATTTTCTCTCCCAAGCATATCGTGAAATTTTGATATTTCTACGACAATTACCAATCACATTAAAAAGATAACAATCACATTAATAGTTTCCTTTATTAGTTTTTTATCACAACGTTTAAAATAATTTCCATTATTAATGAGAGGAGATATGTATTTTTAATGAAATTCAACGAGATATCTTGAAATTTTTTTAGGTCTTCTCTTGTTTTACGCTAATTTCGAAGGGAATGATCTTTTTAGATCTCAGAAAAAAAAGTATAATCTTTTTATTATTTCACCTCCCAAAGATATCGTTAAATTTTGATATTTCTACGAAAATTGCCAATCACATTAAAAAGATAACAATCAAATTAATAGTTTCATTTATTAGTTTTTTATCATAACGTTTATAATATTTTCCATTATTAATGAGAGGAGATATGTATTTTTAATGAAATTAAACTAGATATCCTGAAATTTTTTTACGTCTTCTCTCATTTTATGCCAATTTGGAAGGGAATGATCTTTTTAGATCTCACAAAAAAAAATTATAATCTTTTTATTATTTCCCCTCCCAAACATATCGTGAAATTTTGATATTTCTACGACAATTACCAATCACATTAAAACGATAACAATCACATTAATAGTTTCCTTTATTAGTTTTTTATCACAACGTTTATAATAATTTCCATTGTTAATGAGAGGAGATATGTATTTTTAAAGAAATTAAACGAGATATTGTAACGACCCATCTTCGTTACAGATTTGTTATACTACAGATTTTATTTCATTAAATTTTATAAACTCTCTAATTAGTTTATTGATAAAATACTGGAGAATTTTTCCTTGATTCCCAAAACCAACAGATAAAATTTTAAAGCTCAATTTATAAACATCTCTTATACAAAGCTTAACTAAATAAAACTATGTGTACATACATTTTTACATGATAATTACAAAATACCCCTAAGCAAGTCCATTCTATACATGAGACCAAACAAAGGAAAGAACGAAGAGATTGAATCTTCAATCCTATGCTCGCTCCATCTACCAAGCCTCCAAGAGAAAGATCCACCTACACTCCATCTGCTCCCCCGAACATAGTTCGAGATCATCACAGTCACAACCACATGTGCCACATGCAAGGGTAAGCTTACTAGAATAAACACATTTAAATATAATTTGCTATTAAATAAAAACATAAAGATACATATATATAATTTTCTCAGTGTTAAAACTTGGTATTTTAAAAGAAAGAATACATGTACATTTAACTCGTCATAAGAAATCCCATATACTCAACCAATCATCAACAACATTGTTCAAACATCCATTATCAACATAAACCATCACCACTCATCATCATGAGCCATAAACATCATAAATCGCATCTCAACACAATACAACCACCAACATCCCTCATCACAAAGAGATAGAGTAACATAAACCACTAGACAACCTCAGACAACAAGACTGACTCTACTCCATGGAGTTTCGACATCATATGAGCGGTCCTCATAGGCCCCATCCCCTACCATAGTCTCACCTTTGACTATTCAGGGAGTCCCTTGAGCCACCCTGTGGAGGAAGTGTGGATTTAATCAAATATAGACAAGTGTGGGTATTGGCTTACCTCTATAAGGTTTGCAAAACCTTACATCTCTAGGAATTCGCCCACTTGGCTATTCTATAGGCCCACCGTTGGCCACCACGAAAACCTCCAACACTAGGTTGAGAGTCTACCTAGCACCCTCAACTTACGTGCCTACCCATATGTCTGTCCACTAATTGTGCACACGTATGCACCAACTGTGCATATACAACATTCGGAATACTTCTGTGCACCAACTGTGTGCACCCACCGTATTCCAACGGCAAACATATTTGGATTTCCTTACAGTCTTATATACAACACCTCTGTACCCGCCATCTCCAATGGCCTGACTTAAGAATCCAAATACATCTCAACAACATCAATAATCCTCAACCACGACAATAATCCATCCCCTATACACTAAAAGAGTCACTAAATCTCTTGGGAAGTAGTTCTCAACACTCCAACACGCCATTCGGAGTCAAAACATAAGGGGTGGTACTTGGAAAGATATCCCACTAGGCGAGACCCCTGGGTCGCTTTAGAGGGCCAGAGTTCTGGCGTGAAACTCACCCTTCCAAGTATACCAATTTTCTTGTCTATAAAAAAATCTTCCCAAAGGACATAGCTAACTCCTCTTTAACATATAGGAATGGTTCCAACACATAATTCACATATATCATCATCTCATCAACATTTCATTTCAATTTCTCAACAAAACACATACACCTCAATAATAAATAATGTTCTCAACTAATTATATCCCATCAACATTAGTATACCAACCCCAACAACAAAGTCATTCTCATTCAAAACAAGATTACAAGATCCATCCTACAGTCAAAAGACTGTATCACACAAGACATATTTCAAATATTAAATATTCAAGATTCACATCTCAATAAACAAACATCACCATTTCAAAATTGATATCATATTGACCAAATTGACCAAATAAGGTCGATTTCTCTTTGACAGTACTGAATGTCAGCTCTCACTGATTGTAGCAAATGACCTCATAATTCAAAACTTTTTATATAGAATTAAAGCTCTTGAATCCTATTTTTCAAAATGGTATCCCAATTGTAAAATAGACAACTAGAGAATTTTCTAGAATTCCTACAAGTTGACAGTACTAAATTTGACTTTCCAGTGAACATGGTTCAAAGAAAGTAAGTTTTCTAACACTTCCAAAACTTGTTTTGAGCTGGAATTTTTACAGGATAAAGGTAACACATTTGTATTTCAAAATTGATATCCCATGTCCTCAAATTCGTTCCCAATTGTTCCCAGTAAAATTTCTCTAACAGCCTAAATTTCGGACTCCAAACAGAGCTCCAAACCCTTTCCCTGTTCCTTTTCAAAAATTTAATTTAGGAATTGGACATGATAATTTTTGTAAATTACACAGTTAAAAATCTTGTTTTGTCTAGTTTTTAATAGCACAAAAACGAAAACAAAACATTAAGTGTACAATTAGGAGTTTAAGAAAAACCGAGACATGTTCCAGGGGAACTCGAAAAACAGAACAGCCACTTTGTGGGTCACGGATGAACCCTGATGTCAAAATAAAAGTTTCTTCATTTCGAGTCTATTTTCATTCAAAACAAATTTTGTGAAAAACCAACGGTTAGATCTTCCAAAAATCATAAAATCGTGGGGGCTGTCCAGAGTTGGACGAACCTAACAGCCACTGTCACTTTATTTTGTGGTTTGATTTTCACATGCAAAGCTTATCAAATAATTTCAAGAAAATTTGGGCATGGTCTCCTTTGTTTTAGGAGCCTTCCCAATCAATTTAAAAGATTAAAACAATCCAAAGACAGTAAATGAAAATCCCACACAGCCACTGCCAAAGGGTTTCAACCCATTTCATCAACTTTTCAGCTTAAGCATTCAAATAAAACACAAACAACAGTCCAGATGAGGGGCATTCATGCTGTGTGTGGTTGAGTCCCCTAACTCTCAACCACACTTAAACTAAAAATAAAGAAGCTTCCCTTACCTTTGGGGTTTAGTTCCAGCCACAGAGAGAGAGAGGAAGAGATGATGTTTTAGCTTGCATACAAATCTTAAAGTAACTAACAAAATGGCTTCTTTTCCCCTTTTGAGTTCCACGGCCAGCGAGGAAGGAGGGGAGAACAGAGAGCTTGTAACATCCTATTTTATTAATTGTACGCATTTATATATGTATATTATTAACATTTATGCACTGTATTTTATAGAAACCTTATGTACATATTCTCTTAATGAAATTAATACAGTTCTACTCAGAAGAATTTTCTGAATTTCCAAATGTCTTTATTTTTGCCGAAATTGATAGTTGACTGGACTGCTATGTCAGACAGCTGTCCAGGATAAATTTTCAAGTATAGAATTTTGAACTCATTTATAACTTCAAAGAAAGGTAATATAATATAGATTAAAAATATATACAGATAAAGAATTAAAATGCTTATTCAGAATTGTTAGGATTTTCTGAAAGTTAGAACTTTGAGGAATTATTACGGTAAAATTCTAAGACAGAAAATTTATAGAAAATTCATAGGATATCTATAGAATTATCTAATAATTGTAATATACTTAGAATAATTATTAAAAATGTTTAACCAAGAAAATTTTAATTTAGAACCTTAACCAATCAAAAAGTGACAACTTAGGCTTTTCTAAGATCACTAAATTAAGCTAATTAGGCTTGGATTAAGAGATAAGTAAGACACTACCCCAAGGTTTTTGATAGTGAGGAATCCAATGGTGATGTTATTTTCTTCAAATTCTAATCACATTGTAAAATAATTAGCAGCCCTAATTACCTTCTAGAAATTTCTACAAAGTTCTTGAAATGTTGACTTTTGGGGTAGGCAAGTGACTTGGAACTCCTTTGGCTGTCCAAGTGGATGGGAAAGCTTGGAGAACTGATCTCCCTTGGCCAATAGGGGCTGCTGGACGTGCAGGAGCTGCTGGATGTGAAGGAAACATTCAATTTGGTTAATAATTTGTTTAAAGAAGCATTAAAACTTAACACAAAAATAAATGTCACCAAAAGCTAGCTTTTCCAAGACAGAACCGTGAGTTGCTTCCAGCTGCAGCCCTTCATTTTATTTCATCTTAACTTCATCTTTTCATCCCAAATTAAGAAACCAAACCATCCAAACTTCCTAAACCCTAAGCTAATCGGCAAAAAGGAAAAGAAATTGGAGGAAATCTCAAAAATTCATACAAGACCAAGGAGTGAGGGAGAAAGGAATTCAAGGCTTTTTCTTCAATTAAAGAGTTTAAGGTAAGGATCTAGGCATTTAATTTCAATTAGAACCCTTGGAATTAGAAGAAAACATGTTGTAGGGTTAGATTAAAAATTTGACCTAGAATCATGAAAACTTGAAATTGATTTAGGGGTTTTGTGTTTTTGATGCTTGTGATTGAAATTCATGGATTGGAATGATGTTTGATTGAATTTTTAAGGTGTTGTAATGGTTGAAATTTGGTTTGTTGAATTTTGATTGAATTTGTAATTTGATTGAATTTTGGTTGGAATTGGAGTTTGTTGCTTTGGAAAATATGTTGAGAATGGTAGTGAGACCATTCGGCCAGCCCTAAATGCAAGGGATATTATGTGGAAATTTTTATAAAGCCAAGGGCAAAATGGTCATTTTACATGTAGGGACACATTGGGTATTTTGGAAAAATATTGAGGGCATTTTCGGAAATTATTAAAAATACTAATGTTTAATGTAAATTGCTTAAATCTTTGTATCCTTGTATGTTAATGTGTACAAATTATTTATTTGATTGTGATCATGAACAAAATTCATTGGCATGAGTCTTTTTGGGGGATTTATAAAAGTATCAAATGAGAAAGAATTATGTTGACTAACCAGGACTGTGGTAGTCATGAGAATTGAGTTGAATTATGAGTAATGACTTTTGTTGACTAACCGGGACTGCGGTAGTCATGTGAAATGAGATTGATTGAGAAATGAATTGTTGACTAACCGAGGTTACGGTAGTCATGTGAAATGAAAATGATTGAGAAAGGATTTTTGGGTTGAGTAGAATTTGTTAGACAGGACCGTATAATCTGTGATTATATAGTCTGTGGGGTGAAGGATATTGGCAATTCCACATGTGGCTGGAAACTGGACTGAGTTGCGGTCGTGGTAGCCTTCCGGGTATCCTGATCTCCTAATTCTGTTTAGCTTATTTGCGTTTAGTAGGGGCTGATAGCTGAATTGCAGAGCGTAATGGTAGGCCAGTTTCTTACTAAACACTCAAAGGGGAAGTCTCCATGGAGCAGGGTCAAAAATGAATTTGAGTCAAAAACTGCATTTGCATAAATCATACTGCATTTAATTATGGGTGTAACTAATTAATTTGTTATGATATGTATTTGTTTGAAATTGTTTTATTCTATGAGAAATTAAATGCCTGATCCGGTAATGCTGTCCCCAGATTCTAGGGGAGTGTGATTGCAGGTATTTGGAAGATTAATTAGAAGTTACAGATGCAAACATGTTCCAGAGCTATAGGAATAGGGGTTTTTGGCTTAGATACTTTTGTATTAATTAGAAATAATTTAGTAGTAGTATTTTCTGTAAATTTTAATAATGTAAATTATAATGACAAATTTTAAATTTAATGGAGTGTATTTATTTTATTTGTAAATTTTGTGTTTATGGATTTTAGATAGAAATTAATTAATTAAAAAAAGGGGGTTACAGAGCTCGCGGGAGGAAGCAAAGAAGAATGAAGAGAATGAGTGAAGAAAGAAGGTTGAGCACGTTATTATTTGGGATAATTATGCAATTTTGCTATTTGCACCCACCCTTTCTCTAAGGACACCCCCTTCTCTTAATTTTTTTTTCTACAACTTACGAAACTCACGTAAAAGTCCCAAAAATCTTACAATAACACTATGACACATAACAAGATATAGAACTTAAGTTAATTATTATATCAATCAACATAATTTAAATTTAATTTGCCATTGCATTATTAATTAAATCACTTATCATACATTACGAAAAATCACAGTGTTACAGATATCCTGAAATTTTTTTAGGTCTTCTCTCATTTTATGCCATTTTGGAAGGGAATGATCATTTTAGATCTCACAAAAAAAATTGTAATCATTTTATTATTTCCCCTCCCAAACATATCGTGAAATTTTGATATTTCTACGACAATTACCAATCACATTAAAATGATAACAATCACATTAATAGTTTCCTTTATTAGTTTTTTATCACAACGTTTATAATAATTTCCATTAATAATGAGAGGAGATGTGTATTTTTAAAAAAATTAAACGACATATCCTGAAATTTTTATAGGTCTTCTCTCATTTTACGCTATTTTGGAAGGGAATGATCTTTTTAGATCTCACAAAAAAATTATAATCTTTTTATTATTTCACGTCCCAAAGATATCGTTAAATTTGATATTTCTACGAAAATTACCAATCACATGAAAAAGATAACAATCACATTCATAGTTTCTTTTATTAGTTTTTTATCACAACGTTTATAATAATTTCCATTATTAATGAGAGGAGATATGTAGTTTTAAAGAAATTTGACGAGATATCCTGAAATTTTTTTAGGTCTTCTCTCATTTTATGCCAATTTGGAAGGGAATGATCATTTTAGATCTCACAAAAAAAAATTGTAATCTTTTTATTATTTTCCCTCCCAAACATATCGCGAAATTTTGATATTTCTACGACAATTACCAATCACATTAAAATGATAACAATCACATTAATAGTTTCCTTTATTAGATTTTTTATCACATCATTTATAATAATTTCCATTATTAATTAGAGGAGATATGTATTTTTAAAAAAATTAAACGAGATATCCTGAAATTTTTTTAGGTCTTCTCTCATTTTATGCCAATTTGGAAGGGAATGATCTTTTTAGATCTCACAAAAAAAATATATAAACTTTTTATTATTTCCCCTCCCAAACATATCATGAAATTTTGATATTTCTACGACAATTACCAATCACATTAAAATGATAACAATCACATTAATAGTTTCCTTTAATAGTTTTTTATGACAACGTTTATAATAATTTCCATTATTAATGAGAGGAGATATGTATTTTTAATGAAATTAAACGAGATATCCTGAAAAAAATTTAGGTCTTCTCTCATTTTATGCCAATTTGCAAGGGAATGATCTTCTTAGATCTCAATAAAAAAAATTATAATCTTTTTATTATTTCCCCTCCCAAACATATCGTGAAATTTTCATATTTCTACGACAATTATCAATCACATTAAAACGATAACAATCACATTAATAGTTTCCTTTAATAGTTTTTTATCACAACGTTTATAATAATTTCCATTATTAATGAGAGGAGATATGTATTTTTAATGAAATTAATCAAGATATCCTAAAAAATTTTAGGTCTTCTCTCATTTTATGCCAATTTGGAAGGGAATGATCTTCTTAGATCTCAATAAAAAAATTATAATCTTTTTATTATTTCCCCTCCCAAACATATCGTGAAATTTTGATATTTCTGCGACAATTACCAATCACATTAAAACGATAACAATCACATTAATAGTTTGCTTTAATATTTTTTATCACAATATTTATAATAATTTCCGTTATTAATGAGAGGAGATATGTATTTTTAATGAAATTAATCGAGATATCCTGAAAATTTTTTAGGTCTTCTCTCATTTTATGCCAATTTGGAAGGGAATGATCTTCTTAGATCTCAATAAAAAAATTATAATCTTTTTATTATTTCCCCTCCCAAACATATCGTGAAATTTTGATATTTCTACGACAATTACCAATCACATTAAAACGATAACAATCACATTAGTGGTTTCCTTTATTAGTTTTATATCAGAATGTTTATAATAATTTCCATTATTAATGAGAGTAGATATGTATTTTTAATGAAATTAAACGAGATATCCACAAATTTTTTAAGGTATTCTCTCATTTTATCCCAATTTGAAAGCGAATGATCTTTTTAGATCTCACAAAAAATAATTATAATCATTTTATTATTTACCCTCCCAAACATATCGTGAAATTTTGATATTTCTATGACAATTACCAATCACATTAAAACGATAACAATCACATTAATAATTTCCTTTATTAGGTTTTTATCACAACGTTTATAATAATTTCCATTGTTAATAAGAGGATATATGTATTTTTAAAGAAATTAAACGAGATATCCTGAAATTTTTTGAGGTCTTCTCTCATTTTATGCCAATTTCGAAGGGAATGATCATTTTAGATCTCACAAAAAAAATTGTAATCTTTTTATTATTTCCCCACCCAAACATATCGTGAAATTTTGATATTTCTACGACAATTACTAATCACATTAAAATGATAACAATCACATTAATAGTTTCCTTTATTAGCTTTTTATCACAATGTTTATAATAATTTCCATTAATAATGAGAGGAGATATGTATTTTTAAAAAAATTAAACGAGATATCCTGAAATTTTTTTAGGTCTTCTCTCATTTTACGCTATTTTCGAAGGGAATGATCTCTTTAGATCTCACAAAAAAAATTATAATCTTTTTATTATTTCACCTCCCAAAGATATCGTTAAATTTGATATTTCTACGAAAATTACCAATCACATGAAAAAGATAACAATCACATTCATAGTTTCCTTTATTAGTTTTTTATCACAACATTTATAATAATTTCCATTATTAATGAGAGGAGATATGTATTTTTAAAGAAATTTAACGAGATATCCTAAAATTTTTTTAGGTCTTCTCTCATTTTATGCCAATTTGGAAGGGAATGATCATTTTAGATCTCACAAAAAAAATTGTAATCTTTTTATTATTTCCCCCCCCCCCAAACATATCATGAAATTTTGATATTTCTACGACAATTACCAATCACATTAAAACGATAACAATCATATTAATAGTTTCCTTTAATAGTTTTTTATCACAACATTTATAATAATTTCCATTATTAATGAGAGGAGATATGTATTTTTAATGAAATTAAACGAGATATCCTGAAATTTTTTTAAGTCTTCTCTCATTTTATGCCAATTTGGAAGGGAATGATCTTTTTAGATCTCACAAAAAAAAATTGTAATCTTTTTATTATTTCCCCTCCCAAACATATCGTGAAATTTTGATATTTCTACAACAATTACCAATCACATTAAAACGATAACAATCACATTAATGGTTTCCTTTATAAGTTTTTATCACAATGTTTATAATAATTTCCGTTATTAATGAGAGGAGATATGTATTTTTAATGAAATTAAACGAGATATCCTGAAATTTTTTTAAGTCTTCTCTCATTTTATGCCAATTTGGAAGGGAATGATCATTTTAGATCTCACAAAAAAAATTATAAACTTTTTATTATTCCCCTCCCAAACATATCATGAAATTTTGATATTTCTACGACAATTACCAATCACATTAAAACGATAACAATCATATTAATAGTTTCCTTTAATAGTTTTTTATCACAACATTTATAATAATTTCCATTATTAATGAGAGGAGATATGTATTTTTAATGAAATTAAACGAGATATCCTGAAATTTTTTTAAGTCTTCTCTCATTTTATGCCAATTTGGAAGGGAATGATCATTTTAGATCTCACAAAAAAAAATTGTAATCTTTTTATTATTTCCCCTCCCAAACATATCGTGAAATTTTGATATTTCTACAAAAGTTACCAATCACATTAAAATGATAACAATCACATTAATAGTTTCCTTTATTAGTTTTTTTATCACATCGTTTATAATAATTTCCATTATTAATCAGAGGAGATATGTATTTTTAAAAAAATTAAACGAGATATCCTGAAATTTTTTTAGTTCTTCTCTCATTTTATGCCAATTTGGAAGGGAATGATCTTTTTAGATCTCACAAAAAAAATTATAAACTTTTTATTATTCCCCTCCCAAACATATCATGAAATTTTGATTTTTCTACGACAATTACCAATCACATTAAAACGATAACAATCATATTAATAGTTTCCTTTAATAGTTTTTTATCACAACATTTATAATAATTTTCATTATTAATGAGAGGAGATATGTATTTTCAATGAAATTAAACGAGATATCCTGAAATTTTTTTAAGTCTTCTCTCATTTTATGCCAATTTGGAAGGGAATGATCTTTTTAGATCTCACAAAAAAAAATTGTAATCTTTTTATTATTTCCCCTCCCAAACATATCGTGAAATTTTGATATTTCTACGACAATTACCAATCACATTAAAATGATAACAATCACATTAATAGTTTCCTTTATTAGTTTTTTATCACAACGTTTATAATAATTTTCATTATTAATGAGAGGAGATATGTATTGTTAATGAAATTAAACGAGATATCCAGAAATTTTTTAAGGTCTTCTCTCATTTAATCGCAATTTGAAAGCGAATGATCTTTTTAGATCTCACAAAAAAAATTATAATCTTTTTATTATTTCGCCGCCAAAACATTTCGTAAAATTTTGATATCTACGACAATTACCAATCACATTAAAACGATAACAATCACATTAATGGTTTCCTTTATTACTTTTTATCACAATGTTTATAATAATTTCCGTTATTAATGAGAGGAGATATGTATTTTTAATGAAATTAAACGAGATACCCTGAAATTTTTTTAAGTCTTCTCTCATTTTATGCCAATTTGGAAGGGAATGATCATTTTAGATCTCACAAAAAAATTGTAATCTTTTTATTATTTCCCCTCCCAAACATATCGTGAAATGTTGATATTTCTACGACAATTATCAATCACATTAAAATGATAACAATCACATTAATAGTTTCCTTTATTAGTTTTTTATCACAACGATTATAATAATTTCCATTAATAATGAGAGGAGATATGTATTTTTAAAAAAATTAAACGAGATATCCTTAAATTTTTTTAGGTCTTCTCTCATTTTACGCTATTTTGGAAGGGAATGATCTTTTTAGATCTCACAAAAAAAATTATAATCTTTTTATTATTTCACCTCCCAAAGATATCGTTAAATTTGATATTTCTACGAAAATTACCAATCACATGAAAAAGATAACAATCACATTCATAGTTTCCTTTGTTAGTTTTTTATCACAACGTTTATAATAATTTCCATTATTAATGAGAGGAGATATGTATTTTTAAAGAAATTTAACGAGATATCCTGAAATTTTTTTAGGTCTTCTCTCATTTTATGCCAATTTGGAAGGGAATGATCATTTTAGATCTCACAAAAAAAATTGTAATCTTTTTATTGTTTCCCCTCCCAAACATATCGCGAAACTTTGATATTTCTATGACAATTACCAATCACATTAAAATGATAACAATCACATTAATAGTTTCCTTTATTAGTTTTTTTATCACATCGTTTATAATAATTTCCATTATTAATTAGAGGAGATATGTATTTTTAAAAAAATTAAACGAGATATCCTGAAATTTTTTTACTTCTTCTCTCATTTGATGCCAATTTGGAAGCGAATGATCTTTTTAGATCTCACAACAAAAATTATAAACTTTTTATTATTTCCCCTCCCAAACACATCATGAAATTTTGATATTTCTATGTACAATTACCAATCACATTAAAACGATAACAATCATATTAATAGTTTCCTTTAATAGTTTTTTATCTCAACATTTATAATAATTTCCATTATTAATGAGAGGAGATATGTATTTTTAATGAAATTAAACGAGATATCCTGAAATTTTTTTAAGTCTTCTCTCATTTTATGCCAATTTGGAAGGGAATGATCTTTTTAGATCTCACAAAAAAAATTGTTATCTTTTTATTATTTCCCCTCCCAAACATATCGTGAAATTTTGATATTTCTACGACAATTACCAATCACATTAAAATGATAACAATCACATTAATAGTTTCCTTTATTAGTTTTTTATCACAACGTTTATAATAATTTTCATTATTATTGAGAGGAGATATGTATTTTTAATGAAATTAAACGAGATATCCAGAAATTTTTTAAGGTCTTCTCTCATTTTATCGCAATTTGAAAGCGAATGATCTTTTTGGATCTCACAAAAAAAAATTATAATCTTTTTTTTATTTCCCCTCCCAAATATTTCATAAAATTTTGATATTTCTACTACTATTTCCAATCACATTAAAACGATAACAATCACATTAATGGTTTCCTTTATAAGTTTTTATCACAATGTTTATAATAATTTCCGTTATTAATGAGAGGAGATATGTATTTTTAATGAAATTAAACGAGATATCCTGAAATTTTTTTAAGTCTTCTCTGTAACATCCCTAATTTACGAATCTTAGAAATAAATAATAAAGAGATATTTTTATGGAATAGTTTTGTATTTAATGGTTTAAGGATATCCTTAAGCATTATTAATAATAGTTACCTTATAATAAGATACAATAGAAATAAGATAATAGGACCCAGATGGGGAGCCAAGGCCCAAGATGGGCCAAGAACCACACAACTACACACACACCCCACATTTAAATAGAAAGGGAGAGAGAGAAAGAAAAAGAAAGAAGAAGAGTTAGAGAGAATGAGGAGAAGAAGAGGAAGAAGAGGAAGGAGGAGATAGAGCAGAGATCTAAAGACCCAGTGCCGGGAACTAATCTCTACATGTCCCGGAAGGTGAGTGTTTTCCCTTGTCAATCCCTACCCCTTTGATTTGTTATCTTCCCTTTTTCCCCTTTTGAACCCTAGGCTTGGAGATATTGGGATTTTGATGATTATGCATGTTTGAGGATGCTTTTGAGTAGATTAAACGGTTATATATGTAATAGAATTGTTTAGGGTTTGATTGGTGTACCTTGGAGTGCTTGGAATCCATGGATGGCATTAGATCCAATAGATTCGCAACCCATGCGAAGTTGCAGATTTCGCGTTCTGGCTAAGCGAGCCAAAGGTCTAGCTAAGCAACACACTCATAGTTTGTACCCTGTAACATTTGCGGCTAAGCGAGAGGCTATTCTCGCTAAGCTAAGGCGAGGAACTAGAAAGTAGTGTAAGCATTGGCTAAGCTAGCGAAAGCCCTGGCTAAGCCATCTGACTTCCAGAGAGTTAGTAAACGGGTTGGCTAAGCTAGCGAAAGCCCTGGCTAAGCCATCTGACTTCCAGAGAGTTATTAAACGGGCTAGCTAAGCTAGCGAAAGCCCCAGCTAAGCCATGTGATATACAGAGAGTTATCAAACGGGCTAGCTAAGCTAGCGAAAGCCCCGGCTAAGCCATCCGACCTTTAGAGAGTTCTCAAATAGGCTATGGCTAAGCTAGTAGAACCTATGGCTAAGCTGTCCATTCTCTAGAGATTACTCAAATAGGATATGGCTAAGCTAGCAGTACCCCTAGCTAAGCCATCTGGGACCCTTGGAACTACTTTTCCATTCTTATATTTTATGACATTCCATTGATGTTTATGCTTTTTGACATACTACTTGTGTGTACTTTGTAACATCCTCATTTTATTAATTGTACGCATTTATATATGTATATTATTAACATTTATGCACTATATTTTATAGAAACCTTATGTACATATTCTCTTAATGAAATTAATACAGTTCTACTCAGAAGAATTTTCTGAATTTCCAAATGTCTTTATTTTTGCCGAAATTGATAGTTGACTGGACTGCTATGTCAGACAGCTGTCCAGGGTAAATTTTCAAGTATAGAATTTTGAACTCATTTATAACTTAAAAGAAAGGTAATAGAATATAGATTAAAAATATATACAGATAAAGAATTAAAATGCTTATTCAGAATTGTTAGGATTTTCTGAAAGTTAGAACTTTGACGAATTATTACGGTAAAATTCTAAGACAGAAAATTTAGAGAAAATTCATATGATATCTATAGAATTATCTAATAATTGTAATATACTTAGAATAATTATTAAAAATGTTTAACCAAGAAAATTTTAATTTAGAACCTTAACCAATCAAAAAGTGACAACTTAGGCTTTTCTAAGATCACTAAATTAAGCTAATTAGGCTTGGATTAAGAGATAAGTAAGACACTACCCCAAGGTTTTTGATAGTGAGGAATCCAATGGTGATGTTATTTTCTTCAAATTCTAATCACATTGTAAAATAATTAGCAGCCCTAATTACCTTCTAGAAATTTCTACAAAGTGCTTGAAATGTTGACTTTTGGGGTAGGCAAGTGACTTGGAACTCCTTGGCTGTCCAAGTGGGCTGGAAAGGCTTGGCAAGTGGACTTCCCTTGGTCCAAATGAGCTGCTGGACGTGCAGGGCAGCAGCTGGACTTGAAGGCAAAGTCCAATTTAGTTAATAATTTGTTTTAAGAAGCATTTAACTTAAGTAAAAGGAGAAAAAGTCACAAAAAGCTATTTTCTCTCAAAACAGAACCTTGAGCTCTCCAAACCCAGCAGCTGCAGTTTTCATTTCAATTTCATCTTAACTTCATCATCTCATCCCAAATTAAGAAACCAAACCATCCAAACTTCCTAAACCCTAAGCTAATCGGCAAAAAGGAAAAGAAATTGGAGGAAATCTCAAAAATTCATACAAGACCAAGGAGTGAGGGAGAAAGGAATTCAAGGCTTTTTCTTCAATTAAAGAGTTTAAGGTAAGGATCTAGGCATTTAATTTCAATTAGAACCCTTGGAATTAGAAGAAAACATGTTGTAGGCTTAGATTAAAATTTTGACCTAGAATCATGAAAACTTGAAATTGATTTAGGGGTTTTGTGTTTTTGATGCTTGTGATTGTAATTCATGGAGTGGAATGATGTTTGATTGAATTTTTGATGTGTTGTGATGGTTGAAATTTGGTTTGTTGAATTTTGATTGAAATTGTGATTTGGTTGATTTTTGGTTGGAATTGGAAGTTGTTACTTTGGAAAATATGTTGAGAATGGTAGTGAGACCATTCGGCCAGCCCTAAATACAAGGGATATTATGTGGAAATTTTTGTAAAACCAAGGGCAAAATGGTCATTTTACATGTAGGGACACATTGGGTATTTTGGAAAAAGATTGAGGGCATTTTCGGAAATGATTAAAATACTAATGTTATAAGGTAAATTGCTTAATTTTTGTATTCTTGTATATTAATGTGTACAAATTATTTATTTAATTGTGATCATGAACATAATTCGTTGCATGAGTCTTTTTGGGGGATTTATAAAGATTCAAGTGAAAAATAATTGATGTTGGCTAACCGGGATTTCGGTAGCCATGAAAAGAAAGAAAAGAAAAGAAAAGAAAGAAAAGAAAGAATTATGTTGACTAACCGGGACTGCGGTAGTCATGTGAAATGAAAATGATTGAGAAAGAATTATGTTGACTAACCGGGATTGCGGTAGTCATGAGAAACGAGTTGATATATGAGAAATGATTTTGTTGACTAACCGGGACTGCGGTAGTCATGTGAAATGAATATGATTTGAGAATTGAATCTTTGGGGTGAGCAGAATAAGTTAGACAGGGCTGTATAGTCTGTGATTATATAGTCTGTGGGGTGAAGGATATTGGCAATTCCATATGTGGCTGTAATCTGGACAGAGATGCGGTCGTGGTGGCCTTCCGGGTATCTGATCTCCTAATTCTGTTTAGTTTATTCGCGTTTAGTAGGGGCTGATAGCTGAATTGCAGTACGTAATGGTAGGCCAGTTACTTACTAAACACTCAAAGGGGAAGTCTCCATGGAGCAGGGTCAAAACGAATTTGAGTCAAAAACTGCATTGCATAAATCATACTGCATTTAATTATGTGTATAACTAATTATATTGTTATGATATGTATTTGTTTGAAATTGTTTTAATTCTATGAGAAATTAAATGCCTGATCCTGTAATGCTGTCCCCAGATTCTAGGGGAGTGTGAATTGCAGGTGCTTGAAGATATAGTTATATGATGAAGATGCAGAAATTCCAGAGCATATAGGATGGGACTATTTTGGGTAGACAATAATTTGTAGTAGTTAGAATTATTTTGTAGCAGTGTTTATATAAATTTTAATGATGTAAATTACAGAACATATTTTGGAGTGTAAGAGATCGTATCAGAACTTTGAAATAAATATATAAAATGAATTAAATAGTTAAATTATGTTTTATAAAAAAAAAGGGGGGGTTACATTAGTGGTATCAGAGCTCTGGTTATGCATCTCTAGGACTTGCGAGTAGTGGGTCTATTAGGTGTTTTGCTGTGTTACCCTGATTAGAATTTTTGTTTGTTAAGAATATTATGGGAAAAAGGGTAGTAACTAGATCTGAAATTTTAAGACATGTAGAAATGAGAAGAGGAAGGCTAGTTATAAATCCTAGTGTTGAAACTAATAGTATAGCTGAGATTCTAAGAAAGGAAGGGATGGCAGAAAGGAAGAAAGGAAATCTTGATAGAGTTGTGAGGGTGCACACTCAGGACTCAATCGAGATGACTTTTCCCTCCTAATGCTAAATTTTAATATTGTTCAAGTTGTGTTATTTTCCATGTTCCTTATATTGTGAAGTTACGAGTTATACCCTTGAGTTAGTTGAGGAAGGAGATCTAAAGATCTGAGTTAGTAGATCAAGGTTGAGAATAGAGGTCTAAATATTTGAGTTTATAGGATAATGGATGAGTTTGACAAAGGAAAGAAAACAAAGTTTTGAAGGTACCTTGATGTTTGGAATATGATGAGATGTTGAGAGTATGGTTATTGCCATATTGTTCTAATGGATGTTTTCACGTGTTTTGAAGGCTGAAATAGTGTATTGTAGTATAAATTTGTCGCAAGATTGATATCTTAACTATTAGGACTTGAAATTTTGTGTTTTGGACATGATTTAGAATCAAAATAGTGCATTTTTTGGTGCAGTAAAATAGCCTGCGGGTTTAACATTGTTTAATTACATTACCATGGTGTAAGTGGTGATTAAGAGAGTAGAATGGGACTCAAATGCTAAGTTAGTAGTAGTGGTCCTAAGAATTTTTTTTAGTTGAAAGAGTAAGTGAGTGGAAGGCCTAAGGGTGTGTGTTTTGATGTTGGAAATTAAGCCCAAGTAACAATGAAATTGGTAGTAGTGAATTTGAGTAATTTAAAGTACTTTGAAAGTCATTCTAATGGGGATTTGTTGGAATTATGGTTTTAAAATACCGCTGTAAGTTGAGGATGTTAATTATGTTTAAAATACCCTATACTTTGTTTGTTTCTGTGCCTACTTTTAAATCAACCCTAACCTCTAAATTATGTTTGAATTGTGTTATAACCATCAGAGATAGAACATTTGTTGTGAACTTGATTTGTTTGCCTTTAACTGGCCTTGATGTGATATTAGGAATGGATTGGTTAGCAACCAACCATATTCTAATAGATTGTGCTTCTAAAACTTTAATTTTTCCTAAACTTGATGTTTCTAGACTTAAGCCTATCCAACCTAAGGAAATATTATTTAAAAGTGAAATTCAAAAATACATGTTATCATCTCTTGGAACTAAGGAGATAAAATTGAAATAGACTCTGTGCTAGTTGTAAATGAATATCCTGAAATTTTTCTGATGATGTTTCTGGTTTGCGTCCTGAAAGATAATAGAATTTAGTATAGATTTGATGCCTGGTACTAGACCAATTTCTATGCAACCATATAGAATGTCATTATTGAAATTAATCGAGTTAAAGAAACAATTGGAAGAATTATTAGAAAAACAGTTTGTAAGGCCTAGTGTGTCCCTATGGTGAGCCTCAGTATTATTAGTTAAAAAGAAAGATGGAGGATCTAGGTTATGTATAGATTATAGACAATTAAATAAAGTAACTATAAAGAATAAATATCCTTTACCTAGAATAGATGATTTAATGGACCAACTTAGAGGAGCAACAATTTTCTCTAAAATAGATTTAAGGTCTGGGTACCAATAAATTACAGTAAAAAGGAGGATATACCCAAGACTGCTTTTAGGACTAGATATGGACATTATGAATATCAAGTGATGCCATTTGGAGTGACTAATGGCCCAGCAGTGTTGGATTATATGAATAGGGTGTTTGGACCATACTTAGATCATTTTGTAGTAGTATTTACAGATGATATATTAATATATTCTAAAAATAAAGAAGAACATGAAAATCATCTTAGAATAATATTAGAAATTTTAAAAGATAGAAAATTATATGCTAAATTGTCTAAGTGTGAATTTTGGTTGGAGGAAGTGAAAATTTTAGGACATTTAATTTCTAAAGATGAACTAAGTGTAGATTTTTCTAAGGTAGAAGCAGTTTTAGAATGGGAAAGGCCTAAGACAATAACTGAGATTAGTAGTTCTTAAGATTTGATGGATATTATAGAAGATTGATTGAAGGATTTTCTAAGATAGCTGAACCCTTAATAGAATTTTATTTGGAGTGAGAGTTGTGAGAAAATTTTCGAAGAATTGAAACATAAATTGACTACCTCACTAGTTTTAGTTTTACCCGACCTAAATGAATCCTATGAGGTATACTGTGATGTTTCATCTCTAGGGTTAAGATGTGTGTTGATATAAAATAAGAAAGTGGTAGCTTATGCATCTAGGCGGTTGAAATCACATGAGAGAAATTATCCTACTCATGATTTGGAGTTAGCAGCTATAGTTTTTGCTTTGAAGATTTGGAGACATTATTTATGTGGATCAATATTTGATGTATATATAGTGATCATAAGTGTTTAAAATATTTGTTTAAAAAAAAAAATTTGGAAAGGAGAAAAAGAAGATGGATGGAGTTTATTAAAGATTATGATTTTCAATTAAGGTATCATCCAATAGAGGCTAATGAGTAGAAGATGCTTTAAGTAGAAAAATTGTGCATATGTCAACTATGAGGATTAAAGAATTAGAGTTAATAGAATAATTTAGAGATTTAAATCTATGTACAGTTAGGAAAAAGGATAAAATTCCATTTGGAATTATTACCATCACTAATGAATTTTTGGAAGAAATTAGGAAGAAACAAGATGCAGATGAATGTATTCCAGAAAAGAAAGGATTAATGGGATCAGGTAAGGAAAAAGGATTTAATTTAGGAATGGATATAATTATTAGGTTTAAAATAGAATTTGTGTACCTAATGATCAAGAATTTAAGGAATTAATTTTGGAGGAAGGGCACAAAAGTAAACTTAGTATTCATCCTAGAACAACAAAAATATATAAAGATTTAAAGGGAATGTTTTGGTGGTCTAGGATGAAGAGAGATGTAGCAGAATATGTGGCTAGATGTTTAACATGTTAGAAAGCAAAGATTGAATATCAGAAACCCTTTGATCTGTTACATCCTTTAGAGATACCTATATGGAAACGGAATAGTATATCAATAGATTTTGTGGTAGGATTACCTAGAACACATAGGAATTTTGATACCATTTGAGTAATTGTAGATAGATTAACTAAATTAGTACATTTTGCTTTCAATAAATATTAGGTATTCTTTAGAAAAATTAGCTTAATTGTACTTAAAGGAAATAATTAGATTATCTGGAGTACCTACTAGTATAGAGTCTAATAAAGACCCTAGCTTTATTTTTAAATTTTTGGAAAGATTTTCAGAACGCTTTAAGAAGTAAAATTTTATCTTAGTTTAGTATAACACCCTAAGATTGATGGTCAAACAGAAAGGACTATTCGGACATTAGAAGATCTCTTAAGAGCCTGTACATTAGAAGAGAAAGGAAAACCTAACATTTGAAACAAAGCCTATTAAGATTGAGGACAGAAGGATTAAGTACCTGAGAGGTAAAGAAATTTCTCTAGTTAAGGTTATTTGGGATGATATCAGAGGTGATGCTACATGGGAGTTAGAGGAAAAAATGAAAGAAACATATCCTCATTTGTTTGTATAGTTATTTTGTTGTATAGTTGTATGGTTATATATTTGTATTAGAAATTTCGAGGACGAAATTTTTATTAGTAGGGGAGAATTGTAACATCCTCATTTTATTAATTGTACGCATTTATATATGTATATTATTAACATTTATGCACTATATTTTATAGAAACCTTATGTACATATTCTCTTAATGAAATTAATACAGTTCTACTCAGAAGAATTTTCTGAATTTCCAAATGTCTTTATTTTTGCCGAAATTGATAGTTGACTGGACTGCTATGTCAGACAGCTGTCCAGGGTAAATTTTCAAGTATAGAATTTTGAACTCATTTATAACTTAAAAGAAAGGTAATAGAATATAGATTAAAAATATATACAGATAAAGAATTAAAATGCTTATTCAGAATTGTTAGGATTTTCTGAAAGTTAGAACTTTGACGAATTATTACGGTAAAATTCTAAGACAGAAAATTTAGAGAAAATTCATATGATATCTATAGAATTATCTAATAATTGTAATATACTTAGAATAATTATTAAAAATGTTTAACCAAGAAAATTTTAATTTAGAATGTAACACCCTAGAGGATATTACCTTTTTCTCCTTATATTGCTAAATTAATAGAGATTAGCATATAAGAATATCAGAGTTAACTATGCGGAAATTAAAACGTAAACTTATATTACATGAAATAAATCTAGTACAAAGCTCTTGGCACTTATGTGCCGTACAAGACATAAGCAATATACATAAAACATAAACTAAATTCCCATCCATTGGGAATTATACAAAAACTATACTAACAACATCTTCCTCCGGGAAAGCAGCTCCATGCTCCAAGCTCTTCCCACAAGGTGTCCACCTGCTAACCTGTAAAAACATGGAAACTAAACGGGATGAGACATAATGTCTCAGTGAGTGTTCCAAGGACTCTAGGCTGACTCTCTATTCTAGAGATCCTTTTCTTAACTCTCATGGCTTCTCTTTTCTTTTATAGATGCTCACACTCACAACTATAACCTCATCACCTCTACGTCACTATTTCTTAGGATCATACCTTGACCCTTGCTGAGGCACATAGAGTTGGCCTCCTATGCCAAATCTATGGCCACTAGTGCACTAAGGCACCTAAACATCTTTCTGTTACTCTTGACCCCTCACTAGGGTCTCACTTTGCTATAGCATCGGATGGGAACGTGCATAATCTTTCCTTCCTTTGACCTGCCCAACTTGGGCTTACATCACCTCTCTCTGTGAGGCATAACATCTTGCATACCTCTCTCGGTAGCTTACATTAACTTTCTATGGGTATAAACCCTCTCTTACCTCAAAGGTAGTATACAATTACACACGTCCTCATCTAATGTCTAGGCTTATCTTACGTCACTCACCTACAACTAGGCTTATGACTCCTCTCATGTTCTAACATAGAACATACATACATCAAGGAAAACAATATATCCTAGTTTGTTTCTACAACTGTGTGGTTTGCATTATCTCTTTATTTAAATTTCACTTTCACCGCCTATTTTCTTAATTTGGCTGAGCTCTCGCCAAACAAGAGGCGTCCCTCTTGAAACAACCTTTAATTAATCCCCACCGGTCCAAGTGGGTTGACTACATCTCCGTTACAAGGAGGAGTCTCCTCTCTAACTTGTTCTTCTCTATGAAGAACCCCTTCTCCCTATGAAGAAGGTTGTTTTCCCCATGGGTGTCAGGGTGACGGTCCCCATCTCCCACCCCTGGGGGCCTCTTAGCCTTAAAACATAACTTATTCCCTTTATTGGGATCATAACTTTCCTTTAAAAACTCTTTCATAAAACCTTTTCATAAATAATCCTTTTCATAACCATTCTGAAACTCATCACTCCTTGGTGACATATAGGATCCTTAGCCCTTTGCACACCGTTGTACGCCGAGCGTGCGGCTCTCGGACGTGACTGGTACCGGGGAAGGTTCCATCTTATGTCACTGAGGCGATATCTTTTTCTAAAAACCTTTCTTGAAACTATAAACCTTGCTTAAAAGCTTTTTCTGAAACTTAGGGGTAACTCCCCACCTTTTTACTAAGAGGCTTAGGTATAGTCTTAAGTGTTTTATGTATCTTTTATTAAGGAGGGTTTATCGTAACATACAATCACAAGCATATGCAACAACCACATGATTGCAATAAGGGTGCAAGCATAACATCACAAATACAACTACCATACAATAATCTAAACACCTCAAAACAACATAATTTCTTTAATATAACATCACTATATTTTCATAAGAAAACATAAGTCTAAGTGACTCATGTAGAGAAAAAGATAAACATATCATCATTTGCATAAACATTTAAAATCATTTAAATACTCAAAAAGGGAAATATTTTAAGAGAATTAAAACAAATATCAAATTCTAGCCCAGCCGGCCACAATCGCGGCCCAGCCGGAGATCCCTTAAATTTGTTTATTGTTCCTCTGTCACGTTTCAGCCCAGCTGCACCAAGTTTCGGCTGGGCCGAAACTCCCCTGGAGCTAATTTCTCCTCTGCCCAATTTCGGCCCAGCTGCACCATGTTTCGGCTGGGCCGAAACTCCCCTGAAGCTTATTTTCTCCCTTCTAACGCATTCCGGCCCAGCTGAACCAAATTCCGGCTGGGCCGGGACGAACATGGGTTTACGAAAATGCAAGTTCTATGGCTATCAATGGCATACCCAATCATCCCAACCTTATAAAATCAAATCTTAAACACTTCTATTACATTTCTAACCGATTGATTTACTCAAAAACATCCTTAAACATGCATAATCATCAAAACCCCAATTCTCCAAACCTAAGGATTCAAAAGGGGAAAAAAGGGATAAACAAGAGAACAAGAACCATGGAAGGATGGAGAAGACAAGGGGAGGAATCACTCACCTTCCGGGACACGTAAAGATGAGTTCCCGGCACTGGGTCTTTAGATCTCTGCTCCATCTCCTCCTTCCTCTTCTTCCTCTTCTTCTCCTCCTTCTCTCTAACTTTCTTTCTCTCTTTCACTTTCTCTCTCTAACTCTCCCTCTTCTCTTCTATTTAAAGCCAAGGTGCATGTGTGTGGCTTAGTGGGCCTTGGTCCATCTTGGGTCTTGGCTCCCCATCAGGGTCCTATTATCTTATTTTAAGGTAACTATTATTAATAATGCTTAAGGGTATCCTTAAACCATTAAATACAAAACTATTCCATAAAAAATATCTCTTTATTATTTATTTCTAAGGTCCGTAAATTAGGGATGTTACATTTCTCCCCACCTTAAAAAGATTTTCGTCCTCGAAAATCGAAACTCCACTATATCCTTATATCGCCATACATCTTTACTTTCAAGGTCCTAAGGAATCTTATTCTTTGGGCTTTTCTAACTAAAACCATTGTTAAATTAACCATCCATTTTTAATTCTAATCTTTCCTAGAATCTCACATTCCTAGGATCACTATAGGTTCCTTATGATCTAACACCACACTAGTTTGGGTTCTATCTTAAGAAAAACCTACTACCTTCTCTTAGGCATAAGGCTTTCTATGTTTAATCCTCTTATAACACTTCTAGACAACTATTTTTTTTTCCACTGATCCATTCTAGGTTTCTACTACTCAAAAGATTAATAGATTCTCTCTTAACTTTACTTAGGAAAAACTTACTTCTAAGGTCCATCTGAGGTGATATCCAAACTTAGAGTTCTACTCTCCTATGATTGAAATCACTATATTTCTCTAACCCAAAGAGTAGGCTTCTTTCAAACTACTTGTCCAGTGACAATTCTCCATTCTCATATTCTTATCCTATGTCTTCTGTCCTTATCTCAACTCTTAGGTGGTTTATCTCTCAATAACTCAAGAAAATCCTATTCTTGAAGTCTCCCAAAAATTCTTTCACTATTTTACTTCCTCCACCATATTCAATTTCATCTTATTAAAGGTTTTTAGAACTAGGTTCAACCTTAAAAGGATCTCTAACTCTTTCTTAACTCCTTTTTGAAAAAAACTACCTCTTTTTCACTAAAGTGGTTCTATGTTCTTTTACTCTCAATCTTAGGCTATAACTAGGTTGGTAACTATTGGGTAAATATTTACCATAACCAATCTATTCCTTCACCAATCATACCCCTTAGGTTCTCATTTTAGCTAAAAAAAGTTTCTATCTTATTCTAATCCTCTTGGTTTTTCAATCTAACCTGAACTATGGTTTTCTAGCTTAACCTTAACTATGGAGGGTTTAGGTAACTTCCTCTTAACTCCACTTTGGTTAATTCTACTCTTAAGGTGTCTAAGGACTCCTCACATTCTTAGACTAAAGCTAACCATAAAGGTAGGTTTGTTTTATCTACTGGGTATCCATCACAATCTCCTTCCTTTATTCTAGGTTTAACCCTTGAACATAACTCTTGGTTAACATGGTTCTCTTAGCTTAGGTGTCTATCTATGAGATAGGTGTTACTAGGAAATTTCTACTATTATGGGTTTTTGCTCTATGTGACTTCCTAAGGCTCATCTCTTCTAAGCGGCTCTACCTTTTCCCATTCCAAACACTACTTAGGTTGGATATTCTATCTGTATTTCTACTATCCTTGTCTTAAGGTATTGGTAGGGATTTCTAATATGTAGGGCTCGCTATTATCTTATGAGGTTTGGCTATTTGAATCTAGGTTGCTACTTATCTGCCTTAGGTCACTATATTCTACTTCCTATTCCAAAGGTAAAAGTGTAGCTAACTCTATGTCCTCTCCCTGACAAGCTCACCTGAAACTCAGAAAACTCACCAGACAAACAGAACAACAACTATCTATCACATCTTAAACTTAACTTGGTTAGTCTTGGAACAAGCCACACCAAGTGTCACATCATTCCCATTTAAGGGCTATAACATCAAGCACAAAAACGTACATTGCAAAACATAGAGAAACATGCTACACAATTAAGGAAAACAAGAAGCACTTAGTTCCTAGGATGTTCAAACAACCAAAGAAAACGTACCACTCCAAAACATAAGGCAAACATAGGTTGGTTAGG
This sequence comes from Pueraria montana var. lobata, assembly GCA_026413185.1. Classification (NCBI taxonomy): domain Eukaryota; kingdom Viridiplantae; phylum Streptophyta; class Magnoliopsida; order Fabales; family Fabaceae; genus Pueraria; species Pueraria montana. Next base: position 400,915 of record JAOZWA010000174.1, read on the forward strand.
GAAACACATACCTAAGGTAGGTCCATCATCTTGGTTTGTCCTCCTAACATATAAGGTAGAAGGCCAAACTGTGGTTAAAGGTGTTGGCTGCTCTGGCTCTTTCCTTTTCCTATTGGGGCACTCCTTCATGTAGTGTCCCGGCATCTGACACTTGTAGCACACACTATGTCCCATCAAACAAACTCCCCTATGGCCCTTACCACATTTGGGACATCCCTCAACTCTTGGATTTCTCGAAGGTTGCGCTCCCTTACCTTTAAACTTATTTTTCTTTGGTCTCTCAGGTTGATTGGGTCCTGAACCCTTTCTTTCATCAGAAGTACGCTTTCGCTGCGTACTCTGAACTTCCTCTTGTGGTCTCTCACTACCCATGATGTACTTGTCCAAAAATATTGCCTTGAAGTTCTCCCACTCCAAGGGTATTCCGGAAAAAGCCATCTTCTCCTTCACACTTCTCCACCAAAACTTAGCCTCATCCTCTAACATGAAAGAGGCATAAGCCACCCTTTGCTCAGATGAGCAAGGTACTCCCTCAAGGATTCTCTCTATCTCCCTCAACCATAATCTTGCCTCTACGGGACTATAGCCCCTAAAGGATGGTGGTCTCCTACTTTGGAATTCCACAAATCCTGAACTTTGGTTTCCTACAGTTGGCCCACTATGGGTACTCTCGGCTCTCCAAAAGGTTTCCCATCTAAGGTTTGCTTGGTTTGGTGGAATAGGTCCTAAGGGATTCAAGAACGGTTGTCCTAGGCCTCGGTTTCTACCTGCCATAATTCCTACCTGCAATGCACAGAGTATTGAGGTGATCAGTCTCAATATCCCTTGTCAAAGCAAATCAGGACATATAGCATGGCAGACAACCAACACACTCAAACAAATATGACTATACTATCATAACATACCATCTAATCTAACGATACTAACCACAGTCCGATTTGAATCGAACCGCTCTGATACCAAAATGTAACACCCTAGAGGATATTACCTTTTTCTCCTTATATTGCTAAATTAATAGAGATTAGCATATAAGAATATCAGAGTTAACTATGCGGAAATTAAAACGTAAACTTATATTACATGAAATAAATCTAGTACAAAGCTCTTGGCACTTATGTGCCGTACAAGACATAAGCAATATACATAAAACATAAACTAAATTCCCATCCATTGGGAATTATACAAAAACTATACTAACAACATCTTCCTCCGGGAAAGCAGCTCCATGCTCCAAGCTCTTCCCACAAGGTGTCCACCTGCTAACCTGTAAAAACATGGAAACTAAACGGGATGAGACATAATGTCTCAGTGAGTGTTCCAAGGACTCTAGGCTGACTCTCTATTCTAGAGATCCTTTTCTTAACTCTCATGGCTTCTCTTTTCTTTTATAGATGCTCACACTCACAACTATAACCTCATCACCTCTACGTCACTATTTCTTAGGATCATACCTTGACCCTTGCTGAGGCACATAGAGTTGGCCTCCTATGCCAAATCTATGGCCACTAGTGCACTAAGGCACCTAAACATCTTTCTGTTACTCTTGACCCCTCACTAGGGTCTCACTTTGCTATAGCATCGGATGGGAACGTGCATAATCTTTCCTTCCTTTGACCTGCCCAACTTGGGCTTACATCACCTCTCTCTGTGAGGCATAACATCTTGCATACCTCTCTCGGTAGCTTACATTAACTTTCTATGGGTATAAACCCTCTCTTACCTCAAAGGTAGTATACAATTACACACGTCCTCATCTAATGTCTAGGCTTATCTTACGTCACTCACCTACAACTAGGCTTATGACTCCTCTCATGTTCTAACATAGAACATACATACATCAAGGAAAACAATATATCCTAGTTTGTTTCTACAACTGTGTGGTTTGCATTATCTCTTTATTTAAATTTCACTTTCACCGCCTATTTTCTTAATTTGGCTGAGCTCTCGCCAAACAAGAGGCGTCCCTCTTGAAACAACCTTTAATTAATCCCCACCGGTCCAAGTGGGTTGACTACATCTCCGTTACAAGGAGGAGTCTCCTCTCTAACTTGTTCTTCTCTATGAAGAACCCCTTCTCCCTATGAAGAAGGTTGTTTTCCCCATGGGTGTCAGGGTGACGGTCCCCATCTCCCACCCCTGGGGGCCTCTTAGCCTTAAAACATAACTTATTCCCTTTATTGGGATCATAACTTTCCTTTAAAAACTCTTTCATAAAACCTTTTCATAAATAATCCTTTTCATAACCATTCTGAAACTCATCACTCCTTGGTGACATATAGGATCCTTAGCCCTTTGCACACCGTTGTACGCCGAGCGTGCGGCTCTCGGACGTGACTGGTACCGGGGAAGGTTCCATCTTATGTCACTGAGGCGATATCTTTTTCTAAAAACCTTTCTTGAAACTATAAACCTTGCTTAAAAGCTTTTTCTGAAACTTAGGGGTAACTCCCCACCTTTTTACTAAGAGGCTTAGGTATAGTCTTAAGTGTTTTATGTATCTTTTATTAAGGAGGGTTTATCGTAACATACAATCACAAGCATATGCAACAACCACATGATTGCAATAAGGGTGCAAGCATAACATCACAAATACAACTACCATACAATAATCTAAACACCTCAAAACAACATAATTTCTTTAATATAACATCACTATATTTTCATAAGAAAACATAAGTCTAAGTGACTCATGTAGAGAAAAAGATAAACATATCATCATTTGCATAAACATTTAAAATCATTTAAATACTCAAAAAGGGAAATATTTTAAGAGAATTAAAACAAATATCAAATTCTAGCCCAGCCGGCCACAATCGCGGCCCAGCCGGAGATCCCTTAAATTTGTTTATTGTTCCTCTGTCACGTTTCAGCCCAGCTGCACCAAGTTTCGGCTGGGCCGAAACTCCCCTGGAGCTAATTTCTCCTCTGCCCAATTTCGGCCCAGCTGCACCATGTTTCGGCTGGGCCGAAACTCCCCTGAAGCTTATTTTCTCCCTTCTAACGCATTCCGGCCCAGCTGAACCAAATTCCGGCTGGGCCGGGACGAACATGGGTTTACGAAAATGCAAGTTCTATGGCTATCAATGGCATACCCAATCATCCCAACCTTATAAAATCAAATCTTAAACACTTCTATTACATTTCTAACCGATTGATTTACTCAAAAACATCCTTAAACATGCATAATCATCAAAACCCCAATTCTCCAAACCTAAGGATTCAAAAGGGGAAAAAAGGGATAAACAAGAGAACAAGAACCATGGAAGGATGGAGAAGACAAGGGGAGGAATCACTCACCTTCCGGGACACGTAAAGATGAGTTCCCGGCACTGGATCTTTAGATCTCTGCTCCATCTCCTCCTTCCTCTTCTTCCTCTTCTTCTCCTCCTTCTCTCTAACTTTCTTTCTCTCTTTCACTTTCTCTCTCTAACTCTCCCTCTTCTCTTCTATTTAAAGCCAAGGTGCATGTGTGTGGCTTAGTGGGCCTTGGTCCATCTTGGGTCTTGGCTCCCCATCAGGGTCCTATTATCTTATTTTAAGGTAACTATTATTAATAATGCTTAAGGGTATCCTTAAACCATTAAATACAAAACTATTCCATAAAAAATATCTCTTTATTATTTATTTCTAAGGTCCGTAAATTAGGGATGTTACATAGAACCTTAACCAATCAAAAAGTGACAACTTAGGCTTTTCTAAGATCACTAAATTAAGCTAATTAGGCTTGGATTAAGAGATAAGTAAGACACTACCCCAAGGTTTTTGATAGTGAGGAATCCAATGGTGATGTTATTTTCTTCAAATTCTAATCACATTGTAAAATAATTAGCAGCCCTAATTACCTTCTAGAAATTTCTACAAAGTGCTTGAAATGTTGACTTTTGGGGTAGGCAAGTGACTTGGAACTCCTTGGCTGTCCAAGTGGGCTGGAAAGGCTTGGCAAGTGGACTTCCCTTGGTCCAAATGAGCTGCTGGACGTGCAGGGCAGCAGCTGGACTTGAAGGCAAAGTCCAATTTAGTTAATAATTTGTTTTAAGAAGCATTTAACTTAAGTAAAAGGAGAAAAAGTCACAAAAAGCTATTTTCTCTCAAAACAGAACCTTGAGCTCTCCAAACCCAGCAGCTGCAGTTTTCATTTCAATTTCATCTTAACTTCATCATCTCATCCCAAATTAAGAAACCAAACCATCCAAACTTCCTAAACCCTAAGCTAATCGGCAAAAAGGAAAAGAAATTGGAGGAAATCTCAAAAATTCATACAAGACCAAGGAGTGAGGGAGAAAGGAATTCAAGGCTTTTTCTTCAATTAAAGAGTTTAAGGTAAGGATCTAGGCATTTAATTTCAATTAGAACCCTTGGAATTAGAAGAAAACATGTTGTAGGCTTAGATTAAAATTTTGACCTAGAATCATGAAAACTTGAAATTGATTTAGGGGTTTTGTGTTTTTGATGCTTGTGATTGTAATTCATGGAGTGGAATGATGTTTGATTGAATTTTTGATGTGTTGTGATGGTTGAAATTTGGTTTGTTGAATTTTGATTGAAATTGTGATTTGGTTGATTTTTGGTTGGAATTGGAAGTTGTTACTTTGGAAAATATGTTGAGAATGGTAGTGAGACCATTCGGCCAGCCCTAAATACAAGGGATATTATGTGGAAATTTTTGTAAAACCAAGGGCAAAATGGTCATTTTACATGTAGGGACACATTGGGTATTTTGGAAAAAGATTGAGGGCATTTTCGGAAATGATTAAAATACTAATGTTATAAGGTAAATTGCTTAATTTTTGTATTCTTGTATATTAATGTGTACAAATTATTTATTTAATTGTGATCATGAACATAATTCGTTGCATGAGTCTTTTTGGGGGATTTATAAAGATTCAAGTGAAAAATAATTGATGTTGGCTAACCGGGATTTCGGTAGCCATGAAAAGAAAGAAAAGAAAAGAAAAGAAAGAAAAGAAAGAATTATGTTGACTAACCGGGACTGCGGTAGTCATGTGAAATGAAAATGATTGAGAAAGAATTATGTTGACTAACCGGGATTGCGGTAGTCATGAGAAACGAGTTGATATATGAGAAATGATTTTGTTGACTAACCGGGACTGCGGTAGTCATGTGAAATGAATATGATTTGAGAATTGAATCTTTGGGGTGAGCAGAATAAGTTAGACAGGGCTGTATAGTCTGTGATTATATAGTCTGTGGGGTGAAGGATATTGGCAATTCCATATGTGGCTGTAATCTGGACAGAGATGCGGTCGTGGTGGCCTTCCGGGTATCTGATCTCCTAATTCTGTTTAGTTTATTCGCGTTTAGTAGGGGCTGATAGCTGAATTGCAGTACGTAATGGTAGGCCAGTTACTTACTAAACACTCAAAGGGGAAGTCTCCATGGAGCAGGGTCAAAACGAATTTGAGTCAAAAACTGCATTGCATAAATCATACTGCATTTAATTATGTGTATAACTAATTATATTGTTATGATATGTATTTGTTTGAAATTGTTTTAATTCTATGAGAAATTAAATGCCTGATCCTGTAATGCTGTCCCCAGATTCTAGGGGAGTGTGAATTGCAGGTGCTTGAAGATATAGTTATATGATGAAGATGCAGAAATTCCAGAGCATATAGGATGGGACTATTTTGGGTAGACAATAATTTGTAGTAGTTAGAATTATTTTGTAGCAGTGTTTATATAAATTTTAATGATGTAAATTACAGAACATATTTTGGAGTGTAAGAGATCGTATCAGAACTTTGAAATAAATATATAAAATGAATTAAATAGTTAAATTATGTTTTATAAAAAAAAAGGGGGGGTTACATACTTTATGTTTGTGTTTACATGTTAATAAAAGAAAATCCCCATGGGATTAAAGAGGTATTGATCATTTTGGACACCAATGGGAAAACCAAAAGTTTTAAGAGAAAAGACATGCAAAGATTAAAGGTACCCTCTTTGGATGATGGGCGGGGTTCCGTCACTTCCCATCCCCAAAGATGTGGTAAAGGCCCCTCGGACCGGAGGGGGATATAAATACGAGGTCATGGCATAAGAACAAGGGGGACGCTCCTTGAATGTTTGAGCTCAATACTTGCCATAGGACGGAAAATACAAAGAAAGAAGTAATGTTAAGTAAGCAATGGTTGATGCCTAAGTTTATGTTTATGATGTGTCCATGGGTCATATAAGTATCTTGTTGCATGTTTAGCACTCACTGAGACCTTGTCTCATTAGTTTAATTTCCATGTTCCAGATTGAGCAAGTTATGGAAAAACAAAGACACTTGGTCATGAAGATGTTTTGTTATGTATATTAATGTCTTTTGGCTTATAAATTTTGAAATACTTGGTTATGTAAATATTCTTTTAGTATAATGTTCCATACATTGGGAAATGCCTTTGATTTGTATATGATGAGGTTACTTGAGAATGATGTATGACTTTTAACATTGAAATTCTTGAGTAATGATATCATATATGTTTCATTTTTATTATCCGCATTTGATGAATAAAATGTAAAGCTAGGGGTAATACCCCAGGGTGTTACACCTCATCAAGGGTCAAGGTATGATCCTAAGAAATAGTGATGTAGAGGTGATGAGGTAATAGTTTTGAGTGTGAGCATTTATAAAAGAAAAGAGAAGCCATGAGAGTTAAGAAAAGGATCTCTAGAATAGAGAGTCAGCCTAGAGTCCTTGGAACACTCACTGAGACATTATGTCTCATCCCGTTTAGTTTACATGTTTTTACAGGTTAGCAGGTGGACACCTTGTGGGAAGAGCTTGGAGCATGGAGCTGCTTTCCCGGAGGAAGATGTTGTTAGTATAGTTTTTGTATAATTCCCAATGGATGGGAATTTAGTTTATGTTTTATGTATATTACTTATGTCTTGTACGGCACATAAGTGCCAGGAGCTTTGTACTAGATTTATTTCATGTAATATAAGTTTAAGTTTTAATTTCCGCATAGTTAACTCTGATATTCTTATATGCTAATCTCTATTAATTTAGCAATATAAGGAGAAAAAGGTAATATCCTCTAGGGTGTTACATTTTGGTATCAGAGCGGTTCGATTCAAATTGGACTGTGGTTAGTATCGTTAGATTAGATTGTATGTTATGATAGTATAGTCATATTTGTTTGAGTGTGTTGGTTGTCTGCCATGCTATATGTCCTGATTTGCTTTGACATGGGATATTGAGACTGATCACCTCAATACTTTGTGCACTGCAGGTAGGAATTATGGCAGGTAGAAACCGAGGCCTAGGACAACCGTTCTTGAATCCCTTAGGACCTATTCCACCAAACCAAGCAAACCTTAGATGGGGAACCTTTGGGAGATCCGAGAGTACCCATAGTGGGCCAACTGTAGGAAACCAAAGTTCAGGATTTGTGGAATTCCAAAGTAGGAGACCACCATCCTTTAGGGGCTATAGTCCCGCAGAGGCGAGATTATGGTTGAGGGAGATAGCGAGAATCCTTGAGGGAGTACCTTGCTCATCTGAGCAGAGGGTGGCTTATGCCTCTTTCATGTTAGAGGATGAGGCTGAGTTTTGGTGGAGAAGTGTAAAGGATAAGATGGCTTTTTCCGGAATACCCTTGGAGTGGAAGAACTTCAAGGAAATATTTTTGGACAAGTACCTCATGGGTAGTGAGAGACCACAAGAGGAAGTTCAGAGTACGCAGCGAAAGCGTACTTCTGATGAAAGAAAGGGTTCAGGACCTAACCAACCCGAGAGACCAAAGAAAAATAAGTTTAAAGGTAAGGGAGCGCAACCTTCGAGAAATCCAAGAGCTGAGGGATGTCCCAAATGTGGTAAGGGCCATAAGGGAGTTTGTTTGATGGGACATAGTGTGTGCTACAAATGTCAGATGCCGGGACACTACATGAAGGAGTGCCCCAATAGGAAAAAGGAAAGAGCCAAATGACCTAACACCTTTAACCACAGTTTGGCCTTCTACCCTATGTGTTAGGAGGGCAAACCAAGATGATGGACCTACCTTAGGTATGTGTTTCCCTAACCAACCTATGTTTGCCTTATGTTTTGGAGTGGTATGTTTTCTTTGGTTGTTTGAACATCCTAGGAACGAAGTGCTTCTTGTTTTCCTTAATTGTGTAGCATGTTTCTCTATGTTTTGCAATGTACGCTTTTGTGCTTGATGTTATAGCCCTTAAATGGGAATGATGTGACACTTGGTGTGGCTTGTTCCAAGACTAACCAAGTTAAGTTTAAGATGGGATAGATAGTTGTTGTTCTGTTTGTCTGGTGAGTTTTCTGAGTTTCAGGTGAGCTTGTCAGGGAGAGGACATAGAATTAGCTACACTTTTACCCTGGGAATGGGAAGTAGAATATAATGACCTAAGGCAGATAAGTAGCAACCTAGATTCAAGTATCCAAACCTCATAAGATAATAGCGAGCCCTACATATTAGAAATCCCTACCAATACCTTAAGACAAGGATAGTAGAAATACAGATAGAATATCCAACCTAAGTAGTGTTTGGAATGGGAAAAGGTAGAGCCGCTTAGAAGAGATGAGCCTTAGGAAGTCACATAGAGCAAAAACCCATAATAGTAGAAATTTCCTAGTAACACCTATCTCATAGATAGACACCTAAGCTAAGAGAACCATGTTAACCGAGAGTTATGTTCAAGGGTTAAACCTAGAATAAAGGAAGGAAATTGTGATGGATACCCAGTAGATAAAACAAACCTACCTTTATGGTTAGCTCTAGTCTAAGAATGTGAGGAGTCCTTAGACACCTTAAGAGTAGAATTAACCGAAGTGGAGTTAAGAGAAAGTTACCTAAACCCTCCATAGTTAAGGGTAAGCTAGAAAACCATAGTTAAGGTTAGATTGAAAAACCAAGAGGATTAGAATAAGTTAGAAATTTTTTTTTTTTTTTTAGCAAAAATGAGAACCTAAGGGATATGATTAGTGAAGGAATAGATTTGTTGTGGTAAATATTTACCCAATAGTGACCAACCTAGTTATAGCCTAAGATTAAGAGTAAAAGAACATAGAACCACTTTAGTGAAAAAGAGGTAGTTTTTTTGAAAAGGAGTTAAGAAAGAGTTAGAGATTCTTTTAAGGTTGAAACTAGTTCTAGAAATCTTTAACAAGATGAAATTGAATATGGTGGAGAAAGTAAAATAGTGAAATAATTTTTGGGAGACTTCAAGAATAGGATTTTCTTGAGTTATTGAGAGATAAACCACCTAAGAGTTGAGAAAAGGACAGAAGACATAGGATAAGAATATGAGAACGAAGAATTGTCAATGGACAAGTAGTTTGGGAGAAGCCTACTCAATGCTTTAGAGAAATATAGTGGTTACAATCATAGGAGAGTAGAACTCTAAGTTTGGATATCACCTCAGATGGACCTTAGGAGTAAGTTTTTCCTAAGTAAAGTTAAGAGAGAATGTATTAATCTTTTGAGTAGTAGAAACCTGGAATGGATCAGTGGAAAAAAAAAATAGTTGTCTAGAAGTGTTATAAGAGGATTAGACATAGAAAGCCTTATGCCTAAGAGAGGGTAGTAGGTGTTTCTTAAGATAGAACCTAAACTATTGTGGTGTTAGATCATAAGGAACCTATAGTGATCGAGGAATGTGAGATTCTAGGAAAGATTAGAATTAAAAATGGATGGTTAGTTTGACAATAGTCTTAGTTAAAAGAGCCCTAATAATAAGATTTCATGAGGACTTTGGAAGTAAAGATGTATGGGGATATGAGGATATAGTGGAGTTTTGATTTTCGAGGACGAAAATCTTTTTAAGGTGGGGAGAAATGTAACATCCCTAATTTACGAATCTTAGAAATAAATAATAAAGAGATATTTTTATGGAATAGTTTTGTATTTAATGGTTTAAGGATATCCTTAAGCATTATTAATAATAGTTACCTTATAATAAGATACAATAGAAATAAGATAATAGGACCCAGATGGGGAGCCAAGGCCCAAGATGGGCCAAGAACCACACAACTACACACACACCCCACATTTAAATAGAAAGGGAGAGAGAGAAAGAAAAAGAAAGAAGAAGAGTTAGAGAGAATGAGGAGAAGAAGAGGAAGAAGAGGAAGGAGGAGATAGAGCAGAGATCTAAAGACCCAGTGCCGGGAACTCATCTCTACATGTCCCGGAAGGTGAGTGTTTTCCCTTGTCAATCCCTACCCCTTTGATTTGTTATCTTCCCTTTTTCCCCTTTTGAACCCTAGGCTTGGAGATATTGGGATTTTGATGATTATGCATGTTTGAGGATGCTTTTGAGTAGATTAAACGGTTATATATGTAATAGAATTGTTTAGGGTTTGATTGGTGTACCTTGGAGTGCTTGGAATCCATGGATGGCATTAGATCCAATAGATTCGCAACCCATGCGAAGTTGCAGATTTCGCGTTCTGGCTAAGCGAGCCAAAGGTCTAGCTAAGCAACACACTCATAGTTTGTACCCTGTAACATTTGCGGCTAAGCGAGAGGCTATTCTCGCTAAGCTAAGGCGAGGAACTAGAAAGTAGTGTAAGCATTGGCTAAGCTAGCGAAAGCCCTGGCTAAGCCATCTGACTTCCAGAGAGTTAGTAAACGGGTTGGCTAAGCTAGCGAAAGCCCTGGCTAAGCCATCTGACTTCCAGAGAGTTATTAAACGGGCTAGCTAAGCTAGCGAAAGCCCCAGCTAAGCCATGTGATATACAGAGAGTTATCAAACGGGCTAGCTAAGCTAGCGAAAGCCCCGGCTAAGCCATCCGACCTTTAGAGAGTTCTCAAATAGGCTATGGCTAAGCTAGTAGAACCTATGGCTAAGCTGTCCATTCTCTAGAGATTACTCAAATAGGATATGGCTAAGCTAGCAGTACCCCTAGCTAAGCCATCTGGGACCCTTGGAACTACTTTTCCATTCTTACATTTTATGACATTCCATTGATGTTTATGCTTTTTGACATACTACTTGTGTGTACTTTATGTTTGTGTTTACATGTTAATAAAAGAAAATCCCCATGGGATTAAAGAGGTATTGATCATTTTGGACACCAATGGGAAAACCAAAAGTTTTAAGAGAAAAGACATGCAAAGATTAAAGGTACCCTCTTTGGATGATGGGCGGGGTTCCGTCACTTCCCATCCCCAAAGATGTGGTAAAGGCCCCTCGGACCGGAGGGGGATATAAATACGAGGTCATGGCATAAGAACAAGGGGGACGCTCCTTGAATGTTTGAGCTCAATACTTGCCATAGGACGGAAAATACAAAGAAAGAAGTAATGTTAAGTAAGCAATGGTTGATGCCTAAGTTTATGTTTATGATGTGTCCATGGGTCATATAAGTATCTTGTTGCATGTTTAGCACTCACTGAGACCTTGTCTCATTAGTTTAATTTCCATGTTCCAGATTGAGCAAGTTATGGAAAAACAAAGACACTTGGTCATGAAGATGTTTTGTTATGTATATTAATGTCTTTTGGCTTATAAATTTTGAAATACTTGGTTATGTAAATATTCTTTTAGTATAATGTTCCATACATTGGGAAATGCCTTTGATTTGTATATGATGAGGTTACTTGAGAATGATGTATGACTTTTAACATTGAAATTCTTGAGTAATGATATCATATATGTTTCATTTTTATTATCCGCATTTGATGAATAAAATGTAAAGCTAGGGGTAATACCCCAGGGTGTTACACCTCATCAAGGGTCAAGGTATGATCCTAAGAAATAGTGATGTAGAGGTGATGAGGTAATAGTTTTGAGTGTGAGCATTTATAAAAGAAAAGAGAAGCCATGAGAGTTAAGAAAAGGATCTCTAGAATAGAGAGTCAGCCTAGAGTCCTTGGAACACTCACTGAGACATTATGTCTCATCCCGTTTAGTTTACATGTTTTTACAGGTTAGCAGGTGGACACCTTGTGGGAAGAGCTTGGAGCATGGAGCTGCTTTCCCGGAGGAAGATGTTGTTAGTATAGTTTTTGTATAATTCCCAATGGATGGGAATTTAGTTTATGTTTTATGTATATTACTTATGTCTTGTACGGCACATAAGTGCCAGGAGCTTTGTACTAGATTTATTTCATGTAATATAAGTTTAAGTTTTAATTTCCGCATAGTTAACTCTGATATTCTTATATGCTAATCTCTATTAATTTAGCAATATAAGGAGAAAAAGGTAATATCCTCTAGGGTGTTACATTCTCTCATTTTATGCCAATTTGGAAGGGAATGATCATTTTAGATCTCACAAAAAAATTGTAATCTTTTAATTATTTTCCCTCCCAAACATATCGTGAAATTTTGATATTTCTACGACAATTACCAATCACATGAAAATGATAACAATCACATTAATAGTTTCCTTTATTAGTTTTTTATCACAACGTTTATAATCCTTTTCATTATTAATGAGAGGAGATATGTATTTTTAATGAAATTAAACGAGATATCCTGAAATTTTTTTAAGTCTTCTCTCATTTTATGCCAATTTGGAAGGGAATGATCATTTTAGATCTCACAAAAAAAAATTGTAATCTTTTTATTATTTCCCCTCCCAAACATATCGTGAAATTTTGATATTTCTACGACAATTACCAATCACATTAAAATGATAACAATCACATTAATAGTTTCCTTTATTAGTTTTTTATCACAACGTTTATAATAATTTTCATTATTAATGAGAGGAGATATGTATTGTTAATGAAATTAAACGAGATATCCAGAAATTTTTTAAGGTCTTCTCTCATTTAATCGCAATTTGAAAGCGAATGATCTTTTTAGATCTCACAAAAAAAATTATAATCTTTTTATTATTTCGCCTCCAAAACATTTCGTAAAATTTTGATATCTACGACAATTACCAATCACATTAAAACGATAACAATCACATTAATGGTTTCCTTTATTAGTTTTTATCACAATGTTTATAATAATTTCCGTTATTAATGAGAGGAGATATGTATTTTTAATGAAATTAAACGAGATACCCTGAAATTTTTTTAAGTCTTCTCTCATTTTATGCCAATTTGGAAGGGAATGATCATTTTAGATCTCACAAAAAAATTGTAATCTTTTTATTATTTCCCCTCCCAAACATATCGTGAAATGTTGATATTTCTACGACAATTATCAATCACATTAAAATGATAACAATCACATTAATAGTTTCCTTTATTAGTTTTTTATCACAACGATTATAATAATTTCCATTAATAATGAGAGGAGATATGTATTTTTAAAAAAATTAAACGAGATATCCTTAAATTTTTTTAGGTCTTCTCTCATTTTACGCTATTTTGGAAGGGAATGATCTTTTTAGATCTCACAAAAAAAATTATAATCTTTTTATTATTTCACCTCCCAAAGATATCGTTAAATTTGATATTTCTACGAAAATTACCAATCACATGAAAAAGATAACAATCACATTCATAGTTTCCTTTGTTAGTTTTTTATCACAACGTTTATAATAATTTCCATTATTAATGAGAGGAGATATGTATTTTTAAAGAAATTTAACGAGATATCCTGAAATTTTTTTAGGTCTTCTCTCATTTTATGCCAATTTGGAAGGGAATGATCATTTTAGATCTCACAAAAAAAATTGTAATCTTTTTATTATTTCCCCTCCCAAACATATCGCGAAACTTTGATATTTCTATGACAATTACCAATCACATTAAAATGATAACAATCACATTAATAGTTTCCTTTATTAGTTTTTTTATCACATCGTTTATAATAATTTCCATTATTAATTAGAGGAGATATGTATTTTTTAAAAAATTAAACGAGATATCCTGAAATTTTTTTACTTCTTCTCTCATTTGATGCCAATTTGGAAGCGAATGATCTTTTTAGATCTCACAACAAAAATTATAAACTTTTTATTATTTCCCCTCCCAAACACATCATGAAATTTTGATATTTCTACGTACAATTACCAATCACATTAAAACGATAACAATCATATTAATAGTTTCCTTTAATAGTTTTTTATCTCAACATTTATAATAATTTCCATTATTAATGAGAGGAGATATGTATTTTTAATGAAATTAAACGAGATATCCTGAAATTTTTTTAAGTCTTCTCTCATTTTATGCCAATTTGGAAGGGAATGATCTTTTTAAATCTCACAAAAAAAATTGTTATCTTTTTATTATTTCCCCTCCCAAACATATCGTGAAATTTTGATATTTCTACGACAATTACCAATCACATTAAAATGATAACAATCACATTAATAGTTTCCTTTATTAGTTTTTTATCACAACGTTTATAATAATTTTCATTATTATTGAGAGGAGATATGTATTTTTAATGAAATTAAACGAGATATCCAGAAATTTTTTAAGGTCTTCTCTCATTTTATCGCAATTTGAAAGCGAATGATCTTTTTGGATCTCACAAAAAAAAATTATAATCTTTTTTTTATTTCCCCTCCCAAATATTTCATAAAATTTTGATATTTCTACTACTATTTCCAATCACATTAAAACGATAACAATCACATTAATGGTTTCCTTTATAAGTTTTTATCACAATGTTTATAATAATTTCCGTTATTAATGAGAGGAGATATGTATTTTTAATGAAATTAAACGAGATATCCTGAAATTTTTTTAAGTCTTCTCTCATTTTATGCCAATTTGGAAGGGAATGATCATTTTAGATCTCACAAAAAAATTGTAATCTTTTAATTATTTTCCCTCCCAAACATATCGTGAAATTTTGATATTTCTACGACAATTACCAATCACATGAAAATGATAACAATCACATTAATAGTTTCCTTTATTAGTTTTTTATCACAACGTTTATAATCCTTTTCATTATTAATGAGAGGAGATATGTATTTTTAATGAAATTAAACGAGATATCCAGAAATTTTTTAAGGTCTTCTCTCATTTGATCGCAATTTGAAAGCGAATGATCTTTTTAGATCTCACAAAAAAATTATAATCTTTTTATTATTTCACCTCCCAAAGATATCGTTAAATTTGATATTTCTACGAAAATTACCAATCACATGAAAAAGCTAACAATCACATTCATAGTTTCCTTTATTAGTTTTTTATCACAACGTTTATAATAATTTCCATTATTAATGAGAGCAGATATGTAGTTTTAAAGAAATTTAACGAGATATCCTGAAATTTTTTTAGGTCTTCTCTCATTTTATTCCAGTTTGGAAGGGAATGATCATTTTAGATCTCACAAAAAAAAAATTGTAATCTTTTTATTATTTTCCCTCCCAAACATATCGCGAAATTTTGATATTTCTACGACAATTACCAATCACATTAAAATCATAACAATCACATTAATAGTTTCCTTTATTAGTTTTTTATATCACATCGTTTATAATAATTTCCATCATTAATCAGAGGAGATATGTATTTTTTTAAAAATTAAACGAGATATCCTGAAATTTTTTTAGGTCTTCTCTCATCTTATGCCAATTTGGAAGGGAATGATTGTAACCCCCTTTTTTTTATAAAACATAATTTAACTATTTAATTCATTTTATATATTTATTTCAAAGTTCTGATACGATCTCTTACAATCCAAAATATGTTCTGTAATTTACATCATTAAAATTTATATAAACACTGCTACAAAATAATTCTAACTACTACAAATTATTGTCTACCCAAAATAGTCCCATCCTATATGCTCTGGAATTTCTGCATCTTCATCATATAACTATATCTTCAAGCACCTGCAATTCACACTCCCCTAGAATCTGGGGACAACATTACAGGATCAGGCATTTAATTTCTCATAGAATTAAAACAATTTCAAACAAATACATATCATAACAAATTAATTAGTTACACACATAATTAAATGCAGTATGATTTATGCAATGCAGTTTTTGACTCAAATTCGTTTTGACCCTGCTCCATGGAGACTTCCCCTTTGAGTGTTTAGTAAGAAACTGGCCTACCATTACGATCTGTAATTCAGCTATCAGCCCCTACTAAACGCGAATAAACTAAACAGAATTAGGAGGTCAGGATACCCGGAAGGCCACCACGGCAGCATCTCTGTCCAGATTACAGCCACATGTGGAATTGCCAATATCCCTCACCCCACAGACTATATAATCACAGACTATACAGTCCTGTCTAACTTATTCTGCTCACCCCAAAGATTCAATTCTCAAATCATATTCATTTCACATGACTACCGCAGTCTCGGTTAGTCAACAAAATCATTTCTCATAGATCAACTCAATTCTCATGACTACCGCAGTCTCGGTTAGTCAACATAATTCTTTCTCAATCATTTTCATTTCACATGACTACCGCAGTCCCGGTTAGTCAACATAATTCTTTCTCAATCATTTTCTTTTCTTTTATTTTCTTTCTTTTCATGGCTACCGAAATCCCGGTTAGCCAACATCAATTATTTTTCACTTGAATCTTTATAAATCCCCCAAAAAGACTCATGCAACGAATTATGTTCATGATCACAATTAAATAAATAATTTGTACACATTAATATACAAGAATACAAAAATTAAGCAATTTACCTTATAACATTAGTATTTTAATAATTTCCGAAAATGCCCTCAATCTTTTTCCAAAATACCCAATGTGTCCCTACATGTAAAATGACCATTTTGCCCTTGGTTTTATAAAAATTTCCACATAATATCCCTTGCATTTTAGGGCTGGCCGAATGGTCTACAAGCCATTCTCAACAATTCTTCCAAAGCTACAAACTCCAATTCCAACCAAAATTCAATCAAATCACAATTTCAATCAAAATTCAACAAACCAAATTTCAACCATTACAACACCTTAAAAATTCAATCAAACATCATTCCAATCCATGAATTGCAATCACAAGCATCAAAAACACAAAACCCCTAAATCAATTTCAAGTTTTCATGATTCTAGTTCAAATTTTTAATCTAAGCCTACAACATGTTTTCTTCTAATTCCAAGGGTTCTAATTGAAATTAAATGCCTAGATCCTTACCTTAAACTCTTTAATTGAAGAAAAAGCCTTGAATTCCTTTCTCCCTCACTCCTTGGTCTTGTAGGAATTTTTGAGATTTTCTCCAATTCTTTCTCTACTAGCCGAATAAGCTTTGTGTTTTGGAAGTTTGGATGGTTTGGTTTCTTAATTTGGGATGAGATGATGAAGTTAAGATGAAATGAAGTCAAGAGCTGCAGCTGCTGGGTAAGGAAGCTCACGGTTCTGCTTTGGAGAGAAAAATAGCTTTTGTGACTTTTTGCCTTTTTTCTTAAGTTATTTGCTTCATTAAACCAAGAATTAACCAAATTGGATGTTTCCTTCACATCCAGCAGCTCCTGCACGTCCAGCAGCCCCTATTGGCCAAGGGAGATCAGTTCTCCAAGCTTCCCCATCCACTTGGACAGCCAAAGGAGTGCAGCAAGTGACTTGCCTTCCAAAAGGTCAAAAGTCAACATTTGTAGGTAATTTAATGGAATTTTCTAGAATAATTTAGGGCTGTTAATTATCTTACAAACTAATTAGAATTTGAAGAAAATAACACCACCATTGGATTCCTCACTATCAAAAACCTTGGGGTAGTGTCTTACTTATCTCTTAATCCAAGCCTAATTAGCTTAATTTAGTGATCTTAGAAAAGCCTAAGTTGTCACTTTTTGATTGGTTAAGGTTCTAAATTAAATTTTTCTTGGTTAAACATTTTTAATAATTATTCTAAGTATATTACAATTATTAGATAATTCTATAGATATCCTATGAATTTTCTCTAAATTTTCTGTCTTAGAATTTTACCGTAATAATTCCTCAAAGTTCTAACTTTCAGAAAATCCTAACAATTCTGAATAAGCATTTTAATTCTTTATCTGTATATATTTTTAATCTATATTCTATTACCTTTCTTTTAAGTTATAAATGAGTTCAAAATTCTATACTTGAAAATTTACCCTGGACAGCTGTCTGACATAGCAGTCCAGTCAACTATCAATTTCAGCAAAAACGAAGACATTTAGAAATTCAGAAAAATCTTCTGAGTAGAACTGTATTAATTTCATTAAGAAAATATGTTCATAGAGTTTTATAAAATACAGTGCATAAGTGTTCATAATGTACATATATAAATGCGTACAAATAGTAAAATGAGGATGTTACAATGATCTTTTTAGATCTCACAAAAAAAATTATAAACTTTTTATTATTTCCCCTCGCAAACATACATGAAATTTTGATATTTCTACGACAATTACCAATCACATTAAAACGATAACAATCATATTAATAGTTTACTTTAATAGTTTTTTATCACAACATTTATAATAATTTACATTATTAATGAGAGAAGATATGTATTTTTAATGAAATTAAACGAGATATCCAGAAATTTTTTTAAGTCTTCTCTCATTTTATGCCAATTTGGAAGGGAATGATCTTTTTAGATCTCACAAAAAAAATTATAATCTTTTGATTATTTTCCCTCCCAAACATATCGTGAAATCTTGATATTTCTACGACAATTACCAATCACATTAAAACGATAACAATCACATTAATAGTTTCCTTTATTAGTTTTTTATCACAATGTTTATAATAATTTCCATTATTAATAAGAGGAGATATGTATTTTTAATGAAATTAAATGAGATATCCATAAATTTTTTTAGGTCTTCTCTCATTTTATCCCAATTTGAAAGGGAATGATCTTTTTTGATCTCACAAAAAAAATATAATCTTTTTATTATTTTACCTCCCAAACATATCGTGAAATTTTGATATTTCTACGACAATTACCAATCACATTAAAACGATAACAATCACATAAATTGTTTCCTTTATTACTTTTTTATCACAACGTTTATAATAATTTCCATTTTTAATGAGAGGAGATATGTATTTTTAGTGAAATTAAACGAGATATCCAGAAATTTTTTTAGGTCTTCTCTCATTATATGACAATTTGGAAGGGAATGATCATTTTAGATCTCACAAAAAAAATTATAATCTTTTTATTATTTCCCCTCCCAAACATATCGTGAAAATTTGATATTTCTATGACAATTACCAATCACATTAAAAAGAAAACAATCACATTAATAGTTTCCTTTATTAGTTTTTTATCACAATGTTTATAATAATTTCCATTATTAATAACAAGAGATATGTATTTTTAATGAAATTAAACGAGATATCCGTAAATTTTTTTAGGTCTTCTCTCATTTTATCCCAATTTGAAAGGGAATGATCTTTTTTGATCTCACAAAAAAAATATAATCTTTTTATTATTTTTCCTCCCAAACATATCGTGAAATTTTGATATTTCTACGACAATTACCAATCACATTAAAACGATAACAATCACATAAATTGTTTCCTTTATTACTTTTTTATCACAACGTTTATAATAATTTCAATTTTTAATGAGAGGAGATATGTATTTTTAGTGAAATTAAACGAGATATCCTGAAATTTTTTTAGGTCTTCTCTCATTTTATGCCAATTTGGAAGGGAATGATCATTTTAGATCTCACAAAAAAAATTGTAATCTTTTTATTATTTCCCCTCCCAAACATATCGCGAAACTTTGATATTTCTATGACAATTACCAATCACATTAAAATGATAACAATCACATTAATAGTTTCCTTTATTAGTTTTTTTATCACATCGTTTATAATAATTTCCATTATTAATTAGAGGAGATATGTATTTTTAAAAAAATTAAACGAGATATCCTGAAATTTTTTTACTTCTTCTCTCATTTTATGCCAATTTGGAAGGGAATGATCTTTTTAGATCTCACAACAAAAATTATAAACTTTTTATTATTTCCCCTCCCAAACACATCATGAAATTTTGATATTTCTACGACAATTACCAATCACATTAAAACGATAACAATCATATTAATAGTTTCCTTTAATAGTTTTTTATCTCAACATTTATAATAATTTCCATTATTAATGAGAGGAGATATGTATTTTTAATGAAATTAAACGAGATATCCTGAAATTTTTTTAAGTCTTCTCTCATTTTATGCCAATTTGGAAGGGAATGATCTTTTTAGATCTCACAAAAAAAATTGTTATCTTTTTATTATTTCCCCTCCCAAACATATCGTGAAATTTTGATATTTCTACGACAATTACCAATCACATTAAAATGATAACAATCACATTAATAGTTTCCTTTATTAGTTTTTTTATCACAACGTTTATAATAATTTTCATTATTATTTAGAGGAGATATGTATTTTTAATGAAATTAAACGAGATATCCAGAAATTTTTTAAGGTCTTCTCTCATTTTATCGCAATTTGAAAGCGAATGATCTTTTTGGATCTCACAAAAGAAAATTATAATCTTTTTTTTATTTCCCCTCCTAAATATTTCATAAAATTTTGATATTTCTACTACTATTTCCAATCACATTAAAACGATAACAATCACATTAATGGTTTCCTTTATAAGTTTTTATCACAATGTTTATAATAATTTCCGTTATTAATGAGAGGAGATATGTATTTTTAATGAAATTAAACGAGATATCCTGAAATTTTTTTAAGTCTTCTCTCATTTTATGCCAATTTGGAAGGGAATGATCATTTTAGATCTCACAAAAAAAATTATAAACTTTTTATTATTCCCCTCCCAAACATATCATGAAATTTTGATATTTCTACGACAATTACCAATCACATTAAAACGATAACAATCATATTAATAGTTTCCTTTAATAGTTTTTTATCACAACATTTATAATAATTTCCATTATTAATGAGAGGAGATATGTATTTTTAATGAAATTAAACGAGATATCCTGAAATTTTTTTAAGTCTTCTCTCATTTTATGCCAATTTGGAAGGGAATGATCATTTTAGATCTCACAAAAAAAAATTGTAATCTTTTTATTATTTCCCCTCCCAAACATATCGTGAAATTTTGATATTTCTACAAAAGTTACCAATCACATTAAAATGATAACAATCACATTAATAGTTTCCTTTATTAGTTTTTTTATCACATCGTTTATAATAATTTCCATTATTAATCAGAGGAGATATGTATTTTTAAAAAAATTAAACGAGATATCCTGAAATTTTTTTAGTTCTTCTCTCATTTTATGCCAATTTGGAAGGGAATGATCTTTTTAGATCTCACAAAAAAAATTATAAACTTTTTATTATTCCCTTCCCAAACATATCATGAAATTTTGATATTTCTACGACAATTACCAATCACATTAAAACGATAACAATCATATTAATAGTTTCCTTTAATAGTTTTTTATCACAACATTTATAATAATTTTCATTATTAATGAGAGGAGATATGTATTTTCAATGAAATTAAACGAGATATCCTGAAATTTTTTTAAGTCTTCTCTCATTTTATGCCAATTTGGAAGGGAATGATCTTTTTAGATCTCACAAAAAAAAATTGTAATCTTTTTATTATTTCCCCTCCCAAACATATCGTGAAATTTTGATATTTCTACGACAATTACCAATCACATTAAAATGATAACAATCACATTAATAGTTTCCTTTATTAGTTTTTTATCACAACGTTTATAATAATTTTCATTATTAATGAGAGGAGATATGTATTGTTAATGAAATTAAACGAGATATCCAGAAATTTTTTAAGGTCTTCTCTCATTTAATCGCAATTTGAAAGCGAATGATCTTTTTAGATCTCACAAAAAAAATTATAATCTTTTTATTATTTCGCCTCCAAAACATTTCGTAAAATTTTGATATCTACGACAATTACCAATCACATTAAAACGATAACAATCACATTAATGGTTTCCTTTATTAGTTTTTATCACAATGTTTATAATAATTTCCGTTATTAATGAGAGGAGATATGTATTTTTAATGAAATTAAACGAGATACCCTGAAATTTTTTTAAGTCTTCTCTCATTTTATGCCAATTTGGAAGGGAATGATCATTTTAGATCTCACAAAAAAATTGTAATCTTTTTATTATTTCCCCTCCCAAACATATCGTGAAATGTTGATATTTCTACGACAATTATCAATCACATTAAAATGATAACAATCACATTAATAGTTTCCTTTATTAGTTTTTTATCACAACGATTATAATAATTTCCATTAATAATGAGAGGAGATATGTATTTTTTAAAAAATTAAACGAGATATCCTTAAATTTTTTTAGGTCTTCTCTCATTTTACGCTATTTTGGAAGGGAATGATCTTTTTAGATCTCACAAAAAAAATTATAATCTTTTTATTATTTCACCTCCCAAAGATATCGTTAAATTTGATATTTCTACGAAAATTACCAATCACATGAAAAAGATAACAATCACATTCATAGTTTCCTTTGTTAGTTTTTTATCACAACGTTTATAATAATTTCCATTATTAATGAGAGGAGATATGTATTTTTAAAGAAATTTAACGAGATATCCTGAAATTTTTTTAGGTCTTCTCTCATTTTATGCCAATTTGGAAGGGAATGATCATTTTAGATCTCACAAAAAAAATTGTAATCTTTTTATTATTTCCCCTCCCAAACATATCGCGAAACTTTGATATTTCTATGACAATTACCAATCACATTAAAATGATAACAATCACATTAATAGTTTCCTTTATTAGTTTTTTTATCACATCGTTTATAATAATTTCCATTATTAATTAGAGGAGATATGTATTTTTAAAAAAATTAAACGAGATATCCTGAAATTTTTTTACTTCTTCTCTCATTTGATGCCAATTTGGAAGCGAATGATCTTTTTAGATCTCACAACAAAAATTATAAACTTTTTATTATTTCCCCTCCCAAACACATTGTAACACCCTAGAGGATATTACCTTTTTCTCCTTATATTGCTAAATTAATAGAGATTAGCATATAAGAATATCAGAGTTAACTATGCGGAAATTAAAACGTAAACTTATATTACATGAAATAAATCTAGTACAAAGCTCTTGGCACTTATGTGCCGTACAAGACATAAGCAATATACATAAAACATAAACTAAATTCCCATCCATTGGGAATTATACAAAAACTATACTAACAACATCTTCCTCCGGGAAAGCAGCTCCATGCTCCAAGCTCTTCCCACAAGGTGTCCACCTGCTAACCTGTTAAAACATGGAAACTAAACGGGATGAGACATAATGTCTCAGTGAGTGTTCCAAGGACTCTAGGCTGACTCTCTATTCTAGAGATCCTTTTCTTAACTCTCATGGCTTCTCTTTTCTTTTATAGATGCTCACACTCACAACTATAACCTCATCACCTCTACGTCACTATTTCTTAGGATCATACCTTGACCCTTGCTGAGGCACATAGAGTTGGCCTCCTATGCCAAATCTATGGCCACTAGTGCACTAAGGCACCTAAACATCTTTCTGTTACTCTTGACCCCTCACTAGGGTCTCACTTTGCTATAGCATCGGATGGGAACGTGCATAATCTTTCCTTCCTTTGACCTGCCCAACTTGGGCTTACATCACCTCTCTCTGTGAGGCATAACATCTTGCATACCTCTCTCGGTAGCTTACATTAACTTTCTATGGGTATAAACCCTCTCTTACCTCAAAGGTAGTATACAATTACACACGTCCTCATCTAATGTCTAGGCTTATCTTACGTCACTCACCTACAACTAGGCTTATGACTCCTCTCATGTTCTAACATAGAACATACATACATCAAGGAAAACAATATATCCTAGT
Organism: Pueraria montana var. lobata; assembly: GCA_026413185.1. NCBI lineage: Eukaryota > Viridiplantae > Streptophyta > Magnoliopsida > Fabales > Fabaceae > Pueraria > Pueraria montana. Next base: position 424,617 of record JAOZWA010000174.1, read on the forward strand.
TTGTTTCTACAACTGTGTGGTTTGCATTATCTCTTTATTTAAATTTCACTTTCACCGCCTATTTTCTTAATTTGGCTGAGCTCTCGCCAAACAAGAGGCGTCCCTCTTGAAACAACCTTTAATTAATCCCCACCGGTCCAAGTGGGTTGACTACATCTCCGTTACAAGGAGGAGTCTCCTCTCCAACTTGTTCTTCTCTATGAAGAACCCCTTCTCCCTATGAAGAAGGTTGTTTTCCCCATGGGTGTCAGGGTGACGGTCCCCATCTCCCACCCCTGGGGGCCTCTTAGCCTTAAAACATAACTTATTCCCTTTATTGGGATCATAACTTTCCTTTAAAAACTCTTTCATAAAACCTTTTCATAAATAATCCTTTTCATAACCATTCTGAAACTCATCACTCCTTGGTGACATATAGGATCCTTAGCCCTTTGCACACCGTTGTACGCCGAGCGTGCGGCTCTCGGACGTGACTGGTACCGGGGAAGGTTCCATCTTATGTCACTGAGGCGATATCTTTTTCTAAAAACCTTTCTTGAAACTATAAACCTTGCTTAAAAGCTTTTTCTGAAACTTAGGGGTAACTCCCCACCTTTTTACTAAGAGGCTTAGGTATAGTCTTAAGTGTTTTATGTATCTTTTATTAAGGAGGGTTTATCGTAACATACAATCACAAGCATATGCAACAACCACATGATTGCAATAAGGGTGCAAGCATAACATCACAAATACAACTACCATACAATAATCTAAACACCTCAAAACAACATAATTTCTTTAATATAACATCACTATATTTTCATAAGAAAACATAAGTCTAAGTGACTCATGTAGAGAAAAAGATAAACATATCATCATTTGCAATAAACATTTAAAATCATTTAAATACTCAAAAAGGGAAATATTTTAAGAGAATTAAAACAAATATCAAATTCTAGCCCAGCCGGCCACAATCGCGGCCCAGCCGGAGATCCCTTAAATTTGTTTATTGTTCCTCTGTCACGTTTCAGCCCAGCTGCACCAAGTTTCGGCTGGGCCGAAACTCCCCTGGAGCTAATTTCTCCTCTGCCCAATTTCGGCCCAGCTGCACCATGTTTCGGCTGGGCCGAAACTCCCCTGAAGCTTATTTTCTCCCTTCTAACGCATTCCGGCCCAGCTGAACCAAATTCCGGCTGGGCCGGGACGAACATGGGTTTACGAAAATGCAAGTTCTATGGCTATCAATGGCATACCCAATCATCCCAACCTTATAAAATCAAATCTTAAACACTTCTATTACATTTCTAACCGATTGATTTACTCAAAAACATCCTTAAACATGCATAATCATCAAAACCCCAATTCTCCAAACCTAAGGATTCAAAAGGGGAAAAAAGGGATAAACAAGAGAACAAGAACCATGGAAGAATGGAGAAGACAAGGGGAGGAATCACTCACCTTCCAGGACACGTAGAGATGAGTTCCCGGCACTGGGTCTTTAGATCTCTGCTCCATCTCCTCCTTCCTCTTCTTCCTCTTCTTCTCCTCCTTCTCTCTAACTTTCTTTCTCTCTTTCACTTTCTCTCTCTAACTCTCCCTCTTCTCTTCTATTTAAAGCCAAGGTGCATGTGTGTGGCTTAGTGGGCCTTGGTCCATCTTGGGTCTTGGCTCCCCATCAGGGTCCTATTATCTTATTTTAAGGTAACTATTATTAATAATGCTTAAGGGTATCCTTAAACCATTAAATACAAAACTATTCCATAAAAAATATCTCTTTATTATTTATTTCTAAGGTCCGTAAATTAGGGATGTTACATTTCTCCCCACCTTAAAAAGATTTTCGTCCTCGAAAATCGAAACTCCACTATATCCTCATATCGCCATACATCTCTACTTTCAAGGTCCTAAGGAATCTTATTCTTTGGGCTTTTCTAACTAAAACCATTGTTAAATTAACCATCCATTTTTAATTCTAATCTTTCCTAGAATCTCACATTCCTAGGATCACTATAGGTTCCTTATGATCTAACACCACACTAGTTTGGGTTCTATCTTAAGAAACACCTACTACCCTCTCTTAGGCATAAGGCTTTCTATGTTTAATCCTCTTATAACACTTCTAGACAACTTTTTTTTTTCCACTGATCCATTCTAGGTTTCTACTACTCAAAAGATTAATAGATTCTCTCTTAACTTTACTTAGGAAAAACTTACTTCTAAGGTCCATCTGAGGTGATATCCAAACTTAGAGTTCTACTCTCCTATGATTGAAATCACTATATTTCTCTAACCCAAAGAGTAGGCTTCTTTCAAACTACTTGTCCAGTGACAATTCTCCATTCTCATATTCTTATCCTATGTCTTCTGTCCTTATCTCAACTCTTAGGTGGTTTATCTCTCAATAACTCAAGAAAATCCTATTCTCGAAGTCTCCCAAAAATTCTTTCACTATTTTACTTCCTCCACCATATTCAATTTCATCTTATTAAAGGTTTTTAGAACTAGTTTCAACCTTAAAAGGATCTCTAACTCTTTCTTAACTCCTTTTTGAAAAAAACTACCTCTTTTTCACTAAAGTGGTTCTATGTTCTTTTACTCTCAATCTTAGGCTATAACTAGGTTGGTCACTATTGGGTAAATATTTACCATAACCAATCTATTCCTTCACCAATCATACCCCTTAGGTTCTCATTTTAGCTAAAAAAAGTTTCTATCTTATTCTAATCCTCTTGGTTTTTCAATCTAACCTGAACTATGGTTTTCTAGCTTAACCTTAACTATGGAGGGTTTAGGTAACTTCCTCTTAACTCCACTTTGGTTAATTCTACTCTTAAGGTGTCTAAGGACTCCTCACATTCTTAGACTAAAGCTAACCATAAAGGTAGGTTTGTTTTATCTACTGGGTATCCATCACAATCTCCTTCCTTTATTCTAGGTTTAACCCTTGAACATAACTCTTGGTTAACATGGTTCTCTTAGCTTAGGTGTCTATCTATGAGATAGGTGTTACTAGGAAATTTCTACTATTATGGGTTTTTGCTCTATGTGACTTCCTAAGGCTCATCTCTTCTAAGCGGCTCTACCTTTTCCCATTCCAAACACTACTTAGGTTGGATATTCTATCTGTATTTCTACTATCCTTGTCTTAAGGTATTGGTAGGGATTTCTAATATGTAGGGCTCGCTATTATCTTATGAGGTTTGGCTATTTGAATCTAGGTTGCTACTTATCTGCCTTAGGTCACTATATTCTACTTCCTATTCCAAAGGTAAAAGTGTAGCTAACTCTATGTCCTCTCCCTGACAAGCTCACCTGAAACTCAGAAAACTCACCAGACAAACAGAACAACAACTATCTATCACATCTTAAACTTAACTTGGTTAGTCTTGGAACAAGCCACACCAAGTGTCACATCATTCCCATTTAAGGGCTATAACATCAAGCACAAAAACGTACATTGCAAAACATAGAGAAACATGCTACACAATTAAGGAAAACAAGAAGCACTTAGTTCCTAGGATGTTCAAACAACCAAAGAAAACGTACCACTCCAAAACATAAGGCAAACATAGGTTGGTTAGGGAAACACATACCTAAGGTAGGTCCATCATCTTGGTTTGTCCTCCTAACACATAGGGTAGAAGGCCAAACTGTGGTTAAAGGTGTTGGCTTCTCTGGCTCTTTCCTTTTCCTATTGGGGCACTCCTTCATGTAGTGTCCCGGCATCTGACACTTGTAGCACACACTATGTCCCATCAAACAAACTCCCCTATGGCCCTTACCACATTTGGGACATCCCTCAACTCTTGGATTTCTCGAAGGTTGCGCTCCCTTACCTTTAAACTTATTTTTGTTTGGTCTCTCAGGTTGATTGGGTCCTGAACCCTTTCTTTCATCAGAAGTACGCTTTCGCTGCGTACTCTGAACTTCCTCTTGTGGTCTCTCACTACCCATGATGTACTTGTCCAAAAATATTGCCTTGAAGTTCTCCCACTCCAAGGGTATTCCGGAAAAAGCCATCTTATCCTTTACACTTCTCCACCAAAACTCAGCCTCATCCTCTAACATGAAAGAGGCATAAGCCACCCTCTGCTCAGATGAGCAAGGTACTCCCTCAAGGATTCTCTCTATCTCCCTCAACCATAATCTCGCCTCTGCGGGACTATAGCCCCTAAAGGATGGTGGTCTCCTACTTTGGAATTCCACAAATCCTGAACTTTGGTTTCCTACAGTTGGCCCACTATGGATACTCTCGGCTCTCCCAAAGGTTTCCCATCTAAGGTTTGCTTGGTTTGGTGGAATAGGTCCTAAGGGATTCAAGAACGGTTGTCCTAGGCCTCGGTTTCTACCTGCCATAATTCCTACCTGCAATGCACAGAGTATTGAGGTGATCAGTCTCAATATCCCATGTCAAAGCAAATCAGGACATATAGCATGGCAGACAACCAACACACTCAAACAAATATGACTATACTATCATAACATACCATCTAATCTAACGATACTAACCACAGTCCGATTTGAATCGAACCGCTCTGATACCAAAATGTAACACCCTAGAGGATATTACCTTTTTCTCCTTATATTGCTAAATTAATAGAGATTAGCATATAAGAATATCAGAGTTAACTATGCGGAAATTAAAACGTAAACTTATATTACATGAAATAAATCTAGTACAAAGCTCTTGGCACTTATGTGCCGTACAAGACATAAGCAATATACATAAAACATAAACTAAATTCCCATCCATTGGGAATTATACAAAAACTATACTAACAACATCTTCCTCCGGGAAAGCAGCTCCATGCTCCAAGCTCTTCCCACAAGGTGTCCACCTGCTAACCTGTAAAAACATGGAAACTAAACGGGATGAGACATAATGTCTCAGTGAGTGTTCCAAGGACTCTAGGCTGACTCTCTATTCTAGAGATCCTTTTCTTAACTCTCATGGCTTCTCTTTTCTTTTATAGATGCTCACACTCACAACTATAACCTCATCACCTCTACGTCACTATTTCTTAGGATCATACCTTGACCCTTGCTGAGGCACATAGAGTTGGCCTCCTATGCCAAATCTATGGCCACTAGTGCACTAAGGCACCTAAACATCTTTCTGTTACTCTTGACCCCTCACTAGGGTCTCACTTTGCTATAGCATCGGATGGGAACGTGCATAATCTTTCCTTCCTTTGACCTGCCCAACTTGGGCTTACATCACCTCTCTCTGTGAGGCATAACATCTTGCATACCTCTCTCGGTAGCTTACATTAACTTTCTATGGGTATAAACCCTCTCTTACCTCAAAGGTAGTATACAATTACACACGTCCTCATCTAATGTCTAGGCTTATCTTACGTCACTCACCTACAACTAGGCTTATGACTCCTCTCATGTTCTAACATAGAACATACATACATCAAGGAAAACAATATATCCTAGTTTGTTTCTACAACTGTGTGGTTTGCATTATCTCTTTATTTAAATTTAACTTTCACCGCCTATTTTCTTAATTTGGCTGAGCTCTCGCCAAACAAGAGGCGTCCCTCTTGAAACAACCTTTAATTAATCCCCACCGGTCCAAGTGGGTTGACTACATCTCCGTTACAAGGAGGAGTCTCCTCTCCAACTTGTTCTTCTCTATGAAGAACCCCTTCTCCCTATGAAGAAGGTTGTTTTCCCCATGGGTGTCAGGGTGACGGTCCCCATCTCCCACCCCTGGGGGCCTCTTAGCCTTAAAACATAACTTATTCCCTTTATTGGGATCATAACTTTCCTTTAAAAACTCTTTCATAAAACCTTTTCATAAATAATCCTTTTCATAACCATTCTGAAACTCATCACTCCTTGGTGACATATAGGATCCTTAGCCCTTTGCACACCGTTGTACGCCGAGCGTGCGGCTCTCGGACGTGACTGGTACCGGGGAAGGTTCCATCTTATGTCACTGAGGCGATATCTTTTTCTAAAAACCTTTCTTGAAACTATAAACCTTGCTTAAAAGCTTTTTCTGAAACTTAGGGGTAACTCCCCACCTTTTTACTAAGAGGCTTAGGTATAGTCTTAAGTGTTTTATGTATCTTTTATTAAGGAGGGTTTATCGTAACATACAATCACAAGCATATGCAACAACCACATGATTGCAATAAGGGTGCAAGCATAACATCACAAATACAACTACCATACAATAATCTAAACACCTCAAAACAACATAATTTCTTTAATATAACATCACTATATTTTCATAAGAAAACATAAGTCTAAGTGACTCATGTAGAGAAAAAGATAAACATATCATCATTTGCAATAAACATTTAAAATCATTTAAATACTCAAAAAGGGAAATATTTTAAGAGAATTAAAACAAATATCAAATTCTAGCCCAGCCGGCCACAATCGCGGCCCAGCCGGAGATCCCTTAAATTTGTTTATTGTTCCTCTGTCACGTTTCAGCCCAGCTGCACCAAGTTTCGGCTGGGCCGAAACTCCCCTGGAGCTAATTTCTCCTCTGCCCAATTTCGGCCCAGCTGCACCATGTTTCGGCTGGGCCGAAACTCCCCTGAAGCTTATTTTCTCCCTTCTAACGCATTCCGGCCCAGCTGAACCAAATTCCGGCTGGGCCGGGACGAACATGGGTTTACGAAAATGCAAGTTCTATGGCTATCAATGGCATACCCAATCATCCCAACCTTATAAAATCAAATCTTAAACACTTCTATTACATTTCTAACCGATTGATTTACTCAAAAACATCCTTAAACATGCATAATCATCAAAACCCCAATTCTCCAAACCTAAGGATTCAAAAGGGGAAAAAAGGGATAAACAAGAGAACAAGAACCATGGAAGAATGGAGAAGACAAGGGGAGGAATCACTCACCTTCCAGGACACGTAGAGATGAGTTCCCGGCACTGGGTCTTTAGATCTCTGCTCCATCTCCTCCTTCCTCTTCTTCCTCTTCTTCTCCTCCTTCTCTCTAACTTTCTTTCTCTCTTTCACTTTCTCTCTCTAACTCTCCCTCTTCTCTTCTATTTAAAGCCAAGGTGCATGTGTGTGGCTTAGTGGGCCTTGGTCCATCTTGGGTCTTGGCTCCCCATCAGGGTCCTATTATCTTATTTTAAGGTAACTATTATTAATAATGCTTAAGGGTATCCTTAAACCATTAAATACAAAACTATTCCATAAAAAATATCTCTTTATTATTTATTTCTAAGGTCCGTAAATTAGGGATGTTACACACATCATGAAATTTTGATATTTCTACGTACAATTACCAATCACATTAAAACGATAACAATCATATTAATAGTTTCCTTTAATAGTTTTTTATCTCAACATTTATAATAATTTCCATTATTAATGAGAGGAGATATGTATTTTTAATGAAATTAAACGAGATATCCTGAAATTTTTTTAAGTCTTCTCTCATTTTATGCCAATTTGGAAGGGAATGATCTTTTTAGATCTCACAAAAAAAATTGTTATCTTTTTATTATTTCCCCTCCCAAACATATCGTGAAATTTTGATATTTCTACGACAATTACCAATCACATTAAAATGATAACAATCACATTAATAGTTTCCTTTATTAGTTTTTTATCACAACGTTTATAATAATTTTCATTATTATTGAGAGGAGATATGTATTTTTAATGAAATTAAACGAGATATCCAGAAATTTTTTAAGGTCTTCTCTCATTTTATCGCAATTTGAAAGCGAATGATCTTTTTGGATCTCACAAAAAAAAATTATAATCTTTTTTTTATTTCCCCTCCCAAATATTTCATAAAATTTTGATATTTCTACTACTATTTCCAATCACATTAAAACGATAACAATCACATTAATGGTTTCCTTTATAAGTTTTTATCACAATGTTTATAATAATTTCCGTTATTAATGAGAGGAGATATGTATTTTTAATGAAATTAAACGAGATATCCTGAAATTTTTTTAAGTCTTCTCTCATTTTATGCCAATTTGGAAGGGAATGATCATTTTAGATCTCACAAAAAAATTGTAATCTTTTAATTATTTTCCCTCCCAAACATATCGTGAAATTTTGATATTTCTACGACAATTACCAATCACATGAAAATGATAACAATCACATTAATAGTTTCCTTTATTAGTTTTTTATCACAACGTTTATAATCCTTTTCATTATTAATGAGAGGAGATATGTATTTTTAATGAAATTAAACGAGATATCCAGAAATTTTTTAAGGTCTTCTCTCATTTGATCGCAATTTGAAAGCGAATGATCTTTTTAGATCTCACAAAAAAATTATAATCTTTTTTTTATTTCACCTCCCAAAGATATCGTTAAATTTGATATTTCTACGAAAATTACCAATCACATGAAAAAGCTAACAATCACATTCATAGTTTCCTTTATTAGTTTTTTATCACAACGTTTATAATAATTTCCATTATTAATGAGAGCAGATATGTAGTTTTAAAGAAATTTAACGAGATATCCTGAAATTTTTTTAGGTCTTCTCTCATTTTATTCCAGTTTGGAAGGGAATGATCATTTTAGATCTCACAAAAAAAAAATTGTAATCTTTTTATTATTTTCCCTCCCAAACATATCGCGAAATTTTGATATTTCTACGACAATTACCAATCACATTAAAATCATAACAATCACATTAATAATTTCCTTTATTAGTTTTTTATATCACATCGTTTATAATAATTTCCATCATTAATCAGAGGAGATATGTATTTTTTTAAAAATTAAACGAGATATCCTGAAATTTTTTTAGGTCTTCTCTCATCTTATGCCAATTTGGAAGGGAATGATCTTTTTAGATCTCACAAAAAAAATTATAAACTTTTTATTATTTCCCCTCGCAAACATATCATGAAATTTTGATATTTCTACGACAATTACCAATCACATTTTAAAGATAACAATCACATTAATAGTTTCCTTTATTAGTTTTTTATCACAACGTTTATAATAATTTTCATTATTATTGAGAGGAGATATGTATTTTTAATGAAATTAAACGAGATATCCAGAAATTTTTTAAGGTCTTCTCTCATTTTATCGCAATTTGAAAGCGAATGATCTTTTTGGATCTCACAAAAAAAAATTATAATCTTTTTTTTATTTCCCCTCCCAAATATTTCATAAAATTTTGATATTTCTACTACTATTTCCAATCACATTAAAACGATAACAATTGTAACCCCCTTTTTTTATAAAACATAATTTAACTATTTAATTCATTTTATATATTTATTTCAAAGTTCTGATACGATCTCTTACAATCCAAAATATGTTCTGTAATTTACATCATTAAAATTTATATAAACACTGCTACAAAATAATTCTAACTACTACAAATTATTGTCTACCCAAAATAGTCCCATCCTATATGCTCTGGAATTTCTGCATCTTCATCATTTAACTATATCTTCAAGCACCTGCAATTCACACTCCCCTAGAATCTGGGGACAGCATTACAGGATCAGGCATTTAATTTCTCATAGAATTAAAACAATTTCAAACAAATACATATCATAACAATTTAATTAGTTACACACATAATTAAATGCAGTATGATTTATGCAATGCAGTTTTTGACTCAAATTCATTTTGACCCTGCTCCATGGAGACTTCCCCTTTGAGTGTTTAGTAAGAAACTGGCCTACCATTACGATCTGTAATTCAGCTATCAGCCCCTACTAAACGCGAATAAACTAAACAGAATTAGGAGATCAGGATACCCAGGAAGGCCACCACGACCGCATCTCTGTCCAGATTACAGCCACATATGGAATTGCCAATATCCTTATCCCCACAGACTATATAATCACAGATTATACGGTCCTGTTTAACAAATTCTACTCACCCCAAAAATCATTTCTCAATCATTTTCATTTCACATGACTACCGCAGTCCCAGTTAGTCAACAATTCATTTCTCAATCAGTTTCATTTCACATGACTACCGCAGTCCCGGTTAGTCAACAAAAGTCATTTCTCATAGATCAACTCAATTCTCATGACTACCACAGTCCTGGTTAGTCAACATAATTCTTTCTCATTTGATACTTTTATAAATCCCCCAAAAAGACTCATGCTAATGAATTTTTTTCATGATCACAATCAAATAAATAATTTGTACACATTAACATACAAGGATACAAAGATTTAAGCAATTTACATTATAACATTAGTATTTTTAATAATTTCCAAAAATGCCCTCAATCTTTTTCCAAAATACCCAATGTGTCCCTACATGTAAAATGACCATTTTGCCCTTGGTTTTATAAAAATTTCCACATAATATCCCTTGCATTTAGGGCTGGCCGAATGGTCTACAAGCCATTCTCAACAATTCTTCCAAAGCTACAAACTCCAATTCCAACCAAAATTCAATCAAATCACAATTTCAATCAAAATTCAACAAACCAATTTTCAACCATTACAACACCTTAAAAATTCAATCAAACATCATTCCAATCCATGAATTACAATCACAAGCATCAAAAACACAAAACCCCTAAATCAATTTCAAGTTTTCATGATTTTAGTTCAAATTTTTAATCTAAGCCTACAACATGTTTTCTTCTAATTCCAAGGGTTCTAATTGAAATTAAATGCCTAGATCCTTACCTTAAACTCTTTAATTGAAGAAAAAGCCTTGAATTCCTTTCTCCCTCACTCCTTGGTCTTGTATGAATTTTTGAGATTTCCTCCAATTTCTTTTCCTTTTTACCGATTAGCTTAGGGTTTAGGAAGTTTGGATGGTTTGGTTTCTTAATTTGGGATGAGATGATGAAGTTAAGATGAAATTGAAATGAAAACTGCAGCTGCTGGGTTTGGAGAGCTCAAGGTTCTGTTTTGAGAGAAAATAGCTTTTTGTGACTTTTTCTCCTTTTACTTAAGTTAAATGCTTCTTAAAACAAATTATTAACTAAATTGGACTTTGCCTTCAAGTCCAGCTGCTGCCCTGCACGTCCAGCAGCTCATTTGGACCAAGGGAAGTCCACTTGCCAAGCCTTTCCAGCCCACTTGGACAGCCAAGGAGTTCCAAGTCACTTGCCTACCCCAAAAGTCAACATTTCAAGCACTTTGTAGAAAGTTCTAGAAGGTAATTAGGGCTGCTAATTATTTTACAATGTGATTAGAATTTGAAGAAAATAACATCACCATTGGATTCCTCACTATCAAAAACCTTGGGGTAGTGTCTTACTTATCTCTTAATCCAAGCCTAATTAGCTTAATTTAGTGATCTTAGAAAAGCCTAAGTTGTCACTTTTTGATTGGTTAAGGTTCTAAATTAAAATTTTCTTGGTTAAACATTTTTAATAATTATTCTAAGTATATTACAATTATTAAATAATTTTATAGATGCCCTACAAATTTTCACTTAATTTTCTGTCTTAGAATTTTACCGTAATATTTCCTCAAAGTTCTAACTTTCAGAAAATCCTAACAATTCTGAATAAGCATTTTAATTCTTTATCTGTATATATTTTTAATCTATATTCTATTACCTTTCTTTTAAGTTATAATTGAGTTCAAAATTCTATACTTGAAAATTTATCCTGGACAGTTGTCTGACATAGCAGTCCAGTCAACTATTAATTTCGGCAAAAATAAAGACATTTGGAAATTCAGAAAATTCTTTTGAGTAGAACTGTATTAATTTCATTAAGAGAATATGTACATAAGGTTTCTATAAAATATAGTGCATAAATGTTAATAATATACATATATAAATGCGTACAATTAATAAAATGAGGATGTTACAACAATCACATTAATGGTTTCCTTTATAAGTTTTTATCACAATGTTTATAATAATTTCCGTTATTAATGAGAGGATATATGTATTTTTAATGAAATTAAACGAGATATCCTGAAATTTTTTTAAGTCTTCTCTCATTTTATGCCAATTTGGAAGGGAATGATCATTTTAGATCTCACAAAAAAATTGTAATCTTTTTATTATTTCCCCTCCCAAACATATCGTGAAATTTTGATATTTCTACGACAATTACCAATCACATGAAAATGATAACAATCACATTAATAGTTTCCTTTATTAGTTTTTTATCACAACGTTTATAATCATTTTCATTATTAATGAGAGGAGATATGTATTTTTAATGAAATTAAACGAGATATCCAGAAATTTTTTAAGGTCTTCTCTCATTTGATCGCAATTTGAAAGCGAATGATCTTTTTAGATCTCACAAAAAAATTATAATCTTTTTATTATTTCACCTCCCAAAGATATCGTTAAATTTGATATTTCTACGAAAATTACCAATCACATGAAAAAGCTAACAATCACATTCATAGTTTCCTTTATTAGTTTTTTATCACAACGTTTATAATAATTTCCATTATTAATGAGAGCAGATATGTAGTTTTAAAGAAATTTAACGAGATATCCTGAAATTTTTTTAGGTCTTCTCTCATTTTATTCCAGTTTGGAAGGGAATGATCATTTTAGATCTCACAAAAAAAAAATTGTAATCTTTTTATTATTTTCCCTCCCAAACATATCGCGAAATTTTGATATTTCTACGACAATTACCAATCACATTAAAATCATAACAATCACATTAATAGTTTCCTTTATTAGTTTTTTATATCACATCGTTTATAATAATTTCCATCATTAATCAGAGGAGATATGTATTTTTTTTAAAAATTAAACGAGATATCCTAAAATTTTTTTAGGTCTTCTCTCATCTTATGCCAATTTGGAAGGGAATGATCTTTTTAGATCTCACAAAAAAAATTATAAACTTTTTATTATTTCCCCTCCCAAACATATCATGAAATTTTGATATTTCTACGACAATTACCAATCACATTAAAACGATAACAATCATATTAATAGTTTACTTTAATAGTTTTTTATCACAACATTTATAATAATTTCCATTATTAATGAGAGAAGATATGTATTTTTAATGAAATTAAACGAGATATCCAGAAATTTTTTTAAGTCTTCTCTCATTTTATGCCAATTTGGAAGGGAATGATCTTTTTAGATCTCACAAAAAAAAATTATAATCTTTTGATTATTTTCCCTCCCAAACATATCGTGAAATCTTGATATTTCTACGACAATTACCAATCACATTAAAACGATAACAATCACATTAATAGTTTCCTTTATTAGTTTTTTATCACAATGTTTATAATAATTTCCATTATTAATAAGAGGAGATATGTATTTTTAATGAAATTAAATGAGATATCCATAAATTTTTTTAGGTCTTCTCTCATTTTATCCCAATTTGAAAGGGAATGATCTTTTTTGATCTCACAAAAAAAATATAATCTTTTTATTATTTTCCCTCCCAAACATATCGTGAAATTTTGATATTTCTACGACAATTACCAATCACATTAAAACGATAACAATCACATAAATTGTTTCCTTTATTACTTTTTTATCACAATGTTTATAATAATTTTCATTTTTAATGAGAGGAGATATGTATTTTTAGTGAAATTAAACGAGATATCCAGAAATTTTTTTAGGTCTTCTCTCATTATATGACAATTTGGAAGGGAATGATCTTTTTAGATCTCACTAAAAAAATTATAATCTTTTTATTATTTCCCCTCCCAAACATATCGTGAAAATTTGATATTTCTATGACAATTACCAATCACATTAAAAAGAAAACAATCACATTAATAGTTTCCTTTATTAGTTTTTTATCACAATATTTATAATAATTTCCATTATTAATAAGAGGAGATATGTATTTTTAATGAAATTAAACGAGATATCCATAAATTTTTTTAGGTCTTCTCTCATTTTATCCCAATTTGAAAGGGAATGATCTTTTTTTATCTCACAAAAAAAATATAATCTTTTTATTATTTTCCCTCCCAAACATATCGTGAAATTTTGATATTTCTACGACAATTACCAATCACATTAAAACGATAACAATCACATAAATTGTTTCCTTTATTACTTTTTTATCACAACATTTATAATAATTTCAATTTTTAATGAGAGGAGATATGTATTTTTAGTGAAATTAAACGAGATATCCAGAAATTTTTTTAGGTCTTCTCTCATTATATGACAATTTGGAAGGGAATGATCTTTTTAGATCTCACAAAAAAAATTATAATCTTTTTATTATTTCCCCTCCCAAACATATCGTGAAAATTTGATATTTCTATGACAATTACCAATCACATTAAAAAGAAAACAATCACGTTAATAGTTTCCTTTATTAGTTTTTTATCACTTCGTTTATAATAATTTCCATTATTAATGAGAGGAGATATGTATTTTTTAATAAAATTAAACGAGATATCCTGAAATTTTGTTAGGCTTCTCTCATTTTATGCCAATATGGAAGGGAATGATCTTTTTAGATCTCACAAAAAAAAATTATAATCTTTTTATTATTTCATCTCCCAAACATATCGTGAAATTATGATATTTCTATGACAATTACCAGTCACACTAAAAAGATAACAATCACATTAATAGTTTCCATTATTAGTTTTTTATCACAATGTTTGCAATAATTTCCATTATGAATGAGAGGAGATATGTATTTTTTAATAAAATTAAATAAGATATCCTGAAATTTTTTTAGGTCATCTCTCATTTTATGCCAATTTGGAAGGGAATGATATTTTTAGATCTCACAAAAAAAATTATAATCTTTTTATTATTTCACCTCCCAAACATATCGTCAAATTTTGATATTTCTACGACAATTACCAATCACATTAAAAGATAACAATCACACTAATAGTTTCCTTTATTATTTTTTTTTATCACAACGTTTATAATAATTTTCATTATTAATGAGAGGAGATATGTATTTTTAATAAAATTAAACGAGATATCCTGAAATTTTTTTTGGTCTTCTCACATTTTATGCCAATTTGGAAGGGAATGATCTTTTTAGATCTCACAAAAAAAATTATAATCTTTTTATTATTTCCCCTCCCAAACATATCGTGAAATTTTGATATTTCTACGACAATTACCAATCACATTAAAATGATATCAATCACATTAATAGTTTCCTTGATTAGTTTTTTCATCACAACGTTTTTAATAATTTCCATTATTAATCAGAGGAGATATGTATTTTTAATGAAATTAAACGAGATATCCTTACAATTTTTAGGTCTTCTCTCATTTTATGCCAATTTGGAAGGGAATGATCTTTTTAGATCTCACAAAAAAAATTATAATCTTTTTATTATTTCACCTCCCAAAGATATCGTTAAATTTGATATTTCTACGAAAATTACCAATCACATTAAAAAGATAACAATCGCATTAATAGTTTCCTTTATTAGTTTTTTATCACAATGTTTATAATAATTTCCATTATTGATGAGACGAAAAATGTATTTTTAATGAAATTAAACGAGATATCCTGAATTTTTTTTAGGTTTTCTCACATTTTATGCCAATTTGGAAGGATATGATCTTTTTAGATCTCACAAAAAAAAATTATAATCTTTTTATTATTTCGCGTCCCGAACATATCGGGAAATTTTGATATTTCTACGACAATTACCAATCACATTAAAATGATATCAATCACATTAATAGTTTCCTTGATTAGTTTTTTGATCACAACGTTTTTAATAATTTCCATTATTAATCAGAGGAGATATGTATTTTTAATTTAATGAAATTAAACGAGATATCCTTACATTTTTTAGGTCTTCTCTCATTTTATGCCTATTTGGAAGGGAATGATCTTTTTAGATCTCACAAAAAAAATTATAATCTTTTTATTATTTCACCTCGCAAAGATATCGTTAAATTTGATATTTCTACGAAAATTACCAATCACATTAAAAAGATAACAATCACATTAATAGTTTCCTTTATTAGTTTTTTATCACAACGTTTATAATAATTGCCATTGTTAATGAGAGGAGATATGTATTTTTAAAGAAATTAAACTAGATATCCTGAAATTTTTTTAGGTATTCTCTCATTTTATGCCAATTTGGAAGGGAATGATCATTTTAGATCTCACAAAAAAAATTGTAATCTTTTTATTATTTCCCCTCCCAAACATATCGGCAAATTTTGACATTTCTACGACAATTACCAATCACATTAAAAAGATAACAATCACATTAATAGTTTCCTTTATTAGTTTTTGATCACAACTTTTATAATAATTTCCATTGTTAATGAGAGGAGATATGTATTTTTAAAGAAATTAAACAAGATATCCTGAAATTTTTTTAGGTCTTCTCTCATTTTATGCCAATTTGGAAGGGAATGATCTTTTTAGATCTCACAAAAAAAAGTATAATCTTTTTATTATTTCACCTCGCAAAGATATCGTGAAATTTTGATATTTCTACGAAAATTACCAATCACATTAAAAAGATAACAATCACATTAATAGTTTCCTTTATTAGTTTTTTATCACAACGTTTATAATAATTTCCATTGTTAATGAGAGGAGATATGTATTTTTAAAGAAATTAAATGAGATATCCTGAAATTTTTTTAGGTCTTCTCTCATTTTATGCCAATTTGGAAGGGAATGATCTTTTTAGATCTCACAAAAAAATTATAATCTTTTTATTATTTCCCCTCCCAAACATATCGTGAAATTTTGATATTTCTACGACAATTACCAATCACATTAAAACGATAACAATCACATTAATAGTTTCCTTTATTAGTTTTTTATCACAACGTTTATAATAATTTCCATTGTTAATGAGAGGAGATATGTATTTTTAAATAAATTAAACGAGATATCCCAAAATTTTTTTAGGTCTTCTCTCATTTTATGCCAATTTGGAAGGGAATTATCATTTTAGATCTCACAAAAAATATTGTAATCTTTTTATTATTTCCCCTCCCAAACATATCGTAAAATTTTGATATTTCTACGACAATTACCAATCACATTTTAAAGATAACAATCACATTAATAGTTTCCTTTATTTGTTTTTTATCACAACGTTTAAAGTAATTTCCATTATTAATGAGAGGAGATATGTATTTTAAAAAAAATTAAACGAGATATCTTGAAATTTTTTTAGGTCTTCTCTCATTTTACGCTAATTTCGAATGGAATGATCTTTTTAGATCTCACAAAAAAAAGTATAATCTTTTTATTATTTCACCTCCCAAAGATATCGTTAGATTTTGATATTTCTACGAAAATTACCAATCACATTAAAAAGATAACAATCACATTAATAGTTACCTTTATTAGTTTCATATCACAGCGTTTATAATAATTTCCATTATTAAATGAGAGTAGATATGTATTTTTAATGAAATTAAACTAGATATCCTGAAATTTTATTACGTCTTCTCTCATTTTATGCCAATTTGGAAGGGAATGATCTTTTTAGATCTCACAAAAAAAAATTATAATCTTTTTATTATTTCCCCTCCCAAGCATATCGTGAAATTTTGATATTTCTACGACAATTACCAATCACATTAAAACGATAACAATCACATTAACAATTTCCTTTATTAGTTTTTTATCACAACGTTTATAATAATTTCCATTGTTAATGAGAGGAGATATGTATTTTTAAAGAAATTAAACGAGATATCCTGAAATTTTTTTAGGTCTTCTCTCATTTTTTGCCAATTTGGAAGGGAATGATCTTTTTAGATCTCACAAAAAAAATTATAATCTTTTTATTATTTCCCCTCCCAAACATATCGTGAAATTTTGACATTTCTACGACAATTACCAATCACATTTAAACGATAACAACCACATTAATAGTTTCCTTTATTAGTTTTTTTATTACAACGTTTATAATAACTTTCATTATTAATGAGAGGAGATACGTATTTTTAATGAAATTAAACGAGATATCCTGAAATTTTTTAGGTCTTCTCTCATTTTATACCAATTTTGAAGGGAATGATCTTTTTAGATCTCACAAAAAAAAATATAATCTTTTTAATATTTCCCCTGCCAAACATATCGTGAAATTTTGATATTTCTACGACAATTACGAATCACATTAAAACAATAACCATCACATTAATAGTTTCCTTTATTAGTTTTTTATCACAAAGTTTATAATAA
Source organism: Pueraria montana var. lobata (assembly GCA_026413185.1). Lineage (NCBI taxonomy): Eukaryota > Viridiplantae > Streptophyta > Magnoliopsida > Fabales > Fabaceae > Pueraria > Pueraria montana. The sequence goes on from JAOZWA010000174.1 coordinate 442,667, forward strand.
TTTTCATTATTAATGAGAGGAGATATGTATTTTTAATGAAATTAAACGAGATATCTTGAAATTTTTTTAAGTCTTCTCTCATTTTATGCCATTTTGGAAGGGAATGATCTTTTTAGATCACACAAAAAAAAATTATAATCTTTTTATTATTTCCCCTCCCAAGCATATCGTGAAATTTTGATATTTCTACGACAATTACCAATGACATTAAAAAGATAACAATCACATTAATAGTTTCCTTTATTAGTTTTTTATCACAACGTTTAAAATAATTCCCATTATTAATGAGAGGAGATATGTAATTTTAAACAAATTAAACGAGATATCCTTAAATTTTTTTAGGTCTTCTCTCATTTTACGCTAATTTTGAAGGGAATGATCTTTTTAGATCTCACAAAAAAAAGTATAATCTTTTTATTATTTCACCTCCCAAAGATATCGTTAAATTTGATATTTCTACGAAAATTACCAATCACATTAAAAAGCTAACAATCCCATTAATAGTTTCCTTTATTAGTTTTTTATCACAACGTTTATAATAATTTCCATTATTAATGAGAGGAAAAATGTATTTTTAATGAAATTAAACGAGATATCCTAAATATTTTTTAGGTTTTCTCACATTTTATGCCAATTTGGAAGGGAATGATCTTTTTAGATCTCACAAAAAAAAATTATAATCTTTTTATTATTTTGCCTCCCAAACATATCGTGAAATTTTGATATTTCTACGACAATTACCAATCACATTAAAATGATATCAATCACATTAATAGTTTCCTTGATTAGTTTTTTCATCACAATGTTTTTAATAATTTCCATTATTAATCAGAGGAGATATGTATTTTTAATGAAATTAAACGAGATATCCTTACAATTTTTAGGTCTTCTCTCATTTTATGCCAATTTGGAAGGGAATGATCTTTTTAGATCTCACAAAAAAAATTATAATCTTTTTATTATTTCACCTCCCAAAGATATCGTTAAATTTGATATTTCTACGAAAATTACCAATCACATTAAAAAGATAACAATCCCATTAATAGTTTCCTTTATTAGTTTTTTATCACAACGTTTATAATAATTTCCATTATTGATGAGACGAAAAATGTATTTTTAATGAAATTAAACGAGATATCCTGAATTTTTTTTAGGTTTTCTCACATTTTATGCCAATTTGGAAGGGAATGATCTTTTTACATCTCACAAAAAAAATTATAATCTTTTTATTATTTCGCGTCCCAAACATATCGTGAAATTTTGATATTTCTACGACAATTACCAATCACATTAAAATGATATCAATCACATTAATAGTTTCCTTGATTAGTTTTTTTATCACAACATTTTTAATAATTTCCATTATTAATCAGAGGAGATATGTATTTTTAATGAAATTAAACGAGATATCCTTACATTTTTTAGGTCTTCTCTCATTTTATGCCAATTTGGAAGGGAATGATCTTTTTAGATCTCACAAAAAAAATTATAATCTTTTTATTATTTCACCTCGCAAAGATATCGTTAAATTTGATATTTCTACGAAAATTATCAATCACATTAAAAAGATAACAATCACATTAATAGTTTCCATTATTAGTTTTTTATCACAATATTTATAATAATTGCCATTGCTAATGAGAGGAGATATGTATTTTTAAAGAAATTAAACTAGATATCCTGAAATTTTTTTAGGTATTCTCTCATTTTATGCCAATTTGGAAGGGAATGATCATTTTAGATCTCACAAAAAAAATTGTAATCTTTTTATTATTTCCCCTCCCAAACATATCGGGAAATTTTGATATTTCTACGACAATTACCAATCACATTAATAGTTTCCTTTATTAGTTTTTTATCACAATGTTTATAATAATTTCCATTGTTAATGAGAGGAGATATGTATTTTTAAAGAAATTAAACGAGATATCCTGAAAATTTTTTAGGTCTACTCTCATTTTATGCCAATTTGGAAGGGAATGATCTTTTTAGATCTCACAAAAAAAATTATAATCTTTTTATTATTTCCCCTCCCAAACATATCGTAAAACATTGATATTTCTACGACAATTACCAATCACATTAAAACGATAACAATCACATTAATAGTTTCCTTTATTAGTTTTTTATTACAACGTTTAAAATAATTTCCATTATTAACGAGAGGAGATATGTATTTTAAAAAAATTAAACGAGATATCCTGAAATTTTTTTAGGTCTTCTCTCATTTTACGCCAATTTGGAACGGAATGATGTTTTTAGATCTCACAACAAAAAGTATAATCTTTTTATTATTTCACCTCGCAAAGATATCGTGAAATTTTGATATTTCTACGAAAATTACCAATCACATTCAAAAGATAACAATCACATTAATAGTTTCATTTATTAGTTTTTTATCACAACGTTTATAATAATTTCCGTTGTTAATGAGAGGAGATATGTATTTTTAAAGAAATTAAACGAGATATCCTGAAATTTTTTTAGGTCTTCTCTCATTTTATGCCAATTTGGAAGGGAATGATCTTTTTAGATCTCACAAAAAAAATTATAATCTTTTTATTATTTCCCCTCCCAAATATATCGTGAAATATTGATATTTCTACGACAATTACCAATCACAATAAAATGATAACAATCACATTAATAGTTTCCTTTATTAGTTTTTTATCACAACGTTTAAAATAATTTCCATTATTAATGAGAGGAGATATGTATTTTAAAAAAATTAAACGAGATATCCTGAAATTTTTTTAGGTCTTCTCTCATTTTATGCCAATTTGGAAGGGAATGATCTTTTTAGATCACACCGGAAAAAAAAAACATAATCTTTCTCTTAATTATTTCACCTCCCAAATATATCGTGAAATTTTGAAGTTTCTACGACAATTACCAATCACGTTAAAACGACAACAATCACATTAATAGTTTCGTTTATTAGTTTTTTTTATCACAACGGTTATAATAATTTCCATTATTAATGAGAGGAGATACGTGTTATTAAAAAAATTAAACGAGATATCCTGAAATTTTTTTAGGTCTTCTCTCATTTTATGCCAATTTGGAAGGGAATGATCATTTTAGATCTCAGAAAAAAAATTGTAATTTTTTATTATTTCCCCTCCCAAACATATCGTGAAATTTTGATATTTCTATGACAATTACCAATCACATTAAAATGATAACAATCACATTAATAGTTTCCTTTATTAGTTTTTTATCACAAGGTTTATAATAATTTCCATTAATAATGAGAGGAGATATGTATTTTTAAAAAAATTAAACGAGATATCCTGAAATTTTTTTAGGTCTTCTCTCATTTTACGCTATTTTGGAAGGTAATGATCTTTTTAGATCTCACAAAAAAAATTATAATCTTTTTATTATTTCACCTCCCAAAGATATCGTTAAATTTGAGATTTCTACGAAAATTACCAATCACATTAAAAAGATATAAATCACATTAATAGTTTCCTTTATTAGTTTTTTATCACAATGTTTATAATAATTTCCATTATTAATTAGGGGAAAAATGTATTTTTAATGAAATTAAACGAGATATCCTGAATTTTTTTTAGGTTTTCTCACATTTTATGCCAGTTTGGAAGGGAATGATCTTTTTAGATCTCACAAAAAAAATTATAATCTTTTTATTATTTTGCCTCCCGAACATATCGTGAAATTTTGATATTTCTACGACAATTACCAATCACATTAAAATGATATCAATCACATTAATAGTTTCCTTGATTAGTTATTTGATCACAATGTTTTTAATAATTTCCATTATTAATCAGACGAGATATGTATTTTTAATGAAATTAAACTAGATATCCTGAAATTTTTTTACGTCTTCTCTCATTTTACGCTAATTTGGAAGGGAATGATCTTTTTAGATCTCACCAAAAAAATTATAATCTTTTTATTATTTCACCTCCCAAATTTTGTATTTCTACGAAAATTACCAATCACATTAAAAAGATAAAATTAAATTAATAGTTTCCTTTATTAGTTTTTTATCACAACGTTTATAATAATTTCCATTGTTAATGAGAGGAGATATGTATTTTTAAAGAAATTAAACTTGATATCCTGAAATTTTTTTAGGTCTTCTCTCATTTTATGCCAATTTGGAAGGGAATGATCATTTTAGATCTCACAAAAAAAATTGTAATCTTTTTATTATTTCCCCTCCCAAACATATCATGAAATTTTGATATTTTTACGACAATTACCAATCACATTAAAAAGATAACAATCACATTAATAGTTTCCTTTATTAGTTTTTTATCACAACGTTTATAATAATTTCCATTGTTAATGAGAGGAGATATGTATTTTTAAAGAAATTAAACGAGATATCCTGAAATTTTTTTAGGTCTTCTCTCATTTTCTGCCAATTTGGAAGGGAATGATCTTTTTAGATCTCACAAAAAAAATTATAATCTTTTTATTATTTTCCCTCCCAAACATATCGTGAAATTTTCATATTTCTACGACAATTACCAATCACATTAAAACGATAACAATCACATTAATAGTTTCCTTTATTATTTTTTATTACAACGTTTAAAATAATTTCCATTATTAATGAGAGGAGATATGAATTTTAAAAAAATTAAACGAGATATCCTGAAATTTTTTTAGGTCTTCTCTCTTTTTAGATCTCACAAAAAAAAAGTATAATCTTTTTATTATTTCCCCTCCCAAACATATCGTGAAATTTTGATATTTCTACGACAATTACCAATCACATTAAAACGATAACATTCACATTAATAGTTTCCTTTATTAGTTTTTTGTCACAACGTTTATAATAATTTCCATTGTTAATGAGAGGAGATATGTATTTTTAAAGAAATTAAACGAGATATCCTGAAATTTTTTTAGGTCTTCTCTCATTTTATGCTATTTTGGAAGGGAATGATCATTTTAGATCTCACAAAAAAAATTGTAATCATTTTATTATTTCCCCTCCCAAACATATCGTGAAATTTTGATATTTCTACGACAATTACCAATCACATTAAAATGATAACAATCACATTAATAGTTTCCTTTATTAGTTTTTTTATTACAACGTTTATAATAATTTCCATTATTAATGAGAGGAGATATGTATTTTTAATGAAATTAAACGAGATATCCTGAAATTTTTTAGGTCTTCCCTCATTTTATACCAATTTGGAAGGGAATGATCTTTTTAGATCTCACAAAAAAAAAATATAATCTTTTTAATATTTCCCCTGCCAAACATATCGTGAAATTTTGATATTTCTACGACAATTACGAATCACATTAAAACAATAACAATCACATTAATAGTTTCCTTTATTAGTTTTTTTATCACAAAGTTTATAATAATTTCCATTATTAACGGGAGGAGATATGTATTTTTAATGAAATTAAACTAGATATCCTGAAATTTTTTATGTCTTCTCTCATTTTACGCTAATTTGGAAGTGAATGATCTTTTTAGATCTCAAAAAAAAAGTATAATCTTTTTATTATTTCACCTCCCAAAGATATCGTTAAAGTTTGATATTTCTAAGAAAATTACCAATCACATTAAAAAGATAACAATCACATTAATAGTTTCATTTATTAATTTTTTATCATAACGTTTATAATAATTTCCATTATTAATGAGAGGAGATATGTATTTTTAATGAAATTAAATTAGATATCCTGAAATTTTTTTACGTCTTCTCTCATTTTTTGCCAATTTGGAAGGGAATGATCTTTTTAGATCTCACAAAAAAAATTATAATCTTTTTATTATTTCCCCTCCCAAACATATCGTGAAATTTTGATATTTCTACGACAATTACCAATCACATTAAAACGATAACAATCACATTAATAGTTTCCTTTATTAGTTTTTTATCACAACATTTATAATAATTTCCATTGTTAATGAGAGGAGATATGTATTTTTATAGAAATTAAACGAGATATCCTGAAATTTTTTTAGGTCTTCTCTCATTTTATGCCATTTTGGAAGGGAATGATCATTTTAGATCTCACAAAAAAAATTTTAATCATTTTATTATTCCCCTCCCAAACATATCGTGAAATTTTGATATTTCTACGACAATTACCAATCACATTAAAATGATAACAATCACATTAATAGTTTCCTTTATTATTTTTTTTATTACAACGTTTATAATAATTTCCATTATTAATGAGAGGAGATATGTATTTTTAATGAAATTAAACGAGATATCCTGAAATTTTTTAGGTCTTCCCTCATTTTATACCAATTTGGAGGGGAATGATCTTTTTAGATCTCACAAAAAAAATATAATCTTTTTAATATTTCCCCTGCCAAACATATCGTGAAATTTTGATATTTCTACGACAATTACGAATCACATTAAAACAATAACAATCACATTAATAGTTTCCTTTATTAGTTTTTTTATCACAAAGTTTATAATAATTTCCATTATTAACGGGAGGAGATATGTATTTTTAATGAAATTCAACGAGATATCTTGAAATATTTTTAGGTCTTCTCTCATTTTATGGCAATTTGGAAGGGAATGATCTTTTTAGATCTCACAAAAAAAATTATAATCTTTTTATTATTTTCTCTCCCAAGCATATCGTGAAATTTTGATATTTCTACGACAATTACCAATCACATTAAAAAGATAACAATCACATTAATAGTTTCCTTTATTAGTTTTTTATCACAACGTTTAAAATAATTTCCATTATTAATGAGAGGAGATATGTATTTTTAATGAAATTCAACGAGATATCTTGAAATTTTTTTAGGTCTTCTCTTGTTTTACGCTAATTTCGAAGGGAATGATCTTTTTAGATCTCAGAAAAAAAAGTATAATCTTTTTATTATTTCACCTCCCAAAGATATCGTTAAATTTTGATATTTCTACGAAAATTGCCAATCACATTAAAAAGATAACAATCAAATTAATAGTTTCATTTATTAGTTTTTTATCATAACGTTTATAATAATTTCCATTATTAATGAGAGGAGATATGTATTTTTAATGAAATTAAACTAGATATCCTGAAATTTTTTTACGTCTTCTCTCATTTTATGCCAATTTGGAAGGGAATGATCTTTTTAGATCTCACAAAAAAAAATTATAATCTTTTTATTATTTCCCCTCCCAAACATATCGTGAAATTTTGATATTTCTACGACAATTACCAATCACATTAAAACGATAACAATCACATTAATAGTTTCCTTTATTAGTTTTTTATCACAACGTTTATAATAATTTCCATTGTTAATGAGAGGAGATATGTATTTTTAAAGAAATTAAACGAGATATTGTTACGACCCATCTTCGTTACAGATTTGTTATACTACAGATTTTATTTCATTAAATTTTATAAACTCTCTAATTAGTTTATTGATAAAATACTGGAGAATTTTTCCTTGATTCCCAAAACCAACAGATAAAATTTTAAAGCTCAATTTATAAACATCTCTTATACAAAGCTTAACTAAATAAAACTATGTGTACATACATTTTTACATGATAATTACAAAATACCCCTAAGCAAGTCCATTCTATACATGAGACCAAACAAAGGAAAGAAGGAAGAGATTGAATCTTCAATCCTATGCTCGCTCCATCTACCAAGCCTCCAAGAGAAAGATCCACCTACACTCCATCTGCTCCCCCGAACATAGTTCGAGATCATCACAGTCACAACCACATGTGCCACATGCAAGGGTAAGCTTACTAGAATAAACACATTTAAATATAATTTGCTATTAAATAAAAACATAAAGATACATATATATAATTTTCTCAGTGTTAAAACTTGGTATTTTAAAAGAAAGAATACATGTACATTTAACTCGTCATAAGAAATCCCATATACTCAACCAATCATCAACAACATTGTTCAAACATCCATTATCAACATAAACCATCACCACTCATCATCATGAGCCATAAACATCATAAATCGCATCTCAACACAATACAACCACCAACATCCCTCATCACAAAGAGATAGAGTAACATAAACCACTAGACAACCTCAGACAACAAGACTGACTCTACTCCATGGAGTTTCGACATCATATGAGCGGTCCTCATAGGCCCCATCCCCTACCATAGTCTCACCTTTGACTATTCAGGGAGTCCCTTGAGCCACCCTGTGGAGGAAGTGTGGATTTAGTCAAATATAGACAAGTGTGGGTATTGGCTTACCTCTATAAGGTTTGCAAAACCTTACATCTCTAGGAATTCGCCCACTTGGCTATTCTATAGGCCCACCGTTGGCCACCACGAAAACCTCCAGCACTAGGTTGAGAGTCTACCTAGCACCCTCAACTTACGTGCCTACCCATATGTCTGTCCACTAATTGTGCACACGTATGCACCAACTGTGCATATACAACATTCGGAATACTTCTGTGCACCAACTGTGTGCACCCACCGTATTCCAACGGCAAACATATTTGGATTTCCTTACAGTCTTATATACAACACCTCTGTACCCGCCATCTCCAATGGCCTGACTTAAGAATCCAAATACATCTCAACAACATCAATAATCCTCAACCACGACAATAATCCATCCCCTATACACTAAAAGAGTCACTAAATCTCTTGGGAAGTAGTTCTCAACACTCCAACACGCCATTCGGAGTCAAAACATAAGGGGTGGTACTTGGAAAGATATCCCACTAGGCGAGACCCCTGGGTCGCTTTAGAGGGCCAGAGTTCTGGCGTGAAACTCACCCTTCCAAGTATACCAATTTTCTTGTCTATAAAAAAATCTTCCCAAAGGACATAGCTAACTCCTCTTTAACATATAGGAATGGTTCCAACACATAATTCACATATATCATCATCTCATCAACATTTCATTTCAATTTCTCAACAAAACACATACACCTCAATAATAAATAATGTTCTCAACTAATTATATCCCATCAACATTAGTATACCAACCCCAACAACAAAGTCATTCTCATTCAAAACAAGATTACAAGATCCATCCTACAGTCAAAAGACTGTATCACACAAGACATATTTCAAATATTAAATATTCAAGATTCACATCTCAATAAACAAACATCACCATTTCAAAATTGATATCATATTGACCAAATTGACCAAATAAGGTCGATTTCTCTTTGACAGTACTGAATGTGAGCTCTCACTGATTGTAGCAAATGACCTCATAATTCAAAACTTTTTATATAGAATTAAAGCTCTTGAATCCTATTTTTCAAAATGGTATCCCAATTGTAAAATAGACAACTAGAGAATTTTCTAGAATTCCTACAAGTTGACAGTACTAAATTTGACTTTCCAGTGAACATGGTTCAAAGAAAGTAAGTTTTCTAACACTTCCAAAACTTGTTTTGAGCTGGAATTTTTACAGGATAAAGGTAACACATTTGTATTTCAAAATTGATATCCCATGTCCTCAAATTCGTTCCCAATTGTTCCCAGTAAAATTTCTCTAACAGCCTAAATTTCGGACTCCAAACAGAGCTCCAAACCCTTTCCCTGTTCCTTTTCAAAAATTTAATTTAGGAATTGGACATGATAATTTTTGTAAATTACACAGTTAAAAATCTTGTTTTGTCTAGTTTTTAATAGCACAAAAACGAAAACAAAACATTAAGTGTACAATTAGGAGTTTAAGAAAAACCGAGACATGTTCCAGGGGAACTCGAAAAACAGAACAGCCACTTTGTGGGTCACGGATGAACCCTGATGTCAAAATAAAAGTTTCTTCATTTCGAGTCTATTTTCATTCAAAACAAATTTTGTGAAAAACCAACGGTTAGATCTTCCAAAAATCATAAAATCGTGGGGGCTGTCCAGAGTTGGACGAACCTAACAGCCACTGTCACTTTATTTTGTGGTTTGATTTTCACATGCAAAGCTTATCAAATAATTTCAAGAAAATTTGGGCATGGTCTCCTTTGTTTTAGGAGCCTTCCCAATCAATTTAAAAGATTAAAACAATCCAAAGACAGTAAATGAAAATCCCACACAGCCACTGCCAAAGGGTTTCAACCCATTTCATCAACTTTTAAGCTTAAGCATTCAAATAAAACACAAACAACAGTCCAGATGAGGGGCATTCATGCTGTGTGTGGTTGAGTCCCCTAACTCTCAACCACACTTAAACTAAAAATAAAGAAGCTTCCCTTACCTTTGGGGTTTAGTTCCAGCCACAGAGAGAGAGAGAGGAAGAGATGATGTTTTAGCTTGCATACAAATCTTAAAGTAACTAACAAAATGGCTTCTTTTCCCCTTTTGAGTTCCACGGCCAGCGAGGAAGGAGGGGAGAACAGAGAGCTCGCGGGAGGAAGCAAAGAAGAATGAAGAGAATGAGTGAAGAAAGAAGGTTGAGCACGTTATTATTTGGGATAATTATGCAATTTTGCTATTTGCACCCACCCTTTCTCTAAGGACACCCCCTTCTCTTAATTTTTTTTTCTACAACTTACGAAACTCACGTAAAAGTCCCAAAAATCTTACAATAACACTATGACACATAACAAGATATAGAACTTAAGTTAATTATTATATCAATCAACATAATTTAAATTTAATTTGCTATTGCATTATTAATTAAATCACTTATCATACATTACGAAAAATCACAGTGTTACAGATATCCTGAAATTTTTTTAGGTCTTCTCTCATTTTATGCCATTTTGGAAGGGAATGATCATTTTAGATCTCACAAAAAAAATTGTAATCATTTTATTATTTCCCCTCCCAAACATATCGTGAAATTTTGATATTTCTACGACAATTACCAATCACATTAAAATGATAACAATCACATTAATAGTTTCCTTTATTAGTTTTTTATCACAACGTTTATAATAATTTCCATTAATAATGAGAGGAGATGTGTATTTTTAAAAAAATTAAACGACATATCCTGAAATTTTTATAGGTCTTCTCTCATTTTACGCTATTTTGGAAGGGAATGATCTTTTTAGATCTCACAAAAAAAATTATAATCTTTTTATTATTTCACGTCCCAAAGATATCGTTAAATTTGATATTTCTACGAAAATTACCAATCACATGAAAAAGATAACAATCACATTCATAGTTTCTTTTATTAGTTTTTTATCACAACGTTTATAATAATTTCCATTATTAATGAGAGGAGATATGTAGTTTTAAAGAAATTTGACGAGATATCCTGAAATTTTTTTAGGTCTTCTCTCATTTTATGCCAATTTGGAAGGGAATGATCATTTTAGATCTCACAAAAAAAAATTGTAATCTTTTTATTATTTTCCCTCCCAAACATATCGCGAAATTTTGATATTTCTACGACAATTACCAATCACATTAAAATGATAACAATCACATTAATAGTTTCCTTTATTAGATTTTTTATCACATCATTTATAATAATTTCCATTATTAATTAGAGGAGATATGTATTTTTAAAAAAATTAAACGAGATATCCTGAAATTTTTTTAGGTCTTCTCTCATTTTATGCCAATTTGGAAGGGGATGATTTTTTTAGATCTCACAAAAAAAATATATAAACTTTTTATTATTTCCCCTCCCAAACATATCATGAAATTTTGATATTTCTACGACAATTACCAATCACATTAAAATGATAACAATCACATTAATAGTTTCCTTTAATAGTTTTTTATGACAACGTTTATAATAATTTCCATTATTAATGAGAGGAGATATGTATTTTTAATGAAATTAAACGAGATATCCTGAAAAAAATTTAGGTCTTCTCTCATTTTATGCCAATTTGCAAGGGAATGATCTTCTTAGATCTTAATAAAAAAAATTATAATCTTTTTATTATTTCCCCTCCCAAACATATCGTGAAATTTTCATATTTCTACGACAATTATCAATCACATTAAAACGATAACAATCACATTAATAGTTTCCTTTAATAGTTTTTTATCACAACGTTTATAATAATTTCCATTATTAATGAGAGGAGATATGTATTTTTAATGAAATTAATCAAGATATCCTAAAAAAATTTAGGTCTTCTCTCATTTTATGCCAATTTGGAAGGGAATGATCTTCTTAGATCTCAATAAAAAAATTATAATCTTTTTATTATTTCCCCTCCCAAACATATCGTGAAATTTTGATATTTCTGCGACAATTACCAATCACATTAAAACGATAACAATCACATTAATAGTTTGCTTTAATATTTTTTATCACAATGTTTATAATAATTTCCGTTATTAATGAGAGGAGATATGTATTTTTAATGAAATTAATCGAGATATCCTGAAAAATTTTTAGGTCTTCTCTCATTTTATGCCAATTTGGAAGGGAATGATCTTCTTAGATCTCAATAAAAAAATTATAATCTTTTTATTATTTCCCCTCCCAAACATATCGTGAAATTTTGATATTTCTACGACAATTACCAATCACATTAAAACGATAACAATCACATTAATAATTTCCTTTATTAGGTTTTTATCACAACGTTTATAATAATTTCCATTGTTAATGAGAGGAGATATGTATTTTTAAAGAAATTAAACGAGATATCCTGAAATTTTTTGAGGTCTTCTCTCATTTTATGCCAATTTCGAAGGGAATGATCATTTTAGATCTCACAAAAAAAATTGTAATCTTTTTATTATTTCCCCTCCCAAACATATCGTGAAATTTTGATATTTCTACGACAATTACCAATCACATTAAAATGATAACAATCACATTAATAGTTTCCTTTATTAGCTTTTTATCACAATGTTTATAATAATTTCCATTAATAATGAGAGGAGATATGTATTTTTAAAAAAATTAAACGAGATATCCTGAAATTTTTTTAGGTCTTCTCTCATTTTACGCTATTTTGGAAGGGAATGATCTCTTTAGATCTCACAAAAAAAATTATAATCTTTTTATTATTTCACCTCCCAAAGATATCGTTAAATTTGATATTTCTACGAAAATTACCAATCACATGAAAAAGATAACAATCACATTCATAGTTTCCTTTATTAGTTTTTTATCACAACATTTATAATAATTTCCATTATTAATGAGAGGAGATATGTATTTTTAAAGAAATTTAACGAGATATCCTGAAATTTTTTTAGGTCTTCTCTCATTTTATGCCAATTTGGAAGGGAATGATCATTTTAGATCTTACAAAAAAAATTGTAATCTTTTTATTATTTCCCCCCCCCCCCCCAAACATATCATGAAATTTTGATATTTCTACGACAATTACCAATCACATTAAAACGATAACAATCATATTAATAGTTTCCTTTAATAGTTTTTTATCACAACATTTATAATAATTTCCATTATTAATGAGAGGAGATATGTATTTTTAATGAAATTAAATGAGATATCCTGAAATTTTTTTAAGTCTTCTCTCATTTTATGCCAATTTGGAAGGGAATGATCTTTTTAGATCTCACAAAAAAAAATTGTAATCTTTTTATTATTTCCCCTCCCAAACATATCGTGAAATTTTGATATTTCTACAACAATTACCAATCACATTAAAATGATAACAATCACATTAATAGTTTCCTTTATTAGTTTTTTTATCACATCGTTTATAATAATTTCCATTATTAATCAGAGGAGATATGTATTTTTAAAAAAATTAAACGAGATATCCTGAAATTTTTTTAGTTCTTCTCTCATTTTATGCCAATTTGGAAGGGAATGATCTTTTTAGATCTCACAAAAAAAATTATAAACTTTTTATTATTCCCCTCCCAAACATATCATGAAATTTTGATATTTCTACGACAATTACCAATCACATTAAAACGATAACAATCATATTAATAGTTTCCTTTAATAATTTTTTATCACAACATTTATAATAATTTCCATTATTAATGAGAGGAGATATGTATTTTTAATGAAATTAAACGAGATATCCTGAAATTTTTTTAAGTCTTCTCTCATTTTATGCCAATTTGGAAGGGAATGATCATTTTAGATCTCACAAAAAAAAATTGTAATCTTTTTATTATTTCCCCTCCCAAACATATCGTGAAATTTTGATATTTCTACAAAAATTACCAATCACATTAAAATGATAACAATCACATTAATAGTTTCCTTTATTAGTTTTTTTATCACATCGTTTATAATAATTTCCATTATTAATCAGAGGAGATATGTATTTTTAAAAAAATTAAACGAGATATCCTGAAATTTTTTTAGTTCATCTCTCATTTTATACCAATTTGGAAGGGAATGATCTTTTTAGATCTCACAAAAAAAATTATAAACTTTTTATTATTCCCCTCCCAAACATATCATGAAATTTTGATATTTTTACGACAATTACCAATCACATTAAAACGATAACAATCATATTAATAGTTTCCTTTAATAATTTTTTATCACAACATTTATAATAATTTCCATTATTAATGAGAGGAGATATGTATTTTTAATGAAATTAAACGAGATATCCTGAAATTTTTTTAAGTCTTCTCTCATTTTATGCCAATTTGGAAGGGAATGATCATTTTAGATCTCACAAAAAAAAATTGTAATCTTTTTATTATTTCCCCTCCCAAACATATCATGAAATTTTGATATTTCTACAAAAATTACCAATCACATTAAAATGATAACAATCACATTAATAGTTTCCTTTATTAGTTTTTTTATCACATCGTTTATAATAATTTCCATTATTAATCAGAGGAGATATGTATTTTTAAAAAAATTAAACGAGATATCCTGAAATTTTTTTAGTTCTTCTCTCATTTTATACCAATTTGGAAGGGAATGATCTTTTTAGATCTCACAAAAAAAATTATAAACTTTTTATTATTCCCCTCCCAAACATATCATGAAATTTTGATATTTCTACGACAATTACCAATCACATTAAAACGATAACAATCATATTAATAGTTTCCTTTAATAGTTTTTTATCACAACATTTATAATAATTTTCATTATTAATGAGAGGAGATATGTATTTTTAATGAAATTAAACGAGATATCCTGAAATTTTTTTAAGTCTTCTCTCATTTTATGCCAATTTGGAAGGGAATGATCTTTTTAGATCTCACAAAAAAAAATTGTAATCTTTTTATTATTTCCCCTCCCAAACATATCGTGAAATTTTGATATTTCTACGACAATTACCAATCACATTAAAATGATAACAATCACATTAATAGTTTCCTTTATTAGTTTTTTATCACAACATTTATAATAATTTTCATTATTAATGAGAGGAGATATGTATTGTTAATGAAATTAAACGAGATATCCAGAAATTTTTTAAGGTCTTCTCTCATTTTATAGCAATTTGAAAGCGAATGATCTTTTTAGATCTCACAAAAAAAATTATAATCTTTTTATTATTTCGCCTCCAAAACATTTCGTAAAATTTTGATATCTACGACAATTACCAATCACATTAAAACGATAACAATCACATTAATGGTTTCCTTTATTAGTTTTTATCACAATGTTTATAATAATTTCCGTTATTAATGAGAGGAGATATGTATTTTTAATGAAATTAAACGAGATACCCTGAAATTTTTTTAAGTCTTCTCTCATTTTATGCCAATTTGGAAGGGAATGATCATTTTAGATCTCACAAAAAAATTGTAATCTTTTTATTATTTCCCCTCCCAAACATATCGTGAAATGTTGATATTTCTACGACAATTATCAATCACATTAAAATGATAACAATCACATTAATAGTTTCCTTTATTAGTTTTTTATCACAACGATTATAATAATTTCCATTAATAATGAGAGGAGATATGTATTTTTAAAAAAATTAAACGAGATATCCTTAAATTTTTTTAGGTCTTCTCTCATTTTACGCTATTTTGGAAGGGAATGATCTTTTTAGATCTCACAAAAAAAATTATAATCTTTTTATTATTTCACCTCCCAAAGATATCGTTAAATTTGATATTTCTACAAAAATTACCAATCACATGAAAAAGATAACAATCACATTCATAGTTTCCTTTGTTAGTTTTTTATCACAACGTTTATAATAATTTCCATTATTAATGAGAGGAGATATGTATTTTTAAAGAAATTTAACGAGATATCCTGAAATTTTTTTAGGTCTTCTCTCATTTTATGCCAATTTGGAAGGGAATGATCATTTTAGATCTCACAAAAAAAATTGTAATCTTTTTATTATTTCCCCTCCCAAACATATCGCGAAACTTTGATATTTCTATGACAATTACCAATCACATTAAAATGATAACAATCACATTAATAGTTTCCTTTATTAGTTTTTTTATCACATCGTTTATAATAATTTCCATTATTAATTAGAGGAGATATGTATTTTTAAAAAAATTAAACGAGATATCCTGAAATTTTTTTACTTCTTCTCTCATTTTATGCCAATTTGGAAGCGAATGATCTTTTTAGATCTCACAACAAAAATTATAAACTTTTTATTATTTCCCCTCCCAAACACATCATGAAATTTTGATATTTCTACGTACAATTACCAATCACATTAAAACGATAACAATCATATTAATAGTTTCCTTTAATAGTTTTTTATCTCAACATTTATAATAATTTCCATTATTAATGAGAGGAGATATGTATTTTTAATGAAATTAAACGAGATATCCTGAAATTTTTTTAAGTCTTCTCTCATTTTATGCCAATTTGGAAGGGAATGATCTTTTTAGATCTCACAAAAAAAATTGTTATCTTTTTATTATTTCCCCTCCCAAACATATCGTGAAATTTTGATATTTCTACGACAATTACCAATCACATTAAAATGATAACAATCACATTAATAGTTTCCTTTATTAGTTTTTTATCACAACGTTTATAATAATTTTCATTATTATTGAGAGGAGATATGTATTTTTAATGAAATTAAACGAGATATCCAGAAATTTTTTAAGGTCTTCTCTCATTTTATCGCAATTTGAAAGCGAATGATCTTTTTGGATCTCACAAAAAAAAATTATAATCTTTTTTTTATTTCCCCTCCCAAATATTTCATAAAATTTTGATATTTCTACTACTATTTCCAATCACATTAAAACGATAACAATCACATTAATGGTTTCCTTTATAAGTTTTTATCACAATGTTTATAATAATTTCCGTTATTAATGAGAGGAGATATGTATTTTTAATGAAATTAAACGAGATATCCTGAAATTTTTTTAAGTCTTCTCTCATTTTATGCCAATTTGGAAGGGAATGATCATTTTAGATCTCACAAAAAAATTGTAATCTTTCAGTTCAAGATAATTTCCAAGGTCATGGCTGATAGGTTAGCAGATATAGCTCCAAAAATTGTTTCTTACAATCAACGGGGTTTTATCAAGGGTAGACAAATATCCGATTGCATTTGTGTGGCGTCGGAGGCTATTAATTTGTTAGAGAAAAGATCGTTTGCTGGTAATATAGCCTTGAAACTCGACATTAGAAAGGCCTTTGACACTCTCGAATGGGATTTCATTCTAAAAGTGTTAAAATGCTTTGGTTTTCAGGACAAATTTTGCAATTGGGTTAAAAAAATTCTCATATCTGCTAAACTCTCCATCTCCATAAATGGCAAATCTGTTGGCTTTTTCCCTTGTAAACGTGGAGTTAGGCAGGGTGACCCCCTGTCTCCACTTTTATTTTGTCTTGCAGAGGAAGTTCTAAGCAGAGCCATTACCAGTCTAATTCAGCAAGGGAAGCTCCAGCCTATGGCTAGCCCGAAGGGTTATCAAACCCCTTCTCACGTGCTATATGCTGACGACATCATGCTATTTTGCAGAGGGACAACAAAAAACATGCACACTCTTGTTAAGCTCTTTCAGGCCTATGGGGAAGAATCTGGTCAGATTATCAATCCGCAGAAGTCCAAATTTTATACGGGGGGAATTTCAGAAAATAGGAAAAGCAACATTGCATCCATCCTTGGCTTTTCTTCCGGTGCTATTCCAATGGTTTATCTTGGGATTCCTCTTTTTCAAGGAAAACCAAGGAAACAACATCTTCTTCACATTGCAGATAAAATCAAAAACAAACTGGCCAAATGGAAGGGTTCCCTGCTGTCAATCATGGGAAGGGTGCTCCTTGTGAAGTCTGTCATTCAAAGTATGCTCATCTATAGTTTTCATGTGTACTCGTGGCCAGTGAAGCTCATTAAATTAGTGGACAAATGGATGAGAAACTTTATATGGTCTGGTGATGTTAATGTTCAGAAAGTGGTTACTGTTGCTTGGAAGAATATTTGCAGACCTTTTTCAGAAGGAGGGCTTTGTCTAAGATCCATTCAGGATATCAACAATTCTTCTCTTCTTAAGCTTTGCTGGGAATTAGTTTCTTCCCAAGACCAATGGGCCTGTTTGTTGAGAGCCAGAGTTCTCAAGAAGAATAAACCAGTTTCTTGCCACATAAGATCTTCTATCTGGGCGGGTCTTAAAAATGTCATTAATTCTGTCTTGGATAACATTTGTTGGCAAATTGGCAATGGTACTAGTGTGCAGTTTTGGACTGACAAATGGTTATCTAAACCTTTGGTTGATATGCTGAACATCCCGCAACACATTCATCAATCCCTAATTGCTAAAGTTAATGATTTCATGATTAATGGTGCTTGGGGAATCCCAGACATAATCCTGCAAAGGCACCCCAACTTGGTTTCAGAATTAAATCACATCACCATTCCTTATACTGGCGGCTCTGATCAAATAAGGTGGGGGAAAACAGAATCTGGTTCGCTCACTCTTAAAGATGCTTCTTCCTTTCTCTATCAAACTGGTCAAGAAGTGGCCTGGGCTAAGCTTATATGGAACAGTGCTATTCCTCCTTCAAAATCGTTCTTACCCTGGAGAATTCTGCATAACCGAATGCCTACTGATGAGTGCTTAAGATCTAGAGGTGTAACTGTTGTCTCAATCTGCTCTCTTTGTAACAGTCATGCTGAAACAACAGCTCATCTTTTTTTCGAATGCAACTTTGCCAAACATCTTTGGAATTGGTTTGAAAGTATAGTGCAGCAGCGCATCAACTACTCATCTATGGTTGATATTCTATCTCTGTGCTCCAGGCGGTGGAGTTCACAAACTCGAGATGTTCTTCTGGCAGTCATTATTAACATTATTTATGTCATTTGGTTCTGCAGAAACAAGGCTAGGTTTGACAGTAAAACTATTTTGGCTCCTGTGGCTCTTAACATGGTTTATGCCAACGTTCGCCTAACTGGGAAGATCAGCAAAGGAACAATGAACTCTGATATTAAAGAATTCGAGATTCTGAAAGCCTTTTCAATTAATATTCACCATAGTCCTGCTCCTGTTATCAAGCAAGTGGATTGGATTGCTCCTAGAATTTATTGGATAAAAGCTAACACTGATGGGTCTGCCATGGGCGCCCCTGGTCCTGCTGCCTGCGGGGGCATTTTCAGAGATCACAGTGCAGCCTCTTTGGGATGCTTCTCTGCTAATATAGGTACTTCATTTGCTCTCAATGCTGAACTGATGGGAGCCATTCTTGCTATTGAAATAGCTCATCAAAAAGGTTGGAATAATTTTTGGCTTGAATGTGACTCAATGTTAGTTGTCTCTGCGGTTAAAAATCCCAGCTTGGTTCCTTGGAGAATTAGAAACAGATGGCTTAACTGTTTAGCCATAACTAACAATATGAATTTCATATGCACTCACATTTACAGAGAGGGAAACAATTGTGCAGACAAACTTGCCTCTCATGGCACTAGAACTCAAGGCTTTTTGTGGTGGAATCTTATTCCATCTTTCATTAAACATGATTTCTACCGAAATAGATTGGCTCTTCCTATGTATAGGTTCAGATGATACCTCATGGGTTTTGGTTCAGGTCCCCCCATGTTTCTTTGTAATCTCTTCTTTTTTCTTATTTTATTGACGTATAGGTGCGCTTTCGGATGATGGTTGCAGTGCCAGCACTGGGGCAGCTGCCATCATCTGGCTCACCATTTTGCTTAAAAAAAAAAAAATATCGTGAAATTTTGATATTTCTACGACAATTACCAATCACATGAAAATGATAACAATCACATTAATAGTTTCCTTTATTAGTTTTTTATCACAACGTTTATAATCCTTTTCATTATTAATGAGAGGAGATATGTATTTTTAATGAAATTAAACGAGATATCCAGAAATTTTTTAAGGTCTTCTCTCATTTGATCGCAATTTGAAAGCGAATGATCTTTTTAGATCTCACAAAAAAATTATAATCTTTTTATTATTTCACCTCCCAAAGATATCGTTAAATTTGATATTTCTACGAAAATTACCAATCACATGAAAAAGCTAACAATCACATTCATAGTTTCCTGTATTAGTTTTTTATCACAACGTTTATAATAATTTCCATTATTAATGAGAGCAGATATGTAGTTTTAAAGAAATTTAACGAGATATCCTGAAATTTTTTTAGGTCTTCTCTCATTTTATTCCAGTTTGGAAGGGAATGATCATTTTAGATCTCACAAAAAAAAATTGTAATCTTTTTATTATTTTCCCTCCCAAACATATCGCGAAATTTTGATATTTCTACGACAATTACCAATCACATTAAAATCATAACAATCACATTAATAGTTTCCTTTATTAGTTTTTTATATCACATCGTTTATAATAATTTCCATCATTAATCAGAGGAGATATGTATTTTTTTAAAAATTAAACGAGATATCCTGAAATTTTTTTAGGTCTTCTCTCATCTTATGCCAATTTGGAAGGGAATGATCTTTTTAGATCTCACAAAAAAAATTATAAACTTTTTATTATTTCCCCTCGCAAACATATCATGAAATTTTGATATTTCTACGACAATTACCAATCACATTAAAACGATAACAATCATATTAATAGTTTACTTTAATAGTTTTTTATCACAACATTTATAATAATTTACATTATTAATGAGAGAAGATATGTATTTTTAATGAAATTAAACGAGATATCCAGAAATTTTTTTAAGTCTTCTCTCATTTTATGCCAATTTGGAAGGGAATGATCTTTTTAGATCTCACAAAAAAAATTATAATCTTTTGATTATTTTCCCTCCCAAACATATCGTGAAATCTTGATATTTCTACGACAATTACCAATCACATTAAAACGATAACAATCACATTAATAGTTTCCTTTATTAGTTTTTTATCACAATGTTTATAATAATTTCCATTATTAATAAGAGGAGATATGTATTTTTAATGAAATTAAATGAGATATCCATAAATTTTTTTAGGTCTTCTCTCATTTTATCCCAATTTGAAAGGGAATGATCTTTTTTGATCTCACAAAAAAAATATAATCTTTTTATTATTTTACCTCCCAAACATATCGTGAAATTTTGATATTTCTACGACAATTGTAACATCCTCATTTTACTAATTGTACGCATTTATATATGTACATTATGAACACTTAGCACTGTATTTTATAGAAACTTTATGAACATATTTTCTTAATGAAATGAATACAGTTCTACTCAGAAGAATTTTCTGAATTTGCAAATGTCTTTGTTTTTGCTGAAATTGATAGTTTACTGGACTGCTATGTCAGACAGCTGTCCAGGATAAAATTTCAAGTATAGAATTTTGAACTCATTTATAACTTAAAAGAAAGGTAATAGAATATAGATTAAAAATATATACAGATAAAGAATTAAAATGCTTATTCGGAATTGTTAGGATTTTCTGAAAGTTAGAACTTTGAGGAATTATTACGGTAAAATTCTAAGACAGAAAATTTAGAGAAAATTCATAGGATATCTATAGAATTATCTAATAATTGTAATATACTTAAAATAATTATTAAAAATGTTTAACCAAGAAAAATTTAATTTAGAACCTTAACCAATCAAAAAGTGACAACTTAGGCTTTTGTAAGATCACTAAATTAAGCTAATTAGGCTTGGATTAAGAGATAAGTAAGACACTACCCCAAGGTTTTTGATAGTGAGGAATCCAATGGTGGTGTTATTTTCTTCAAATTCTAATTACATTGTAAGATAATTAACAGCCCTAAAAATATTCTAGAATTTTCTACAAACTTCTTGAAAATGTTGACTTTTGGGGTAGGCAATTGACCAAGTCACACAAGGAACTACTTGGCTGTCCAAGTGACTTTGGTGACTTATTTTCCTTAGCCAATGAAGGCTGCTGGACGTGCAGGAGCAGCTGGATGTGAGGGAATTATCCAATTTGGTTAATAGCTTGCTTAAAGGAGTATTAAAACATAAAATAAAGTAAAAGTCACCAAAAGCTAGCCTTTGCCTTAAAACAGAACCGTGACATTCTTAGAACCCAGCAGCTGCAGTTCCTATTTTAATTTCATCTTAACTTCATCATCTCATCCCAAATTAAGAAACCCAACCATCCAAACTTCCTAAACCCTAAGTTAATCGGCAAAAAGGGCAAGAAATTGGAGAAAATCTCAAAAATTCCTACAAGACCAAGGAGTGAGGGAGAAAGGAATTCAAGGCTTTTTCTTCAATTAAAGAGTCTAAGGTAAGGATCTAGGCAATTAATTTCAATTAGAACCCTTGGAATTAGAAGAAAACATGTTGTAGGCTTAGATTAAAAATTTGAACTAAAATCATGAAAACTTGAAATTGATTTAGGGGTTTTGTGTTTTTGATGCTTGTGATTGTAATTCATGGATTGGAATGATGTTTGATTGAATTTTTAAGGTGTTGTAATGGTTGAAAATTGGTTTGTTGAATTTTGATTGAAATTGTGATTTGATTGAATTTTGGTTGGAATTGGAGTTTATAGCTTTGGAAGAATTGTTGAGAATGGCTTGTAGACCATTCGGCCAGCCCTAAATGCAAGGGATATTATGTGGAAATTTTTATAAAACCAAGGGCAAAATGGTCATTTTACATGTAGGGACACATTGGGTATTTTGGAAAAAGATTGAGGGCATTTTTGGAAATTATTAAAAATACTAATGTTATAATGTAAATTGCTTAAATCTTTGTATCCTTGTATGTTAATGTGTACAAATTATTTATTTGATTGTGATCATGAAAAAAAATTCATTAGCATGAGTCTTTTTGGGGGATTTATAAAAGTATCAAATGAAAAAGAATTATGTTGACTAACCAGGACTGTGGTAGTCATGAGAATTGAGTTGATCTATGAGAAATGACTTTTGTTGACTAACCGGGACTGCGGTAGTCATGTGAAATGAAACTGATTGAGAAATGAATTGTTGACTAACCGGGACTGCGGTAGTCATGTGAAATGAAAATGATTGAGAAAGGATTTTTGGGTTGAGTAGAATTTGTTAGACAGGACCGTATAATCTGTGATTATATAGTCTGTGGGGTGAAGGATATTGGCAATTCCACATGTGGCTGGAAACTGGACTGAGTTGCGGTCGTGGTAGCCTTCCGGGTATCCTAATCTCCTAATTCTGTTTAGCTTATTCGCGTTTAGTAGGGGCTGATAGCTGAATTGCAGTACGTAATGGTAGGCCAGTTACTTACTAAACACTCAAAGGGGAAGTCTCCATGGAGCAGGGTCAAAAATGAATTTGAGTCAAAAAATTTCATTTGCATAAATCATACTGCATTTAATTATGTGTGTAATTAATTAAATTGTTATGATGTGTAATTGTTTGAAATTGTTTTATTCTATGAGAAATTAAATGCCTGATCCGGTAATGCTGTCCCCAGATACTAGGGGAGTGTGATTGCAGGTATAAAGAAGAATAATTAGAAGTCACAGATGCAGACATGTTCCAGAGCTATAGGAATATGGGTTTTTGGTTTTAGATACTTTTGTATTAATTAGAAATAATTTTGTACTAGTATTTTCTGTAAATTTTAATAATGTAAATTATAAAGGCAAACTTTGAACTTTAATGGATTGGATTTATTTTCCTTGGAAATTATATATTTTTTTTTTTATACGTATTAGATGTAAAATTAATTAATTTAGAAGGGGGTTACATTAGTGGTATCAGAGCTCTGGTTATGCATCTCTAGGATTTGTGAGTAATTGGTCTGTTATGTATTTTGCTGTGTTACTTTGATTGAAACTGGTTGTTTTATGTGAATTGTTTGTTTTGATTGAAATTGGTTGTTTTCTATGAATTGGTTGCTTAGTTGTTTGTTAGGAATATTATAGGAACAAGGGTAGTAACTGGATCAAAGACTCTTTTTCTTTTTAGACAGGTAGAGATGTCAGGAAGAGGAAGAGGAAGAGGAAGACCAGCTGCAAATCCCACAGTTGGAAATGATAATATAGCTGAGATGGCCAGAGCCATGAGGGATATGGCTAATGCAGTAACTCAGCAGACCGAGATGTTGGCTAATCAGACACTAGCTCAGCATCCACCTCCACTTGTTGACAGGACCACTTTAACAGATTTTAAGAGGCATGATCCACCTTACTTTAAGGGAGAGTATGATCCAGAGAAAGCTGAAGAGTGGATTCAGAATCTGGAGGATATTTTTGTGGCTATGGAGTGTCCTGATGAGAGAAGGGTGACACATGCAGCCTTTCAGTTACTGAGTGATGCTAAGTTGTGGTGGAAAGCTACTCAGAGGATGTGGGAGAACAGGGGAGAAGTGATCACCTGGGATATCTTCAAGACCTTGTTCCTTGAGAAATATTTTCCAGAGACTGTGAGACAGGCCAAAGAGGAAGAGTTTATCAGTTTGACTCAGGGAAGTATGAATATTCTTGAATATACTTCTAAGTTTGAATCTTTGGCCAAATATTCTAAATACTTGCAGATAACTGGAAATGAGGAATGGAAGTGCAGGAGGTATGAAAAAGGCTTAAGATATGAGATTAAGGAAGCCATAGTTCCATTGAGGATTGCTGAGTTCCCTGAACTGATGGATCAGTGCAAAGTGATTGAAGACATGAAAAGGGAGCAAAGATCCAAAATGGCGGGATATGCAGGTAGGAGTAATTTTGGAAGAGGAGGTCCTATGCTGAAAGGGAAAAATATTCAGCCTCAGAAACCATATAGTAGACCACCACCAGGGCGCTTTGGAGGAGTAGGAAGTACAGGTGGTTTTAGACCAATGGGAGGAGTAGGTGGGGCTGGAATTTCTCAAGGATCTCAGATGGCAGTGAGGTGCTGGAAGTGTGGAAAGGGACATATGGCAAAGGATTGTCCTATAACTGGTCCTGTTTGCTTTAACTGTGGGAAACCAGGCCATGTATCTAGGGAATGTTATGCACCCAGAAGGGATCAGACGGGTAGAGCCTTACAGACCCAGAAACCTACAGCTAGTGGAAGAGTATTTACCTTGAGTGGTACTGAGGCTTCACGGTCTGCAGATCTTATTCAGGACAAGGGTCAAATGAAAGGTAAGTCCTTGACTGTATTATTTGATTCAGGTGCTACCCATTCGTTTATATCTGATGACTGTGTTGAGAATCTGAGCTTAGTTGTGTCACCATTACCTTATATTTTGCTTGTTTCTGTGCCTACATCCAAACCAATCCTAACTTCTCAAATATGTTTGAATTGTGTGATAACCATCCGAGATAGACCATTTGTTGTGAATTTGATTTGTTTGCCTTTGACTGACCTTGATGTGATATTAGGAATGGATTGGTTAGCAGCCAACCATATTCTAATAGACTGTGCTTCTAAATCTGTGATTTTCCCTGAACTTGATGTTTCTAGACTTAAACCTGTCCAACCTAAAGAAATATCATTTAAAAGTGAAATTCAAAAATACATGTTATCATCTCTTAGAACTAAAGAAGATAAAATTGAAATTGACTCTGTGCTAGTTGTAAATGAGTATCCTGAAGTTTTTCCTGATGATGTTCCTGGTTTACCTCCTGAGAGAGAGATAGAATTTAGCATTGACTTGATACCTGGTACTAGACCAATCTCTATGCAACCCTATAGAATGGCACCATTGGAATTAACTGAATTAAAGAAACAATTGGAAGAGTTGCTAGAAAAACAATTTATAAGACCTAGTGTGTCACCATGGGGAGCCCCAGTGTTATTAGTTAAAAAGAAAGATGGGGGATCTAGGTTATGTATAGATTATAGACAATTAAATAAAGTAACTATAAAGAATAAATATCCTTTACCTAGAATAGATGATTTAATGGATCAACTTAAGGGAGCAACAAATTTTTCTAAAATAGATTTAAGGTCTGGGTACCATCAAATTAGAGTTAAAAAGGAAGACATACCCAAGACTGCTTTTCGGACTAGATATGGACATTATGAATATCAAGTGATGCCATTTGGAGTAACTAATGCACCAGCCGTGTTTATGGATTATATGAATAGGGTGTTTAGACAATATTTAGATAATTTTGTAGTAGTATTTATAGATGACATATTAATATATTCTAAAAATAAAGAAGAACATGAAAATCATCTCAGAATAATATTAGAAACTTTAAAAGATAGAAAATTATTTGCAAAAATGTCTAAATGTGAATTTTGGTTAGAGGAAGTAAAATTTTTGGGGCATGTAATTTCTAAAGAGGGAATAAGTGTAGATCCTTCTAAGGTAGAAGCAGTTTTGGAATGGGAGAGACCTAAAACAGTAACTGAGATTAGGAGTTTCTTAGGATTAGCTGGGTATTATAGAAGATTTATTGAAGGGTTTTCTAAGATAGCTGGACCATTAACTGAATTAACTAGGAAAAACCAACCTTTTGTGTGGAGTGAAAGTTGTGAGAAAAGTTTTCAAGAGTTGAAAGATAAATTGACTACCTCACCAGTTTTAATTTTACCTGACCCAAATGAACCCTATGATGTATATTGTGATGCTTCTTATCAAGGGTTAGGATGTGTGTTAATGCAGAATAGGAAAGTGGTAGCATATGTGTCTAGGCAGTTGAGACCACATGAGAGAAATTATCCTACACATGATTTAGAATTAGCTGCCATAGTGTTTGCTTTGAAAATTTGGAGACATTATTTGTATGGGTCTAAATTTAATGTGTATAGTGACCATAAGAGTTTAAAATATTTGTTTGATCAAAAGGAACTTAACATGAGACAAAGAAGATGGATGGAGTTTATTAAAGACTATGATTTTCAATTAATGTATCATCCAGGAAAAGCTAATGTAGTAGCAGATGCCTTAAGTAGGAAAATTGTACATGTGTCAACTATGATGATTAAAGAATTAGAATTAATAGAACAATTTAGAGATTTGAACTTGTGTACGGTTAGAGAAAAAGATAAAATTCAATTAGGAAGGATTACCATTGCTAATGATTTTTTGGAAGATATTAGGAAGAAACAAGATGTAGATACATTCATTCAAGAAAAGAAAGCATTAATAGGAACAGATAAAGTAAAAGAATTTAATTTGGGAACAGATGGAATTATTAGATTTAAAAATAGAATTTGTGTACCTAATAACCAAGAATTAAAAGAATTAATTTTAGAAGAAGGACATAAAAGCAAATTGAGTATTCACCCTGGAACTACAAAAATGTACAAAGATTTAAAAGAAATGTTTTGGTGGCCTAAGATGAAGAAAGAGGTAACAGAATATGTAGCTAGATGCTTAACTTGTCAAAAAGCAAAAATTGAACATCAGAAACCCTCTGGCATGTTACAACCTTTAGAAATACCTGTGTGGAAATGGGATAGTATATCAATGGATTTTGTAGTAGGATTACCTAGAACTAATAAAAATTGTGATTCTATTTGGGTAATTGTAGATAGATTAACTAAATCAGCACATTTTCTTCCAATAAATATTAGGTATTCTTTAGAAAGATTGGCTCAATTGTATATAAAAGAAATAGTTAAATTACATGGGGTACCTACTAGTATAGTATCAGATAGAGATCCTAGATTTGTTTCTAAATTTTGGAGAGAATTTCAGAAAGCCTTAGGAAGTAGATTACATCTTAGTTCAGCATATCACCCTCAGACAGATGGCCAAACAGAAAGAACCATTCAATCATTAGAAGATCTTTTGAGAGCATGTACATTAGAAGAGAAAGGGAATTGGGAAGATATATTACCTCTAGTAGAATTTACATATAATAATAGTTATCATTCTAGTATAGGTATGGCTCCTTATGAAGCATTGTATGGTAGGAAATGTAGGACACCTTTGGTATGGTATCAGGATGGTGAGAATCTTTTAATAGGTCCAGACATTATTCAGCAAACCACTGAGAAAGTAAAATTTATTCAGGAGAAAATGAAAACTGCACAGAGTAGACAGAAAAATTATGCAGATAAAAGAAGAAAACCTTTGGAATTTCAAGAAAGTGAACATGTCTTTTTGAAAGTCACACCAACAACTGGGGTTGGCAGAGCAATAAAGTCTAAGAAACTAACTCCTAAATTTATTGGACCTTACCAAATTCTCAGAAAAATTGGACCTATGGCCTATCAAATAGCCTTACCACCCTTTTTGTCAAACCTCCATGATGTGTTCCATGTGTCACAACTAAGACAGTACATCTCAGATCCTTCACATGTCATTGAACCTGATCAAATACAGGTAAAGGAAAACCTAACATTTGAAACAAAGCCTGTTAAGATTGAGGACAGAAGGATTAAGTACCTGAGAGGTAAAGAAATTTCTCTGGTTAAGGTTATTTGGGATGATATCAGAGGTGATGCTACATGGGAGTTAGAGGAGAAAATGCGAGAAGCATATCCTCATTTATTTGTATAGTTATTTAGTTGTATAGTTGTATGGTTGTATATTTATATTATAAATTTCGAGGACGAAATTTTTATTAGTAGGGGAGAATTGTAACATCCTCATTTTACTAATTGTACGCATTTATATATGTACATTATGAACACTTAGCACTGTATTTTATAGAAACTTTATGAACATATTTTCTTAATGAAATGAATACAGTTCTACTCAGAAGAATTTTCTGAATTTGCAAATGTCTTTGTTTTTGCTGAAATTGATAGTTTACTGGACTGCTATGTCAGACAGCTGTCCAGGATAAAATTTCAAGTATAGAATTTTGAACTCATTTATAACTTAAAAGAAAGGTAATAGAATATAGATTAAAAATATATACAGATAAAGAATTAAAATGCTTATTCGGAATTGTTAGGATTTTCTGAAAGTTAGAACTTTGAGGAATTATTACGGTAAAATTCTAAGACAGAAAATTTAGAGAAAATTCATAGGATATCTATAGAATTATCTAATAATTGTAATATACTTAAAATAATTATTAAAAATGTTTAACCAAGAAAAATTTAATTTAGAACCTTAACCAATCAAAAAGTGACAACTTAGGCTTTTGTAAGATCACTAAATTAAGCTAATTAGGCTTGGATTAAGAGATAAGTAAGACACTACCCCAAGGTTTTTGATAGTGAGGAATCCAATGGTGGTGTTATTTTCTTCAAATTCTAATTACATTGTAAGATAATTAACAGCCCTAAAAATATTCTAGAATTTTCTACAAACTTCTTGAAAATGTTGACTTTTGGGGTAGGCAATTGACCAAGTCACACAAGGAACTACTTGGCTGTCCAAGTGACTTTGGTGACTTATTTTCCTTAGCCAATGAAGGCTGCTGGACGTGCAGGAGCAGCTGGATGTGAGGGAATTATCCAATTTGGTTAATAGCTTGCTTAAAGGAGTATTAAAACATAAAATAAAGTAAAAGTCACCAAAAGCTAGCCTTTGCCTTAAAACAGAACCGTGACATTCTTAGAACCCAGTGTAACCCCCCTTTTTTTTTTCTTCTTAATTTCTATATAAAATCCATAACACGAAAATTTACAAATAAAATAAATACATTCCATTAAGTTTAAAGTTTGTCTTTATAATTTACATTATTAAAATTTACAGAAAATACTATTACAAAATTTTTTCTAATTAATACAAAAGTATCTAAAGCCAAAAACCCCTATTCCTATAGCTCTGGAGTATGTCTGCATCTGTGACTTCTAATTAATCTTCCAAGTACCTGCAATCACACTCCCCTAGAATCTGGGGACAGCATTACCGGATCAGGCATTTAATTTCTCATAGAATTAAAACAATTTCAAACAAATACATATCATAACAAATTAATTAGTTACACACATAATTAAATGCAGTATGATTTATGCAATGCAGTTTTTTTTTTTTTGACTCAAATTCATTTTGACCCTGCTCCATGGAGACTTCCCCTTTGAGTGTTTAGTAAGTAATTGGCCTACCATTACGTACTGCAATTCAGCTATCAGCCCCTACTAAACGCGAATAAGCTAAACAGAATTAGGAGATCAGGATACCCGGAAGGCTACCACGACCGCAACTCAGTCCAGTTTCCAGCCACATGTGGAATTGCCAATATCCTTCACCCCACAGACTATATAATCACAGATTATACGGTCCTGTCTAACAAATTCTACTCAACCCAAAAATCCTTTCTCAATCATTCTCATTTCACATGACTACCGTAATCTCGGTTAGTCAACAATTCATTTCTCAATCAATCTCATTTCACATGACTACCGCAGTCCCGGTTAGTCAACAAAAGTCATTTCTCATAAATCAACTCAATTCTCATGACTACCACAGTCCTGGTTAGTCAACATAATTCTTTCTCATTTGATACTTTTATAAATCCCCCAAAAAGACTCATGCTAATGAATTTTTTTCATGATCACAATCAAATAAATAATTTGTACACATTCACATACAAGGATAAAAAAATTTAAGCAATTTAAATTATAACATTAGTATTTTTAATAATTTCCGAAAATGCCCTCAATCTTTTTCCAAAATACCCAATGTGTCCCTACATGTAAAATGACCATTTTGCCCTTGGTTTTATAAAAATTTCCACATAATATCCCTTGCATTTAGGGCTGGCCGAATGGTCTCACTACCATTCTCAACATATTTTCCAAAGCAACAAACTCCAATTCCAACCAAAATTCAATCAAATCACAATTTCAATCAAAATTCAACAAATCAAATTTCAACCATTACAACACCTTAAAAATTCAATCAAACATCATTCCAATCCATGAATTTCAATCACAAGCATCAAAAACACAAAACCCCTAAATCAATTTCAAGTTTTCATGATTCTAGGCCAAAATTTTAATCTAACCCTACAACATGTTTTCTTCTAATTCCAAGGGTTCTAATTGAAATTAAATGCCTAGATCCTTACCTTAGACTCTTTAATTGAAGAAAAAGCCTTGAATTCCTTTCTCCCTCACTCCTTGGTCTTGTAGGAATTTTTGAGATTTTCTCCAATTTCTTTCTCTACTAGCCGAATTATGTGAGGTAGGGTGAAGTTTGGATGGTTTGGTTTCTTAATTTGAGTTGAAATGATGAAGTTAAGAAGAAATTGAAAGGAAGGAGCTGCAGCTGCTATGGAGTAACTTACGGTTCTGTTTTGAGCAAAGGTTAGCTTTTGTGACTTTTTCCTTTTTCTTAAGTTTAATGTTTCTTAAATCAAGTAATTAATTAAATTGAATTCTCCCTTCAGTTCCAGCAGCCCCCTGCACGTCCAGCCACCCTTATTGACCAAGGGAAATCAGTCACCAAGCCACTTGGACAGCCAAGGAGGCTTGCCTTGGTGACTTGCCACTTGCCTACCCCAAAAGTCAAAGTTTCAAGAAGTTTGTAGAAAATTCTAGAAGGTAATTAGGGCTGCTGATTATTTTACAATGTGATTAGAATTTGAAGAAAATAACATCACCATTGGATTCCTCACTATCAAAAACCTTGGGGTAGTGTCTTACTTATCTCTTAATCCAAGCCTAATTAGCTTAATTTAGTGACATTAGAAAAGCCTAAGTTGTCACTTTTTGATTGGTTAAGGTTCTAATTTAAATTTTTCTTGGTTAAACATTTTTAATAATTATTCTAAGTATATTACAATTATTAGATAATTCTATAGATATCCTATGAATTTTCTCTAAATTTTCTGTCTTAAAATTTTACCGTAATAATTTCTCAAAGTTCTAACTTTCAGAAAATCCTAACAATTCTGAATAAGCATTTTAATTCTTTATCTGTATATATTTTTAATCTATATTCTATTACCTTTCTTTTAAGTTATAAATGAGTTCAAAATTCTATACTTGAAAATTTATCCTGGACAGCTGTCTGACATAGCAGTCCAGTCAACTATCAATTTCAGTAAAAACAAAGACATTTGCAAATTCAGAAAATTCTTCTGAGTAGAACTGTATTAATTTCATTAAGAAAATATGTTCATAAAGTTCTATGAAATACATTGCATAAGTGTTCATAATGTACATATATAAATGCATACAAATAGTAAAAATGAGGATGTTACACCCAGCAGCTGCAGTTCCTATTTTAATTTCATCTTAACTTCATCATCTCATCCCAAATTAAGAAACCCAACCATCCAAACTTCCTAAACCCTAAGTTAATCGGCAAAAAGGGCAAGAAATTGGAGAAAATCTCAAAAATTCCTACAAGACCAAGGAGTGAGGGAGAAAGGAATTCAAGGCTTTTTCTTCAATTAAAGAGTCGAAGGTAAGGATCTAGGCAATTAATTTCAATTAGAACCCTTGGAATTAGAAGAAAACATGTTGTAGGCTTAGATTAAAAATTTGAACTAAAATCATGAAAACTTGAAATTGATTTAGGGGTTTTGTGTTTTTGATGCTTGTGATTGTAATTCATGGATTGGAATGATGTTTGATTGAATTTTTAAGGTGTTGTAATGGTTGAAAATTGGTTTGTTGAATTTTGATTGAAATTGTGATTTGATTGAATTTTGGTTGGAATTGGAGTTTATAGCTTTGGAAGAATTGTTGAGAATGGCTTGTAGACCATTCGGCCAGCCCTAAATGCAAGGGATATTATGTGGAAATTTTTATAAAACCAAGGGCAAAATGGTCATTTTACATGTAGGGACACATTGGTATTTTGGAAAAAGATTGAGGGCATTTTTGGAAATTATTAAAAATACTAATGTTATAATGTAAATTGCTTAAATCTTTGTATCCTTGTATGTTAATGTGTACAAATTATTTATTTGATTGTGATCATGAAAAAAAATTCATTAGCATGAGTCTTTTTGGGGGATTTATAAAAGTATCAAATGAAAAAGAATTATGTTGACTAACCAGGACTGTGGTAGTCATGAGAATTGAGTTGATCTATGAGAAATGACTTTTGTTGACTAACCGGGACTGCGGTAGTCATGTGAAATGAAACTGATTGAGAAATGAATTGTTGACTAACCGGGACTGCGGTAGTCATGTGAAATGAAAATGATTGAGAAAGGATTTTTGGGTTGAGTAGAATTTGTTAGACAGGACCGTATAATCTGTGATTATATAGTCTGTGGGGTGAAGGATATTGGCAATTCCACATGTGGCTGGAAACTGGACTGAGTTGCGGTCGTGGTAGCCTTCCGGGTATCCTAATCTCCTAATTCTGTTTAGCTTATTCGCGTTTAGTAGGGGCTGATAGCTGAATTGCAGTACGTAATGGTAGGCCAGTTACTTACTAAACACTCAAAGGGGAAGTCTCCATGGAGCAGGGTCAAAAATGAATTTGAGTCAAAAAATTTCATTTGCATAAATCATACTGCATTTAATTATGTGTGTAATTAATTAAATTGTTATGATGTGTAATTGTTTGAAATTGTTTTATTCTATGAGAAATTAAATGCCTGATCCGGTAATGCTGTCCCCAGATACTAGGGGAGTGTGATTGCAGGTATAAAGAAGAATAATTAGAAGTCACAGATGCAGACATGTTCCAGAGCTATAGGAATATGGGTTTTTGGTTTTAGATACTTTTGTATTAATTAGAAATAATTTTGTACTAGTATTTTCTGTAAATTTTAATAATGTAAATTATAAAGGCAAACTTTGAACTTTAATGGATTGGATTTATTTTCCTTGGAAATTATATATTTTTTTTTTATACGTATTAGATGTAAAATTAATTAATTTAGAAGGGGGTTACAACAATTACCAATCACATTAAAACGATAACAATCACATAAATTGTTTCCTTTATTACTTTTTTATCACAACGTTTATAATAATTTCCATTTTTAATGAGAGGAGATATGTATTTTTAGTGAAATTAAACGAGATATCCAGAAATTTTTTTAGGTCTTCTCTCATTATATGACAATTTGGAAGGGAATGATCATTTTAGATCTCACAAAAAAAATTATAATCTTTTTATTATTTCCCCTCCCAAACATATCGTGAAAATTTGATATTTCTATGACAATTACCAATCACATTAAAAAGAAAACAATCACATTAATAGTTTCCTTTATTAGTTTTTTATCACAATGTTTATAATAATTTCCATTATTAATACGAGGAGATATGTATTTTTAATGAAATTAAACGAGATATCCATAAATTTTTTTAGGTCTTCTCTCATTTTATCCCAATTTGAAAGGGAATGATCTTTTTTGATCTCACAAAAAAAATATAATCTTTTTATTATTTTCCCTCCCAAACATATCGTGAAATTTTGATATTTCTACGACAATTACCAATCACATTAAAACGATAACAATCACATAAATTGTTTCCTTTATTACTTTTTTATCACAACGTTTATAATAATTTCAATTTTTAATGAGAGGAGATATGTATTTTAGTGAAATTAAACGAGATATCCTGAAATTTTTTTAGGTCTTCTCTCATTTTATGCCAATTTGGAAGGGAATGATCATTTTAGATCTCACAAAAAAAATTGTAATCTTTTTATTATTTCCCCTCCCAAACATATCGCGAAACTTTGATATTTCTATGACAATTACCAATCACATTAAAATGATAACAATCACATTAATAGTTTCCTTTATTAGTTTTTTTATCACATCGTTTATAATAATTTCCATTATTAATTAGAGGAGATATGTATTTTTAAAAAAATTAAACGAGATATCCTGAAATTTTTTTACTTCTTCTCTCATTTTATGCCAATTTGGAAGGGAATGATCTTTTTAGATCTCACAACAAAAATTATAAACTTTTTATTATTTCCCCTCCCAAACACATCATGAAATTTTGATATTTCTACGACAATTACCAATCACATTAAAACGATAACAATCATATTAATAGTTTCCTTTAATAGTTTTTTATCTCAACATTTATAATAATTTCCATTATTAATGAGAGGAGATATGTATTTTTAATGAAATTAAACGAGATATCCTGAAATTTTTTTAAGTCTTCTCTAATTTTATGCCAATTTGGAAGGGAATGATCTTTTTAGATCTCACAAAAAAAATTGTTATCTTTTTATTATTTCCCCTCCCAAACATATCGTGAAATTTTGATATTTCTACGACAATTACCAATCACATTAAAATGATAACAATCACATTAATAGTTTCCTTTATTAGTTTTTTATCACAACGTTTATAATAATTTTCATTATTATTGAGAGGAGATATGTATTTTTAATGAAATTAAACGAGATATCCAGAAATTTTTTAAGGTCTTCTCTCATTTTATCGCAATTTGAAAGCGAATGATCTTTTTGGATCTCACAAAAAAAAATTATAATCTTTTTTTTATTTCCCCTCCCAAATATTTCATAAAATTTTGATATTTCTACTACTATTTCCAATCACATTAAAACGATAACAATCACATTAATGGTTTCCTTTATAAGTTTTTATCACAATGTTTATAATAATTTCCGTTATTAATGAGAGGAGATATGTATTTTTAATGAAATTAAACGAGATATCCTGAAATTTTTTTAAGTCTTCTCTCATTTTATGCCAATTTGGAAGGGAATGATCATTTTAGATCTCACAAAAAAATTGTAATCTTTTTATTATTTCCCCTCCCAAACATATCGTGAAATTTTGATATTTCTACGACAATTACCAATCACATGAAAATGATAACAATCACATTAATAGTTTCCTTTATTAGTTTTTTATCACAACGTTTATAATCATTTTCATTATTAATGAGAGGAGATATGTATTTTTAATGAAATTAAACGAGATATCCAGAAATTTTTTAAGGTCTTCTCTCATTTGATCGCAATTTGAAAGCGAATGATCTTTTTAGATCTCACAAAAAAATTATAATCTTTTTATTATTTCACCTCCCAAAGATATCGTTAAATTTGATATTTCTACGAAAATTACCAATCACATGAAAAAGCTAACAATCACATTCATAGTTTCCTTTATTAGTTTTTTATCACAACGTTTATAATAATTTCCATTATTAATGAAAGCAGATATGTAGTTTTAAAGAAATTTAACGAGATATCCTGAAATTTTTTTAGGTCTTCTCTCATTTTATTCCAGTTTGGAAGGGAATGATCATTTTAGATCTCACAAAAAAAAAATTGTAATCTTTTTATTATTTTCCCTCCCAAACATATCGCGAAATTTTGATATTTCTACGACAATTACCAATCACATTAAAATCATAACAATCACATTAATAGTTTCCTTTATTAGTTTTTTATATCACATCGTTTATAATAATTTCCATCATTAATCAGAGGAGATATGTATTTTTTTTAAAAATTAAACGAGATATCCTGAAATTTTTTTAGGTCTTCTCTCATCTTATGCCAATTTGGAAGGGAATGATCTTTTTAGATCTCACAAAAAAAATTATAAACTTTTTATTATTTCCCCTCCCAAACATATCATGAAATTTTGATATTTCGACGACAATTACCAATCACATTAAAACGATAACAATCATATTAATAGTTTACTTTAATAGTTTTTTATCACAACATTTATAATAATTTCCATTATTAATGAGAGAAGATATGTATTTTTAATGAAATTAAACGAGATATCCAGAAATTTTTTTAAGTCTTCTCTCATTTTATGCCAATTTGGAAGGGAATGATCTTTTTAGATCTCACAAAAAAAATTATAATCTTTTGATTATTTTCCCTCCCAAACATATCGTGAAATCTTGATATTTCTACGACAATTACCAGTCACATTAAAACGATAACAATCACATTAATAGTTTCCTTTATTAGTTTTTTATCACAATGTTTATAATAATTTCCATTATTAATAAGAGGAGATATGTATTTTTAATGAAATTAAATGAGATATCCATAAATTTTTTTAGGTCTTCTCTCATTTTATCCCAATTTGAAAGGGAATGATCTTTTTTGATCTCACAAAAAAAATATAATCTTTTTATTATTTTCCCTCCCAAACATATCCTGAAATTTTGATATTTCTACGACAATTACCAATCACATTAAAACGATAACAATCACATAAATTGTTTCCTTTATTACTTTTTTATCACAATGTTTATAATAATTTTCATTTTTAATGAGAGGAGATATGTATTTTTAGTGAAATTAAACGAGATATCCAAAAAAATTTTTAGGTCTTCTCTCATTATATGACAATTTGGAAGGGAATGATCTTTTTAGATCTCACTAAAAAAATTATAATCTTTTTATTATTTCCCCTCCCAAACATATCGTGAAAATTTGATATTTCTATGACAATTACCAATCACATTAAAAAGAAAACAATCACATTAATAGTTTCCTTTATTAGTTTTTTATCACAATATTTATAATAATTTCCATTATTAATAAGAGGAGATATGTATTTTTAATGAAATTAAACGAGATATCCATAAATTTTTTTAGGTCTTCTCTCATTTTATCCCAATTTGAAAGGGAATGATCTTTTTTGATCTCACAAAAAAAATATAATCTTTTTATTATTTTCCCTCCCAAACATATCGTGAAATTTTGATATTTCTACGACAATTACCAATCACATTAAAACGATAACAATCACATAAATTGTTTCCTTTATTACTTTTTTATCACAACGTTTATAATAATTTCAATTTTTAATGAGAGGAGATATGTATTTTTAGTGAAATTAAACGAGATATCCAGAAATTTTTTTAGGTCTTCTCTCATTATATGACAATTTGGAAGGGAATGATCTTTTTAGATCTCACAAAAAAAATTATAATCTTTTTATTATTTCCCCTCCCAAACATATCGTGAAAATTTGATATTTCTATGACAATTACCAATCACATTAAAAAGAAAACAATCACGTTAATAGTTTCCTTTATTAGTTTTTTATCACTTCGTTTATAATAATTTCCATTATTAATGAGAGGAGATATGTATTTTTTAATAAAATTAAACGAGATATCCTGAAATTTTGTTAGGCTTCTCTCATTTTATGCCAATATGGAAGGGAATGATCTTTTTAGATCTCACAAAAAAAAATTATAATCTTTTTATTATTTCATCTCCCAAACATATCGTGAAATTATGATATTTCTATGACAATTACCAGTCACACTAAAAAGATAACAATCACATTAATAGTTTCCATTATTAGTTTTTTATCACAATGTTTGCAATAATTTCCATTATGAATGAGAGGAGATATGTATTTTTTAATAAAATTAAATAAGATATCCTGAAATTTTTTTAGGTCATCTCTCATTTTATGCCAATTTGGAAGGGAATGATATTTTTAGATCTCACAAAAAAAATTATAATCTTTTTATTATTTCACCTCCCAAACATATCGTCAAATTTTGATATTTCTACGACAATTACCAATCACATTAAAAGATAACAATCACACTAATAGTTTCCTTTATTATTTTTTTTTATCACAACGTTTATAATAATTTTCATTATTAATGAGAGGAGATATGTATTTTTAATAAAATTAAACGAGATATCCTGAAATTTTTTTTGGTCTTCTCACATTTTAT
The DNA here is from genome assembly GCA_026413185.1 of Pueraria montana var. lobata. NCBI lineage: Eukaryota > Viridiplantae > Streptophyta > Magnoliopsida > Fabales > Fabaceae > Pueraria > Pueraria montana. Next base: position 481,336 of record JAOZWA010000174.1, read on the forward strand.
GCCAATTTGGAAGGGAATGATCTTTTTAAATCTCACAAAAAAAATTATAATCTTTTTATTATTTCACCTCCCAAACATATCGTGAAAATTTGATATTTCTACGACAATTACCAATCACATTAATAGTTTCCTTTATTAGTTTTTTCTCTCACAACGTTTATAATAATTTCCATTATTAATGGGAGTGGATATGTTTTTTTAATAAAATTAAACGAGATATCCTGAAATGTTTTTAGGTCTTCTCTGATTTTATGCCAATTTGGAAGGGATTGATCTTTTTAGATCTCCCAAAAAAAATTATAATCTTTTTATTATTTCACCTCCCAAACATATCGTGAGATTTTGATATTTCTACGACAATTATTTATCACATTAAAAAGATAACAATCACATTAATAGTTTCCTTTATTTGTTTTTTTTATCATAACGTTTACAATAATTAACATTATTAATGAGAGGAGATATGTATTTTTAATAAAATTAAACGAGATATCCTGAAATTTTTTTGGGTCTTCTCACTTTTTATGCCAATTTTGAAGGGAATGATCTTTTTAGATCTCACAAAAAAAATTATAATCTTTTTATTATTTCACCTCCCGAACATATCGTGAAAATTTGATATTTTTACGACAATTACCAATCATATTAATAGTTTCCTTTATTAGTTTTTTCTCTCACAACGTTTATAATAATTTCCATTATTAATGGGAGTGGATATGTATTTTTAATAAAATTAAACGAGATATCCTGAAATGTTTTTAGGTCTTCTCTTATTTTATGCCAATTTGGAAGGGAATGATCTTTTTAGATCTCCCAAAAAAAATTATAATCTTTTTATTATTTCACCTCCCAAATATATCGTGAAATTTTGATATTTCTATGACAATTACCAATCACATTAATAGTTTCCTTTATCAGTTTTTTATCACTTCGTTTATAATAATTCCCATTATTAATGAGAGGAGATAAGTATTTTTTAATAAAATTAAACGAGATATCCTGAAATTTTTTTAGGTCTTCTCTCATTTTATGCCAATTTGGAAGGGAATGATCTTTTTAGATCTCCCCAAAAAAATTATAATCTTTTCATTATTTCACCTCCCAAATATATCGTGAGATTTTGATATTTCTATGACAATTATTTATCACATTAAAAAGATAACAATCACATTAATAGTTTCCTTTATTTGTTTTTTTTATCATAACGTTTACAATAATTAACATTATTAATGAGAGGAGATATGTATTTTTAATAAAATTAAACAAGATATCCTGAAATTTTTTTATGTCTTCTCTCATTTTATGGAAAGTTGGAAGGGAATCATCTTTTTAGATCTCACAAAAAAAAATTATAATCTTTTTATTATTTCACCTCCCAAACATATCGTGAAATTTTGATATTTCTATAACAATTACCAATCACATTAATAGTTTCCTTTATTAGTTTTTTATCACTTCGTTTATAATAATTCCCATTATTAATGAGAGGAGATAAGTATTTTTTAACAAAATTTAACGAGATATCCTGAAATTTTTTTAGGTCTTCTCTCATTTTAGGCCAATTTGGAATGGAATGATCTTTTTAGATCTCACAAAAAAAATTATAATCTTTTTATTATTTAATCTCCCAAACATATCGTGAAATTATGATATTTCTATGACAATTACCAATCACATTAAAAAGATAACAATCACATTAATAGTTTTCTTTATTAGTTTTTTATCACAACGTTTGCAATAATTTTCATTATGAATGAGAGGAGATATGTATTTTTTAATAAAATTAAATGAGATATCCTGAAATTTTTTTAGATCTTCTTACATTTTATGCCAATTTGGAAGGGAATGATATTTTTAGATCTCACAAAAAAAATTATAATCTTTTTATTATTTCACCTCCCAAACATATCGTGAAATTTTGATATTTCTACGACAATTACCAATCACATTAAAACGATAACAATCACATAAATTGTTTCCTTTATTACTTTTTTATCCCAACGTTTATAATAATTTCCATTATTAATGAGAGGAGATATGTATTTTTAATGAAATTAAACGAGATATCCAGAAATTTTTTTAGGTCTTCTCTCATTATATGGCAATTTGGAAGGGAATGATCTTTTTAGATCTCACAAAAAAAATTATAATCTTTTTATTATTTCCCCTCCCAAACATATCGTGAAAATTTGATATTTCTATGACAATTACCAATCACATTAAAAAGAAAACAATCACGTTAATAGTTTCCTTTATTAGTTTTTTATCACTTCGTTTATAATAATTTCCATTATTAATGAGAGGAGATATGTATTTTTTAATAAAATTAAACGAGATATCCTGAAATTTTGTTAGGCTTCTCTCATTTTATGCCAATATGGAAGGGAATGATCTTTTTAGATCTCACAAAAAAAAATTATAATCTTTTTATTATTTCATCTCCCAAACATATCGTGAAATTATGATATTTCTATGACAATTACCAGTCACACTAAAAAGATAACAATCACATTAATAGTTTCCATTATTAGTTTTTTATCACAATGTTTGCAATAATTTCCATTATGAATGAGAGGAGATATGTATTTTTTAATAAAATTAAATAAGATATCCTGAAATTTTTTTAGGTCATCTCTCATTTTATGCCAATTTGGAAGGGAATGATATTTTTAGATCTCACAAAAAAAATTATAATCTTTTTATTATTTCACCTCCCAAACATATCGTCAAATTTTGATATTTCTACGACAATTACCAATCACATTAAAAGATAACAATCACACTAATAGTTTCCTTTATTATTTTTTTTTATCACAACGTTTATAATAATTTTCATTATTAATGAGAGGAGATGTGTATTTTTAATAAAATTAAACGAGATATCCTGAAATTTTTTTTGGTCTTCTCACATTTTATGCCAATTTGGAAGGGAATGATCTTTTTAAATCTCACAAAAAAAATTATAATCTTTTTATTATTTCACCTCCCAAACATATCGTGAAAATTTGATATTTCTACGACAATTACCAATCACATTAATAGTTTCCTTTATTAGTTTTTTCTCTCACAACGTTTATAATAATTTCCATTATTAATGGGAGTGGATATGTTTTTTTAATAAAATTAAACGAGATATCCTGAAATGTTTTTAGGTCTTCTCTGATTTTATGCCAATTTGGAAGGGATTGATCTTTTTAGATCTCCCAAAAAAAATTATAATCTTTTTATTATTTCACCTCCCAAACATATCGTGAGATTTTGATATTTCTACGACAATTATTTATCACATTAAAAAGATAACAATCACATTAATAGTTTCCTTTATTTGTTTTTTTTATCATAACGTTTACAATAATTAACATTATTAATGAGAGAAGATATGTATTTTTAATAAAATTAAACGAGATATCCTGAAATTTTTTTGGGTCTTCTCACATTTTATGCCAATTTTGAAGGGAATGATCTTTTTAGATCTCACAAAAAAAATTATAATCTTTTTATTATTTCACCTCCCGAACATATCGTGAAAATTTGATATTTTTACGACAATTACCAATCATATTAATAGTTTCCTTTATTAGTTTTTTCTCTCACAACGTTTATAATAATTTCCATTATTAATGGGAGTGGATATGTATTTTTAATAAAATTAAACGAGATATCCTGAAATGTTTTTAGGTCTTCTCTTATTTTATGCCAATTTGGAAGGGAATGATCTTTTTAGATCTCCCAAAAAAAATTATAATCTTTTTATTATTTCACCTCCCAAATATATCGTGAAATTTTGATATTTCTATGACAATTACCAATCACATTAATAGTTTCCTTTATCAGTTTTTTATCACTTCGTTTATAATAATTCCCATTATTAATGAGAGGAGATAAGTATTTTTTAATAAAATTAAACGAGATATCCTGAAATTTTTTTAGGTCTTCTCTCATTTTATGCCAATTTGGAAGGGAATGATCTTTTTAGATCTCCCCAAAAAAATTATAATCTTTTCATTATTTCACCTCCCAAACATATCGTGAGATTTTGATATTTCTATGACAATTATTTATCACATTAAAAAGATAACAATCACATTAATAGTTTCCTTTATTTGTTTTTTTTATCATAACGTTTACAATAATTAACATTATTAATGAGAGGAGATATGTATTTTTAATAAAATTAAACAAGATATCCTGAAATTTTTTTATGTCTTCTCTCATTTTATGGAAAGTTGGAAGGGAATCATCTTTTTAGATCTCACAAAAAAAAATTATAATCTTTTTATTATTTCACCTCCCAAACATATCGTGAAATTTTGATATTTCTATAACAATTACCAATCACATTAATAGTTTCCTTTATTAGTTTTTTATCACTTCGTTTATAATAATTCTCATTATTAATGAGAGGAGATAGGTATTTTTTAATAAAATTTAACGAGATATCCTGAAATTTTTTTAGGTCTTCTCTCATTTTAGGCCAATTTGGAATGGAATGATCTTTTTAGATCTCACAAAAAAAATTATAATCTTTTTATTATTTAATCTCCCAAACATATCGTGAAATTATGATATTTCTATGACAATTACCAATCACATTAAAAAGATAACAATCACATTAATAGTTTCCTTTATTAGTTTTTTATCACAACGTTTGCAATAATTTTCATTATGAATGAGAGGAGATATGTATTTTTTAATAAAATTAAATGAGATATCCTGAAATTTTTTTAGATCTTCTTACATTTTATGCCAATTTGGAAGGGAATGATATTTTTAGATCTCACAAAAAAAATTATAATCTTTTTATTATTTCACCTCCCAAACATATCGTGAAATTTTGATATTTCTACGACAATTACCAATCACATTAAAACGATAACAATCACATAAATTGTTTCCTTTATTACTTTTTTATCCCAACGTTTATAATAATTTCCATTATTAATGAGAGGAGATATGTATTTTTAATGAAATTAAACGAGATATCCAGAAATTTTTTTAGGTCTTCTCTCATTATATGACAATTTGGAAGGGAATGATCTTTTTAGATCTCACAAAAAAAATTATAATCTTTTTATTATTTCCCCTCCCAAACATATCGTGAAAATTTGATATTTCTATGACAATTACCAATCACATTAAAAAGAAAACAATCACGTTAATAGTTTCCTTTATTAGTTTTTTATCACTTCGTTTATAATAATTTCCATTATTAATGAGAGGAGATATGTATTTTTTAATAAAATTAAACGAGATATCCTGAAATTTTGTTAGGCTTCTCTCATTTTATGCCAATATGGAAGGGAATGATCTTTTTAGATCTCACAAAAAAAAATTATAATCTTTTTATTATTTCATCTCCCAAACATATCGTGAAATTACGATATTTCTATGACAATTACCAGTCACACTAAAAAGATAACAATCACATTAATAGTTTCCATTATTAGTTTTTTATCACGACGTTTGCAATAATTTCCATTATGAATGAGAGGAGATATGTATTTTTTAATAAAATTAAATAAGATATCCTGAAATTTTTTTTAGGTCTTCTCTCATTTTATGCCAATTTGGAAGGGAATGATATTTTTAGATCTCACAAAAAAAATTATAATCTTTTTATTATTTCACCTCCCAAACATATCGTGAAATTTTGATATTTCTATGACAATTACCAATCACATTAATAGTTTCCTTTATCAATTTTTTATCACTTTGTTTATAATAATTCCCATTATTAATGAGAGGAGATAAGTATTTTTTAATAAAATTAAACGAGATATCCTGAAATTTTTTTAGGTATTCTCTCATTTTATGCCAATTTGGAAGGGAATGATCTTTTTAGATCTCCCCAAAAAAATTATAATCTTTTCATTATTTCACCTTCCAAACATATCGTGAGATTTTGATATTTCTACGACAATTATTTATCACATTAAAAAGATAACAATCACATTAATAGTTTCCTTTATTTGTTTTTTTATCATAACGTTTACAATAATTAACATTATTAATGAGAGGAGATATGTATTTTTAATAAAATTAAACAAGATATCCTGAAATTTTTTTATGTCTTCTCTCATTTTATGGAAAGTTGGAAGGGAATCATCTTTTTAGATCTCACAAATAAAAATTATAATCTTTTTATTATTTCACCTCCCAAACATATCGTGAAATTTTGATATTTCTATGACAATTACCAATCACATTAATAGTTTCCTTTATTAGTTTTTTATCACTTCGTTTATAATAATTCCCATTATTCATGAGAGGAGATAAGTATTTTTTAATAAAATTAAACGAGATATCCTGAAATTTTTTTAGGTCTTCTCTCATTTTATGCCAATTTGGAAGGGAATGATCTTTTTAGATCTCACAAAAAAAATTATAACCTTTTTATTATTTCACCTCCCAAACATATCGTGAAATTTTGATATTTCTACGACAATTATTTATCACATTAAAAAGATAACAATCACATTAATAGTTTCCTTTATTTGTTTTTTTTATCATAACGTTTATAATAATTTCCATTATTAATGAGGGGAGATATGTATTTTTAATAAAATTAAACGAGATATCCTGAAATTTTTTTATGTCTTCTCTCATTTTATGGCAAGTTGGAAGGGAATGATCATTTAGATCTCACAAAAAAAATGATAATCTTTTTATTATTTCACCTCCCAAACATATCGTGAAATTTTGATATTTCTACGACAATTATTTATTACATTAAAAAGATAACAATCACATTAATAGTTTCCTTGATTAGTTTTTTTTATCACAACGTTTATAATAATTTCCATTATTAATGAGAGGAGATATGTATTTTTAATAAAATTAAACGAGATATCCTGAAATTTTTTTTAGGTCTTCTATCATTTTATGCAAATTTGGAAGGGAATGATCTTTTTAGATCTCACAAAAAAATATTATAATCTTTTTATTATTTCACCTCCCAAACATATCGTGAAAATTTGATATTTCCACGACAATTATCAATCACATTAAAAAGATAACAATCACACTAATAGTTTCCTTTTTTAGTTTTTTATCACTACATTTATAATAATTTCCATTATTAGTGAGAGGAGATATGTGTTTTTTTAATAAAATTAAACGAGATATCCTGAAATTTTTGTAGGTCTTCTCTCATTTTATGCCAATTTGGAAGGGAATGATAATTTTAGATCTCACAAAAAAATTATAATCTTTTTATTATTTCACCTCCCAAACATATCGTAAAATTTTGATATTTCTATGACAATTACCAATCACATTAAAAAGATAACAGCCACATTAATAGTTTCCTTTATTAGTTTTTTATCACTACGTTTATAATAATTTCCATTATTAATGAGAGGAGATATGTATTTTTTAATAAAATTAAACGAGATATCCTGAAATTTTTTTAGGTCTTCTATCATTTTATGCCAATTTGGAAGGGAATGATATTTTTAGATCTCACAAAAAAAAACTATAATCTTTTTATTATTTCACCTCCCAATCATATTGTAACGTTGTGATTTTTCTAATTGTATATTTAAGTGTTTGATTAATAATGCAAGAGGAAATTAAATTTATAATATGTATAAAAGAATTAATAAATAAATTGTTTTGTTATGTATTATAGTGTTGTTGGGAATTTATTGTGTATGGGTGGGCGTAGAGGATAAGGTTGTTGTTGGGACTTTTACGTGAGTTCCGTAAGTTGTAGGAAAATAATAAGAGAAGGGGGTACTTTTAGAGGAAACATAGGTGTAAATAGAAAAATTTCAAATACTCTCATATATAAAAATGTTCCAAGCTTCCTGATTCTTCCATTTCCTTCGTTCTTATCTTACTTCCTCGCTAAGTCTCTCTTTCGCTTGAGCTAAAGTAGAATTTCTACATCATCTTTAAGCTTGATTTCTTCTTTTCTAGAGCTTCCTTAGTTGATTTTAAGTTGGTAAGTCCAATTCCTTTCTATTATTGACCTCTTAGTTTCTTTTTCAACTCCTACCAAAAACATGAGAAATGGGTTTCATTTAAAATATTGGTTGGTAGGTGAAAATTTGATTGAAGTTCGTTTTGGGATTGATTTAGGTCTCATCTAGTTGATTTCATAGCCAAAGTTGAAAAGAGATCATTCTTTAATCATCAAGTCTCCTTGTAACCCCCCTTTTAATAATAAACTTTAATTTAATTATTTAATTTATTTATACATAAATGTTATAATACATTATATTAATTTAAAAAAAATTGTATTCTATAATTTACATCAAATCAATTTTTTTTTTTGAAATATTTCTACATTAAGTTTAAGTATTACAAGTATGATCTACCCAAAATAATTCCCCATCCTACAGCTCTGGTGATCTCTGCATCTTTTTCTTCTAACGATTCTTCCAACACCTGAAATCAAACTTCCCTAGAATCTAGGGACAAAATTTATCGGATCAGGCATTAATTTCTCATACAATTAGAATCCATATCAACCATGTACATTTCTTATAATAATTAATCTATCACATACATAAGCAAATGCAGTATGATTTATGCAAATGCAGTTTTGACTCAAAATCATTTTGACCTTGCTCCATGGAGACTTCCCCTTTGAGTGTTTAGTAAGTAACTGGCCTACCATTACGCACTGCAATTCAGCTACCAGCCCCTACTAAACGCGAATAAGCTAGAAGAGTTAGGAGATCAGGATACCCAGGAAGGCCACCACGGCAGCATCTCTGTCCAGATTACATCCACATGTGGAATTGCCAATATCCATCACCCCACAGACTATATAATCACAGACTATACAGTCATGTCTAACTTACCCTGCTCACCCCAAAGATTCAATTCTCATGACTACCGCAGTCCCGGTCAGTCAATATTTATTCTTTCTTTTCTTTCTTTTCTTTTCTTTTCATTTTTATTCATGGCTACCACAGTCCCGGTTAGCCAACATCAATCATTTTTCACTTGAATCTTTGTAAAACCCCCAAAAATACTCATGCATACTTTTATGCCATGTGATAATGATCATAAGTAAATAATTAACATTAAACAATCAAATAAAGACATTTAAACACTCAACAATTAACATTATAACATTAGGATTTTACTAAATTACCAATTAGGTCATTACTATAAAATTACTAAAATACCCTTACTCTTTTTCTAAAATTCCAATTTTGTCCTTAAGTGTAAAATTACCAAATTGCCCTTACTCTTTTCTATTATTTCCGATTTTACCCTTATTTTTTCTCAAAATTCCAAAATTATCCTTAAACTTTCTAGAATATGTGAAATTACCATTTTACCCTTATTCTTTTTCAATATTTCAGAAAGTGCCCTTGATCTTTTTATAAAATTCCCATTTTACCCCTAAACTTTCTAGAACATGTAAATTACCATTTTACCCCTTAATATTTTTATAATTTACAATTTTGCCCGTACACATTTTATAAAATTACAATTTTACCCCTAAACTTTCTAGAACATGTGTAATTACTATTTTACCCTTGAACATTTTATAAATTACTAAATTGCCCTTAAACTTTTTATAAAATTCCCAATGTGTCCCTACATATGAAATGACTATTTTACCCTTGGTCATTTGAAAATTTTCCACATGGCACCCTTTTAACATTTCCATAGCCGTGAGTTGCTTTCCACAATTTCCAACACCATTCACAAATCAACCAAGCCAATTTCAATCAATAACAAACCAATTCAAGATTCAATCAATCATAACACATCATAAAATCAACCAAAACATTGGTTCAATCATCAATTTCAAACTTCTAACATCAATTATATAAAACCCCTAAATCAATTTCAATTTCTTCTAGTTCTTGATCAAATCTTGAAATTGGACCTACAATCATGTTTCTCCTACTTCTAATTTGTCTAAATTGAAATTAAATGCCAAGATCCTTACTTTGAATCCTTAATTTGATGAAGGAACCCTTGAATCTTTTCCTTCCTTCCTCCTTGGTCTTCTTGAAATTTTTTGGTTTTCCTTCAATTTCCTTCTCTTTGGCCTAAACTATATCAAAATTTGGGAGATTTTGGTTGGTTTCTTTCTTAAATTTAAAAGCTAAAATGAAGTGAAAATGGAGGGGCTGCAGCTGCCAAGCTCACGGGTTTGTGGGTTTTAGGAGAAGCTAGCTTTTTAATTTTTTTTCTTTTGCTTTTGGTTACTTAAGTTTTTAAAAGAATTTTCTCCACTCAATTTAATTGTAGCTACACGTCCAGAAGCTGGTCCATGGGCAGCCAATTTGTCAAGTTGTTTCCAGCCACTTGGACGTTCACAATAGCTTGCTTAGGAGACTTGCTAATTGCTTAATTTAAATAGTCAAAATTGTAGGCTTTTGTAGACATTTCTAGAACATTTTAGAGCTTTTTAATTATCTTACAAACTAATTAGAATTTGAAGAAACTAACACCACCATTAAATTCCCCACTATCAAAAACCTTAGGGTAGTGTCTCAATTATCTCTTAATCAAAGTCTAATTAGCTTAATTTAGTGACATTAGAAACTTTGAGTTGTCACATTTTGATTGGCTAACACATTAAATTTAATTTTTCTTAGTTAAACATTTTTAATAATTATTCTAAGTATACTACAATTATTAGATAATTCCATAGATGTCATACAAATTTTATCTTAATTTTCTACCTTAAAATTTTATCGAAATAATTTTACAGAGTTCTAACCGTCAGAAAATTCTAACAATTCGAATTTAGCATTTTAATTCTTCAACTGTATATATTTTTAATCTATATTCAATTACCTTTTTATTAAGTTACAGATTAGTCCAAAATTTTACACTTGAAAATTTATCCTGGACAGTTGTTTGACACAACGGTCCAGTCAACAAGTAATTCATTTCTCAACTGTATATATTTTAAATCTACATTAAATTCTTTATTTATTAGAGTACAGTTTAATCCAAAATGTTATACTGGAAAATTTTATCCTGGACATCTGTCTGACACAACTATCCGGTCAATGATAAATTCAGGCCTAAACAAAAGCACTAAAAGACTCAGAAAATTTTACTGAATAGAACTGTAATAATGTTATTATGAAAATATGTACAGAAGGTTTCTATAAAATACAGTACATAATTTATCATAATTATTTATATAAAAATATTTACAAATGGTAAAATAATAAAAATGAGGATGTTACACTCCTCTCTAGCTTCTTTTTCAAGGTTTTGAGTCAAGAATATTCGGTAAGGGAAGCTTTATATTTGTTTGAATGATTTGGTGGTATTTTATGTTTAGAATTCTGCCTCTGGTTGGATATTTTAAAGATTGATTGTTATGATGCAATGACTCTCTCTCTCTTTGTGTTCTTGATGATTTGGGTAATGGGTGACCTAAGATGAAATTGTATGAATTTGTTATCATAATATGTTGTTTTTGCCTTGGAATGGTATTGTAAGTGTTGGGAGTTGTCCCTAAACCTTTGAGGCATGTTTTGGGGACTATTTAAGAGGTTCTGGGTTCTGCAGAAGACCCCTCGTCCAGTGAGAAACCATCGTCCAGTGAACACTAGTGAGTAGGAAAACCATCGTCCAGTGAAAAATCATCGTCCAGTGTAAAACCATCGTCCAATTATTAGCTTTCAGTGAAACTCAGCGTCCAGTGAGACCCAGGGTCCAATGACCATAGTGTCCAATGACCCAGCGTCCAGTGACCAGCATCCAGTCAACTCTGGTGCGTTATTGTCTGAACATGTATTAGTATTTTTGTGATAACTTTCACTGTGGTGAATGAAATTGGATTTCGTTTGTTGGACATGAAAATAGACATCTGAGGCTATAGTTTTGGCGCAAGAACTGTCCAAAAAGATTGAAAATCGAAGGATTTATGATCCTCGAAAGTTGACCATCCAGTCAGGAAAACGTTAATGGACATCGTACCTTGTTTTGCAATTCTGTATTTCTACAAAAATCTTATTCAAAAACGAGTTATATGGTTAGAAAATAGACATTTCAAGCTTTCTAACGGTGTATGGTATGATTTCTAATTCATTATATTTCTAATTCTAAAGTTTCCTTGAAACTGACCATCTGCAGTGAAGAAAATATGTTTTCGAGATTTTTGAGAAATTGAAATGGAATGTTGATGAGATGACAATATATGTGATGTGTATGTGAATTATGTGTTGGAACCATCCCTATATGTTAAAGAGGATTTAGCTATATCCTTTGGGAATACTTTTATATAAAAATGGTATACTTGTGAGGGGGAGTTTCATGCCAAAACTTCAGCCCACTAAAGCGACCCGGGGGTCTCGCCTAGTGGGATATCTTTCCAAGTACCACCCCTATGTTTTGACTCCGAATGGCATGTTGGAGTGTTGAGAACTACTTCCCAAGAGGTTTAGTGACTCTTTTAGTGTATAGGGGATGGACTATTGTTGTGGTTGAGGATTGTTGATGTTGTTGAGATGTATTTGGATCCTTAAGTCAGGCCATTGGAGATGGCGGGTACAGAGATGTTGTATATAGGACTGTAAGGGACTCCAAATATGTTTGTCGTTGGAATATGGCGGATGCACACAGTTGGTGCATAGAAATATTCCGAATGTTGTATATGCACAGTTGGTGCATATTGGGCACAGTTGGTGCACAGACATATGGGTAGGCACGTAAGTTGAGGGTGCTAGGTGGGCTCTCAACCTAGTGTCGGAGGTTTTCGTGGTGGCCAATGGTGGGCCTATAGAATAGCCAAGTGGGCGAATTCCTATAGATGTAAGGTTTTGTAAACCTTACAGAGGTAAGCCAATACCCACACTTGTCTATATTCGATTAAATCCACACTTCCTCCACAGGGTAGCTCAAGGGACTCCCTGAATGGTCAAAGGTGAGACTATGGTAGAGGATGGGGCCTATGAGGACCGCTCATATGGTGTCGAAACTCCATGGAGTAGAGTCAATCTTGTTGTCTGAGGTTGTCTAGTGGTTTATGTTGTACATCACCTTGTGATGATGGTTGTTGGTGGTTATTGATTATGTTGAGGTTTGTGACAGTTGATGTCAGATGTGACTTATGGTGTTTATGGCTCATGATGATGACTGGTGATGGTTTATGTTGTATGAAATATTTGAAATGGTTGAGTCATGATATTGTTATTTATTGATATAATAAGTTTTATATAACGTTTTCAGTTATCTGTATATTTTTGTTTGGTAAGCTTACCCTTGCGCTGTTTGCACTGGTGGTTTGTGCCTGTGATGATCTTGGACATCGTGTTCGGGGGAGCAGATGGTTTTTAGGTGGATCTTTCTCTTGGAGATTTTGTGGATAGAGCGTACGAGGGATTGAAGACATTATCATTTCTTTCTCTTTCTTTGTTTGGTCTTATGTATAAAATGAACTAGTTAGGGGTATTGTGTATTTATCATGTGAAAAGATGTATGTACACATAGTTTTATTTGGTTAAGCTTTGTATAAGAGATGTTTATAAATTGAGCTTTAAAATTTTATCTGTTGGTTTTGGGAATCAAGGAAAAATTCTCCAGTATTTTATCAATAAACTAATTAGAGAGTTTATAAAATTTAATGAAATAAAATCTTTAGTATAACAAATCTGTAACGAAGATGGGTCGTTACACATATCGTGAAATTTTGACATTTCTACGACAATTACCAATCACATTAACAAGATAACAATCACACTAATAGTTTCCTTTATTAGTTTTTTTTATCACAATGTTTATAATAATTTCCATTATTAATGAGAGGAGATATGTATTTTTAATAAAATTCAACGAGATATCCTGAAATTTTTTTAGGTCTTCTCTCATTTTATGCCAATTTGGAAGGGAATGATCTTTTTAGATCTCACAAAAAAAAATTATAATCATTTTATTATTTCACCTCCCAAACATATCGTGAAAATTTGATATTTCTACGACAATTACCAATCATATTAAAAAGATAACAATCACATTAATAATTTCTTTTATTAGTTTTTTTTATCACAACATTTATAATAATTTCCATTATTAATGGGAGGGGGTATGTATTTTTAATAAAATTAAACGAGATATCCTGAAATATTTTTAGGTCTTCTCTCATTTTATGCCAATTTGGAAGGGAATGATCTTTTTAGATCTCACAAAAAAAATTATAAACTTTTTATTATTTCACCTCCCACACATATCGTGAAATTTTGATATTTCTACGACAATTATTTATCACATTAAAAAGATAACAATCACATTAACAGTTTCCTTTATTAGTTTTCTATTACAACGTTTGCAATAATTTCTATTATGAATGAGAGGAGATATGTATTTTTTAATAAAATTAAATGAGATATCCTGCAATTTTTTTAGGTCTTCTCGCATTTTATGCCACTTTGGAAGGGAGTGATATTTTTAGATCTCACAAAAAAAATTATAATATTTTTATTATTTCACCTCCCAAACATATCGTGAAAATTTGATATTTCTACGACAATTACCAATCACATTAAAAAGATAACAATCACACTAATAGTTTCCTTTATTAGTTTTTTTTATCACGACAATTATAATAATTTCCATTTTTAATGAGAGGAGATATGTATTTTTAATAAAATTAAACGAGATATCCTGAAATTTTTTTTAGGTCTTCTATCATTTTATGCCAATTTGGAAGGGAATGATCTTTTTAGATCTGACAAAAAAATATTATAATCTTTTTATTATTTCACCTCCCAAACATATCGTGAAAATTTGATATTTCTACGACAATTACCAATCACATTAAAAAGATAACAATCACATTAATAGTTTCCTTTATTAGTTTTTTATCACTACATTTATAATAATTTCCATTATTAATGAGAGGAGATATGTATTTTTTAATAAAATTAAATGAGATATCCTGAAATTTTTTTAGGTCTTCTCTCATTTTATGCCAATTTGGAAGGGAATGATCTTTTTAGATCTCAGAAAACAAAATTATAATCTTTTTATTATTTCACCTCCCAAACATATCCTGAAATTTTGATATTTCTATGACAATTACCAATCACATTAAAAAGATAACAATCACATTAATAGTTTCCTTTATTAGTTTTTTATCACTATGTTTATAATAATTTCCATTATTAATGAGAGGAGATATATATTTTTTAATAAAATTAAACGAGATATCCTGAAATTTTTTTAGGTCTTCTCTCATTTTATGCCAATTTGGAAGGGAATGATCTTTTTAGATCTCACAAAAAAAAAATTAAAATCTTTTTATTATTTCAACTCCCAAACATATTGTAAAATTTTGATATTTCTATATCAATTACCAATCACATTAAAAAGATAACAATCACATTAACAGTTTCCTTTATTAGTTTTTTATTATAACGTTTGCAATAATTTCTATTATGAATGAGAGGAGATATGTATTTTCTAATAAAATTAAATGAGATATCCTGCAATTTTTTTAGGTCTTCTCGCATTTTATGCCACTTTGGAAGGGAGTGATATTTTTAGATCTCACAAAAAAAAATTATAATATTTTTATTATTTCACCTCCCAAACATATCGTGAAAATTTGATATTTCTACGACAATTACCAATCACATTAAAAAGATAACAATCACACTAATAGTTTCCTTTATTAGTTTTTTTTATCACGACAATTATAATAATTTCCATTTTTAATGAGAGGAGATATGTATTTTTAATAAAATTAAACGAGATATCCTGAAATTTTTTTTAGGTCTTCTATCATTTTATGCCAATTTGGAAGGGAATGATCTTTTTAGATCTGACAAAAAAATATTATAATCTTTTTATTATTTCACCTCCCAAACATATCGTGAAAATTTGATATTTCTACGACAATTACCAATCACATTAAAAAGATAACAATCACATTAATAGTTTCCTTTATTAGTTTTTTATCACTACATTTATAATAATTTCCATTATTAATGAGAGGAGATATGTATTTTTTAATAAAATTAAATGAGATATCCTGAAATTTTTTTAGGTCTTCTCTCATTTTATGCCAATTTGGAAGGGAATGATCTTTTTAGATCTCAGAAAACAAAATTATAATCTTTTTATTATTTCACCTCCCAAACATATCCTGAAATTTTGATATTTCTATGACAATTACCAATCACATTAAAAAGATAACAATCACATTAATAGTTTCCTTTATTAGTTTTTTATCACTATGTTTATAATAATTTCCATTATTAATGAGAGGAGATATATATTTTTTAATAAAATTAAACGAGATATCCTGAAATTTTTTTAGGTCTTCTCTCATTTTATGCCAATTTGGAAGGGAATGATCTTTTTAGATCTCACAAAAAAAAAATTAAAATCTTTTTATTATTTCAACTCCCAAACATATTGTAAAATTTTGATATTTCTATATCAATTACCAATCACATTAAAAAGATAACAATCACATTAACAGTTTCCTTTATTAGTTTTTTATTATAACGTTTGCAATAATTTCTATTATGAATGAGAGGAGATATGTATTTTCTAATAAAATTAAATGAGATATCCTGCAATTTTTTTAGGTCTTCTCGCATTTTATGCCACTTTGGAAGGGAGTGATATTTTTAGATCTCACAAAAAAAAATTATAATATTTTTATTATTTCACCTCCCAAACATATCGTGAAAATTTGATATTTCTACGACAATTACCAATCACATTAAAAAGATAACAATCACACTAATAGTTTCCTTTATTAGTTTTTTTATCACAACGTTTATAATAACTTCCATTATTAATGAGAGGAGATATGTATTTTTAATAAAATTAAACGAGATATCCTGAAATTTTTTTAGGTATTTTCTCATTTTATGCCAATTTGGAAGGGAATGAACTTTTTAGATCTCACAAAAAAAAAATTATAATCTTTTTATTATTTCACCTCCCAAACATATTGTGAAATTTTGATATTTCTATAACAATTACCAATCACATTAAAAAGATAACAATCACATTAACAGTTTCCTTTATTAGTTTTTCATTACAACGTTTGCAATAATTTCTATTATGAATGAAAGGAGATATATATTTTTTAATAAAATTAAATGAGATATCCTGCAATTTTTTTAGGTCTTCTCCCATTTTATTCCACTTTGGAAGGGAGTGATATTTTTAGATATAACAAAAAAAAATATAATATTTTTATTTTTTCACCTCCCAAACATATCGTGAAAATTTGATATTTCTACGACAATTACCAATCACATTAAAAAGATAACAATCACACTAATAGTTTCATTTATTAGTTTTTTTTATCACAACGTTTATAATAACTTCCATTATTAATGAGGGGAGATATGTATTTTTAATAAAATTAAACGAGATATCCTGAAATTTTTTTAGGTGTTCTCTCATTTTATGCCAATTTGGAAGGGAATGATATTTTTAGATCTCAGAAAACAAAATTATAATCTTTTTATTATTTCACCTCCCAAACATATCGCGAAAATTTGATATTTCTACGACAATTACCAATCATATTAAAAAGATAACAATCACATTAATAGTTTCTTTTATTAGTTTTTTTTCCACAACATTTATAATAATTTCCATTATTAATGGGAGGGGGTATGTATTTTTAATAAAATTAAACGAGATATCCTGAAATATTTTTAGGTCTTCTCTCATTTTATGCCAATTTGGAAGGGAATGATCTTTTTAGATCTCACAAAAAAAATTATAAACTTTTTATTATTTCACATCCCACACATATCGTGAAATTTTGATATTTCTACGACAATTATTTATAACATTAAAAAGATAAAAATCACATTAACAGTTTCCTTTATTAGTTTTTTATTACAACGTTTGCAATAATTTCTATTATGAATGAGAGGAGATATGTATTTTTTAGTAAAATTAAATGAGATATCCTGCAATTTTTTTTAGGTCTTCTCGCATTTTATGTCACTTTGGAAGGGAGTGATATTTTTAGATCTCACAAAAAAAATTATAATATTTTTATTATTTCACCTCCCAAACATATCGTGAAAATTTGATATTTCTACGACAATTACCAATCACATTAAAAAGATAACAATCACACTAATAGTTTCCTTTATTAGTTTTTTTTATCACGACAATTATAATAATTTCCATTATTAATGAGAGGAGATATGTATTTTTAATAAAATTAAACGAGATATCCTGAAATTTTTTTTAGGTCTTCTATCATTTTATGCCAATTTGGAAGGGAATGATCTTTTTAGATCTGACAAAAAAATATTATAATCTTTTTATTATTTCACCTCCCAAACATATCGTGAAAATTTGATATTTCTACGACAATTACCAATCACATTAAAAAGATAACAATCACATTAATAGTTTCCTTTATTAGTTTTTTATCACTACATTTATAATAATTTCCATTATTAATGAGAGGAGATATGTATTTTTTAATAAAATTAAATGAGATATCCTGAAATTTTTTTAGGTCTTCTCTCATTTTATGCCAATTTGGAAGGGAATGATCTTTTTAGATCTCAGAAAACAAAATTATAATCTTTTTATTATTTCACCTCCCAAACATATCCTGAAATTTTGATATTTCTATGACAATTACCAATCACATTAAAAAGATAACAATCACATTAATAGTTTCCTTTATTAGTTTTTTATCACTATGTTTATAATAATTTCCATTATTAATGAGAGGAGATATATATTTTTTAATAAAATTAAACGAGATATCCTGAAATTTTTTTAGGTCTTCTCTCATTTTATGCCAATTTGGAAGGGAATGATCTATTTAGATCTCACAAAAAAAAATTAAAATCTTTTTATTATTTTAACTCCCAAACATATTGTAAAATTTTGATATTTCTATATCAATTACCAATCACATTAAAAAGATAACAATCACATTAACAGTTTCCTTTATTAGTTTTTTATTATAACGTTTGCAATAATTTCTATTATGAATGAGAGGAGATATGTATTTTCTAATAAAATTAAATGAGATATCCTGCAATTTTTTTAGGTCTTCTCGCATTTTATGCCACTTTGGAAGGGAGTGATATTTTTAGATCTCACAAAAAAAAATTATAATATTTTTATTATTTCACCTCCCAAACATATCGTGAAAATTTGATATTTCTACGACAATTACCAATCACATTAAAAAGATAACAATCACACTAATACTTTCCTTTATTAGTTTTTTTATCACAACGTTTATAATAACTTCCATTATTAATGAGAGGAGATATGTATTTTTAATAAAATTAAACGAGATATCCTGAAATTTTTTAGGTGTTTTCTCATTTTATGCCAACTTGGAAGTGAATGAACTTTTTAGATCTCACAAAAAAAAAATATAATCTTTTTATTATTTCACCTCCCAAACATATTGTGAAATTTTGATATTTCTATAACAATTACCAATCACATTAAAAAGATAACAATCACATTAACAGTTTCCTTTATTAGTTTTTCATTACAACGTTTGCAATAATTTCTGTTATGAATGAGAGGAGATATGTATTTTTTAATAAAATTAAATGAGATATCCTGCAATTTTTTTAGGTCTTCTCGCATTTTATGCCACTTTGGAAGGGAGTGATATTTTTAGATCTAACAAAAAAAAATTATAATATTTTTATTTTTTCACCTCCCAAACATATCGTGAAAATTTGATATTTCTACGACAATTACCAATCACATTAAAAAGATAACAATCACACTAATAGTTTCATTTATTAGTTTTTTTTATCAGAACGTTTATAATAACTTCCATTATTAATGAGAGGAGATATGTATTTTTAATAAAATTAAACGAGATATCCTGAAATTTTTTTTAGGTCTTCTCTCATTTTATGCCATTTTGGAAGGGAATGATCTTTTTAGATCTCAGAAAAAAATATTATAATCTTTTTATTATTTCACCTCCCAAACATATCGTGAAAATTTGATATTTCTACGACAATTACCAATCACATTAAAAAGATAACAATCACATTAATATTTTCCTTTATTAGTTTTTTATCACTACATTTATAATAATTTCCATTATTAATGAGAGGAGATATGTATTTTTTAATAAAATTAAATGAGATATCCTGAAATTTTTTTAGGTCTTCTATCATTTTATGCCAATTTGGAAGGGAATGATCTCTTTAGATCTCAGAAAACAAAATTATAATCTTTTTGTTATTTCACCTCCCAAACATATCCTGAAAGTTTGATATTTCTATGACAATTACCAATCACATTAAAAAGATAATAATCACATTAATAGTTTCCTTTATTAGTTTTTATCACTACGTTTATAATAATTTCCATTATTAATGAGAGGAGTTATGTATTTTTTAATAAAATTAAACGAGATATCCTGAAATTTTTTTATGTCTTCTCTCATTTTATGCCAAATTGGAAGGGAATGATATTTTTACATCTCACAAAAAAAAATTATAATCTTTTTATTATTTCACCTCCCAAACATATCGTGAAATTTTGATATTTCTATGACAATTACCAATCACATTAAAAAGATAACAATCACAATAATAGTTTCCTTGATTAGTTTTTTTTATCACGACATTTATAATAATTTCAGTTATTAATGAGAGGAGATATGTATTTTTAATAAAATTAAACGAGATATCCTGAAATTTTTTTTAGGTCTTCTATCATTTTATGCCAATTTGGAAGGGAATGATCTTTTTAGATCTCACAAAAAAATATTATAATCTTTTTATTATTTCACCTCCCAAACATATCGTGAAAATTTGATATTTCTACGACAATTACCAATTACATTTTTTTTTTGGTCAGCAAAGGAAATATGTATAAATTATAAACAGCACAAGATGTGCAAAATACAAGGAAGTTCTCCTGAAAACAAAAAGCCAGAGAACTAGAAGCCAACACCCCAGCCTAAGAATACATCATCCAGGAAACTGCCTACTACCTTTTGTATCTAGCACCAAAGACTTGAATCTTACTCTATACAGGGACAAACTGTATATAGAAAGATACAAGGTCCACATTGGACAGCAAAAAATCCCAGCTATATTTCATACTGTAACCCAAGCAACAGAATTGAGAAATAACTACCTAATGTAGAAAACTATATCCCTTCATATAACAGCCAGGACCAACATGTCATTACCTCTGATCATAACCCCGAGCACTTCCACCACTGCAGGTAAAAATCCCTTGTATACCGAAGCTGAAAACAATTATGCAGTACATTCCACGGCCAGGTAGCAAAGAATAAAATCCTCTTGATGCTGCATCAACCAAGACACGAGGCTGGACATGAAGACCATTGTACATACGAATAATTGAAATTTGGACCCAGAGAGTTTAACCAAGACCAACAAACAAAAGAAATATCTTGCATCACCTCTTTATAATCAAAGACTTTTCCTTTGAAAACACATTCATTACGCAGTTTCCACAAATACCACAAAACAGCACCCCACACCACCATCCATTGATTCCTCAATACCTAACCACAAACTCCAAAGTCATGTTGTAAGAAATGATCTACTTCAGAGTTTGGAAAGGGTCCTAGAATATTTTTCCATCCATAACAAGCTCCATATTCAGATTGAAATTGTTCTGCATTATGCATGTTGTCAGCAACACTTTTGCAATCTGACTCAAATATCACCATTTGGTAACCAAGTTGTACCATCCACAACATATATTGAAAAAGAGTTAGAGCCTTCCCCCTCTTGAACATCCAAGACAGAACTTATCCAACCTGATTTGGCTAAGATAAATGATCCAATATCACTCCTCAGGCAACAACCGAATCCTGTTTTCAATTCCAAGGAAACCAAACTATGTGAACCTATAAAAGAGGAGCCCTTGCCTGTACTTAAGGAGCTCATCAGAAATAAAAACAAGTGGTGAATTCCACCAAGTATATCCAATGTTCTGTGCAGCAAAAGAAGCAAGCTTGTCTGCACAAGCATTGCCTTCACGATAAATGTGAGTAATCTTAAAATAAAAAGCCTTAGTCAAAGCTATACAGTTTAACCAACGATTGTAAATAGACCAAGGGACAGATTTAGGATGACTGTAAGCATGAATCAAAAGATTGGAATCAGTTTCCAGCCATAAGTATTTCCAGTTCTCAACCACAGCTTTTTCAATTGCCATGATGGCAGCCAAGACCTCCGCCATAAAAGCCGTACTGATCCCTATGCTGTACGCAAAAGTACCCATGAATTGCAAATCACTATTAATAAAAAAACCTGCACAGCCTACTCTTCCAAGACAGCCTTTAGCAGCGCCATCAGTGTTGCATTTGATCCAATGAGGGCTTGGCGGATGCCATATAACCTGCCTGATGGACTCCGATTTCCTATGATGAGTAGGAATGGAGAAAAACTTAAGGATCTGAAAATCCGATATAGAATTACTCAAGGTGCCTGAGGATAAGGAACCCGTGAGATGAACTGCAGCTGAGATGGAATTAAAAATGTATTTCTGGGACATAAACAGGCCCTCAAATTTGACTTTATTTCTCCTGGTCCAGATGTGGAAAAAAGCGAAGGTGATAGTGGCTAAGACAACATCAGCTGCCTGAGAAGATCTGGTAACCCAACACACTGACAAAATGTTGATGATGGAGGAAAGATCAATTTTACATTGAATCTTAGACTCCACCCAATGCCAAATAATTTTAGCAAAACTGCAAGAAAGGAATAAATGATCTGTCGATTCAAAATCCTTACCACAATTTGGGCACACAGAAACCACAATGATACCTCTTTTTCTCAAATTGTCATCAGTGGGCAATTTATGATGAAGAGCTTTCCATAAAACAGCAGTTTTGGAAGGAGGAATGAAATTATTCCAGATACGCTTTGCCCAGGGGACAGCTTTAGCCTTTGGATATAGGAACAAATAGGAGTCTTTTAGGGAGAGGTTGCCATGATGAGAGTGAAGCCAAACCAAACGGTCCTCATGGGGAGCAACCGGAATGATGATATGCTTAATGAGGTCCACTATAAAAGGAAAAAGTTGAGTAAGAAAAGGTGGAAGATCCCACTTGCCATTCTTCCAAAAATCGCTGACTCTATAGTTTCCTTGATTAGTTTTTTTTATCACGACATTTATAATAATTTCCATTATTAATGAGAGGAGATATGTATTTTTAATAAAATTAAACGAGATATCCTGAAATTTTTTTAGGTCTTCTATCATTTTATGCAAATTTGGAAGGGAATGATCTTTTTAGATCTCACAAAAAAATACTATAATCTTTTTATTATTTCACCTCCCAAACATATCGTGAAAATTTGATATTTCCACGACAATTACCAATCACATTAAAAAGATAACAATCACACTAATAGTTTCCTTTTTTAGTTTTTTATCACTACATTTATAATAATTTCCATTATTAGTGAGAGGAGATATGTGTTTTTTAATAAAATTAAACGAGATATCCTGAAATTTTTGTAGGTCTTCTCTCATTTTATGCCAATTTGGAAGGGAATGATAATTTTAGATCTCACAAAAAAATTATAATCTTTTTATTATTTCACCTCCCAAACATATCGTGAAATTTTGATATTTCTATGACAATTACCAATCACATTAAAAAGATAACAGCCACACTAATAGTTTCCTTTATTAGTTTTTTATCACTACGTTTATAATAATTTCCATTATTAATGAGAGGAGATATGTATTTTTTAATAAAATTAAACGAGATATCCTGAAATTTTTTTAGGTCTTCTATCATTTTATGCCAATTTGGAAGGGAATGATAATTTTAGATCTCACAAAAAAAATTATAATCTTTTTATTATTTCACCTCCCAATCATATTGTAACGTTGTCATTTTTCTAATTGTATACTTAAGTGTTTGATTAATAATGGAAGAGGAAATTAAATTTATAATATGTATAAAAGAATTAATAAATAAATTGTTTTGTTATGTATTATAGTGTTGTTGGGAATTTATTGTGTATGGGTGGGCGTAGAGGATAAGGTTGTTGTTGGGACTTTTACGTGAGTTCCGTAAGTTGTAGGAAAATAATAAGAGAAGGGGGTGCTTTTAGAGGAAACATAGGTGTAAATAGCAAAATTTCAAATACTCTCATATATAAAAATGTTCCAAGCTTCCTGATTATTCCATTTCCTTCGTTCTTATCTTACTTCGTCGCTAAGTCTCTCTTTCGGTTGAGCTAAAGTAGAATTTCTACCTCATCTTGAAGCTTGATTTCTTCTTTTCTAGAGCTTCCTTAGTTGATTTTAAGTTGGTAAGTCCAATTCCTTTCTATTCTTGATCTCTTAGTTTCTTTTTCAACTCCTACCAAAAACATGAGAAATGGGTTTCATTTAAAATATTGGTTGGTAGGTGAAAATTTGATTGAAGTTCGTTTTGGGATTTATTTAGGTCTCATCTAGTTGATTTCATAGCCAAAGTTGAAAAGAGATCATTCTTTAATCATCAAGTATCCTTGTAACCCCCCGTTTTAATAATAAACTTTAATTTAATTATTTAATTTATTTATACATAAATGTTATAATACATTATATTAATTCTAAAAAAATTGTATTCTATAATTTACATCAAATCAAATTTTTTTTTGAAATATTTCTACATTAAGTTTAAGTATTACAAGTATGATCTACCCAAAATAATTCCCCATCCTACAGCTCTGGTGATCTCTGCATCTTTTTCTTCTAACGATTCTTCCAACACCTGAAATCAAACTTCCCTAGAATCTAGGGACAAAATTTATCGGATCAGGCATTTAATTTCTCATACAATTAGAATCCATATCAACCATGTACATTTCTTATAATAATTAATCTATCACATACATAAGCAAATGCAGTATGATTTATGCAAATGCAGTTTTGACTCAAAATCCTTTTGACCTTGCTCCATGGAGACTTCCCCTTTGAGTGTTTAGTAAGTAACTGGCCTACCATTACGCACTGCAATTCAGCTATCAGCCCCTACTAAACACGAATAAGCTAGCAGAGTTAGGAGATCAGGATACCCAGGAAGGCCACCACGGCAGCATCTCTGTCCAGATTACATCCACATGTGGAATTGCCAATATCCATCACCCCACAGACTATATAATCACAGACTATACAGTCCTGTCTAACTTACCCTACTCACCCCAAAGATTCAATTCTCATGACTACCGCAGTACCGGTCAGTCAATATTTATTCTTTCTTTTCTTTCTTTTCTTTTCTTTTCATTTTTATTCATGGCTACCACAGTTCCGGTTAGCCAACATCAATCATTTTTCACTTGAATCTTTGTAAAACCCCCAAAAATACTCATGCATACTTTTATGCCATGTGATAATGATCATAAGTAAATAATTAACATTAAACAATCAAATAAAGACATTTAAACACTCAACAATTAACATTATAACATTAGGATTTTACTAAATTACCAATTAGGTCATTACTATAAAATTACTAAAATACCCTTACTCTTTTTCTAAAATTCCAATTTTGTCCTTAAGTGTAAAATTACCAAATTGCCCTTACTCTTTTCTATTATTTCCGATTTTACCCTTGATTTTTTCTCAAAATTCCAAAATTATCCTTAAACTTTCTAGAATATGTGAAATTACCATTTTACCCTTATACTTTTTCATTATTTCAGAAAATGCCCTTGATCTTTTTATAAAATTCCCATTTTACCCCTAAACTTTCTAGAACATGTAAATTACCATTTTACCCCTTAATATTTTTATAATTTACAATTTTGCCCCTACACATTTTATAAAATTACAATTTTACCCCTAAACTTTCTAGAACATGTGTAATTACTATTTTACCCTTGAACATTTTATAAATTACTAAATTGCCCTTAAACTTTTTATAAAATTCCCAATGTGTCCCTACATATGAAATGACTATTTTACCCTTGGTCATTTGAAAATTTTCCACATGGCACCCTTTTAACATTTCCATAGCCGTGAGTTGCTTTCCACAATTTCCAACACCATTCACAAATCAACCAAGCCAATTTCAATCAATAACAAACCAATTCAAGATTCAATCAATCATAACACATCATAAAATCAACCAAAACATTGGTTCAATCATCAATTTCAAACTTCTAACATCAATTATATAAAACCCCTAAATCAATTTCAATTTCTTCTAGTTCTTGATCAAATCTTGAAATTGGACCTACAATCATGTTTCTCCTACTTCTAATTTGTCTAAATTGAAATTAAATGCCAAGATCCTTACCTTGAATCCTTAATTTGATGAAGGAACCCTTGAATCTTTTCCTTCCTTCGTCCTTGGTCTTCTTGAAATTTTTTGGTTTTCCTTCAATTTCCTTCTCTTTGGCCTAAACTATATCAAAATTTGGGAGATTTTGGTTGGTTTCTTTCTTAAATTTAAAAGCTAAAATGAAGTGAAAATGGAGGGGCTGCAGCTGCCAAGCTCACAGGTTTGTGGGTTTTAGGAGAAGCTAGCTTTTTAATTTTTTTTCTTTTGCTTTTGGTTACTTAAGTTTTTAAAAGAATTTTCTCCACTCAATTTAATTGTAGCTACACGTCCAGAAGCTGGTCCATGGGCAGCCAATTTGTCAAGTTGTTTCCAGCCACTTGGACGTTCACAATAGCTTGCTTAGGAGACTTGCTAATTGCTTAATTTAAATAGTCAAAATTGTAGGCTTTTGTAGACATTTCTAGAACATTTTAGAGCTTTTTAATTATCTTACAAACTAATTAGAATTTGAAGAAACTAACACCACCATTAAATTCCCCACTATCAAAAACCTTAGGGTAGTGTCTCAATTATCTCTTAATCAAAGTCTAATTAGCTTAATTTAGTGACATTAGAAACTTTGAGTTGTCACATTTTGATTGGCTAACACATTAAATTTAATTTTTCTTAGTTAAACATTTTTAATAATTATTCTAAGTATACTACAATTATTAGATAATTCCATAGATGTCATACAAATTTTATCTTAATTTTCTACCTTAAAATTTTATCGAAATAATTTTACAGAGTTCTAACCGTCAGAAAATTCTAACAATTCGAATTTAGCATTTTAATTCTTCAACTGTATATATTTTTAATCTATATTCAATTACCTTTTTATTAAGTTACAGATTAGTCCAAAATTTTACACTTGAAAATTTATCCTGGACAGTTGTTTGACACAACGGTCCAGTCAACAAGTAATTCATTTCTCAACTGTATATATTTTAAATCTACATTAAATTCTTTATTTATTAGAGTACAGTTTAATCCAAAATGTTATACTGGAAAATTTTATCCTGGACATCTGTCTGACACAACTATCCGGTCAATGATAAATTCAGGCCTAAACAAAAGCACTAAAAGACTCAGAAAATTTTACTGAATAGAACTGTAATAATGTTATTATGAAAATATGTACAGAAGGTTTCTATAAAATACAGTACATAATTTATCATAATTATTTATATAAAAATATTTACAAATGGTAAAATAATAAAAATGAGGATGTTACACTCCTCTCTAGCTTCTTTTTCAAGGTTTTGAGTCAAGAATATTCGGTAAGGGAAGCTTTATATTTGTTTGAATGATTTGGTGGTATTTTATGTTTAGAATTCTGCCTCTGGTTGGATATTTTAAAGATTGATTGTTATGATGCAATGACTCTCTCTCTCTTTGTGTTCTTGATGATTTGGGTAATGGGTGACCTAAGATGAAATTGTATGAATTTGTTATCATAATATGTTGTTTTTGCCTTGGAATGGTATTGTAAGTGTTGGGAGTTGTCCCTAAACCTTTGAGGCATGTTTTGGGGACTATTTAAGAGGTTCTGGGTTCTGCAGAAGACCCCTCGTCCAGTGAGAAACCATCGTCCAGTGAACACTAGTGAGTAGGAAAACCATCGTCCAGTGAAAAATCATCGTCCAGTGTAAAACCATCGTCCAATTATTAGCTTTCAGTGAAACTCAGCGTCCAGTGAGACCCAGGGTCCAATGACCATAGTGTCCAGTGACCCAGCGTCCAGTGACCATAGTGTCCAATGACCCAGCGTCCAGTGACCAGCATCCAGTCAACTCTGGTGCGTTATTGTCTGAACATGTATTAGTATTTTTGTGATAACTTTCACTGTGGTGAATGAAATTGGATTTCGTTTGTTGGACATGAAAATAGACATCTGGGGCTATAGGTTTGGCGCAAGAACTGTCCAAAAGGATTGAAAATCGAAGGATTTATGATCCTCGAAAGTTGACCATCCAGTCAGGAAAATGTTAATGGACATCGTACCTTGTTTTGCAATTCTGTATTTCTACAAAAATCTTATTCAAAAACGAGTTATATGGTTAGAAAATAGACATTTCAAGCTTTCTAACGGTGTATGGTATGATTTCTAATTCGTTATATTTCTAATTCTAAAGTTTCCTTGAAACTGACCATCTGCAGTGAAGAAAATATGTTTTCGAGATTTTTGAGAAATTGAAATGGAATGTTGATGAGATGACAATATATGTGATGTGTATGTGAATTATGTGTTGGAACCATCCCTATATGTTAAAGAGGAGTTAGTTATATCCTTTGGGAAGACTTTTATATAAAAATGGTATACTTGTGAGGGGGAGTTTCATGCCAAAACTTTAGCCCACTAAAGCGACCCGGGGGTCTCGCCTAGTGGGATATCTTTCCAAGTACCACCCCTATGTTTTGACTCCGAATGGCATGTTGGAGTGTTGAGAACTACTTCCCAAGAGGTTTAGTGACTCTTTTAGTGTATAGGGGATGGACTATTGTTGTGGTTGAGGATTGTTGATGTTGTTGAGATGTATTTGGATCCTTAAGTCAGGCCATTGGAGATGGCGGGTACAGAGATGTTGTATATAGGACTGTAAGGGACTCCAAATATGTTTGTCGTTGGAATATGGCGGATGCACACAGTTGGTGCATAGAAATATTCCGAATGTTGTATATGCACAGTTGGTGCATATGTGGGCACAGTTGGTGCACAGACATATGGGTAGGCACGTAAGTTGAGGGTGCTAGGTGGGCTCTCAACCTAGTGTCGGAGGTTTTCGTGGTGGCCAACGGTGGGCCTATAGAATAGCCAAGTGGGCGAATTCCTATAGATGTAAGGTTTTGTAAACCTTACAGAGGTAAGCCAATACCCACACTTGTCTATATTCGATTAAATCCACACTTCCTCCACAGGGTAGCTCAAGGGACTCCCTGAATGGTCAAAGGTGAGACTATGGTAGAGGATGGGGCCTATGAGGACCGCTCATATGGTGTCGAAACTCCATGGAGTAGAGTCAGTCTTGTTGTCTGAGGTTGTCTAGTGGTTTATGTTGTACATCACCTTGTGATGATGGTTGTTGGTGGTTATTGATTATGTTGAGGTTTGTGACAGTTGATGTCAGATGTGACTTATGGTGTTTATGGCTCATGATGATGACTGGTGATGGTTTATGTTGTATGAAATATTTGAAATGGTTGAGTCATGATATTGTTGTTTATTGATATAATAAGTTTTATATAACGTTTTCAGTTATCTGTATATTTTTGTTTGGTAAGCTTACCCTTGCGCTGTTTGCACTGGTGGTTTGTGCCTGTGATGATCTTGGACATCGTGTTCGGGGGAGCAGATGGTTTTTAGGTGGATCTTTCTCTTGGAGATTTTGTGGATAGAGCGTACGAGGGATTGAAGACATTATCATTTCTTTCTCTTTCTTTGTTTGGTCTTATGTATAAAATGAACTAGTTAGGGGTATTGTGTATTTATCATGTGAAAAGATGTATGTACACATAGTTTTATTTGGTTAAGCTTTGTATAAGAGATGTTTATAAATTGAGCTTTAAAATTTTATCTGTTGGTTTTGGGAATCAAGGAAAAATTCTCCAGTATTTTATCAATAAACTAATTAGAGAGTTTATAAAATTTAATGAAATAAAATCTTTAGTATAACAAATCTGTAACGAAGATGGGTCGTTACACATATCGTGAAATTTTGACATTTCTACGACAATTACCAATCACATTAAAAAGATAACAATCACACTAATAGTTTCCTTTATTAGTTTTTTTTATCACAATGTTTATAATAATTTCCATTATTAATGAGAGGAGATATGTATTTTTAATAAAATTCAACGAGATATCCTGAAATTTTTTTAGGTCTTCTCTCATTTTATGCCAATTTGAAAGGGAATGATCTTTTTAGATCTCACAAAAAAAAATTATAATCATTTTATTATTTCACCTCCCAAACATATCGTGAAAATTTGATATTTTTATGACAATTACCAATCATATTAAAAAGATAACAATCACATTAATAGTTTCTTTTATTAGTTTTTTTTTCCACAACATTTATAATAATTTCCATTATTAATGGGAGGGGGTATGTATTTTTAATAAAATTAAACGAGATATCCTGAAATATTTTTAGGTCTTCTCTCATTTTATGCCAATTTGGAAGGGAATGATCTTTTTAGATCTCACAAAAAAAATTATAAACTTTTTATTATTTCACCTCCCACACATATCGTGAAATTTTGATATTTCTACGACAATTATTTATCACATTAAAAAGATAAAAATCACATTAACAGTTTCCTTTATTAGTTTTTTATTTCAACGTTTGCAATAATTTTTATTATGAATGAGAGGAGATATGTATTTTTTAATAAAATTAAATGAGATATCCTGCAATTTTTTTCGGTCTTCTCGCATTTTATGCCACTTTGGAAGGGAGTGATATTTTTAGATCTCACAAAAAAAATTATAATATTTTTATTATTTCACCTCCCAAACATATCGTGAAAATTTGATATTTCTACGACAATTACCAATCACATTAAAAAGATAACAATCACACTAATAGTTTCCTTTATTAGTTTTTTTTTTATCACGACAATTATAATAATTTCCATTATTAATGAGAGGAGATATATATTTTTAATAAAATTAAACGAGATATCCTGAAATTATTTTAGGTCTTCTATCATTTTATGCCAATTTGGAAGGGAATGATCTTTTTAGATCTCACAAAAAAATATTATAATCTTTTTATTATTTCACCTCCCAAACATATCGTGAAAATTTGATATTTCTACGACAATTACCAATCACATTAAAAAGATAACACTCACATTAATAGTTTCCTTTATTAGTTTTTTATCACTACATTTATAATAATTTCCATTATTAATGAGAGGAGATATGTATTTTTTAATAAAATTAAATGAGATATCCTGAAATTTTTTTAGGTCTTCTCTCATTTTATGCCAATTTGGAAGGGAATGATCTTTTTAGATCTCACAAAAAAATATTATAATCTTTTTATTATTTCACCTCCCAAACATATCGTGAAAATTTGATATTTCTACGACAATTACCAATCACATTAAAAAGATAACACTCACATTAATAGTTTCCTTTATTAGTTTTTTATCACTACATTTATAATAATTTCCATTATTAATGAGAAGAGATATGTATTTTTTAATAAAATTAAATGAGATATCCTGAAATTTTTTTAGGTCTTCTCTCATTTTATGCCAATTTGGAAGGGAATGATCTTTTTAGATCTCACAAAAAAAAATTATAATCTTTTTATTATTTCACCTCCCAAACATATTGTGAAATTTTGATATTTCTATCACAATTACCAATCACATTAAAAAGATAACAATCACATTAACAGTTTCCTTTGTTAGTTTTTCATTACAATGTTTGCAATAATTTCTATTATGAATGAGAGGAGATATGTATTTTTTAATAAAATTAAATGAGATATCCTGCAATTTTTTTAGGTCTTCTCGCATTTTATGCCACTTTGGAAGGGAGTGATATTTTTAGATCTAACAAAAAAAAATTATAATATTTTTATTTTTTCACCTCCCAAACATATCGTGAAAATTAGATATTTCTACGACAATTACCAATCACATTAAAAAGATAACAATCACACTAATAGTTTCATTTATTAGTTTTTTTTATCACAACGTTTATAATAACTTCCATTATTAATGAGAGGAGATACGTATTTTTAATAAAATTAAACGAGATATCCTGAAATTTTTTTTAGGTCTTCTCTCATTTTATGCCAATTTGGAAGGGAATGATCTTTTTAGATCTCACAAAAAAATATCGTAATCTTTTTATTATGTCACCTCCCAAACATATCCTGAAATTTTGATATTTCTATGACAATTACCAATCACATTAAAAAGATAACAATCACATTAATAGTTTCCTTTATTAGTTTTTTATCACTACGTTTATAATAATTTCCATTATTAATGAGAGGAGATATGTATTTTTTAATAAAATTAAACGAGATATCCTGAAATTTTTTTAGGTCTTCTCTCATTTTATGCCAATTTGGAAGGGAATGATCTTTTTAGATCTCACAAAAAAAAATTTTAAATCTTTTTATTATTTCACGTCCCAAACATATTGTGAAATTTTGATATTTCTATATCAATTACCAATCACATTAAAAAGATAACAATCACATTAACAGTTTCCTTTATTAGTTTTTTATTATAACGTTTGCAATAATTTCTATTATGAATGAGAGGAGATATGTATTTTCTAATAAAATTAAATGAGATATCCTGCAAGGTCTTCTTGCATTTTATGCCACTTTGGAAGGGAGTGATATTTTTATATCTCACAAAAAAAAATTATAATATTTTTATTATTTCACCTCCCAAACATATCGTGAAAATTTGATATTTCTACGACAATTACCAATCACATTAAAAAGATAACAATCACACTAATAGTTTCCTTTTTTAGTTTTTTTATCACAATGTTTATAATAACTTCCATTATTAATGAGAGGAGATATGTATTTTTAATAAAATTAAAGGAGATATCCTGAAATTTTTTTAGGTTTTTTCTGATTTTATGCCAATTTGGAAGGGAATGAACTTTTTAGATCTCACAAAAAAAAATTATAATCTTTTTATTATTTCACCTCCCAAACATATTGTGAAATTTTGATATTTCTATAACAATTACAATCACATTAAAAAGATAACAATCACATTAACAGTTTCCTTTATTAGTTTTTCATTACAACGTTTGCAATAATTTCTATTATGAATGAGAGGAGATATGTATTTTTTAATAAAATTAAATGAGATATCCTGCAATTTTTTTAGGTCTTCTCGCATTTTATGACACTTTGGAAGGGAGTGATATTTTTAGATCTAACAAAAAAAAATTATAATATTTTTATTATTTCACCTCCCAAACATATCGTGAAAATTTGATATTTCTACGACAATTACCAATCACATTAAAAAGATAACAATCACACTAATAGTTTCATTTATTAGTTTTTTTTATCACAACCTTTATAATAACTTCCATTATTAATGAGAGGAGATATGTATTTTTAATAAAATTAAACGAGATATCCTGAAATTTTTTTTAGGTCTTCTCTCATTTTATGCCAATTTGGAAGGGAATGATCTTTTAGATCTCACAAAAAAATATTATAATCTTTTTATTATTTCACCTCCCAATCATATCGTGAAAATTTGATATTTCTACGACAATTACCAATCACATTAAAAAGATAACAATCACATTAATAGTTTCCTTTATTAGTTTTTTTATCACTACATTTATAATAATTTCCATTATTAATGAGAGGAGATATGTATTTTTTAATAAAATTAAATGAGATATCCTGAAATTTTTTTAGGTCTTCTCTCATTTTATGCCAATTTGGAAGGGAATGATCTTTTTAGATCTCAGAAAACAAAATTATAATCTTTTTGTTATTTCACCTCCCAAACATATCCTGAAAGTTTGATATTTCTATGACAATTACCAATCACATTAAAAAGATAACAATCACATTAATAGTTTCCTTTATTAGTTTTTTATCACTACGTTTATAATAATTTCCATTATTAATGAGAGGAGTTATGTATTTTTTAACAAAATTAAACGAGATATCCTGAAATTTTTTTATGTCTTCTCTCATTTTATGCCAAATTGGAAGGGAATGATATTTTTACATCTCACAAAAAAAAATTATAATCTTTTTATTATTTCACCTCCCAAACATATCGTGAAATTTTGATATTTCTATGACAATTACCAATCACATTAAAAAGATAACAATCACACTAATAGTTTCCTTGATTAGTTTTTTTTATCACGACATTTATAATAATTTCAATTATTAATGAGAGTAGATATGTATTTTTAATAAAATTAAACGAGATATCCTGAAATTTTTTTTAGGTCTTCTATCATTTTATGCCAATTTGGTAGGGAATGATCTTTTTAGATCTCACAAAAAAATATTATAATCTTTTTATTATTTCACCTCGCAAACATATCGTGAAAATTTGATATTTCTACGACAATTACCAATCACATTAAAAAGATAACAATCGCATTAAT
Organism: Pueraria montana var. lobata; assembly: GCA_026413185.1. Classification (NCBI taxonomy): domain Eukaryota; kingdom Viridiplantae; phylum Streptophyta; class Magnoliopsida; order Fabales; family Fabaceae; genus Pueraria; species Pueraria montana. The sequence goes on from JAOZWA010000174.1 coordinate 515,703, forward strand.
AGTTTCCTTTATTAGTTTTTTATCACTACATTTATAATAATTTCCATTATTAATGAGAGGAGATAAGTATTTTTTAATAAAATTAACGAGATATCTTGAAATTTTTTTAGTCTTCTCTCACTTTATGCCAATTTGGAAGGGAATGATCTTTTTAGATCTCACAAAAAAAATTACAATCTTTTTACTATTTCACCTGCCAAACATATCGTGAAATTTTGATATTTCTACGACAATTACCGATCACAGTAAAAAGATAACAATCACATTAATAGTTTCCTTTATTAGTTTTTTATCACTACATTTATAATAATTTCCGTTATTAACGAGAGGAGATAACTATTTTTTAATAAAATTACCGAGATATCTTGAAATTTTTTTAAGTCTTCTCTCACTTTATGCCAATTTGGAAGGGAATGGTCTTTTTAGATCTCACAAAAAAAATTATAATCTTTTTATTATTTCACCACTCAAACATATCGTGAAAATTTGATATTTCTACGACAATTACCAATCACATTAAAAAGATAACAATCACACTAATAGTTTCCTTTGTTAGTTTTTTATCACATCGTTTATAATAATTTCCATTATTAATGAGAGGAGATATGTATTTTTAATAAAATTAAACGAGATATCCTGAAATTTTTTTAGGTCTTCTCTCATTTTATGCCAATTTGGAAGGGAATGATCTTTTTAGATCACACAAAAAAAAATATAATCTTTTTATTGTTTCACCTCCCAAACATATCGTGAAATTTTGATATTTCTATGACAATTACCAATCACATTAAAAAGATAACAATCACATTAATAGTTTCCTTTATCAGTTTTTTATCACTACATTTATAATAATTTCCATTATTAATGAGAGGAGATAAGTATTTTTTAATAAAATTAACGAGATATCTTGAAATTTTTTTAGGTCTTCTCTCACTTTATGCCAATTTGGAAGGGAATGATCTTTTTAGATCTCACAAAAAAAATTACAATCTTTTTACTATTTCACCTCCCAAACATATCGTGAAAATTTGATATTTCTACGACAATTACCAATCGCAGTAAAAAGATAACAATCACATTAACAGTTTCCTTTATTAGTTTTTTATCACTACATTTATAATAATTTCCATTATTAATGAGAGGAGATATGTATTTTTTAATAAAATTAAATGAGATATCCTGAAATTTTTTTAAGTCTTCTCTCATTTTATGCCAATTTGGAAGGGAATGATATTTTTACATCTCACAAAAAAAATTATAATCTTTTTGTTATTTCACCTCCCAAACATATCGTGAAAATTTGATATTTCTACGATAATTACCAATCACATTAAAAACATAACAATCACACTAATAGTTTCCTTTATTAGGTTTTTTTTTATCACAACGTTTATAATAATTTCCATTATTAATGAGAGGAGATATGTATTTTTAATAAAATTAAACGAGATATCCTGAAATTTTTTTAGGTCTTGTCTCATTTTATGCAAATTTGGAAGGGAATGATCTTTTTAGATCTCACAAAAACAATTATAATCTTTTTATTATTTAACCTCCCAAACATATCGTGAAAATTTGATATTTCTACGACAATTACCAATCACATTAAAAAGATAACAATCACACTATTAGTTTCCTTTATTAGTTTTTTATCACTACATTTATAATGATTTCCATTATTAATAAGAGGAGATATGTATTGTTTAATAAAATTAAATGAGATATCCTGAAATTGTTTTAAGTCTTCTCTCATTTTATGCCAATTTGGAAGGGAATAATATTTTTACATCTAACAAAAAAAAAATTATAATCTTTTTATTATTTTACCTCCCAAACATATCGTGAAAATTTGATATTTCTACGACAATTACCAATCACATTAAAAAGATAACAATCACACTAATAGTTTCCTTTATTAGGTTTTTTTTATCACAACGTTTATAATAATTTCCATTATTAATGAGAGGAGATATGTATTTTTAATAAAATTAAACGAGATATCCTGAAATTTGTTTAGGTCTTCTCTCATTTTATGCCAATTTGGAAGGGAATGATCTTTTTAGATCTCACAAAACAAAATTATAATCTATTATTTCACCTCCTAAACATATTGTGAAAATTTCATATTTCTACGAAAATTACCAATCACATTAAAAAGATAACAATCACATTAATAGTTTCCTTTATTAGTTTTTTATCACATCATTTATAATAATTTCCATTATTAATGAGAGGAGATATGTATTTTTTAATAAAATTAAACGAGATATCTTGAAAAATTTTTAGGTCTTCTCTCATTTTATGCCAATTTGGAAGGGAATGATCTTTTTAGATCTCAGAAAACAAAATTATAATCTTTTTGTTATTTCACCTCCCAAACATATCGTGAAATTTTGATATTTCTATGACAATTACAAATCACATTAAAAAGATAACAATCACATTAATAGTTTCCTTTATTAGTTTTTTATTACAACGTTTGCAATAATTTCTATTATGAATGAGAGGAGATATGTATTTTTTAATAAAATTATATGAGATATCCTGAAATTTTTTTAGGTCTTCTCTTATTTTATGCCACTTTGGAAGGGAGTGATATTTTTAGATCTCACAAAAAATATAATCTTTTTATTATTTCACCTCCCAAACATATCGTGAAATTTTGATATTTCTACGACAATTATTTATCACATTAAAAAGATAACAATCACATTAATAGTTTCCTTTATTAGTTTTTTATCACTACGTTTATTATAATTTCCATTATTAGTGAGAGGAGATATGTGTTTTTTAATAAAATTAAACGAGATATCCTGAAATTTTTGTAGGTCTTCTCTCATTTTATGCCAATTTGGAAGGGAATGATATTTTTAGATCTCACAAAAAAAATTATAATCTTTTTATTATTTCACCTCCCAAACATAGTGTGAAAATTTGATATTTCTACGACAATTACCAATCACATTAAAAAGATAACAATCACATTAATAGTTTCCTTTATTAGTTATTTTTATCACAACGTTTATAATAATTTCCATTATTAATGAGAGGAGATATGTATTTTTAATAAAGTTAAACGAGATATCCTGAAATTTTTTAGGTCTTCTCTCATTTTATGCCAATTTGGAAGAAAATGATCTTTTTAGATCTCAAAAAAAAAATTATAATCTTTTTATTATTTCACCTCCCAAACATATCGTGAAATTTTGATATTTCCACGGCAATTATTTATCACATTAAAAAGATAAAAATCACATTAATAGTTTCCTTTTTTAGTTTTTTTATCACTACGTTTACAATAATTTCCATTATTAGTGAGAGGAGATATGTGTTTTTTAATAAAATTAAACGAGATATCCTGAAATTTTTGTAGGTCTTCTCTCATTTTATGCCAATTTGGAACGGAATGATATTTTTAGATCTCACAAAAAAAATTATAATCTTTTTATTATTTCACCTCCCAAACATATCGTGAAATTTTGATATTTCTACGACAATTATTTTTCACATTAAAAAGATAACAATCACATTAATAGTTTCCTTTATTAGTTTTTTTTATCACAATGTTTATAATAATTTCCATTATTAATGAGAGGAGATATGTATTTTTAATAAAGTTAAACGAGATATCCTGAAATTTTTTAGGTCTTCTCTCATTTTATGGCAATTTGGAAGAAAATGATCTTTTTAGATCTGACAAAAAAAATTATAATCTTTTTATTATTTCACCTCCCAAACATATCGTGAAATTTTGATATTTCTACGACAATTATTTATCACATTAAAAAGATAACAATCACATTAATAGTTTCCTTTATTAGTTTTTTTTATCACAATGTTTATAATAATTTCCATTATTAATGAGAGGAGATATGTATTTTTAATAAAGTTAAACGTGATATCCTGAAATTTTTTAGGTCTTCTCTCATTTTATGGCAATTTAGAAGAAGATGATCTTTTTAGATCTGACAAAAAAAATTATAATCTTTTTATTATTTCACCTCCCAAACATATCGTGAAATTTTGATATTTCTACGACAATTATTTATCACATTAAAAAGATAACAATCACATTAATAGTTTCCTTTATTAGTTTTTTTTATCACAATGTTTATAATAATTTCCATTATTAATGAGAGGAGATATGTATTTTTAATAAAGTTAAACGTGATATCCTGAAATTTTTTAGGTCTTCTCTCATTTTATGGCAATTTAGAAGAAGATGATCTTTTTAGATCTGACAAAAAAAATTATAATCTTTTTATTATTTCACCTCCCAAACATATCGTGAAATTTTGATATTTCTACGACAATTATTTATCACATTAAAAAGATAACAATCACATTAATAGTTTCCTTTATTAGTTTTTTATCACTACGTTTATAATAATTTCCATTATTAGTAAGAGGAGATATGTGTTTTTTAATAAAATTAAACGAGATATCCTGAAATTTTTGTAGGTCTTCTCTCATTTTATGCCAATTTGGAAGGGAATGATATTTTTAGATCTCACAAAAAAAATTATAATCTTTTTATTATTTCACCTCCCAAACATAGCGTGAAAATTTGATATTTCTACGACAATTACCAATCACATTAAAAAGATAACAATCACATTAATAGTTTTCTTTATTAGTTATTTTTATCACAACGTTTATAATAATTTCCATTATTAATGAGAGGAGATATGTATTTTTAATAAAGTTAAACGTGATATCCTGAAATTTTTTAGGTCTCCTCTCACTTTATGGCAATTTGGAAGAAGATGATCTTTTTAGATCTGACAAAAAAAAATTATGATCTTTTTATTATTTCACCTCCCAAACATATCGTGAAATTTTGATATTTCTACGACAATTATTTATCACATTAAAAATATAACAATCACATTAATAGTTTCCTTTATTAGTTTTTTATCACAACGTTTGCAATAATTTCCATTATTAATTTGAGGAGATGTGTTTTTTAATAAAATTAAATGAGATATCCTGAAATTTTTTTAGGTCTTCTCTCATTCTAAGCCAATTTGGAAGGGAATGATATTCTTAGACCTCACAAAAAAAATTATAAGCTTTTTATTATTTCACCTCCCAAACATATCATGAAATTTTGATATTTCTATGACAATTACCAATCACATTAAAAACATAACATTCACACTGATAGTTTCCTTTATTAATTTTTTTTATCACAACGTTTATAATAATTTCCATTATTAATGAGAGGAGATATGTATTTTTAATAAAATTAAATGAGATATCTTGAAATTTTTTTAGGTCTTCTGTCATTTAATTCCAATTTGGAAGGGAATGATATTTTTAGATGTCACAAAAAAAATTATAATCTTTTTATTATTTCACCTCCCAAACATATCGTCAAATTTTGATATTTCTACAACAATTACCAATCACATTAAAAAGATAACAATCACACTAATAGTTTCCTTTAATAGTTTTTTTATCACAACATTTATAATAATTTCCATTATTAATGAGAGGAGATATGTATTTTTAATAAAATTAAACGAGATATCTCGAAATTTTTTTAGGTCTTCTCTCATTTTATGCCTATTTGGAAGAAAATGATCTTTTTAGATCTCACAATAAAAATTATAATCTTTTTATTATTCCACCTCCCAAACATATCGTGAAATTTTGATATTTCTACGACAATTATTTATCACATTAAAAAGATAACAATGACATTAATAGTTTCCTTTAATAATTTTTTTTATCACAACGTTTATAATATTTTTCATTATTAATGAGAGGAGATATGTATTTTTAATAAAATTAAACAAGATATCCTGAAATTTTTTTATTTCTTCTCTCATTTTATGGCAAGGTGGAAGGGAATAATCTTTTTAGATCTCACAAAAAAAATTTATAATCTTTTTATTATTTCACCTCCCAAACATTTCGTAAAATTTTGATATTTCTATGACAATTACCAATCATAGTAAAAAGATAACAATCACATTAATAGTTTCCTTTATTAGTTTTTTATCACTACGTTTATAATAATTTCCATTATTAGTGAGAGGAGATATGTATTTTTTAATAAAATTAAACGAGATATCCTGAAATTTTTTTAGGTCTTCTCTCATTTTATGCCAATTTGGAAGGCAATGATATTTTTAGATCTCACAAAAAAAATTATAATCTTTTTATTATTTCACCTTCCAAACATAGCGTGAAAATTTGATATTTCTACGACAATTACCAATCACATTAAAAAGATAACAATCACATTAATAGTTTCTTTTATTAGTTTTTTTATCACAACGTTTATAATAATTTCCATTATTAATGAGAGGAGATATGTATTTTTAATAAAGTTAAACGAGATATCCTGAAATTTTTTAGGTCTTCTCTCATTTTCTGCCAATTTGGAAGAAAATGGTCTTTTTAGATCTCACAAAAAAAATTATAATCTTTTTATTATTTCACCTCCCAAACATATCGTGAAATTTTGATATTTCTACGACAATTATTTATCACATTAAAAAGATAACAATCACATTAATTGTTTCCTTTATTAGTTTTTTTATCACAACGTTTATAATAATTTTCATTATTAATGAGAGGAGATATGTATTTTTAATAAAATTAAATGAGATATCCTGAAATTTTTTATGTCTTCTCTCATTTTATGGCAAGTTGGAAGGGAATGATCTTTTTACATCTCACAAAAAAAAATTTATAAACTTTTTATTATTTCACCTCCCAAACATATCATGAAATTTTGATATTTCTATGACAATCACCAATCACATTAAAAAGATAACAATCACATTAATAGTTTCCTTTATTAGTTTTTTATCACTACGTTTATAATAATTTCCATTATTAATGAGAGGAGATATGTATTTTTTAATAAAATTAAACGAGATATCCTGAAATTTTTTTAGGACTTCTCTCATTTTATGCCAATTTGGAAGGGAATGATCTCTTTAGATCTCACAAAAAAAACTATAGTCTTTTTATTATTTCACTTCCCAAACATATCGTGAAATTTTGATATTTCTATGACAATTATTTATCACATTAAAAAGATAACAATCACATTAATTGTTTCCTTTATTAGTTTTTTATCACAACGTTTGCAATAATTTCCATTATGAATGAGAGGAGATATGTATTTTTTAATCAAATTAAATGACATATCCTGAAATTTTTTTAAGTCTTCTCTCATTTTATGCCAATTTGGAAGGGAATGATATTTTTAGATCTCACAAAAAAATATTTTAATCTTTTTATTATTTCACCTCCCAAACATATCGTGAAATTTTGATATTTCTACGACAATTACCAATCACATTAAGAAGATAACAATCACACTAATAGTTTCCTTTGTTAGTTTTTTTAATCACAACATTTATATTAATTTCCATTATTAATGAAAGGAGATATGTATTTTTAATAAAATTAAACGAGATATCCTGAAATGTTTTTAGGTCTTCTCTCATTTTATGCCAATTTGGAAGGGAATGATCTTTTTAGATCTCACAAAAAAAATTATAATCTTTTTATTATTTTACCTCCCAAACATATCGTGAAATTTTGATATTTCTATGACAATTACCAATCACATTAAAAAGATAACATTCACATTAGTAGTTTCCTTTATTAGTTTTTTATCACAATGTTTGCAATAATTTCCATTATGAATGAGAGGAGATATGCATTTTTTAATAAAATTAAATGACATATGCTGAAATTTTTTTAGGTCTTCTCTCATTTTATGCCAATTTGGAAGGGAATGATATTTTTAGATCTCACAAAAAAAAATTATAATCTTTTTATTATTTCACCTCCCAAACATATCGTGAAATTTTGATATTTCTACGACAATTACCAATCACATTAAAAAGATAACAATCACACTAATAGTTTCCTTTATTAGTTTTTTTTTATCACAACTTTTATAATAATTTCCATTATTAATGAAAGGAGATATGTATTTTTAATAAAATTAAACGAGATATCCTGAAATGTTTTTAGGTCTTCTCTCATTTTATGCCAATTTGGAAGGGAATGATCTTTTTAGATCTCACAAAAAATTATAATCTTTTTAATATTTCACCTTCCAAACATATCGTGAAATTTTGATATTTCTACGACAATTATTCATCACATTAAAAAGATAACAACCACATTGATAGTTTCCTTTATTAGTGTTTTTTTTATCACAACGTTTATAATAATTTCCATTATTAATGAGAGGAGATATGTATTTTTAATAAAATTAAACGAGATATCCTGAAATTTTTTTATGTCTTCTCTCATTTTATGGCAAGTTGGAAGGGAATGATCTTTTAGATCTCAAAAAAAAATTATAATCTTTTTATTATTTCACCTCCCAAATGTAACACCCCAAGGGGTGTGTACCTTTTTCCTATTTATATTACTAAATATTGACAATTTAGAATATAAGGATATCAAAGTTTACTATGCGGAAAATAAAACTTAAAACATATCTAATACAAAGCTTTTGGCACTTATGTGCCATACAAAACACAACCTCAAGGGTACTTGAATATAAACTAACTCCCATACAATGGGAGATACAACTCTATAATTATCTTCATCCCAACAAGCAATTCCATGCTCCAATCTCCTTGCATGAGGCATCCACCTGCTAAACCTGAAAAAAACATGAAACTAAAAAGGATGAGACATAATGTCTCAGTGAGTGCTCTAAGGACTCTAGGTTGACTTTCTATTCTAGAGATCCTTTTCTTAACTCTCATGGCTTCTCATTTCTTTTCTTGACACTCATACTCACAACTATAATCTCAACATCTCTTCCTTTATCCCCAAACTAGACAAATCTTTACATATACATAAGCAGATTCCAATCAAGGAAAAGGAAAGAAACTAAACTTTATATACTTCAAAAATATTGTATATAATAACTATAAATCTATAAAAAGATATAGATTTATATTAAGTCATTTCATATATATACATCAATAAGACACCAATAGCCAACAACGTCAAATACAATCACCATAATATGTCAACCATCATAAATCACATTTAAACATCATCAATCCAAAAGTCTCATAATAAATCAATCATCACCAACCATCATCACAACTGACGTACACCAGAAGCCAATAGGCAACCTCAAACATCAAACATTGACTCTACTCCATGGAGTTTCGACACCATACGAGCGATCCCTCAAAGGCCCCATCCCCTACCATAGTCACTCCTTTGACCATTCAGGGAGTCCCTTGAGTTGATCCTACGGAGGAAGTGTGGTTTTAATCGAATATAGACAAGTGTGGGTATTGGCTTACCTCTGTAAGGTTTGCAAAACCTTACATCTATAGGAATTCGCCCACTTGGCTATTCTATAAGCCCACCGTTAGCCACCACGAAAACCTCCGGCACTAGGTTGAGAGCCTACCTAGCACCCTCAACTTACGTGCCTACTCATATGCTTGTGCACCAATTGTGCACACCTACACACCAATTGTGCAAATACAACATTTGGAATGTTTCGGTGCACCAACTATGTGCACCCACCGTATTCCAACATCTAAACATATTTGGAGTCCCTTATAGTCTGAGATACGGCACCTCCGTACCTACTGTAACCCCCTTTTTTTTTTATAAAACATAATTTAACTATTTAATTCATTTTATATATTTATTTCAAAGTTCTGATACGATCTCTTACAATCCAAAATATGTTCTGTAATTTACATCATTAAAATTTATATAAACACTGCTACAAAATAATTCTAACTACTACAAATTATTGTCTACCCAAAATAGTCCCATCCTATATGCTCTGGAATTTCTGCATCTTCATCATATAACTATATCTTCAAGCACCTGCAATTCACACTCCCCTAGAATCTGGGGACAGCATTACAGGATCAGGCATTTAATTTCTCATAGAATTAAAACAATTTCAAACAAATACATATCATAACAAATTAATTAGTTACACACATAATTAAATGCAGTATGATTTATGCAATGCAGTTTTTGACTCAAATTCGTTTTGACCCTGCTCCATGGAGACTTCCCCTTTGAGTGTTTAGTAAGAAACTGGCCTACCATTACGATCTGTAATTCAGCTATCAGCCCCTACTAAACGCGAATAAACTAAACAGAATTAGGAGGTCAGGATACCCGGAAGGCCACCACGGCAGCATCTCTGTCCAGATTACAGCCACATGTGGAATTGCCAATATCCCTCACCCCACAGACTATATAATCACAGACTATACAGTCCTGTCTAACTTATTCTGCTCACCCCAAAGATTCAATTCTCAAATCATATTCATTTCACATGACTACCACAGTCTCGGTTAGTCAACAAAATCATTTCTCATAGATCAACTCAATTCTCATGACTACCGCAGTCTCGGTTAGTCAACATAATTCTTTCTCAATCATTTTCATTTCACATGACTACCGCAGTCCCGGTTAGTCAACATAATTCTTTCTTTTCTTTCTTTTCTTTTCTTTTCTTTCTTTTCTTTTCTTTTCTTTTCTTTCTTTTCATGGCCACCGAAATCCCGGTTAGCCAACATCAATTATTTTTCACTTGAATCTTTATAAATCCCCCAAAAAGACTCATGCAACGAATTATGTTCATGATCACAATTAAATAAATAATTTGTACACATTAATATACAAGAATACAAAAATTAAGCAATTTACCTTATAACATTAGTATTTTAATAATTTCCGAAAATGCCCTCAATCTTTTTCCAAAATACCCAATGTGTCCCTACATGTAAAATGACCATTTTGCCCTTGGTTTTATAAAAATTTCCACATAATATCCCTTGCATTTTAGGGCTGGCCGAATGGTCTACAAGCCATTCTCAACAATTCTTCCAAAGCTACAAACTCCAATTCCAACCAAAATTCAATCAAATCACAATTTCAATCAAAATTCAACAAACCAAATTTCAACCATTACAACACCTTAAAAATTCAATCAAACATCATTCCAATCCATGAATTGCAATCACAAGCATCAAAAACACAAAACCCCTAAATCAATTTCAAGTTTTCATGATTCTAGTTCAAATTTTTAATCTAAGCCTACAACATGTTTTCTTCTAATTCCAAGGGTTCTAATTGAAATTAAATGCCTAGATCCTTACCTTAAACTCTTTAATTGAAGAAAAAGCCTTGAATTCCTTTCTCCCTCACTCCTTGGTCTTGTAGGAATTTTTGAGATTTTATCCAATTCTTTCTCTACTAGCCGAATAAGCTTTGTGTTTTGGAAGTTTGGATGGTTTGGTTTCTTAATTTGGGATGAGATGATGAAGTTAAGATGAAATGAAGTCAAGAGCTGCAGCTGCTGGGTAAGGAAGCTCACGGTTCTGTTTTGGAGAGAAAAATAGCTTTTGTGACTTTTTGCCTTTTTTCTTAAGTTATTTGCTTCATTAAACCAAGAATTAACCAAATTGGATGTTTCCTTCACATCCAGCAGCTCCTGCACGTCCAGCAGCCCCTATTGGCCAAGGGAGATCAGTTCTCCAAGCTTCCCCATCCACTTGGACAGCCAAAGGAGTGCAGCAAGTGACTTGCCTTCCAAAAGGTCAAAAGTCAACATTTGTAGGTAATTTAATGGAATTTTCTAGAATAATTTAGGGCTGTTAATTATCTTACAAACTAATTAGAATTTGAAGAAAATAACACCACCATTGGATTCCTCACTATCAAAAACCTTGGGGTAGTGTCTTACTTATCTCTTAATCCAAGCCTAATTAGCTTAATTTAGTGATCTTAGAAAAGCCTAAGTTGTCACTTTTTGATTGGTTAAGGTTCTAAATTAAATTTTTCTTGGTTAAACATTTTTAATAATTATTTTAAGTATATTACAATTATTAGATAATTCTATAGATATCCTATGAATTTTCTCTAAATTTTCTGTCTTAAAATTTTACCGTAATAATTTCTCAAAGTTCTAACTTTCAGAAAATCCTAACAATTCTGAATAAGCATTTTAATTCTTTATCTGTATATATTTTTAATCTATATTCTATTACCTTTCTTTTAAGTTATAAATGAGTTCAAAATTCTATACTTGAAAATTTACCCTGGACAGCTGTCTGACATAGCAGTCCAGTCAACTATCAATTTCAGCAAAAACGAAGACATTTAGAAATTCAGAAAAATCTTCTGAGTAGAACTGTATTAATTTCATTAAGAAAATATGTTCATAGAGTTTTATAAAATACAGTGCATAAGTGTTCATAATGTACATATATAAATGCGTACAAATAGTAAAATGAGGATGTTACAATTCTCCCCTACTAATAAAAATTTCGTCCTCGAAATTTCTAATACAAATATATAACCTACAACTATACAACAAAATAACTATACAAACAAATGAGGATATGTTTCTTTTTTTTTTTCCTCTAACTCCCATGTAGCATCACCTCTGATATCATCCCAAATAACCTTAACTAGAGAAATTTCTTTACCTCTCAGGTACTTAATCCTTCTGTCCTCAATCTTAATAGGCTTTGTTTCAAATGTTAGGTTTTCCTTTCTCTTCTAATGTACAGGCTCTTAAGAGATCTTCTAATGTCCGAATAGTCCTTTCTGTTTGACCATCAATCTTAGGGTGTTATACTAAACTAAGATATAATTTTACTTCTTAAAGCGTTCTGAAAATCTTTCCAAAAATTTAAAAACAAAGCTAGGGTCTTTATTAGACTCTATACTAGTAGGTACTCCAGATAATCTAATTATTTCCTTTAAGTATAATTAAGCTAATTTTTCTAAAGAATACCTAATATTTATTGAAAGCAAAATGTACTAATTTAGTTAATCTATCTACAATTACTCAAATGGTATCAAAATTCCTATGTGTTCTAGGTAATCCTACCACAAAATCTATTGATATACTATTCCGTTTCCATATAGGTATCTCTAAAGGATGTAACAGATCAAAGGGTTTCTGATATTCAATCTTTGCTTTCTAACATGTTAAACATCTAGCCACATATTCTGCTACATCTCTCTTCATCCTAGACCACCAAAACATTCCCTTTAAATCTTTATATATTTTTGTTGTTCTAGGATGAATACTACGTTTACTTTTGTGTCCTTCCTCCAAAATTAATTCCTTAAATTCTTGATTATTAGGTACACAAATTCTATTAAGGGTTCAGCTATCTTAGAAAATCCTTCAATCAATCTTCTATAATTTCCATCAAATCTTAAGAACTACTAATCTCAGTTACTGTCTTAGGCCTTTCCCATTCTAAAACTGCTTCTACCTTAGAAAAATCTACACTTAGTTCATCTTTAGAAATTAAATGTCCTAAAATTTTCACTTCCTCCAACCAAAATTCACACTTAGACAATTTAGCATATAATTTTCTATCTTTTAAAATTTCTAATATTATTCTAAGATGATTTTCATGTTCTTCTTTATTTTTAGAATATATTAATATATCATCTGTAAATACTACTACAAAATGATCTAAGTATGGTCCAAACACCCTATTCATATAATCCAACACTGCTGGGCCATTAGTCACTCCAAATGGCATCACTTGATATTCATAATGTCCATATCTAGTCCTAAAAGCAGTCTTGGGTATATCCTCCTTTTTACTGTAATTTATTGGTACCCAGACCTTAAATCTATTTTAGAGAAAATTGTTGCTCCTCTAAGTTGGTCCATTAAATCATCTATTCTAGGTAAAGGATATTTATTCTTTATAGTTACTTTATTTAATTGTCTATAATCTATACATAACTTAGATCCTCCATCTTTCTTTTTAACTAATAATACTGAGGCTCACCATAGGGACACACTAGGCCTTACAAACTGTTTTTCTAATAATTCTTCCAATTGTTTCTTTAACTCGATTAATTTCAATAATGACATTCTATATGGTTGCATAGAAATTGGTCTAGTACCAGGCATCAAATCTATACTAAATTCTATTCTCTTTCAGGACGCAAACCAGAAACATCATCAGGAAAATTTCAGGATATTCATTTACAACTAGCACAGAGTCTATTTCAATTTTATCTCCTTAGTTCCAAGAGATGATAACATGTATTTTTGAATTTCACTTTTAAATGATATTTCCTTAGGTTGGATAGGCTTAAGTCTAGAAACATCAAGTTTAGGAAAAATTAAAGTTTTAGAAACACAATCTATTAGAATACGGTTGGCTGCTAACCAATCCATTCCTAATATCACATCAAGGTCAGTTAAAGGCAAACAAATCAAGTTCACAACAAATGATCTATCTCTGATGGTTATCACATAATGCAAACATATTTTAGAGGTTAGGATTGGGTTAGATGTAGGCACAGAAACAAGCAAGGTATAGGGCATGTTAAACATGATTAACATCCTCAAATTACTCCAATTCACTACTACCAATTTATTTATTTATTTATTTATTTATTTTACTTGGGTTCAATATCCAACATCAAGACACACACCCTTAGGCCTTCCAATCACTTACTCTTTCAACTAAAAATATTCTTAGGACAACTTCTACTAACTTAGTATTTGGGTCCTATTCTACTTTCTTAATCAAGGTTTGACCAACAAGAATTCTCATATATATATACCTACCAACTAAGACCTACAACATGGATCCTTGATAACCTCAATTATACAAGTCTTAAATCATCACTTACACCATGGGAATGTAATTAAACATATTAAACCCGCAGGCTAATTTACTGCACCAGAAAAATGCACTATTTTGGTTCTAATTCATGTCTAAAACACAAAATTTCAAGTCCTAATAGTTAAGATATCAATCCTGTGACAAATTTATACTAAGATACACTGTTTCAGCCTTCAAAACACATGAAAACATCCATTAGAACAATATGGCAATAACCATACTTTCAACATCTCATTATATTCCACACATCAAGGTACCTTCAAAACTTTGTTTTCTTTCTTTTATCAAACTCAACTATTATCCTATAAACTCAAATATTTGGACCTCTATTCTCAACCTTGATCTACGAACTCAGGTCTTTAGATCTCCTTTCTCAACTAACTCAAGATTATAAGTCTTAAATTCACAATATAAGTAACATGGAAAATAACCCAACTTGAACAATATTAAAATTTAGCATTAGGAGGGAAAAGTCATCTCGATTGAGTCCTGAGTGTGCACCCTCACAACTCTATCAAGATTTCCTTTCTTCCTTTCTGCCATCCCTTCCTTTCTTAGAATCTCAGCTATACTATTAGTTTCAACTCTAGGATTTATAACTAGCCTTCCTCTTCTCATTTCTACATGTCTTAAAATTTCAGATCTAGTTACTACCCTTTTTCCCATAATATTCTTAACAAACAAAAATTCTAATCAGGGTAACACAGCAAAACACCTAATAGACCCACTACTCGCAAGTCCTAGAGATGCATAACCAGAGCTCTGATACCACTTTTGTAACCCCCTTTTTTTTTTATAAAACATAATTTAACTATTTAATTCATTTTATATATTTATTTCAAAGTTCTGATACGATCTCTTACAATCCAAAATATGTTCTGTAATTTACATCATTAAAATTTATATAAACACTGCTACAAAATAATTCTAACTACTACAAATTATTGTCTACCCAAAATAGTCCCATCCTATATGCTCTGGAATTTCTGCATCTTCATCATATAACTATATCTTCAAGCACCTGCAATTCACACTCCCCTAGAATCTGGGGACAGCATTACAGGATCAGGCATTTAATTTCTCATAGAATTAAAACAATTTCAAACAAATACATATCATAACAAATTAATTAGTTACACACATAATTAAATGCAGTATGATTTATGCAATGCAGTTTTTGACTCAAATTCGTTTTGACCCTGCTCCATGGAGACTTCCCCTTTGAGTGTTTAGTAAGAAACTGGCCTACCATTACGATCTGTAATTCAGCTATCAGCCCCTACTAAACGCGAATAAACTAAACAGAATTAGGAGGTCAGGATACCCGGAAGGCCACCACGGCAGCATCTCTGTCCAGATTACAGCCACATGTGGAATTGCCAATATCCCTCACCCCACAGACTATATAATCACAGACTATACAGTCCTGTCTAACTTATTCTGCTCACCCCAAAGATTCAATTCTCAAATCATATTCATTTCACATGACTACCACAGTCTCGGTTAGTCAACAAAATCATTTCTCATAGATCAACTCAATTCTCATGACTACCGCAGTCTCGGTTAGTCAACATAATTCTTTCTCAATCATTTTCATTTCACATGACTACCGCAGTCCCGGTTAGTCAACATAATTCTTTCTTTTCTTTCTTTTCTTTTCTTTTCTTTCTTTTCTTTTCTTTTCTTTTCTTTCTTTTCATGGCCACCGAAATCCCGGTTAGCCAACATCAATTATTTTTCACTTGAATCTTTATAAATCCCCCAAAAAGACTCATGCAACGAATTATGTTCATGATCACAATTAAATAAATAATTTGTACACATTAATATACAAGAATACAAAAATTAAGCAATTTACCTTATAACATTAGTATTTTAATAATTTCCGAAAATGCCCTCAATCTTTTTCCAAAATACCCAATGTGTCCCTACATGTAAAATGACCATTTTGCCCTTGGTTTTATAAAAATTTCCACATAATATCCCTTGCATTTTAGGGCTGGCCGAATGGTCTACAAGCCATTCTCAACAATTCTTCCAAAGCTACAAACTCCAATTCCAACCAAAATTCAATCAAATCACAATTTCAATCAAAATTCAACAAACCAAATTTCAACCATTACAACACCTTAAAAATTCAATCAAACATCATTCCAATCCATGAATTGCAATCACAAGCATCAAAAACACAAAACCCCTAAATCAATTTCAAGTTTTCATGATTCTAGTTCAAATTTTTAATCTAAGCCTACAACATGTTTTCTTCTAATTCCAAGGGTTCTAATTGAAATTAAATGCCTAGATCCTTACCTTAAACTCTTTAATTGAAGAAAAAGCCTTGAATTCCTTTCTCCCTCACTCCTTGGTCTTGTAGGAATTTTTGAGATTTTATCCAATTCTTTCTCTACTAGCCGAATAAGCTTTGTGTTTTGGAAGTTTGGATGGTTTGGTTTCTTAATTTGGGATGAGATGATGAAGTTAAGATGAAATGAAGTCAAGAGCTGCAGCTGCTGGGTAAGGAAGCTCACGGTTCTGTTTTGGAGAGAAAAATAGCTTTTGTGACTTTTTGCCTTTTTTCTTAAGTTATTTGCTTCATTAAACCAAGAATTAACCAAATTGGATGTTTCCTTCACATCCAGCAGCTCCTGCACGTCCAGCAGCCCCTATTGGCCAAGGGAGATCAGTTCTCCAAGCTTCCCCATCCACTTGGACAGCCAAAGGAGTGCAGCAAGTGACTTGCCTTCCAAAAGGTCAAAAGTCAACATTTGTAGGTAATTTAATGGAATTTTCTAGAATAATTTAGGGCTGTTAATTATCTTACAAACTAATTAGAATTTGAAGAAAATAACACCACCATTGGATTCCTCACTATCAAAAACCTTGGGGTAGTGTCTTACTTATCTCTTAATCCAAGCCTAATTAGCTTAATTTAGTGATCTTAGAAAAGCCTAAGTTGTCACTTTTTGATTGGTTAAGGTTCTAAATTAAATTTTTCTTGGTTAAACATTTTTAATAATTATTTTAAGTATATTACAATTATTAGATAATTCTATAGATATCCTATGAATTTTCTCTAAATTTTCTGTCTTAAAATTTTACCGTAATAATTTCTCAAAGTTCTAACTTTCAGAAAATCCTAACAATTCTGAATAAGCATTTTAATTCTTTATCTGTATATATTTTTAATCTATATTCTATTACCTTTCTTTTAAGTTATAAATGAGTTCAAAATTCTATACTTGAAAATTTACCCTGGACAGCTGTCTGACATAGCAGTCCAGTCAACTATCAATTTCAGCAAAAACGAAGACATTTAGAAATTCAGAAAAATCTTCTGAGTAGAACTGTATTAATTTCATTAAGAAAATATGTTCATAGAGTTTTATAAAATACAGTGCATAAGTGTTCATAATGTACATATATAAATGCGTACAAATAGTAAAATGAGGATGTTACACCTACCATCTCCAATGGCCTGACTTAAGGGTCCAAATATATCTCAGCAACATCAACAATCCTCAACACGACAACAACCCATCCCCTATACACTAAAAGAGTCACTAAACCTCTTGGGAAGTAGTTCTCAACACTCCAACACGCCATTCGGAGTCAAAACATAGGGGTGGTACTTGGGAAGATATCCAACTAGGCGAGACCCCCAGGTCGCTTTAGTGGGCCGGAGTTCTGGCGTGAAACTCACCCTCCCAAGTATACCATTTTTCTATAAAAGTCTTCCCAAAGGTCATAGCTAACTCATTTCTAACATATAGGGATGGTTCCAACACATAGTTCACAAACATCATCATCATCATCTTTTCAAAATCATACTCATTAATATTTCATTTCAAAATTCTTAAAACATCATAATCTTCTCAATGTTATATTCAACAAATAACAATTACATTTCTTCATGTACAAATAATATACTTCAGCTTATCATAATATTTATAATTCAACCTATCATTTATCCATCTCACAACATCATCATCAACAATTCATATTCATCCCAATAATAATACCTCTACCTCATCAAAATATAATTATTACAACAATAATGTAACTCCTTTGCCATAATATAAAGATTATGATTTTTTTTTGGTGAGATCTGAAAAGATCATTCCCTTCCAAATTGGCATAAAATGAGAGAAGACCTAAAAAAAGTTCAGGATATCTCGTTTAATTTTGTTAAAAATACGTATCTCCTCTCATTAATAATGGAAATTATTATAAACGTTGTGATAAAAAAAACTAATAAAGGAAACTATTAATTTGATTGTTGTCATTTTAATGTGATTGGCAATTGTCGTAGAAATATCAAAATTTCACAATATGTTTCGGAGGTGAAATAATAAAAAAGATTATGATTTTTTTGTGGTGAGATCTGAAAAGATCATTCCTTCCAAATTGGCATAAAATGAGAGAAGACCTAAAAAAAGTTCAGGATATCTCATTTAATTTTGTTAAAAACACGTATCTCCTCTCATTAATAATCGAAATTATTATAAACATTGTGATAAAAAAAACTACTAAAGGAAACTATTAATGTGATTGTTGTCGTTTTAATGTGATTGGTAACTGTCGTAGAAACATCAAAATTTCACGATATGTTTGGGAGGTGAAATAATAAAAAGATTTTGATTTTTTTGTGGTGAGATCTGAAAAGATCATTCCCTTCCAAATTGGCATAAAATGAGAGAAGACCTAAAAAAATTTCAGGATATCTCGTTTAATTTTGTCAAAAATACGTATCTCCTCTCATTAATAAAGGAAATTATTATAAACGTTGTGATAAAAAAACTAATAAAGGAAACTATTAATGTGATTGTTGTCGTTTTAATGTGATTGGTAATTGTCATAGAAACATCAAAATTTTACGATATGTTTGGGAGGTGAAATGATAAAAAGATTATGATTTTTTTCGATTGAGGTCTGAAAAGATCATTCCCTTCCAAATTGGCATAAAATCAGAGAGGACCTAAAAAAAGTTCAGGATATCTCGTTTAATTTTGTTAAAAATATGTATCTCCTCGCATTAATAATGGAAACTATTATAAACGTTGTGATAAAAAAAACTAATAAAGGAAACTATTAATGTGATTTTTGTCATTTTAATGTGATTGGTAATTGTCGTAGAAACATCAAAATTTCACGATATGTTTGGGAGGTGAAATAATAAAAAGATTTTGATTTTTTTCTGGTGAGATCTGAAAAGATCATTCCCTTCCAAATTGGCAAAAAATGAGAGAAGACCTAAAAAAAGTTCAGGATATCTCATTTAATTTTGTTAAAAATACGTATCTCCTCTCATTAATAATTGAAACTATTATAAACGCCATGATAAAAAAAACTAATAAAGGAAACTATTAATGTGATTGTTGTTGTTTTAATGTGATTGGTAATTGTCAAAGAAACATCAAAATTTCACGATATGTTTGGGAGGTGAAATAATAAAAAGATTTTGATATTTTTCTGGTGAGATCTAAAAAGATCATTCCCTTCCAAATTGGCATAAAATGAGAGAAGACCTAAAAAAATTTCAGGATATCTCGTTTAATTTTGTCAAAAATACGTATCTCCTCTCATTAATAAAGGAAATTATTATAAACGTTGTGATAAAAAAACTAATAAAGGAAACTATTAATGTGATTGTTGTCGTTTTAATGTGATTGGTAATTGTTATAGAAACATCAAAATTTTACGATATGTTTGGGAGGTGAAATGATAAAAAGATTATGATTTTTTTCGATTGAGGTCTGAAAAGATCATTCCCTTCCAAATTGGCATAAAATCAGAGAGGACCTAAAAAAAGTTCAGGATATCTCGTTTAATTTTGTTAAAAATATGTATCTCCTCGCATTAATAATGGAAACTATTATAAACGTTGTGATAAAAAAAACTAATAAAGGAAACTATTAATTTGATTGTTGTCATTTTAATGTGATTGGCAATTGTCGTAGAAATATCAAAATTTCACAATATGTTTCGGAGGTGAAATAATAAAAAAGATTATGATTTTTTTGTGGTGAGATCTGAAAAGATCATTCCTTCCAAATTGGCATAAAATGAGAGAAGACCTAAAAAAAGTTCAGGATATCTCATTTAATTTTGTTAAAAACACGTATCTCCTCTCATTAATAATCGAAATTATTATAAACATTGTGATAAAAAAAACTACTAAAGGAAACTATTAATGTGATTGTTGTCGTTTTAATGTGATTGGTAACTGTCGTAGAAACATCAAAATTTCACGATATGTTTGGGAGGTGAAATAATAAAAAGATTTTGATTTTTTTGTGGTGAGATCTGAAAAGATCATTCCCTTCCAAATTGGCATAAAATGAGAGAAGACCCAAAAAAATTTCAGGATATCTCGTTTAATTTTGTCAAAAATACGTATCTCCTCTCATTAATAAAGGAAATTATTATAAACGTTGTGATAAAAAAACTAATAAAGGAAACTATTAATGTGATTGTTGTCGTTTTAATGTGATTGGTAATTGTCATAGAAACATCAAAATTTTACGATATGTTTGGGAGGTTAAATGATAAAAAGATTATGATTTTTTTCGATTGAGGTCTGAAAAGATCATTCCCTTCCAAATTGGCATAAAATCAGAGAGGACCTAAAAAAAGTTCAGGATATCTCGTTTAATTTTGTTAAAAATATGTATCTCCTCGCATTAATAATGGAAACTATTATAAACGTTGTGATAAAAAAAACTAATAAAGGAAACTATTAATGTGATTGTTGTCATTTTAATGTGATTGGTAATTGTCGTAGAAACATCAAAATTTCACGATATGTTTGGGAGGTGAAATAATAAAAAGATTTTGATTTTTTTCTGGTGAGATCTGAAAAGATCATTCCCTTCCAAATTGGCATAAAATGAGAGAAGACCTAAAAAAAGTTCAGGATATCTCATTTAATTTTGTTAAAAATACGTATCTCCTCTCATTAATAATTGAAACTATTATAAACGCCATGATAAAAAAAACTAATAAAGGAAACTATTAATGTGATTGTTGTTGTTTTAATGTGATTGGTAATTGTCAAAGAAACATCAAAATTTCACGATATGTTTGGGAGGTGAAATAATAAAAAGATTTTGATATTTTTCTGGTGAGATCTAAAAAGATCATTCCCTTCCAAATTGGAATAAAATGAGAGAAGACCTAAAAAAATTTCAGGATATCTCGTTTAATTTTGTTAAAAATACGTCTCTCCTCTCATTAATAATGGAAACTATTATAAACGCCATGATAAAAAAAACTAATACAGGAAACTATTAATGTGATTGTTGTTGTTTTAATGTGATTGGTAATTGTCGAAGAAACATCAAAATTTCACGATATGTTTGGGAGGTGAAATAATAAAAAGATTTTGATATTTTTCTGGTGAGATCTGAAAAGATCATTCCCTTCCAAATTGGCATAAAATGAGAGAAGACCTAAAAAAATTTCAGGATATCTCGTTTAATTTTGTTAAAAATACGTCTCTCCTATCATTAATAATTGAAACTATTATAAACGTCGTGATATAAAAAACTAATAAGGGAAACTATTAATGTGATAGTTGTCATTTTAATGTGATTGGTAATTGTCGTAGAAACATCAAAATTTCATGATATGTTTGGGAGATGAAATAATAAAAAGATTATGATATTTTTCTGGTGAGATCTGAAAAGATCATTGCCTTCCAAATTGGCATAAAATGAGAGAAGACCTAAAAAAATTTCAGGATATCTGGTTTAATTTTGTTAAAAATTCGTATCTCCTCTCATTAATAATTGAAACTATTATAAACGTCGTGATAAAAAAAACTAATAAAGGAAACTATTAATGTGATTGTTGTCGTTTTAATGTGATTGGTAATTGTCGTAGAAACATCAAAATTTCACGATATGTTTGGGAGATGAAATAATAAAAAGATTATGATATTTTTCTGGTGAGATCTGAAAAGATCATTCCCTTCCAAATTGGCATAAAATGAGAGAAGACCTAAAAAAATTTCAGGATATCTGGTTTAATTTTGTTAAAAATACGTATCTCCTCTCATTAATAATTGAAACTATTATAAACGTCGTGATAAGAAAAACTAATACAGGAAACTATTAATGTGATTGTTGTCGTTTTAATGTGATTGGTAATTGTCGTAGAAACATCAAAATTTCACGATATGTTTGGGAGATGAAATAATAAAAAGATTTTGATATTTTTCTGGTGAGATCTGAAAAGATCATTCCCTTCCATATTGGCATAAAATGAGAGAAGACCTAAAAAAAGTTCAGGATGTCTCGTTTAATTTTGTTAAAAATACGTATCTCCTCTCATTAATAATTGAAACTATTATAAACGTCGTGATAAAAAAAACTAATACAGGAAACTATTAATGTGATTGTTGTCATTTTAATGTGATTGGTAATTGTCGTAGAAACATCAAAATATCACGATATGTTTCGGAGATGAAATAATAAAAAGATTTTGATATTTTTCTGGTGAGATCTGAAAAGATCATTCCCTTCCAAATTGGCATAAAATGAGAGAAGACCTAAAAAAAGTTCAGGATATCTCGTTTAGTTTTGTTAAAAATACGTATCTCCTCTCATTAATAATTGAAACTATTACAAACGTCGTGATAAAAAAAACTAATAAAGGAAACTATTAATGTGAATTTTGTCGTTTTAATGTGATTGGTAATTGTCGTAGAAACATCAAAATTTCACGATATGTTTGGGAGATGAAATATTAAAAAGATTATGATATTTTTCTGGTGAGATCTCAAAAGATCATTCCATTCCAAATTGGCATAAAATGAGAGAAGACCTAAAAAAAGTTCAGGATATCTGGTTTAATTTTGTTAAAAATACGTCTCTCCTCTCATTAATAATTGAAACTATTATAAACGTCGTGATAAAAAAAACTAATAAAGGAAACTATTAATGTGATAGTTGTCATTTTAATGTGATTGGTAATTGTCGTAGAAACATCAAAATTTCACGATATGTTTGGGAGATGAAATAATAAAAAGATTATGATATTTTTCTGGCGAGATCTGAAAAGATCATTCCCTTCCAAATTGGCATAAAATGAGAGAAGACCTAAAAAAAGTTCAGGATATCTCGTTTAATTTTGTTAAAAATTCGTATCTCCTCTCATTAATAATTGAAACTATTATAAACGTCGTGATAAAAAAAACTAATAAAGGAAACTATTAATGTGATTGTTGTCGTTTTAATGTGATTGGTAATTGTCGTAGAAACATCAAAATTTCACGATATGTTTGGGAGATGAAATAATAAAAAGATTATGATATTTTTCTGGTGAGATCTGAAAAGATCATTCCCTTCCAAATTGGCATAAAATGAGAGAAGACCTAAAAAAATTTCAGGATATCTGGTTTAATTTTGTTAAAAATACGTATCTCCTCTCATTAATAATTGAAACTATTATAAACGTTGTGATAAGAAAAACTAATACAGGAAACTATTAATGTGATTGTTGTCGTTTTAATGTGATTGGTAATTGTCGTAGAAACATCAAAATTTCACGATATGTTTGGGAGATGAAATATTAAAAAGATTATGATATTTTTCTGGTGAGATCTCAAAAGATCATTCCATTCCAAATTGGCATAAAATGAGAGAAGACCTAAAAAAAGTTCAGGATATCTGGTTTAATTTTGTTAAAAATACGTCTCTCCTCTCATTAATAATTGAAACTATTATAAACGTCGTGATAAAAAAAACTAATAAAGGAAACTATTAATGTGATAGTTGTCATTTTAATGTGATTGGTAATTGTCGTAGAAACATCAAAATTTCACGATATGTTTGGGAGATGAAATAATAAAAAGATTATGATATTTTTCTGGCGAGATCTGAAAAGATCATTCCCTTCCAAATTGGCATAAAATGAGAGAAGACCTAAAAAAAGTTCAGGATATCTCGTTTAATTTTGTTAAAAATTCGTATCTCCTCTCATTAATAATTGAAACTATTATAAACGTCGTGATAAAAAAAACTAATAAAGGAAACTATTAATGTGATTGTTGTCGTTTTAATGTGATTGGTAATTGTGTAACATCCTCATTTTTACTATTTGTATGCATTTATATATGTACATTATGAACACTTATGCAATGTATTTCATAGAACTTTATGAACATATTTTCTTAATGAAATTAATACAGTTCTACTCAGAAGAATTTTCTGAATTTGCAAATGTCTTTGTTTTTACTGAAATTGATAGTTGACTGGACTGCTATGTCAGACAGCTGTCCAGGATAAATTTTCAAGTATAGAATTTTGAACTCATTTATAACTTAAAAGAAAGGTAATAGAATATAGATTAAAAATATATACAGATAAAGAATTAAAATGCTTATTCAGAATTGTTAGGATTTTCTGAAAGTTAGAACTTTGAGAAATTATTACGGTAAAATTTTAAGACAGAAAATTTAGAGAAAATTCATAGGATATCTATAGAATTATCTAATAATTGTAATATACTTAGAATAATTATTAAAAATGTTTAACCAAGAAAAATTTAAATTAGAACCTTAACCAATCAAAAAGTGACAACTTAGGCTTTTCTAATGTCACTAAATTAAGCTAATTAGGCTTGGATTAAGAGATAAGTAAGACACTACCCCAAGGTTTTTGATAGTGAGGAATCCAATGGTGATGTTATTTTCTTCAAATTCTAATCACATTGTAAAATAATCAGCAGCCCTAATTACCTTCTAGAATTTTCTACAAACTTCTTGAAACTTTGACTTTTGGGGTAGGCAAGTGGCAAGTCACCAAGGCAAGCCTCCTTGGCTGTCCAAGTGGCTTGGTGACTGATTTCCCTTGGTCAATAAGGGTGGCTGGACGTGCAGGGGGCTGCTGGAACTGAAGGGAGAATTCAATTTAATTAATTACTTGATTTAAGAAACATTAAACTTAAGAAAAAGGAAAAAGTCACAAAAGCTAACCTTTGCTCAAAACAGAACCGTAAGTTACTCCATAGCAGCTGCAGCTCCTTCCTTTCAATTTCTTCTTAACTTCATCATTTCAACTCAAATTAAGAAACCAAACCATCCAAACTTCACCCTACCTCACATAATTCGGCTAGTAGAGAAAGAAATTGGAGAAAATCTCAAAAATTCCTACAAGACCAAGGAGTGAGGGAGAAAGGAATTCAAGGCTTTTTCTTCAATTAAAGAGTCTAAGGTAAGGATCTAGGCATTTAATTTCAATTAGAACCCTTGGAATTAGAAGAAAACATGTTGTAGGGTTAGATTAAAATTTTGGCCTAGAATCATGAAAACTTGAAATTGATTTAGGGGTTTTGTGTTTTTGATGCTTGTGATTGAAATTCATGGATTGGAATGATGTTTGATTGAATTTTTAAGGTGTTGTAATGGTTGAAATTTGATTTGTTGAATTTTGATTGAAATTGTGATTTGATTGAATTTTGGTTGGAATTGGAGTTTGTTGCTTTGGAAAATATGTTGAGAATGGTAGTGAGACCATTCGGCCAGCCCTAAATGCAAGGGATATTATGTGGAAATTTTTATAAAACCAAGGGCAAAATGGTCATTTTACATGTAGGGACACATTGGGTATTTTGGAAAAAGATTGAGGGCATTTTCGGAAATTATTAAAAATACTAATGTTATAATTTAAATTGCTTAAATTTTTTTATCCTTGTATGTGAATGTGTACAAATTATTTATTTGATTGTGATCATGAAAAAAATTCATTAGCATGAGTCTTTTTGGGGGATTTATAAAAGTATCAAATGAGAAAGAATTATGTTGACTAACCAGGACTGTGGTAGTCATGAGAATTGAGTTGATTTATGAGAAATGACTTTTGTTGACTAACCGGGACTGCGGTAGTCATGTGAAATGAGATTGATTGAGAAATGAATTGTTGACTAACCGAGATTACGGTAGTCATGTGAAATGAGAATGATTGAGAAAGGATTTTTGGGTTGAGTAGAATTTGTTAGACAGGACCGTATAATCTGTGATTATATAGTCTGTGGGGTGAAGGATATTGGCAATTCCACATGTGGCTGGAAACTGGACTGAGTTGCGGTCGTGGTAGCCTTCCGGGTATCCTGATCTCCTAATTCTGTTTAGCTTATTCGCGTTTAGTAGGGGCTGATAGCTGAATTGCAGTACGTAATGGTAGGCCAGTTACTTACTAAACACTCAAAGGGGAAGTCTCCATGGAGCAGGGTCAAAATGAATTTGAGTCAAAAAAAAAAAAAAAACTGCATTGCATAAATCATACTGCATTTAATTATGTGTGTAACTAATTAATTTGTTATGATATGTATTTGTTTGAAATTGTTTTAATTCTATGAGAAATTAAATGCCTGATCCGGTAATGCTGTCCCCAGATTCTAGGGGAGTGTGATTGCAGGTACTTGGAAGATTAATTAGAAGTCACAGATGCAGACATACTCCAGAGCTATAGGAATAGGGGTTTTTGGCTTTAGATACTTTTGTATTAATTAGAAAAAATTTTGTAATAGTATTTTCTGTAAATTTTAATAATGTAAATTATAAAGACAAACTTTAAACTTAATGGAATGTATTTATTTTATTTGTAAATTTTCGTGTTATGGATTTTATATAGAAATTAAGAAGAAAAAAAAAAGGGGGTTACATTAGTGGTATCAGAGCTCTGGTTATGCATCTCTAGGATTTGTGAGTAATTGGTCTGTTATGTAATTTGCTGTGTTACTTTGATTGAAACTGGTTGTTTTATATGAATTGTTTGTTTTGATTGAAATTGGTTGTTTTCTATGAATTGGTTGCTTAGTTGTTTGTTAGGAATATTATAGGAATAAGGGTAGTAACTGGATCAAAGATTATTTTTTTTAGACAGGTAGAGATGTCAGGAAGAGGAAGAGGAAGAGGAAGACCAGCTGCAAATCCCACAGTTGGAAATGATAATATAGCTGAGATGGCCAGAGCCATGAGGGATATGGCTAATGCAGTAACTCAGCAGACTGAGATGTTGGCTAATCAGACACTAGCTCAGCATCCACCTCCACTTGTTGACAGGACCACTTTAACAGATTTTAAGAGGCATGATCCACCTTACTTTAAGGGAGAGTATGATCCAGAGAAAGCTGAAGAGTGGATTCAGAATCTGGAGGATATTTTTGTGGCTATGGAGTGTCCTGATGAGAGAAGGGTAACACATGCAGCCTTTCAGTTACTGAGTGATGCTAAGTTGTGGTGGAAAGCTACTCAGAGGATGTGGGAGAACAGGGGAGAAGTGATCACCTGGGATATCTTCAAGACCTTGTTCCTTGAGAAATATTTTCCAGAGACTGTGAGACAAGCCAAAGAGGAAGAGTTTATTAGTTTGACTCAGGGAAGTATGAGTATTCTTGAATATACTTCTAAATTTGAATCTTTGGCCAAATATTCTAAATACTTGCAGATCACTGGAAATGAAGAATGGAAGTGTAGGAGGTATGAAAAAGGCTTGAGATATGAGATTAAGGAAGCCATAGTTCCATTGAGGATTGCTGAGTTCCCTGAATTAATGGATCAGTGCAAAGTAATTGAAGATATGAAAAGGGAGCAAAGATCCAAAATGGCGGGATATGCAAGTAGGAGTAGTTTTGGAAGAGGAGGTCCTATGATGAAAGGGAAAAATATTCAGCCTCAGAGACCATACAGTAGACCACCACCAGGGCGCTTTGGAGGAGGAGTAGGTACAGGTGGTTTTAGACCAATGGGAGGAGTAGGTGGGGCTGGAAATTTTCAAGGATCTCATTTGGTAGTTAAATGCTGGAAGTGTGGAAAGGGACATATGGCAAAGGATTGTCCTATAACTGGTCCTGTTTGCTTCAACTGTGGAAAACCAGGTCATGTATCTAGGGATTGTTATGCACCCAGAAGGGATCAGGCTGGTAGAGCTTTACAGACCCAGAAACCTACAGCTAGTGGAAGAGTATTTACCTTGAGTGGTACTGAGGCTTCACGGTCTGCAGATCTTATTCAGGACAAGGGTCAAATGAAAGGTAAGTCCTTGACTGTGTTATTTGATTCAGGTGCTACCCATTCATTTATATCTGATGACTGTGTTGAGAATCTGAGCTTAGTTGTGTCACCATTACCTTATACTTTGCTTGTTTCTGTGCCTACATCTAAACCAATCCTAACCTCTCAAATATGTTTGAATTGTATGATAACCATCAGAGATAGACCATTTGTTGTGAATTTGATTTGTTTGCCTTTGACTAACCTTGATGTAATATTAGGAATGGATTGGTTAGCAGCCAACCATATTCTAATAGACTGTGCCTCTAAAGCTGTGATTTTCCCTGAACTTGATGTTTCTATACTTAAACCTGTCCAACCCAAAGAAATATCATTTAAAAGTGAAATTCAAAAATACATGTTATTATCTCTTAGAACTAAAGAAGATAAAATTGAAATTGACTCTGTGCTAGTTGTAAATGAGTATCCTGAAGTTTTTCCTGATGATGTTCCTGGTTTACCTCCTGAGAGAGAGATAGAATTTAGCATTGACTTGATGCCTGGTACTAGACCAATCTCTATGCAACCCTATAGAATGGCACCATTGGAATTAACTGAATTAAAGAAACAATTGGAAGAGTTGCTAGAAAAACAATTTATAAGACCTAGTGTGTCACCATGGGGAGCCCCAGTGTTATTAGTTAAAAAGAAAGATGGGGGATCTAGGTTATGTATAGATTATAGACAATTAAATAAAGTAACTATAAAGAATAAATATCCTTTACCTAGAATAGATGATTTAATGGATCAACTTAAGGGAGCAACAATTTTTTCTAAAATAGACTTAAGGTCTGGGTACCATCAAATTAGAGTTAAAAAGGAAGACATACCCAAGACTGCTTTTAGGACTAGATATGGACATTATGAATATCAAGTGATGCCATTTGGAGTAACTAATGCACCAGCCGTGTTTATGGATTATATGAATAGGGTGTTTAGACAATATTTAGATAATTTTGTAGTAGTATTTATAGATGACATATTAATATATTCTAAAAATAAAGAAGAACATGAAAATCATCTCAGAATAATATTAGAAACTTTAAAAGATAGAAAATTATTTGCAAAGATGTCTAAATGTGAATTTTGGTTAGAGGAAGTAAAATTTTTGGGGCATGTAATTTCTAAAGAGGGAATAAGTGTAGATCCTTCTAAGGTAGAAGCGGTTTTGGAATGGGAGAGACCTAAAACAGTAACTGAGATTAGGAGTTTCTTAGGATTAGCTGGGTATTATAGAAGATTTATTGAAGGGTTTTCTAAGATAGCTGGACCATTAACTGAATTAACTAGGAAAAACCAACCTTTTGTGTGGAGTGAAAGTTGTGAGAAAAGTTTTCAAGAGTTGAAAGATAAATTGACTACCTCACCAGTTTTAATTTTACCTGACCCAAATGAACCTTATGATGTATATTGTGATGCTTCTTATCAAGGGTTAGGATGTGTGTTAATGCAGAATAGGAAAGTGGTAGCATATGTGTCTAGGCAGTTGAGACCACATGAGAGAAATTATCCTACACATGATTTAGAATTAGCTGCCATAGTTTTTGCTTTGAAAATTTGGAGACATTATTTGTATGGGTCTAAATTTAATGTGTATAGTGACCATAAGAGTTTAAAATATTTGTTTGATCAAAAGGAACTTAACATGAGACAAAGAAGATGGATGGAGTTTATTAAAGACTATGAATTTCAATTAATGTATCATCCAGGAAAAGCTAATGTAGTAGCAGATGCCTTAAGTAGGAAAATTGTACATGTGTCAACTATGATGATTAAAGAATTAGAATTAATAGAACAATTTAGAGATTTGAACTTGTGTACAGTTAGAGAAAAAGATAAAATTCAATTAGGAAGGATTACTATTGCTAATGATTTTTTGGAAGATATTAGGAAGAAACAAGATGTAGATACATTCATTCAAGAAAAGAAAGCATTAATAGGAACAGATAAAGTAAAAGAATTTAATTTGGGAACAGATGGAATTATTAGATTTAAAAATAGAATTTGTGTACCTAATAATCAAGAATTAAAAGAATTAATTTTAGAAGAAGGACATAAAAGTAAATTAAGTATTCACCCTGGAACTACAAAAATGTACAAAGATTTAAAAGAGATGTTTTGGTGGCCTAGGATGAAGAAAGATGTGGCAGAATATGTAGCTAGGTGCTTAACTTGTCAAAAAGCAAAGATTGAACATCAGAAACCCTCTGGCATGTTACAACCTTTAGAGATACCTGTGTGGAAGTGGGATAGTATATCAATGGATTTTGTAGTAGGATTACCAAGAACTAATAAAAATTGTGATTCTATTTGGGTAATTGTAGATAGATTAACTAAATCAGCACATTTTCTTCCAATAAATATTAGGTATTCTTTAGAAAGATTGGCTCAATTGTATATAAAAGAAATAGTTAAATTACATGGGGTACCTACTAGTATAGTATCAGATAGAGATCCTAGATTTGTTTCTAAATTTTGGAGAGAATTTCAGAAAGCCTTAGGAAGTAGACTACATCTTAGTTCAGCATACCACCCTCAGACAGATGGCCAAACAGAAAGAACCATTCAATCATTAGAAGATCTTTTGAGAGCTTGTACATTAGAAGAGAAAGGGAATTGGGAAGATATATTACCTTTAGTAGAATTTACATATAATAATAGTTATCATTCTAGTATAGGTATGGCTCCCTATGAAGCATTGTATGGTAGGAAATGTAGGACACCTTTGGTATGGTATCAGGATGGTGAGAATCTTTTGATAGGTCCAGACATTATTCAGCAAACCACTGAGAAAGTAAAATTTATTCAGGAGAAAATGAAAACTGCACAGAGTAGACAGAAAAATTATGCAGATAAAAGAAGAAAACCTTTGGAATTTCAAGAAAGTGAACATGTCTTTTTGAAAGTCACACCAACAACTGGGGTTGGCAGAGCAATAAAGTCTAAGAAACTAACTCCTAAATTTATTGGACCTTACCAAATTCTCAGAAAAATTGGACCTATGGCCTATCAAATAGCCTTACCACCCTTTTTGTCAAACCTCCATGATGTGTTCCATGTGTCACAACTAAGACAGTACATCTCAGATCCTTCACATGTCATTGAACCTGATCAAATACAGGTAAAGGAAAACCTAACATTTGAAACAAAGCCTGTTAAGATTGAGGACAGAAGGATTAAGTACCTGAGAGGTAAAGAAATTTCTCTGGTTAAGGTTATTTGGGATGATATCAGAGGTGATGCTACATGGGAGTTAGAGGAGAAAATGCGAGAAGCATATCCTCATTTGTTTGTATAGTTATTTAGTTGTATAGTTGTATGGTTGTATAATTGTATTAGAAATTTCGAGGACGAAATTTTTATTAGTAGGGGAGAATTGTAACATCCTCATTTTTACTATTTGTATGCATTTATATATGTACATTATGAACACTTATGCAATGTATTTCATAGAACTTTATGAACATATTTTCTTAATGAAATTAATACAGTTCTACTCAGAAGAATTTTCTGAATTTGCAAATGTCTTTGTTTTTACTGAAATTGATAGTTGACTGGACTGCTATGTCAGACAGCTGTCCAGGATAAATTTTCAAGTATAGAATTTTGAACTCATTTATAACTTAAAAGAAAGGTAATAGAATATAGATTAAAAATATATACAGATAAAGAATTAAAATGCTTATTCAGAATTGTTAGGATTTTCTGAAAGTTAGAACTTTGAGAAATTATTACGGTAAAATTTTAAGACAGAAAATTTAGAGAAAATTCATAGGATATCTATAGAATTATCTAATAATTGTAATATACTTAGAATAATTATTAAAAATGTTTAACCAAGAAAAATTTAAATTAGAACCTTAACCAATCAAAAAGTGACAACTTAGGCTTTTCTAATGTCACTAAATTAAGCTAATTAGGCTTGGATTAAGAGATAAGTAAGACACTACCCCAAGGTTTTTGATAGTGAGGAATCCAATGGTGATGTTATTTTCTTCAAATTCTAATCACATTGTAAAATAATCAGCAGCCCTAATTACCTTCTAGAATTTTCTACAAACTTCTTGAAACTTTGACTTTTGGGGTAGGCAAGTGGCAAGTCACCAAGGCAAGCCTCCTTGGCTGTCCAAGTGGCTTGGTGACTGATTTCCCTTGGTCAATAAGGGTGGCTGGACGTGCAGGGGGCTGCTGGAACTGAAGGGAGAATTCAATTTAATTAATTACTTGATTTAAGAAACATTAAACTTAAGAAAAAGGAAAAAGTCACAAAAGCTAACCTTTGCTCAAAACAGAACCGTAAGTTACTCCATAGCAGCTGCAGCTCCTTCCTTTCAATTTCTTCTTAACTTCATCATTTCAACTCAAATTAAGAAACCAAACCATCCAAACTTCACCCTACCTCACATAATTCGGCTAGTAGAGAAAGAAATTGGAGAAAATCTCAAAAATTCCTACAAGACCAAGGAGTGAGGGAGAAAGGAATTCAAGGCTTTTTCTTCAATTAAAGAGTCTAAGGTAAGGATCTAGGCATTTAATTTCAATTAGAACCCTTGGAATTAGAAGAAAACATGTTGTAGGGTTAGATTAAAATTTTGGCCTAGAATCATGAAAACTTGAAATTGATTTAGGGGTTTTGTGTTTTTGATGCTTGTGATTGAAATTCATGGATTGGAATGATGTTTGATTGAATTTTTAAGGTGTTGTAATGGTTGAAATTTGATTTGTTGAATTTTGATTGAAATTGTGATTTGATTGAATTTTGGTTGGAATTGGAGTTTGTTGCTTTGGAAAATATGTTGAGAATGGTAGTGAGACCATTCGGCCAGCCCTAAATGCAAGGGATATTATGTGGAAATTTTTATAAAACCAAGGGCAAAATGGTCATTTTACATGTAGGGACACATTGGGTATTTTGGAAAAAGATTGAGGGCATTTTCGGAAATTATTAAAAATACTAATGTTATAATTTAAATTGCTTAAATTTTTTTATCCTTGTATGTGAATGTGTACAAATTATTTATTTGATTGTGATCATGAAAAAAATTCATTAGCATGAGTCTTTTTGGGGGATTTATAAAAGTATCAAATGAGAAAGAATTATGTTGACTAACCAGGACTGTGGTAGTCATGAGAATTGAGTTGATTTATGAGAAATGACTTTTGTTGACTAACCGGGACTGCGGTAGTCATGTGAAATGAGATTGATTGAGAAATGAATTGTTGACTAACCGAGATTACGGTAGTCATGTGAAATGAGAATGATTGAGAAAGGATTTTTGGGTTGAGTAGAATTTGTTAGACAGGACCGTATAATCTGTGATTATATAGTCTGTGGGGTGAAGGATATTGGCAATTCCACATGTGGCTGGAAACTGGACTGAGTTGCGGTCGTGGTAGCCTTCCGGGTATCCTGATCTCCTAATTCTGTTTAGCTTATTCGCGTTTAGTAGGGGCTGATAGCTGAATTGCAGTACGTAATGGTAGGCCAGTTACTTACTAAACACTCAAAGGGGAAGTCTCCATGGAGCAGGGTCAAAATGAATTTGAGTCAAAAAAAAAAAAAAAAAACTGCATTGCATAAATCATACTGCATTTAATTATGTGTGTAACTAATTAATTTGTTATGATATGTATTTGTTTGAAATTGTTTTAATTCTATGAGAAATTAAATGCCTGATCCGGTAATGCTGTCCCCAGATTCTAGGGGAGTGTGATTGCAGGTACTTGGAAGATTAATTAGAAGTCACAGATGCAGACATACTCCAGAGCTATAGGAATAGGGGTTTTTGGCTTTAGATACTTTTGTATTAATTAGAAAAAATTTTGTAATAGTATTTTCTGTAAATTTTAATAATGTAAATTATAAAGACAAACTTTAAACTTAATGGAATGTATTTATTTTATTTGTAAATTTTCGTGTTATGGATTTTATATAGAAATTAAGAAGAAAAAAAAAAGGGGGTTACAAATTGTCGTAGAAACATCAAAATTTCACGATATGTTTGGGAGATGAAATAATAAAAAGATTATGATATTTTTCTGGTGAGATCTGAAAAGATCATTCCCTTCCAAATTGGCATAAAATGAGAGAAGACCTAAAAAAATTTCAGGATATCTGGTTTAATTTTGTTAAAAATACGTATCTCCTCTCATTAATAATTGAAACTATTATAAACGTCGTGATAAGAAAAACTAATACAGGAAACTATTAATGTGATTGTTGTCGTTTTAATGTGATTGGTAATTGTCGTAGAAACATCAAAATTTCACGATATGTTTGGGAGATGAAATAATAAAAAGATTTTGATATTTTTCTGGTGAGATCTGAAAAGATCATTCCCTTCCATATTGGCATAAAATGAGAGAAGACCTAAAAAAAGTTCAGGATGTCTCGTTTAATTTTGTTAAAAATACGTATCTCCTCTCATTAATAATTGAAACTATTATAAACGTCGTGATAAAAAAAACTAATACAGGAAACTATTAATGTGATTGTTGTCATTTTAATGTGATTTGTAACCCCCCTTCTAATTAATTAATTTCCATCTAAAATCTATAAAAAGAATTTACCATTAAAATAAATACATTCCATTAAAATTTAAAGTTTGTCATTATAATTTACATTATTACAATTTACAGAAAATACTACTACCAATTTATTTATAATTAATACAAAAGTATCTAAAGCCAAAAACACCCATTCCTATAGCTCTGGAAAATATCTGCATCTTTAACTTCTAATTAATCTTCAAAATACCTGCAATTCACACTCCCCTAGAATCTGGGGACAGCATTACCGGATCAGGCATTTAATTTCTCATACAATTAAAACAATTTCAATCATATACATATCCGATACAAATTAACCGTTCTCACACATAATTAAATGCAATATGATTTATGCAAATGCAATTTTTGACTCAAAATCATTTTTGACCCTGCTCCATGGAGACTTCCCCTTTGAGTGTTTAGTAAGTAACTGGCCTACCATTACCTCATGTAATTCAGCTATCAGCCCCTACTAAACGCGAATAAACTAGACAGAATTAGGAGGTCAGGATACCCAGGAAGGCCACCACGACAGTATCTGCGCTCCAGATTACGGTCCTCTGTGGAATTGCCAATATCCTTCACCCCACAGACTATATAATCACAGACTATACGGTCCTGTCTAACTTACTCTGCTCACCCATTTCTCAGGACTATCATATTCTTTGTTCATAATCTCAATCATCTTTTCAAATACATGACTACCGCAGTCCGGTCAGTCAACACAGTTCTCTGTTCATAATCTCAATCATATTTTCAAATACATGACTACCGCAGTCCGGTCAGTCAACACAGTCCTGGAAATCAATTCCCCCAAAAATACTCATTTCTCATTTGAAATCTTTGTATTTTCCAAGAACTCAAACGTATGCAATATGACAATGATACTAATAAACAAATAATTAATATTAATCAATCACATAAAATTTATAAAAATTCACTATTTTGCATCATAACATCAATACCTTAATAAAATACTAACTAGTCCTTTACTAGGAAAAATTACTAAACTTTTACTAAAAATGCCAATTATTCTTTACTATGGAAATTACTAAAATACCCCTATCTTTTTCTAAAATTCTAATTTTGCCCTCAAAGGGTGAAATTACCAAATTATCCTTACTATTTTCTAAAATTTCCCATTTTGCCCTTGATCTTTTTATGAAATTCCAAATATGTCCCTAATTGTTCTAGAATCTATGAAATTACCTAATTATCCTCAATCTTTTTATAAAATTTCAATTGTGTCCTCTAAATGTGAAATTACCTAATTAACCTCAATCTTTTTATAAAATTCCAATTGTATCCTCTAAATGTGAAATTACCTAATTACCCTTATACTTTTTAATTATTGCCGAAAATGCCCTTAAACTTTTTCTAAAATTCCCAATGTGTCCCTACATGTGAAATGACTATTTTACCCTTGGTCATTTGAAAAATTTCCACCTAGTACCCTTTCAATTCCTTCATGGCCGTGAATGATTTTTTTCTCAAAATTTCCAACATCTCAAAATCAACCAAGCAATTTCAATCACAAACAAACCAATCAAAGTTCAATTCAATCATAACACATCATCAATATCAATCAAACATTACATCAAACACCAATTTTACACTTCTAACATCAAATTTATATAAGCCCCAAATTCAATTTCATGGCTCTTGATCAATTCTTGAATTTAAACATCAAGACATGTTTTTCTACATTCCAAGTGGTCTAAATTGAAATTAAATGCCATGATCCTTACCTAGAATCCTTAGTTTGATGAAGAAATCCCTTGAATCCTTTTCTCCCTTGCTCCCTTGGTTTCTTGAAATTTTTAGAGTTTTCTTCTAATTCTTTCCTTTTTGGCCGATTGAAATTGGATGAGGGGGAAAGGTGAGATGGGTTTCTTTCTTGAATTTAGAAACTAAGATGAAGAGAAAATGGAGTTTAAGATGAAGTGAAATGGGGGCTGTAGCTGCCTTAGAAGCTCACGGTTTGTGGGAAAGGAAAAACTAGCTTTTTGGTTTCTTTATCTTTGATTGTCTTATGCTTTTATAAACAAAATTTTCTGCACCAAATTTAATAAACACCACACGTCCACTGCAGTGCTTTGGGCAGCTAATTTTGGCCAGAATTCAGCCCACTTGGACGTTCAACTTGGTGCCTTGTGTGGTTTGCTTTTTGCTTTGTTTAATTAGTCAAAATAAGTAGGAAAAAGTAGCATTTTCTAGAAAATTCTAGGGCTTTTTAATTATCTTACAAACTAATTAGAATTTGAAGAAACTAACACCACCATTAAATTCCTCACTATCAAAAACCTTGGGGTAGTGTCTTAACTATCTCTTAATCAAGGTCTAATTAGCTTAATTTAATTACATTAGAAATGTCAATTTGTCAAATTTTGATTGGTTAATACTTTTATTTTTCTTTTTCTTAGTTAAACAATTTTAATAATTATTCTAAGTATGTTATAATTAATAGATAATTCTATAGATGTCATATAGATTTTATCTTAATTTTCTACCTTAAAATTTTACCGTAATAATTCCTTAGAGTCCTAATTCTCAGAAAATTCTAATAATTCGAAACTAGCATTTTGATTCTTCAACTGTATATATATTTCATCTATATTCAATTACCTTTTTATTAAGTTACAGATTAGTCCAAAATTTTACACTTGAAAATTTATCCTGGACAGCCGTCAGACACAACGGTCCAGTCAACAAGTAATTCATTTCTCAACTGTATATATTTTAAATCTACATTAAATTCTTGATTTATTAGAGTACAGTTTAATCCAAAATGTTATACTGGAAAATCTTATCCTGGACAGCTGTCTGACACAACTGTCCGGTCAACAAGAAATTTATGTATAAACAAAAGTATTAAAAGACTTACAAAATTTTACTGAATAGCACTGTATTAATTTTATTATGAAAATAGGTACAGAAAGTTTCTATAAAATACAGTACATCATTTCTCATAATATTTATATAAAAATATTTACAAATGGTAAAATAGTAAAATTGAGGGTGTTACAATTCTCCCCTACTAATAAAAATTTCGTCCTCGAAATTTCTAATACAATTATACAAACAATTGAGGATATTTTTCTCTCATTTTTCTCTTCTAAGGTATAGGCTCTTAAGAAATCTTCTAATGTCTGAATAGTCCTTTTTGTTTGACCATCAATCTGAGAGTGGTATACTGAACTAAGATGTAATTTACTTCCTAAAGCTTTATGAAGTTCTCTCCAAAATTTAGAAACAAATCTAAGGTCCTTATCCAACACTATACTATTAGGTACTTCATGTAATCTAACTATTTCCTTTATGTACCATTGACCTAATCTTTATAAAGAGTAACTAATATTTATTAGAAGAAAATGTGCTGATTTAGTTAATCTATCTACAATTACCCAAATAATATCACAATTCCTATTTGTTCTAGGTAATCCTACCACAAAATCTATTGATATACTATCCGATTTCCATATAGGTATCTTCAAAGTTATAACATGTCAGATGGTTTCTGATGTTCAATATTTACTTTCTGACACATTAAACATCTAGTTACATATTCTGCTACATCTCTCTTCACCCTAGGCCACCAAAACATCTCCTTTAAATCTTTATACATTTTTGTATTTCTAGGTTGAATACTAAATTTACTTGTGTCATTCCTTCCAAAATCAATTCCTTTAATTCTTGAATGTTAGGTACATAAATTCTATTTTTAAACCTAATAATTGCATCCATTCCTAAATTAAATCCTTTTACTTTATCTGTTCTTATTAATCCTTTTTTTTTTTTTAAATAAACTCATCTACATCTTGTTTCTTCCTAATTTCTTTCAAAAATTCATTAGTGATAATAATCATTCCTAATTGAATTTTTCTTTTTATCCTTTTCCTAATGTACATAAATTCAAATCTCTAAATTGTTCTACTAATTCTAATTCTTTAATCATCATGGTTGACCTATGTACAATTTTCCTACTTATAGCATCTGCTACTACATTAGCTTTTCTTGAATGATACATTACTGAAAATCATAATCCTTAATAAACTCCATCCATATTCTTTGTCTCGTATTCAATTCTTTTAATCAAACAATTGTTTTAAACTCTTATGGTCACTATATACATTAAATCTAGATCCATATAAATAATGTCTCCAAATCTTCAAAGTAAAAACTATAGCTGCTAACTCCAAATCATGAGTAGGATAATTTCTCTCATATGATTTCAACCGCCTAGATGCATAAGCTACCCCTTTCCTATTTTACATTAACACACATCCTAACCCTAGAGATGAAACATCACAATATACCTCATAGGATTCATTTGGGTCGGGTAAAACTAAAACTAGTGAGGTAGTCAATTTATGTTTCAATTCTTAGAAAATTTTCTCACAAGTCTCACTCCAAATAAAATTCTATTAAGGGTCCAGCTATCTTAGAAAATCCTTCAATCAATCTTCTATAATATCCGGTTAATCCCAAGAAACTCCAAATTTTAGTTACTGTTTTTGATCTGTCCCATTCCAAAAACCGCTTCTACCTTAGAAAAATCTACACTTATTCCATCTTTAGAAATTACATGTCCTAAAGTTTTCACTTCCTCCAACCAAAATTCACACTTAGACAATTTAGCATATAATTTTCTATCTTTTAAAATTTCTAATATTATTCTAAGATGATTTTCATGTTCTTCTTTATTTTTAGAATATATTAATATATATCATCTATTCTAGATCAAGGATATTTATTCTTTATAGTTACTTTATTTAATTGTCTATAATCTATACATAACCTAGATCCTCCATCTTTCTTTTTAACTAATAATACTGGGGCTCACCATAGGGACACACTAGACCTTATAAACTATTTTCCTAATAATTCTTCCAATTGTTTCTTTAACTCAGTTAATTCCAATGGTGACATCCTATATGGTTGCATAGAAATTGGTCTAGTACCAGGCATCCAATCTATACTAAATTCTATTTCTCTTTCAGGAGGTAAGCCAAAATACATCATCAGGAAAAATTTCAGGATATTCATTTACAACTGGCACAGAGTCTATTTTAATTTTATCTTCATTAGTTCCAAGAGATGATAACATGTATTTTTGAATTTCACTTTTAAATGATATTTCTTTAGGTTGGACAGGTTTAAGTCTAGAAACATCATGTTCAGGGAAAATCAAAGATTTAGAGGTACAATCTATTAGAATATGGTTGGTTGCTAACCAATCCATTTCTAATATCACATCAAGGTCAGTTAAAGGTAAACAAATCAAGTTCACAACAATGGTCTATCTCTGATGGTTATCACATCATCTATCAGAATATCTAATCATATCCTAATATTACATCAAAGTCACTTTAAGGTAAACAACCAAGTTTACAACAAGAGTATATCTCTAATATTTATCACACAATTCAAACCTATGTTACATGTTAGTATTGGTTTAGATATAGGTACAAAATAAGCAAAGGTTAGGGCAAAGGTAACACAACTAAACTCAGATTCTTAATACACAATGTCTAATGATTGTGTTAGCACCTAAATCAAACAACACAATCAAGGATTTATCTTACATTTGTCCTTGTCCTATATCAGATCTTCAGACTGAGAGCATCAGCACCACTCAAGGTAAAACTATTCCAGTCCGATTCTTTCTAGGTGAACGACATTCTTTAGATATATGACCTGGTTTTCCACATTCAAAGCAAACTGGACCAGATAGAATACAATCCTTTGCCGAATGTCCCTTTCCACATCTCCAACATCTAATTGCTAACTGGGATTTTTGAGAATTCCCAGCTCCACTTACTCCTCCTATAGGTCTAAATCTAACTGTACTTCCTCCTCCTCTAGAATGCCACTGTGGGGGCCTACTATATGGTTTCTGTGGTTGAATATTTTTCCTTTTCTTTATAGAACCTATTCTTCCTAATTTACCTCTACCTTCATATCCAGCCATCTTGGATCTTTGCTCCCTTTTCATATCTTCTATTACTTTGCATTGATCCATTAATTCAGGAAACACAGAAATCCTCAATGGAACTATTGCTTCCTTAAGTTCATATCTCAATCCCTTTTCATACCTTCTGCATTTCCATTGCTCATCCCCAGAAATTTGTAAATATTTGGAATATTTTGCCAGAGATTCAAACTTAGCGGTATAATCAGGAACAGTCATACTCCCTTGAGTTAAACTAATAAATTCTTCCTCTTTAGCCTGTCTAACAGTCTTTGGAAAATATTTCTCAAGAAATAGGGTCTTGAAAATATCCCAGGTGATCACTTCTTCTCTATTCTCCAACATCCTCTGAGTAGATTTCCACCACAGTCTGGCATCACCAAGCAACTGGAAGGCTGCATGTGATACTCTCCTCTCATCAGGACACTCCATGGCTACAAAAATATCCTCTAAGTTCTGGATCCACTCTTCAGCTTTTTCTGGATCATATTCTCCTTTAAAATAAGGTGGATTATGCTTTTTAAAATCTGTCAAAGTGGTCCTATCAGCAGGTGGTGGTTGATGCTGAGTTATTGCCTGATTAGCTAATATCTCAGTCTGATGGGTCACAGCATTAGCCATATCCCTCATGGCTCTTGCCATCTCAGCTATACTGTCATTTTCATCCCTGCGATTTGTAACTGGTATTTCCCTTCCTCTTCCTGCCATTTCTACCTGTCTAAACAAAATCTAAAATCTAATTACTACCCATTTTCCCAAAATATTCTTAACAAACAAACAATTCATACAAAACAAACAATTTCACCTATAAGGAACATGGAAATTTAACCCAACTTGGTCAATAAAAATATCTAGTATTAGGAGGAAAAGTCATCTCGACTGAGTCCTGAGTGTGCACCCTCACAACTCTATCAAGATTTCCTTTCTTCCTTACTGCCATCTCTACATATCTTAGAACCTCAAGTCTAGTTACTATTTTTTTTTCTTTTCATAATATTATTAACAACCAATCAGTTCTAATCAGGATAACACAACAGAACACCTAATAGACCCACTACTCACAAGTCCTAGAGATGCATAACCAGAGCTCTGATACCACTAATGTAACCCCCCTTCTAATTAATTAATTTCCATCTAAAATCTATAAAAAGAATTTACCATTAAAATAAATACATTCCATTAAAATTTAAAGTTTGTCATTATAATTTACATTATTACAATTTACAGAAAATACTACTACCAATTTATTTCTAATTAATACAAAAGTATCTAAAGCCAAAAACACCCATTCCTATAGCTCTGGAAAATATCTGCATCTTTAACTTCTAATTAATCTTCAAAATACCTGCAATTCACACTCCCCTAGAATCTGGGGACAGCATTACCGGATCAGGCATTTAATTTCTCATACAATTAAAACAATTTCAATCATATACATATCCGATACAAATTAACCGTTCTCACACATAATTAAATGCAATATGATTTATGCAAATGCAATTTTTGACTCAAAATCATTTTTGACCCTGCTCCATGGAGACTTCCCCTTTGAGTGTTTAGTAAGTAACTGGCCTACCATTACCTCATGTAATTCAGCTATCAGCCCCTACTAAACGCGAATAAACTAGACAGAATTAGGAGGTCAGGATACCCAGGAAGGCCACCACGACAGTATCTGCGCTCCAGATTACGGTCCTCTGTGGAATTGCCAATATCCTTCACCCCACAGACTATATAATCACAGACTATACGGTCCTGTCTAACTTACTCTGCTCACCCATTTCTCAGGACTATCATATTCTTTGTTCATAATCTCAATCATCTTTTCAAATACATGACTACCGCAGTCCGGTCAGTCAACACAGTTCTCTGTTCATAATCTCAATCATATTTTCAAATACATGACTACCGCAGTCCGGTCAGTCAACACAGTCCTGGAAATCAATTCCCCCAAAAATACTCATTTCTCATTTGAAATCTTTGTATTTTCCAAGAACTCAAACGTATGCAATATGACAATGATACTAATAAACAAATAATTAATATTAATCAATCACATAAAATTTATAAAAATTCACTATTTTGCATCATAACATCAATACCTTAATAAAATACTAACTAGTCCTTTACTAGGAA
This sequence comes from Pueraria montana var. lobata, assembly GCA_026413185.1. Taxonomy (NCBI): domain Eukaryota; kingdom Viridiplantae; phylum Streptophyta; class Magnoliopsida; order Fabales; family Fabaceae; genus Pueraria; species Pueraria montana. The sequence continues at coordinate 559,063 of JAOZWA010000174.1, forward strand.
AAATTACTAAACTTTTACTAAAAATGCCAATTATTCTTTACTATGGAAATTACTAAAATACCCCTATCTTTTTCTAAAATTCTAATTTTGCCCTCAAAGGGTGAAATTACCAAATTATCCTTACTATTTTCTAAAATTTCCCATTTTGCCCTTGATCTTTTTATGAAATTCCAAATATGTCCCTAATTGTTCTAGAATCTATGAAATTACCTAATTATCCTCAATCTTTTTATAAAATTTCAATTGTGTCCTCTAAATGTGAAATTACCTAATTAACCTCAATCTTTTTATAAAATTCCAATTGTATCCTCTAAATGTGAAATTACCTAATTACCCTTATACTTTTTAATTATTGCCGAAAATGCCCTTAAACTTTTTCTAAAATTCCCAATGTGTCCCTACATGTGAAATGACTATTTTACCCTTGGTCATTTGAAAAATTTCCACCTAGTACCCTTTCAATTCCTTCATGGCCGTGAATGATTTTTTTCTCAAAATTTCCAACATCTCAAAATCAACCAAGCAATTTCAATCACAAACAAACCAATCAAAGTTCAATTCAATCATAACACATCATCAATATCAATCAAACATTACATCAAACACCAATTTTACACTTCTAACATCAAATTTATATAAGCCCCAAATTCAATTTCATGGCTCTTGATCAATTCTTGAATTTAAACATCAAGACATGTTTTTCTACATTCCAAGTGGTCTAAATTGAAATTAAATGCCATGATCCTTACCTAGAATCCTTAGTTTGATGAAGAAATCCCTTGAATCCTTTTCTCCCTTGCTCCCTTGGTTTCTTGAAATTTTTAGAGTTTTCTTCTAATTCTTTCCTTTTTGGCCGATTGAAATTGGATGAGGGGGAAAGGTGAGATGGGTTTCTTTCTTGAATTTAGAAACTAAGATGAAGAGAAAATGGAGTTTAAGATGAAGTGAAATGGGGGCTGTAGCTGCCTTAGAAGCTCACGGTTTGTGGGAAAGGAAAAACTAGCTTTTTGGTTTCTTTATCTTTGATTGTCTTATGCTTTTATAAACAAAATTTTCTGCACCAAATTTAATAAACACCACACGTCCACTGCAGTGCTTTGGGCAGCTAATTTTGGCCAGAATTCAGCCCACTTGGACGTTCAACTTGGTGCCTTGTGTGGTTTGCTTTTTGCTTTGTTTAATTAGTCAAAATAAGTAGGAAAAAGTAGCATTTTCTAGAAAATTCTAGGGCTTTTTAATTATCTTACAAACTAATTAGAATTTGAAGAAACTAACACCACCATTAAATTCCTCACTATCAAAAACCTTGGGGTAGTGTCTTAACTATCTCTTAATCAAGGTCTAATTAGCTTAATTTAATTACATTAGAAATGTCAATTTGTCAAATTTTGATTGGTTAATACTTTTATTTTTCTTTTTCTTAGTTAAACAATTTTAATAATTATTCTAAGTATGTTATAATTAATAGATAATTCTATAGATGTCATATAGATTTTATCTTAATTTTCTACCTTAAAATTTTACCGTAATAATTCCTTAGAGTCCTAATTCTCAGAAAATTCTAATAATTCGAAACTAGCATTTTGATTCTTCAACTGTATATATATTTCATCTATATTCAATTACCTTTTTATTAAGTTACAGATTAGTCCAAAATTTTACACTTGAAAATTTATCCTGGACAGCCGTCAGACACAACGGTCCAGTCAACAAGTAATTCATTTCTCAACTGTATATATTTTAAATCTACATTAAATTCTTGATTTATTAGAGTACAGTTTAATCCAAAATGTTATACTGGAAAATCTTATCCTGGACAGCTGTCTGACACAACTGTCCGGTCAACAAGAAATTTATGTATAAACAAAAGTATTAAAAGACTTACAAAATTTTACTGAATAGCACTGTATTAATTTTATTATGAAAATAGGTACAGAAAGTTTCTATAAAATACAGTACATCATTTCTCATAATATTTATATAAAAATATTTACAAATGGTAAAATAGTAAAATTGAGGGTGTTACATGATTGGTAATTGTCGTAGAAACATCAAAATATCACGATATGTTTCGGAGATGAAATAATAAAAAGATTTTGATATTTTTCTGGTGAGATCTGAAAAGATCATTCCCTTCCAAATTGGCATAAAATGAGAGAAGACCTAAAAAAAGTTCAGGATATCTCGTTTAGTTTTGTTAAAAATACGTATCTCCTCTCATTAATAATTGAAACTATTACAAACGTCGTGATAAAAAAAACTAATAAAGGAAACTATTAATGTGAATTTTGTCGTTTTAATGTGATTGGTAATTGTCGTAGAAACATCAAAATTTCACGATATGTTTGGGAGATGAAATAATAAAAAGATTTTGATATTTTTCTGGTGAGATCTGAAAAGATCATTCCCTTCCAAATTGGCATAAAATGAGAGAAGACCTAAAAAAAGTTCAGGATATCTCGTTTAGTTTTGTTAAAAATACGTATCTCCTCTCATTAATAATTGAAACTATTACAAACGTCGTGATAAAAAAAACTAATAAAGGAAACTATTAATGTGAATTTTGTCGTTTTAATGTGATTGGTAATTGTCGTAGAAACATCAAAATTTCACGATATGTTTGGGAGATGAAATATTAAAAAGATTATGATATTTTTCTGGTGAGATCTCAAAAGATCATTCCATTCCAAATTGGCATAAAATGAGAGAAGACCTAAAAAAAGTTCAGGATATCTGGTTTAATTTTGTTAAAAATACGTATCTCCTCTCATTAATAATTGAAACTATTATAAACGTCGTGATAAAAAAAACTAATAAAGGAAACTATTAATGTGATAGTTGTCATTTTAATGTGATTGGTAATTGTCGTAGAAACATCAAAATTTCACAATATGTTTGGGAGATGAAATAATAAAAAGATTATGATATTTTTCTGGTGAGATCTGAAAAGATCATTCCCTTCCAAATTGGCATAAAATGAGAGAAGACCTAAAAAAAGTTCAGGATATCTCGTTTAATTTTGTTAAAAATTCGTATCTCCTCTCATTAATAATTGAAACTATTATAAACGTCGTGATAAAAAAAAACTAATAAAGGAAACTATTAATGTGATTGTTGTCGTTTTAATGTGATTGGTAATTGTCGTAGAAACATCAAAATTTCACGATATGTTTGGGAGATGAAATAATAAAAAGATTATGATATTTTTCTGGTGAGATCTGAAAAGATCATTCCCTTCCAAATTGGCATAAAATGAGAGAAGACCTAAAAAAATTTCAGGATATCTGGTTTAATTTTGTTAAAAATACGTATCTCCTCTCATTAATAATTGAAACTATTATAAACGTCGTGATAAGAAAAACTAATACAGGAAACTATTAATGTGATTGTTGTCGTTTTAATGTGATTGGTAATTGTCGTAGAAACATCAAAATTTCACGATATGTTTGGGAGATGAAATAATAAAAAGATTTTGATATTTTTCTGGTGAGATCTGAAAAGATCATTCCCTTCCATATTGGCATAAAATGAGAGAAGACCTAAAAAAAGTTCAGGATGTCTCGTTTAATTTTGTTAAAAATACGTATCTCCTCTCATTAATAATTGAAACTATTATAAACGTCGTGATAAAAAAAACTAATACAGGAAACTATTAATGTGATTGTTGTCATTTTAATGTGATTGGTAATTGTCGTAGAAACATCAAAATATCACGATATGTTTCGGAGATGAAATAATAAAAAGATTTTGATATTTTTCTGGTGAGATCTGAAAAGATCATTCCCTTCCAAATTGGCATAAAATGAGAGAAGACCTAAAAAAAGTTCAGGATATCTCGTTTAGTTTTGTTAAAAATACGTATCTCCTCTCATTAATAATTGAAACTATTACAAACGTCGTGATAAAAAAAACTAATAAAGGAAACTATTAATGTGAATTTTGTCGTTTTAATGTGATTGGTAATTGTCGTAGAAACATCAAAATTTCACGATATGTTTGGGAGATGAAATATTAAAAAGATTATGATATTTTTCTGGTGAGATCTCAAAAGATCATTCCATTCCAAATTGGCATAAAATGAGAGAAGACCTAAAAAAAGTTCAGGATATCTGGTTTAATTTTGTTAAAAATACGTATCTCCTCTCATTAATAATTGAAACTATTATAAACGTCGTGATAAAAAAAACTAATAAAGGAAACTATTAATGTGATAGTTGTCATTTTAATGTGATTGGTAATTGTCGTAGAAACATCAAAATTTCACGATATGTTTGGGAGATGAAATAATAAAAAGATTATGATATTTTTCTGGTGAGATCTGAAAAGATCATTCCCTTCCAAATTGGCATAAAATGAGAGAAGACCTAAAAAAAGTTCAGGATATCTCGTTTAATTTTGTTAAAAATACGTATCTCCTTTTATTAATAATGGAAACTATTATAAACGCCATGATAAAAAAAACTAATAAAGGAAATTTTTAATGTGATTGTTGTCGTTTTAATGTGATTGGTAATTGTCGTAGAAACATCAAAATTTCACGATATGTTTGGGAGATGAAATAATAAAAAGATTATGATATTTTTCTGGTGAGATCTGAAAAGATCATTCCCTTCCAAATTTGCATAAAATGAGAGAAGACCTAAAAAAATTTCAGGATATCTCGTTTAATTTTGTTAAAAATTCGTATCTCCTCTCATTAATAATTGAAACTATTATAAACGTCGTGATAAAAAAAACTAATAAAGGAAACTATTAATGTGATTGTTGTCGTTTTAATGTGATTGGTAATTGTCGTAGAAACATCAAAATTTCACGATATGTTTGGGAGATGAAATAATAAAAATATTATGATATTTTTCTGGTGAGATCTGAAAAGATCATTCCCTTCCAAATTTGCATAAAATGAGAGAAGACCTAAAAAAATTTCAGGATATCTCGTTTAATTTTGTTAAAAATTCGTATCTCCTCTCATTAATAATTGAAACTATTATAAACGTCGTGATAAAAAAAACTAATAAAGGAAACTATTAATGTGATTGTTGTCGTTTTAATGTGATTGGTAATTGTCGTAGAAACATCAAAATTTCACGATATGTTTGGGAGATGAAATAATAAAAAGATTTTGATATTTTTCTGGTGAGATCTGAAAAGATCATTCCCTTCCATATTGGCATAAAATGAGAGAAGACCTAAAAAAAGTTCAGGATGTCTCGTTTAATTTTGTTAAAAATACGTATCTCCTCTCATTAATAATTGAAACTATTATAAACGTCGTGATAAAAAAAACTATTACAGGAAACTATTAATGTGATTGTTGTCATTTTAATGTGATTGGTAATTGTCGTAGAAACATCAAAATATCACGATATGTTTCGGAGATGAAATAATAAAAAGATTTTGATATTTTTCTGGTGAGATCTGAAAAGATCATTCCCTTCCAAATTGGCATAAAATGAGAGAAGACCTAAAAAAAGTTCAGGATATCTCGTTTAGTTTTGTTAAAAATACGTATCTCCTCTCATTAATAATTGAAACTATTACAAACGTCGTGATAAAAAAAACTAATAAAGGAAACTATTAATGTGAATTTTGTCGTTTTAATGTGATTGGTAATTGTCGTAGAAACATCAAAATTTCACGATATGTTTGGGAGATGAAATATTAAAAAGATTATGATATTTTTCTGGTGAGATCTCAAAAGATCATTCCATTCCAAATTGGCATAAAATGAGAGAAGACCTAAAAAAAGTTCAGGATATCTGGTTTAATTTTGTTAAAAATACGTATCTCCTCTCATTAATAATTGAAACTATTATAAACGTCGTGATAAAAAAAACTAATAAAGGAAACTATTAATGTGATAGTTGTCATTTTAATGTGATTGGTAATTGTCGTAGAAACATCAAAATTTCACGATATGTTTGGGAGATGAAATAATAAAAAGATTATGATATTTTTCTGGTGAGATCTGAAAAGATCATTCCCTTCCAAATTGGCATAAAATGAGAGAAGACCTAAAAAAAGTTCAGGATATCTCGTTTAATTTTGTTAAAAATACGTATCTCCTTTTATGAATAATGGAAACTATTATAAACGCCATGATAAAAAAAACTAATAAAGGAAATTTTTAATGTGATTGTTGTCGTTTTAATGTGATTGGTAATTGTCGTAGAAACATCAAAATTTCACGATATGTTTGGGAGATGAAATAATAAAAAGATTATGATATTTTTCTGGTGAGATCTGAAAAGATCATTCCCTTCCAAATTTGCATAAAATGAGAGAAGACCTAAAAAAATTTCAGGATATCTCGTTTAATTTTGTTAAAAATTCGTATCTCCTCTCATTAATAATTGAAACTATTATAAACGTCGTGATAAAAAAAACTAATAAAGGAAACTATTAATGTGATTGTTGTCGTTTTAATGTGATTGGTAATTGTCGTAGAAACATCAAAATTTCACGATATGTTTGGGAGATGAAATAATAAAAAGATTTTGATATTTTTCTGGTGAGATCTGAAAAGATCATTCCCTTCCATATTGGCATAAAATGAGAGAAGACCTAAAAAAAGTTCAGGATGTCTCGTTTAATTTTGTTAAAAATACGTATCTCCTCTCATTAATAATTGAAACTATTATAAACGTCGTGATAAAAAAAACTAATACAGGAAACTATTAATGTGATTGTTGTCATTTTAATGTGATTGGTAATTGTCGTAGAAACATCAAAATATCACGATATGTTTCGGAGATGAAATAATAAAAAGATTTTGATATTTTTCTGGTGAGATCTGAAAAGATCATTCCCTTCCAAATTGGCATAAAATGAGAGAAGACCTAAAAAAAGTTCAGGATATCTCGTTTAGTTTTGTTAAAAATACGTATCTCCTCTCATTAATAATTGAAACTATTACAAACGTCGTGATAAAAAAAACTAATAAAGGAAACTATTAATGTGAATTTTGTCGTTTTAATGTGATTGGTAATTGTCGTAGAAACATCAAAATTTCACGATATGTTTGGGAGATGAAATATTAAAAAGATTATGATATTTTTCTGGTGAGATCTCAAAAGATCATTCCATTCCAAATTGGCATAAAATGAGAGAAGACCTAAAAAAAGTTCAGGATATCTGGTTTAATTTTGTTAAAAATACGTATCTCCTCTCATTAATAATTGAAACTATTATAAACGTCGTGATAAAAAAAACTAATAAAGGAAACTATTAATGTGATAGTTGTCATTTTAATGTGATTGGTAATTGTCGTAGAAACATCAAAATTTCACGATATGTTTGGGAGATGAAATAATAAAAAGATTATGATATTTTTCTGGTGAGATCTGAAAAGATCATTCCCTTCCAAATTGGCATAAAATGAGAGAAGACCTAAAAAAAGTTCAGGATATCTCGTTTAATTTTGTTAAAAATACGTATCTCCTTTTATGAATAATGGAAACTATTATAAACGCCATGATAAAAAAAACTAATAAAGGAAATTTTTAATGTGATTGTTGTCGTTTTAATGTGATTGGTAATTGTCGTAGAAACATCAAAATTTCACGATATGTTTGGGAGATGAAATAATAAAAAGATTATGATATTTTTCTGGTGAGATCTGAAAAGATCATTCCCTTCCAAATTTGCATAAAATGAGAGAAGACCTAAAAAAATTTCAGGATATCTCGTTTAATTTTGTTAAAAATACGTATCCCCTCTCATTAATAATTGAAACTATTATAAACGTCGTGATAAAAAAAACTAATACAGGAAACTATTAATGTGATTGTTGTCGTTTTAATGTGATTGGTAATTGTCGTAGAAACATCAAAATTTCACGATATGTTTGGGAGATGAAATAATAAAAAGATTTTGATATTTTTCTGGTGAGATCTGAAAAGATCATTCCCTTCCATATTGGCATAAAATGAGAGAAGACCTAAAAAAAGTTCAGGATGTCTCGTTTAATTTTGTTAAAAATACGTATCTCCTCTCATTAATATTGGAAACTATTATAAACGTCGTGATAAAAAAAACTAATAATGGAAACTATTAATGTGATTGTTGTCGTTTTAATGTGATTGGTAAGTGTCGTAGAAACATCAAAATTTCACTATATGTTTGGGAGATGAAATAATAAAAAGATTATGATATTTTTCTGGTGAGATCTGAAAAGATCATTCCCTTCAAAATTGGCATAAAATGAGAGAAGACCTAAAAAAATTTCAGGATATCTCGTTTAATTTTGTTAAAAATACGTATCCCCTCTCATTAATAATTGAAACTATTATAAACGTCGTGATAAAAAAAACTAATACAGGAAACTATTAATGTGATTGTTGTCGTTTTAATGTGATTGGTAATTGTCGTAGAAACATCAAAATTTCACGATATGTTTGGGAGATGAAATAATAAAAAGATTATGATATTTTTCTGGTGAGATCGGAAAAGATCATTCCCTTCCAAATTGGCATAAAATGAGAGAAGACCTAAAAAAAGTTCAGTATATCTGGTTTAATTTTGTTAAAAATACGTATCTCCTCTCATTAATAATTGAAACTATTATAAATGTCCTGATAAAAAAAACTAATAATGGAAATTATTAATGTGATTGTTGTCGTTTTAATGTGATTGGTAATTGTCGTAGAAACATCAAAATTTCACGATATGTTTGGGAGGTGAAATAATAAAAAGATTATGATATTTTTCTGGTGAGATGTGAAAAGATCATTCCCTTCCAAATTGGCATAAAATGAGAGAAGACCTAAAAAAAGTTCAGGATATCTCGTTTAATTTTGTTAAAAATACGTATCTCCTTTCATTAATAATGGAAACTATTATAAACGCCATGATAAAAAAAACTAATAAAGGAAACTATTAATGTGATTGTTGTTGTTTTAATGTGATTGGTAATTGTCGAAGAAACATCAAAATTTCACGATATGTTTGGGAGATGAAATAATAAGAAGATTTTGATTTTTTTCTGGTGAGATCTGAAAAGATCATTCCCTTCCAAATTGGCATAAAATGAGAGAAGACCGAAAAAAAGTTCAGGATATCTGGTTTAATTTTGTTAAAAATACGTATCTCCTCTCATTAATAATTGAAACTATTATAAACGTCGTGATAAAAAAAACTAATAAAGGAAACTATTAATGTGATAGTTGTCGTTTTAATATGATTGGTAATTATCGTAGAAACATCAAAATTTCACGATATGTTTGGGAGATGAAATAATAAAAAGATTATGATATTTTTCTGGTGAGATCTGAAAAGATCATTCCCTTCCAAATTGGCAAAAAATGAGAGAAGACCTAAAAAAAGTTCAGGATATCTCGTTTAATTTTGTTAAAAATACGTATCTCCTCTCATTAATAATTGAAACTATTATAAATGTCGTGATAAAAAAAACTAATAAAGGAAATTATTAGTGTGATTGTTGTCATTTTAATGTGATTGGTAATTGTCGTAGAAACATCAAAATTTCACGATATGTTTGGGAGGTGAAATAATAAAAAGATTATGATATTTTTCTGGTGAGATGTGAAAAGATCATTCCCTTCCAAATTGGCATAAAATGAGAGAAGACCTAAAAAAAGTTCAGGATATCTCGTTTAATTTTGTTAAAAATAAGTATCTCCTTTCATTAATAATGGAAACTATTATAAACGCCATGATAAAAAAAAACTAATAAAGGAAACTATTAATGTGATTGTTGTTGTTTTAATGTGATTGGTAATTGTCGAAGAAACATCAAAATTTCACGATATGTTTGGGAGGTGAAATAATAAAAAGATTTTGATTTTTTTCTGGTGAGATCTGAAAAGATCATTCCCTTCCAAATTGGCATAAAATGAGAGAAGACCTAAAAATAGTTCAGGATATCTGGTTTAATTTTGTTAAAAATTCGTATCTCCTCTCATTAATAATTGAAACTATTATAAACGTCGTGATAAAAAAAACTAATAAAGGAAACTTTTAATGTGATTGTTGTCATTTTAATGTGATTGGTAATTGTCGTAGAAACATCAAAATTTCAGGATATGTTTGGGAGATGAAATAATAAAAAGATTATGATATTTTTCTGGTGAGATCTGAAAAGATCATTCCCTTCCAAATTGGCATAAAATGAGAGAAGACCTAAAAAAATTTCAGGATATCTCGTTTAATTTTGTTAAAAATTCGTATCTCCTCTCATTAATAATTGAAACTATTATAAACGTCGTGATAAAAAAAACTAATAAAGGAAACTTTTAATGTGATTGTTGTCATTTTAATGTGATTGGTAATTGTCGTAGAAACATCAAAATTTCACGATATGTTTGGGAGATGAAATAATAAAAAGATTATGATATTTTTCTGGTGAGATCTGAAAAGATCATTCCCTTCCAAATTGGCATAAAATGAGAGAAGACCTAAAAAAAGTTCAGGATGTGTCTTTTAATTTTGTTAAAAATACGTATCTCCTCTCATTAATAATGGAAACTATTATAAACGTCGTGATAAAAAACACTAATAATGGAAACTATTAATGTGATTGTTGTCGTTTTAACGTGATTGGTAAGTGTCGTAGAAACATCAAAATTTCACTATATGTTTGGGAGATGAAATAATAAAAAGATTATGATATTTTTTTGGTGAGATCTGAAAAGATCATTCCCTTCCAAATTGGCATAAAATGAGAGAAGACCTAAAAAAATTTCAGGATATCTGGTTTAATTTTGTTAAAAATTCGTATCTCCTCTCATTAATAATTGTAACTATTATAAACGTCGTGATAAAAAAAACTAATAAAGGAAATATTAATGTGATAGTTGTCATTTTAATGTGATTGGTAATTGTCGTAGAAACATCAAAATTTCACGATATGTTTGGGAGATGAAATAATAAAAAGATTATGATATTTTTCTGGTGAGATCTGAAAAGATCATTCCCTTCCAAATTGGCAAAGAATGAGAGAAGACCTAAAAAAATTTCAGGATATCTCGTTTAATTTTGTTAAAAATACGTATCTCCTCTCATTAATAATTGAAACTATTATAAACGTCGTGATAAAAAAAAACTAATAAAGGAAACTATTAATGTGATTGTTGTCGTTTTAATGTGATTGGTAATTGTCGTAGAAACATCAAAATTTCACGATATGTTTGGGAGATGAAATAATAAAAAGATTTTGCTATTTTTCTGGTGAGATCTGAAAAGATCATTCCATTCCAAATTGGCATAAAATGAGAGAAGACCTAACAAAAGTTCAGGATATCTGGTTTAATTTTGTTAAAAATACGTATCTCCTCTCATTAATAATGGAAACTATTATAAACGTCGTGATAAAAAAAACTAATAAAGGAAACTATTAATGTGATTGTTGTTGTTTTAATGTGATTGGTAATTGTCGTTGAAACATCAAAATTTCACGATATGTTTGGGAGATGAAATAATAAAAAGATTATGATATTTTTCTGGTGAGATCTGAAAAGATCATTCCCTTCCAAATTGGCATAAAATGAGAGAAGACCTAAAAAAAGTTCAGGATATCTCGTTTAATTTTGTTAAAAATACGTATCTCCTTTTATTAATAATGGAAACTATTATAAACGCCATGATAAAAAAAACTAATAAAGGAAACTTTTAATGTGATTGTTGTCGTTTTAATGTGATTGGTAATTGTCGTAGAAACATCAAAATTTCACGATATGTTTGGGAGATGAAATAATAAAAAGATTATGATATTTTTCTGGTGAGATCTGAAAAGATCATTCCCTTCCAAATTTGCATAAAATGAGAGAAGACCTAAAAAAATTTCAGGATATCTCGTTTAATTTTGTTAAAAATACGTATCCCCTCTCATTAATAATTGAAACTATTATAAACGTCGTGATAAAAAAAACTAATACAGGAAACTATTAATGTGATTGTTGTCGTTTTAATGTGATTGGTAATTGTCGTAGAAACATCAAAATTTCACGATATGTTTGGGAGATGAAATAATAAAAAGATTTTGATATTTTTCTGGTGAGATCTGAAAAGATCATTCCCTTCCATATTGGCATAAAATGAGAGAAGACCTAAAAAAAGTTCAGGATGTCTCGTTTAATTTTGTTAAAAATACGTATCTCCTATCATTAATAATGGAAACTATTATAAACGTCGTGATAAAAAAAACTAATAATGGAAACTATTAATGTGATTGTTGTCGTTTTAATGTGATTGGTAAGTGTCGTAGAAACATCAAAATTTCACTATATGTTTGGGAGATGAAATAATAAAAAGATTATGATATTTTTCTGGTGAGATCTGAAAAGATCATTCCCTTCAAAATTGGCATAAAATGAGAGAAGACCTAAAAAAATTTCAGGATATCTCGTTTAATTTTGTTAAAAATACGTATCCCCTCTCATTAATAATTGAAACTATTATAAACGTCGTGATAAAAAAAACTAATACAGGAAACTATTAATGTGATTGTTGTCGTTTTAATGTGATTGGTAATTGTCGTAGAAACATCAAAATTTCACGATATGTTTGGGAGATGAAATAATAAAAAGATTATGATATTTTTCTGGTGAGATCGGAAAAGATCATTCCCTTCCAAATTGGCATAAAATGAGAGAAGACCTAAAAAAAGTTCAGTATATCTGGTTTAATTTTGTTAAAAATACGTATCTCCTCTCATTAATAATTGAAACTATTATAAATGTCCTGATAAAAAAAACTAATAATGGAAATTATTAATGTGATTGTTGTCGTTTTAATGTGATTGGTAATTGTCGTAGAAACATCAAAATTTCACGATATGTTTGGGAGGTGAAATAATAAAAAGATTATGATATTTTTCTGGTGAGATGTGAAAAGATCATTCCCTTCCAAATTGGCATAAAATGAGAGAAGACCTAAAAAAAGTTCAGGATATCTCGTTTAATTTTGTTAAAAATACGTATCTCCTTTCATTAATAATGGAAACTATTATAAACGCCATGATAAAAAAAACTAATAAAGGAAACTATTAATGTGATTGTTGTTCTTTTAATGTGATTGGTAATTGTCGAAGAAACATCAAAATTTCACGATATGTTTGGGAGATGAAATAATAAGAAGATTTTGATTTTTTTCTGGTGAGATCTGAAAAGATCATTCCCTTCCAAATTGGCATAAAATGAGAGAAGACCGAAAAAAAGTTCAGGATATCTGGTTTAATTTTGTTAAAAATACGTATCTCCTCTCATTAATAATTGAAACTATTATAAACGTCGTGATAAAAAAAACTAATAAAGGAAACTATTAATGTGATAGTTGTAACATCCCGAAAATTACAACCCAATAAGTATGAAAGTGAGAGATTTAATTAGAAATTTTCTTGTTGGGGAGAATTGTAACACTGTGATTTTTCGTAACGTATATTAAGGGTTTGATAAATACCATAAAAGGAAATTAAATTAATTCATAGTGTTATTGTGAGATTTTTGGAACTTTTACGTAAGTTCCGTAAGTTGTAGAAAAAAAAAATAAGAGAAGAGGGGTGTCCTTAGAGGAAGTGTGGCTGCAAATAGCAAAATTGTAAAATTATGCCAGTTATAAAACGTGAACCGCTTCTCTTCCCGTCATTTCTTCATTCTTCATTCTTCCTCGCCGAGCTCTGTTCTCTCCTCCTTCTCTCTAATTAATTCCGCATCTCTCTAATATTTGAGTCTCCAAATCAAAGTTTCTACCGATTAAAATTGGATATATCATAGAGGGAGACTAGAGCTTCAAAACCAACCGATTGGATTTCGATTTCATCGAGGTATGGAGGGGTTTCTTTTTTTCTCCTAAGCTATTTCCTTGTTTTCTTGTTAAATATGGATTGTGGCTGTTGTTGATGGTATGTAAATAATTTTGAAAACCCGAAATAAGCTACTTGTGATTTGGGTCCTGTGACTGTGTGGATTTTTCGTCTCGGTTTTCGTGCATGTTTTTGAGGATGTAAATACATTTTCCTATGTTTTGATGCCTCTGGATATCGTGGTATTTTTTTCAGATTTTTTTTAGCAGTGTAACTATTTTTACCGGAATTATTTTTAAAAACTGTTGATTCTGAGAATGGGACTGTTTTGATTTTTACAAGAATTTTGGGATATGATTTTGGAAAACTGGAACCATGAGTTCATTTTATGTATCATGAGGGTCATCTCTGAATTTTTGTAAGGTTAGAAAAGCCTGGGAAGTATTTTTAGTGATTTAATGTTGGAAAAACCGAAAAGCTGGACAGTAGAGAAATTAAATGTAGAAAATTACTTTTTGTGAGAATTTGGTCTTGGGAAAATTTAGTAATACTGTTTTGACCATGTGGAATATCCATGGATTTTCTCAGAATTTTGTAAGTACCTTTTTTAATTATTTACATTTTCTTATTGAAAACTCTATTCTGGAGTAATAATGATTTGGAAATTCAAAAAGGGTATTTTTGGTGGATTTTTGGTACTAAGGAAATTATATGTGATGGTCCACATATTGAAGATATTCTCTGTAAAATTTCACATAAAACGAATTTGATATGCTATTTTCTAAAAATATGGAATTGTGTTTTACAGAGTATGTCCAGCCACTGTTTTTAATTGAAAAATAATATTTGTGGGTTGAATTTTCGTGAGATAAATTTATATGATGAAATATGAATGATGTGTAGTTTCTATGTAAAATCTCATGAAATTTCAAATTGATATGATGCATCAAATAATTTTTGGTGTGTGTGTACAGCTCTATGTGTCCACATGAAATTTAATTATATTAATTGTGTATTTGGTTTTAATGCCTTTAATTGTACTTGTTAAGGAATAATTTCACCTAAAAAGGGAAGTTTCCATAGAAATATGAATGCAATGATTTGTGATGGATTGAGTTTGAGTTATTGGATTATTGGTTATTAATGATTGTTCTGTTATTAACTGTGAATTGGAGACCGGGAGGAATGTGATCCTCGGGCAAAGAGTGCTGAAATTTGTTGTGCATGTGAATTGCTTGTATCAGTGAGATCTTATATTCAGAGAGAAATATTTGGGAGAAAAATCCTAAAATTTAAAGAAGACAAAGGAGAAAAGGAAAAAAAAAAGGGATTCAAAGGTTTCTCCATCAAACTAAGGATTCAAGGTAAGGATCAAGGCATTTAATTTCATTTTTAGAC
Organism: Pueraria montana var. lobata; assembly: GCA_026413185.1. Lineage (NCBI taxonomy): Eukaryota > Viridiplantae > Streptophyta > Magnoliopsida > Fabales > Fabaceae > Pueraria > Pueraria montana. Next base: position 574,220 of record JAOZWA010000174.1, read on the forward strand.
CATTTGAAATGTAGAAAAACATGTTGTTAAATTTAGATTCAATATTTGATCAAGAACTATGAAAAGATGAAAGTTTTATATAATTGATATTAGAAGCTTGAAATAATTGTTTGGAACCATGTTTGATTGATTGGATGATGTGTTGTGATGGATTGAAATTGATTGGTTGGTTTGTTGTTGGATTGAAATTGCTTGTCTTGATTGTGTTGTGAATGATGTTGGAAATTGTTGAATGTTTATATTTTTGTAGGTGATTGTTTAAAATTACTTATTTAATTGTGATTATTAACATATTGCATATGCATGAGTCTTTTTGGGGGATTTATAAAGATTCAAGTGAAAAATAATTGATGTTGGCTAACCGGGACTGCGGTAGCCATGAAAATGGAAAAGAAAGAAAAGAAAAGAAAAGAAAAGAAAGAAAAGAAAGAATAAATGTTGACTAACCGGGACTGCGGTAGTCATGAGAAACGAATTGATATATGAGAAATGACTTTTGTTGACTAACCGGGACTGCGGTAGTCATGTGAAATGAAAATGATTGAGAAATGATTTTGTTGACTAACCGGGACTGCGGTAGTCATGTGAAAGGAATATGATTTGAGAATTGAATCTTTGGGGTGAGCAGAATAAGTTAGACAGGACTGTATAGTCTGTGATTATATAGTCTGTGGGGTGAAGGATATTGGCAATTCCACATGTGGCTGGAAACTGGACTGAGTTGCGGTCGTGGTGGCCTTCCGGGTATCCTGATCTCCTAATTCTGTTTAGTTTATTCGCGTTTAGTAGGGGCTGATAGCTGAATTGCAGTACGTAATGGTAGGCCAGTTACTTACTAAACACTCAAAGGGGAAGTCTCCATGGAGCAGGGTCAAAATGATTTTGAGTCAAAGCTGCATTTGCATAAATCATACTGCATTTGCTTATGTATGTGATTGATTAATTATTATATGAAATGTACATGGTTGATATGGGTTTTAATTGTATGAGAAATTAAATGCCTGATCCGGTAATACTGTCCCCAGATTCTAGGGGAGTGTGAATTGCAGGTATTTTGAAGATTAATTAGAAGTTAAAGATGCAGATATTTTCCAGAGCTATAGGAATGGGTGTTTTTGGCTTTAGATACTTTTGTATTAATTAGAAATAAATTGGTAGTAGTATTTTCTGTAAATTTTAATAATGTAAATTATAATGACAAACTTTGAACTTTAATAGATTGTATTTATTTTATTCGGAATTTTTTTTAATAGACGAAAATTAATTAATTAGAAGGGGGGTTACATTAGTGGTATCAGAGCTCTGGTTATGCATCTCTAGGACTTGCGAGTAATGGGTCTATTAGGTGTTTTGCTGTGTTACCCTGATTAGAATTGTTTGTTTGTTAAGAATATTATGGGAAAAAGGGTAGTAACTAGATCTGAAATTTTAAGACATGTAGAAATGAGAAGAGGAAGACTAGTTATAAATCCTAGAGTTGAAACTAATAGTATAGTTGAGATGGCAGAAAGGAAGAAAGGAAATCTTGATAGAGTTGTGAGGGTGCACACTCAGGACTCAGTCGAGATGACTTTTCCCTCCTAATGCTAAATTGAAATATTGTTCAAGTTGTGTTATTTTCCATGTTCCTTATATTGTGAAGTTACGAGTTATACCTTGAGTTAAGTTGAGGAAGGAAATCCAAAGATCCGAGTTCGTAGATCAAGGTTGAGAATGGAGGTCCAAATAATTGAGTTTATAGGATAAGGGTGAGTTTGACAGAGGAAAGAAAACAAAATTTTGAAGGTACCTTGATGTTTGGAAGATGATAAGATGTTGAGAGTATGGTTATTGCCTTTGATGTTAGAATTGATAGAATCCCATTATCTCTCATAGGATTGCATGTTATTGCCATATTTCTTTGATTAAATGTTGATTTGGGAATCTAATTAATGTTCACGTTAGTCTGCTGCCATGTACCGCTTAAGCCTTATTTTTGTAAAATTAGCCCGTTAAAAATATGTGATTTGAACCCTAAAGTGTTGTATTATGACAGTATGAGCTTTGTGCGAGAATTAAGACCAAAACTGTCATAGATATGCAGCAGACAGCAGGGGACTCTCTGTTCCTGCATAATGCAAAATTTATACGTTTTTACGTGTTATAATTTATGGTTTGGGTCTTGGCAAAATTGTGTTAAAATTTAAGGAAGTCTGGACATTAATTAGAGAGATTTTGGTGATGATTTAGTGCCATTTTGTATCATGATTTTGCTGCCATAACAGGGGGTATCTCTGCTGCTGCATAATTCTGTTATTGCAGAATTTTAACGAATAAAAATCATGTTTTAAGCTTTAGCAAAGTTGTATGAAAGGTTGGAGAAAGTTTGGGCAAGGTTTGGTGAAGTTTTGTGACTTGAAAATGTTTATGGAAAGTGAAAAATGAATCATATTATCTTGTGTGGTTGGATGTTTACGAATGATATTTAAATGACTAAATAAAGAATAGTTAATGTTTCATGTGATGTAATTGATTTATAATTACAAGTTTAGATTTACTTGATTGTATTTGAATTGGTAAAGAGAATTGATTGATAGATGGTGAGTTTGAAAACTACCTATATTTGACCAAAAAGTTATGATGAATAAATTTAGAATGTTTGATATTATGGATGATGTTGAGGTTTATTATGTTGTGAATTGATTTCCAGGTTTCTGTTGTGGTTTGTTTCCATACCTTTTGAAAAAGGGGTATGAGGGAAAGTATTGAAAAATAGAGCAAACTCTGCCGGATTTTCCGGAGGGATTATGAAGCTTGAGATTAGATACATTCTCTTAGTTATTGTATGAATTTTATAAATATATATGTACATATGTATAATTATGAGGCTATTAGTATGGGGATTGATTTTTGAATATTACTACAATTGGTTGAGCATCTTCCTTTTGAGCGGTTATTGAGCATAAGGCACTTAGTTATATACAAAAGGAAGGTATTATGGTATGGAATTCTTGGCTCCCAATTATCTACTCAAATATATGATATTAGTAACGGGGTCACGTTATGGACCATAGTAATATATGGTGATTTAAGGCCTGTATAATTGAGGTTATCAATTACCCACGTTGTAGAATTGAATTGGTAGGTATATGTGAGGGTTGTTGATGGTTAAATTATAATTTAGTGAGTAGAATAAGATACAAATGCTAGAATAATAGCAGAGTGTTTAAGATGGAGAAGTAAGTGATTGCAAAGTTTGAGACTGTGATTTGGATGTTAAAAGTCGAATTCAATAAGTGATTAAATTGGTGATAGTAGATTGGAATGGTTTGAGACAATTTAGAAATCATCCAAATGGTGATTTGGTTGGAATTATGATAATAGGATGTAGCTGTAAGTTAGAGACTTAAATCATATTTAGAATACCTTCTATGAAGAGAAAAATGTGAGAAAATTATAGGAAAAGTCTTTGGTAGTGTTTAGACATAGAAAGTTGAGGTCTAGACATGTATGAAGGGTGTTGGAAGAGTCGTTGAGCTAAGAATTATAGTCATTATTCAAAAACAAAGTAGCAAGTAATCCATCTAGATGAACTTAGTAAGTATAGTTTAAAGATTTAGCCAAAATCACTAAATTTACCTTAACAAGTGCTTAGGTAAGCCTATAATTGGAGTAGAACATCAATATCCTTAATCCATCGCTAAGCATTGTGTTTTAGTATCATGCCATACTCAAATTGGTGAGTGCTAGTTAGTAAAACTAAAACAAGATGATAAGAGTCAAAATTGCACATTTTAGGTACCTTAGAAATGACCCAAAATGGTAAAAGTGCGAACTTTGGCACTGCATAACTCCTTGTATAGAATGAGTTTCGGAACGAAACCTTTTTCCACAATTTTGTATTACCAAATTCTAGTTCTCCACAAAATTTCATAGCCATTGGACTTACATAGCTCATTTTGGATCCCTAAGTTCATTTTGACCCAAAACTAGTTCCTTAAGTGACTTGAAATGCCTAGATTTTGATCCGAGATGAATTTTGAGGTGAGACCAATTCCTACAATCCTATTTTTAGGTATATAAAATCTGTTTTTGGGATTTACAAAGTTTCTCCCTATGGATTTTAAATTCACCTTTGAAAACCACCTCTTTTCTAAGCCGTTTTTGACCTGAAACTTGAAACGTACGCCATTTTCAAACCGTTCGAGCTTTTAGAGTGAAACCAAAGCCCACACCCTTGTTTTCGTACCCTCTAAATCTGTTTTGAGGTTCCACATAAGTTTAAGCATCATACAATGAATTTGGTAGAAAAACCCGTTTTCTAGAAACATGCATTTTGCAAACTTATAATGTGCGCCATTTCCAAACCGCTTTGAGTTTTCGAGTCAAACCAAAACCATTAGGTCACATTTAATGCATATTAAATCTGTTTTCAAGTCCCAAAGGATTTCAAGTTCTGTAGCTCAATTGGCGTAGAAAACCGTTTTCTATAATTCCTTAAAACCGCAAACTTAAAATGCGTGTAGTTTTCAAACCGTAACTCCGATTTGGATGAAACCAAAACACACGATCTTGTTTTTAAGTTAACTTAATCTGTTTTTGGGTTTTAAAATGAAAGGATCACTGTATCATAGGGTTGCTTCCCAAAATCACCTCTTAGAAAGCTCAATTCAAGGGAAATCCTTAGGTGAAAGACTTGTTCTTGACCTAGAGACCTACCTAGTAGTTTGCCTACAACTTATATAGGATACATTAACTCTAAATCTTCAATGTTGAGTAGATTTAAGTATTGTCTTGAAGATAGCTATACTGTCTACCTAGTAGCTTAGATAAATTTCTATCGAATCCACTCTATGTTAGTGAGCCTATAGCCTTGAGAATGAATCTGCTTAGATGAAAACCATATATACCTTTTGTGAACGACCTTATCTATGCTTTGTGTTGGAGAAAGAGATAGTAAGTTAGAAACGAGCCCCTTAAGAGGAACACTTCCTTATGGCAGAAGTCTAAGACTAGCTATAGAAAAATAGATTGGCCTGAGAGTAGGCAAAGATGATTATAGTCCTAGCTTAGCTTAACCCTACATTCAATGAATTTCAGGGACGAAATTCCTAAAAGGAGGGGAGTATTGTAACATCCCGAAAATTACAACCCAATAAGTATGAAAGTGAGAGATTTAATTAGAAATTTTCTTGTTGGGGAGAATTGTAACACTGTGATTTTTCGTAACGTATATTAAGGGTTTGATAAATACCATAAAAGGAAATTAAATTAATTCATAGTGTTATTGTGAGATTTTTGGAACTTTTACGTAAGTTCCGTAAGTTGTAGAAAAAAAAAATAAGAGAAGAGGGGTGTCCTTAGAGGAAGTGTGGCTGCAAATAGCAAAATTGTAAAATTATGCCAGTTATAAAACGTGAACCGCTTCTCTTCCCGTCATTTCTTCATTCTTCATTCTTCCTCGCCGAGCTCTGTTCTCTCCTCCTTCTCTCTAATTAATTCCGCATCTCTCTAATATTTGAGTCTCCAAATCAAAGTTTCTACCGATTAAAATTGGATATATCATAGAGGGAGACTAGAGCTTCAAAACCAACCGATTGGATTTCGATTTCATCGAGGTATGGAGGGGTTTCTTTTTTTCTCCTAAGCTATTTCCTTGTTTTCTTGTTAAATATGGATTGTGGCTGTTGTTGATGGTATGTAAATAATTTTGAAAACCCGAAATAAGCTACTTGTGATTTGGGTCCTGTGACTGTGTGGATTTTTCGTCTCGGTTTTCGTGCATGTTTTTGAGGATGTAAATACATTTTCCTATGTTTTGATGCCTCTGGATATCGTGGTATTTTTTTCAGATTTTTTTTAGCAGTGTAACTATTTTTACCGGAATTATTTTTAAAAAACTGTTGATTCTGAGAATGGGACTGTTTTGATTTTTACAAGAATTTTGGGATATGATTTTGGAAAACTGGAACCATGAGTTCATTTTATGTATCATGAGGGTCATCTCTGAATTTTTGTAAGGTTAGAAAAGCCTGGGAAGTATTTTTAGTGATTTAATGTTGGAAAAACCGAAAAGCTGGACAGTAGAGAAATTAAATGTAGAAAATTACTTTTTGTGAGAATTTGGTCTTGGGAAAATTTAGTAATACTGTTTTGACCATGTGGAATATCCATGGATTTTCTCAGAATTTTGTAAGTACCTTTTTTAATTATTTACATTTTCTTATTGAAAACTCTATTCTGGAGTAATAATGATTTGGAAATTCAAAAAGGGTATTTTTGGTGGATTTTTGGTACTAAGGAAATTATATGTGATGGTCCACATATTGAAGATATTCTCTGTAAAATTTCACATAAAACGAATTTGATATGCTATTTTCTAAAAATATGGAATTGTGTTTTACAGAGTATGTCCAGCCACTGTTTTTAATTGAAAAATAATATTTGTGGGTTGAATTTTCGTGAGATAAATTTATATGATGAAATATGAATGATGTGTAGTTTCTATGTAAAATCTCATGAAATTTCAAATTGATATGATGCATCAAATAATTTTTGGTGTGTGTGTACAGCTCTATGTGTCCACATGAAATTTAATTATATTAATTGTGTATTTGGTTTTAATGCCTTTAATTGTACTTGTTAAGGAATAATTTCACCTAAAAAGGGAAGTTTCCATAGAAATATGAATGCAATGATTTGTGATGGATTGAGTTTGAGTTATTGGATTATTGGTTATTAATGATTGTTCTGTTATTAACTGTGAATTGGAGACCGGGAGGAATGTGATCCTCGGGCAAAGAGTGCTGAAATTTGTTGTGCATGTGAATTGCTTGTATCAGTGAGATCTTATATTCAGAGAGAAATATTTGGGAGAAAAATCCTAAAATTTAAAGAAGACAAAGGAGAAAAGGAAAAAAAAAAGGGATTCAAAGGTTTCTCCATCAAACTAAGGATTCAAGGTAAGGATCAAGGCATTTAATTTCATTTTTAGACCATTTGAAATGTAGAAAAACATGTTGTTAAATTTAGATTCAATATTTGATCAAGAACTATGAAAAGATGAAAGTTTTATATAATTGATATTAGAAGCTTGAAATAATTGTTTGGAACCATGTTTGATTGATTGGATGATGTGTTGTGATGGATTGAAATTGATTGGTTGGTTTGTTGTTGGATTGAAATTGCTTGTCTTGATTGTGTTGTGAATGATGTTGGAAATTGTTGAATGTTTATATTTTTGTAGGTGATTGTTTAAAATTACTTATTTAATTGTGATTATTAACATATTGCATATGCATGAGTCTTTTTGGGGGATTTATAAAGATTCAAGTGAAAAATAATTGATGTTGGCTAACCGGGACTGCGGTAGCCATGAAAATGGAAAAGAAAGAAAAGAAAAGAAAAGAAAAGAAAGAAAAGAAAGAATAAATGTTGACTAACCGGGACTGCGGTAGTCATGAGAAACGAATTGATATATGAGAAATGACTTTTGTTGACTAACCGGGACTGCGGTAGTCATGTGAAATGAAAATGATTGAGAAATGATTTTGTTGACTAACCGGGACTGCGGTAGTCATGTGAAAGGAATATGATTTGAGAATTGAATCTTTGGGGTGAGCAGAATAAGTTAGACAGGACTGTATAGTCTGTGATTATATAGTCTGTGGGGTGAAGGATATTGGCAATTCCACATGTGGCTGGAAACTGGACTGAGTTGCGGTCGTGGTGGCCTTCCGGGTATCCTGATCTCCTAATTCTGTTTAGTTTATTCGCGTTTAGTAGGGGCTGATAGCTGAATTGCAGTACGTAATGGTAGGCCAGTTACTTACTAAACACTCAAAGGGGAAGTCTCCATGGAGCAGGGTCAAAATGATTTTGAGTCAAAGCTGCATTTGCATAAATCATACTGCATTTGCTTATGTATGTGATTGATTAATTATTATATGAAATGTACATGGTTGATATGGGTTTTAATTGTATGAGAAATTAAATGCCTGATCCGGTAATACTGTCCCCAGATTCTAGGGGAGTGTGAATTGCAGGTATTTTGAAGATTAATTAGAAGTTAAAGATGCAGATATTTTCCAGAGCTATAGGAATGGGTGTTTTTGGCTTTAGATACTTTTGTATTAATTAGAAATAAATTGGTAGTAGTATTTTCTGTAAATTTTAATAATGTAAATTATAATGACAAACTTTGAACTTTAATAGATTGTATTTATTTTATTCGGAATTTTTTTTAATAGACGAAAATTAATTAATTAGAAGGGGGGTTACAATAGTTGTCGTTTTAATATGATTGGTAATTATCGTAGAAACATCAAAATTTCACGATATGTTTGGGAGATGAAATAATAAAAAGATTATGATATTTTTCTGGTGAGATCTGAAAAGATCATTCCCTTCCAAATTGGCAAAAAATGAGAGAAGACCTAAAAAAAGTTCAGGATATCTCGTTTAATTTTGTTAAAAATACGTATCTCCTCTCATTAATAATTGAAACTATTATAAATGTCGTGATAAAAAAAACTAATAAAGGAAATTATTAGTGTGATTGTTGTCGTTTTAATGTGATTGGTAATTGTCGTAGAAACATCAAAATTTCACGATATGTTTGGGAGGTGAAATAATAAAAAGATTATGATATTTTTCTGGTGAGATGTGAAAAGATCATTCCCTTCCAAATTGGCATAAAATGAGAGAAGACCTAAAAAAAGTTCAGGATATCTCGTTTAATTTTGTTAAAAATAAGTATCTCCTTTCATTAATAATGGAAACTATTATAAACGCCATGATAAAAAAAAACTAATAAAGGAAACTATTAATGTGATTGTTGTTGTTTTAATGTGATTGGTAATTGTCGAAGAAACATCAAAATTTCACGATATGTTTGGGAGGTGAAATAATAAAAAGATTTTGATTTTTTTCTGGTGAGATCTGAAAAGATCATTCCCTTCCAAATTGGCATAAAATGAGAGAAGACCTAAAAATAGTTCAGGATATCTGGTTTAATTTTGTTAAAAATTCGTATCTCCTCTCATTAATAATTGAAACTATTATAAACGTCGTGATAAAAAAAACTAATAAAGGAAACTTTTAATGTGATTGTTGTCATTTTAATGTGATTGGTAATTGTCGTAGAAACATCAAAATTTCAGGATATGTTTGGGAGATGAAATAATAAAAAGATTATGATATTTTTCTGGTGAGATCTGAAAAGATCATTCCCTTCCAAATTGGCATAAAATGAGAGAAGACCTAAAAAAATTTCAGGATATCTCGTTTAATTTTGTTAAAAATTCGTATCTCCTCTCATTAATAATTGAAACTATTATAAACGTCGTGATAAAAAAAACTAATAAAGGAAACTTTTAATGTGATTGTTGTCATTTTAATGTGATTGGTAATTGTCGTAGAAACATCAAAATTTCACGATATGTTTGGGAGATGAAATAATAAAAAGATTATGATATTTTTCTGGTGAGATCTGAAAAGATCATTCCCTTCCAAATTGGCATAAAATGAGAGAAGACCTAAAAAAAGTTCAGGATGTGTCTTTTAATTTTGTTAAAAATACGTATCTCCTCTCATTAATAATGGAAACTATTATAAACGTCGTGATAAAAAACACTAATAATGGAAACTATTAATGTGATTGTTGTCGTTTTAACGTGATTGGTAAGTGTCGTAGAAACATCAAAATTTCACTATATGTTTGGGAGATGAAATAATAAAAAGATTATGATATTTTTTTGGTGAGATCTGAAAAGATCATTCCCTTCCAAATTGGCATAAAATGAGAGAAGACCTAAAAAAATTTCAGGATATCTGGTTTAATTTTGTTAAAAATTCGTATCTCCTCTCATTAATAATTGTAACTATTATAAACGTCGTGATAAAAAAAACTAATAAAGGAAATATTAATGTGATAGTTGTCATTTTAATGTGATTGGTAATTGTCGTAGAAACATCAAAATTTCACGATATGTTTGGGAGATGAAATAATAAAAAGATTATGATATTTTTCTGGTGAGATCTGAAAAGATCATTCCCTTCCAAATTGGCAAAGAATGAGAGAAGACCTAAAAAAATTTCAGGATATCTCGTTTAATTTTGTTAAAAATACGTATCTCCTCTCATTAATAATTGAAACTATTATAAACGTCGTGATAAAAAAAAACTAATAAAGGAAACTATTAATGTGATTGTTGTCGTTTTAATGTGATTGGTAATTGTCGTAGAAACATCAAAATTTCACGATATGTTTGGGAGATGAAATAATAAAAAGATTTTGCTATTTTTCTGGTGAGATCTGAAAAGATCATTCCATTCCAAATTGGCATAAAATGAGAGAAGACCTAACAAAAGTTCAGGATATCTGGTTTAATTTTGTTAAAAATACGTATCTCCTCTCATTAATAATGGAAACTATTATAAACGTCGTGATAAAAAAAACTAATAAAGGAAACTATTAATGTGATTGTTGTTGTTTTAATGTGATTGGTAATTGTCGTTGAAACATCAAAATTTCACGATATGTTTGGGAGATGAAATAATAAAAAGATTATGATATTTTTCTGGTGAGATCTGAAAAGATCATTCCCTTCCAAATTGGCATAAAATGAGAGAAGACCTAAAAAAAGTTCAGGATATCTCGTTTAATTTTGTTAAAAATACGTATCTCCTTTTATTAATAATGGAAACTATTATAAACGCCATGATAAAAAAAACTAATAAAGGAAACTTTTAATGTGATTGTTGTCGTTTTAATGTGATTGGTAATTGTCGTAGAAACATCAAAATTTCACGATATGTTTGGGAGATGAAATAATAAAAAGATTATGATATTTTTCTGGTGAGATCTGAAAAGATCATTCCCTTCCAAATTTGCATAAAATGAGAGAAGACCTAAAAAAATTTCAGGATATCTCGTTTAATTTTGTTAAAAATACGTATCCCCTCTCATTAATAATTGAAACTATTATAAACGTCGTGATAAAAAAAACTAATACAGGAAACTATTAATGTGATTGTTGTCGTTTTAATGTGATTGGTAATTGTCGTAGAAACATCAAAATTTCACGATATGTTTGGGAGATGAAATAATAAAAAGATTTTGATATTTTTCTGGTGAGATCTGAAAAGATCATTCCCTTCCATATTGGCATAAAATGAGAGAAGACCTAAAAAAAGTTCAGGATGTCTCGTTTAATTTTGTTAAAAATACGTATCTCCTATCATTAATAATGGAAACTATTATAAACGTCGTGATAAAAAAAACTAATAATGGAAACTATTAATGTGATTGTTGTCGTTTTAATGTGATTGGTAAGTGTCGTAGAAACATCAAAATTTCACTATATGTTTGGGAGATGAAATAATAAAAAGATTATGATATTTTTCTGGTGAGATCTGAAAAGATCATTCCCTTCAAAATTGGCATAAAATGAGAGAAGACCTAAAAAAATTTCAGGATATCTCGTTTAATTTTGTTAAAAATACGTATCCCCTCTCATTAATAATTGAAACTATTATAAACGTCGTGATAAAAAAAACTAATACAGGAAACTATTAATGTGATTGTTGTCGTTTTAATGTGATTGGTAATTGTCGTAGAAACATCAAAATTTCACGATATGTTTGGGAGATGAAATAATAAAAAGATTATGATATTTTTCTGGTGAGATCGGAAAAGATCATTCCCTTCCAAATTGGCATAAAATGAGAGAAGACCTAAAAAAAGTTCAGTATATCTGGTTTAATTTTGTTAAAAATACGTATCTCCTCTCATTAATAATTGAAACTATTATAAATGTCCTGATAAAAAAAACTAATAATGGAAATTATTAATGTGATTGTTGTCGTTTTAATGTGATTGGTAATTGTCGTAGAAACATCAAAATTTCACGATATGTTTGGGAGGTGAAATAATAAAAAGATTATGATATTTTTCTGGTGAGATGTGAAAAGATCATTCCCTTCCAAATTGGCATAAAATGAGAGAAGACCTAAAAAAAGTTCAGGATATCTCGTTTAATTTTGTTAAAAATACGTATCTCCTTTCATTAATAATGGAAACTATTATAAACGCCATGATAAAAAAAACTAATAAAGGAAACTATTAATGTGATTGTTGTTGTTTTAATGTGATTGGTAATTGTCGAAGAAACATCAAAATTTCACGATATGTTTGGGAGATGAAATAATAAGAAGATTTTGATTTTTTTCTGGTGAGATCTGAAAAGATCATTCCCTTCCAAATTGGCATAAAATGAGAGAAGACCGAAAAAAAGTTCAGGATATCTGGTTTAATTTTGTTAAAAATACGTATCTCCTCTCATTAATAATTGAAACTATTATAAACGTCGTGATAAAAAAAACTAATAAAGGAAACTATTAATGTGATAGTTGTCGTTTTAATATGATTGGTAATTATCGTAGAAACATCAAAATTTCACGAGATGTTTGGGAGATGAAATAATAAAAAGATTATGATATTTTTCTGGTGAGATCTGAAAAGATCATTCCCTTCCAAATTGGCAAAAAATGAGAGAAGACCTAAAAAAAGTTCAGGATATCTCGTTTAATTTTGTTAAAAATACGTATCTCCTCTCATTAATAATTGAAACTATTATAAATGTCGTGATAAAAAAAACTAATAAAGGAAATTATTAGTGTGATTGTTGTCGTTTTAATGTGATTGGTAATTGTCGTAGGAACATCAAAATTTCACGATATGTTTGGGAGGTGAAATAATAAAAAGATTATGATATTTTTCTGGTGAGATGTGAAAAGATCATTCCCTTCCAAATTGGCATAAAATGAGAGAAGACCTAAAAAAAGTTCAGGATATCTCGTTTAATTTTGTTAAAAATAAGTATCTCCTTTCATTAATAATGGAAACTATTATAAACGCCATGATAAAAAAAAACTAATAAAGGAAACTATTAATGTGATTGTTGTTGTTTTAATGTGATTGGTAATTGTCGAAGAAACATCAAAATTTCACGATATGTTTGGGAGGTGAAATAATAAAAAGATTTTGATTTTTTTCTGGTGAGATCTGAAAAGATCATTCCCTTCCAAATTGGCATAAAATGAGAGAAGACCTAAAAATAGTTCAGGATATCTGGTTTAATTTTGTTAAAAATTCGTATCTCCTCTCATTAATAATTGAAACTATTATAAACGTCGTGATAAAAAAAACTAATAAAGGAAACTTTTAATGTGATTGTTGTCATTTTAATGTGATTGGTAATTGTCGTAGAAACATCAAAATTTCAGGATATGTTTGGGAGATGAAATAATAAAAAGATTATGCTATTTTTCTGGTGAGATCTGAAAAGATCATTCCCTTCCAAATTGGCATAAAATGAGAGAAGACCTAAAAAAATTTCAGGATATCTCGTTTAATTTTGTTAAAAATTCGTATCTCCTCTCATTAATAATTGAAACTATTATAAACGTCGTGATAAAAAAAACTAATAAAGGAAACTTTTAATGTGATTGTTGTCATTTTAATGTGATTGGTAATTGTCGTAGAAACATCAAAATTTCACGATATGTTTGGGAGATGAAATAATAAAAAGATTATGATATTTTTCTGGTGAGATCTGAAAAGATCATTCCCTTCCAAATTGGCATAAAATGAGAGAAGACCTAAAAAAAGTTCAGGATGTGTCTTTTAATTTTGTTAAAAATACGTATCTCCTCTCATTAATAATGGAAACTATTATAAACGTCGTGATAAAAAAAACTAATAATGGAAACTATTAATGTGATTGTTGTCGTTTTAATGTGATTGGTAAGTGTCGTAGAAACATCAAAATTTCACTATATGTTTGGGAGATGAAATAATAAAAAGATTATGATATTTTTCTGGTGAGATCTGAAAAGATCATTCCCTTCAAAATTGGCATAAAATGAGAGAAGACCTAAAAAAATTTCAGGATATCTCGTTTAATTTTGTTAAAAATACGTATCCCCTCTCATTAATAATTGAAACTATTATAAACGTCGTGATAAAAAAAACTAATACAGGAAACTATTAATGTGATTGTTGTCGTTTTAATGTGATTGGTAATTGTCGTAGAAACATCAAAATTTCACGATATGTTTGGGAGATGAAATAATAAAAAGATTATGATATTTTTCTGGTGAGATCGGAAAAGATCATTCCCTTCCAAATTGGCATAAAATGAGAGAAGACCTAAAAAAAGTTCAGTATATCTGGTTTAATTTTGTTAAAAATACGTATCTCCTCTCATTAATAATTGAAACTATTATAAATGTCCTGATAAAAAAAACTAATAATGGAAATTATTGATGTGATTGTTGTCGTTTTAATGTGATTGGTAATTGTCGTAGAAACATCAAAATTTCACGATATGTTTGGGAGGTGAAATAATAAAAAGATTATGATATTTTTCTGGTGAGATGTGAAAAGATCATTCCCTTCCAAATTGGCATAAAATGAGAGAAGACCTAAAAAAAGTTCAGGATATCTCGTTTAATTTTGTTAAAAATACGTATCTCCTTTCATTAATAATGGAAACTATTATAAACGCCATGATAAAAAAAACTAATAAAGGAAACTATTAATGTGATTGTTGTTGTTTTAATGTGATTGGTAATTGTCGAAGAAACATCAAAATTTCACGATATGTTTGGGAGATGAAATAATAAGAAGATTTTGATTTTTTTCTGGTGAGATCTGAAAAGATCATTCCCTTCCAAATTGGCATAAAATGAGAGAAGACCGAAAAAAAGTTCAGGATATCTGGTTTAATTTTGTTAAAAATACGTATCTCCTCTCATTAATAATTGAAACTATTATAAACGTCGTGATAAAAAAAACTAATAAAGGAAACTATTAATGTGATTGTTGTTGTTTTAATGTGATTGGTAATTGTCGTTGAAACATCAAAATTTCACGATATGTTTGGGAGATGAAATAATAAAAAGATTATGATATTTTTTTGGTGAGATGTGAAAAGATCATTCCCTTCCAAATTGGCATAAAATGAGAGAAGACCTAAAAAAAGTTCAGGATATCTCGTTTAATTTTGTTAAAAATAAGTATCTCCTTTCATTAATAATGGAAACTATTATAAACGCCATGATAAAAAAAAACTAATAAAGGAAACTATTAATGTGATTGTTGTTGTTTTAATGTGATTGGTAATTGTCGAAGAAACATCAAAATTTCACGATATGTTTGGGAGGTGAAATAATAAAAAGATTTTGATTTTTTTCTGGTGAGATCTGAAAAGATCATTCCCTTCCAAATTGGCATAAAATGAGAGAAGACCTAAAAATAGTTCAGGATACCTGGTTTAATTTTGTTAAAAATTCGTATCTCCTCTCATTAATAATTGAAACTATTATAAACGTCGTGATAAAAAAAACTAATAAAGGAAACTTTTAATGTGATTGTTGTCATTTTAATGTGATTGGTAATTGTCGTAGAAACATCAAAATTTCAGGATATGTTTGGGAGATGAAATAATAAAAAGATTATGATATTTTTCTGGTGAGATCTGAAAAGATCATTCCCTTCCAAATTGGCATAAAATGAGAGAAGACCTAAAAAAATTTCAGGATATCTCGTTTAATTTTGTTAAAAATTCGTATCTCCTCTCATTAATAATTGAAACTATTATAAACGTCGTGATAAAAAAAACTAATAAAGGAAACTTTTAATGTGATTGTTGTCATTTTAATGTGATTGGTAATTGTCGTAGAAACATCAAAATTTCACGATATGTTTGGGAGATGAAATAATAAAAAGATTATGATATTTTTCTGGTGAGATCTGAAAAGATCATTCCCTTCCAAATTGGCATAAAATGAGAGAAGACCTAAAAAAAGTTCAGGATGTGTCTTTTAATTTTGTTAAAAATACGTATCTCCTCTCATTAATAATGGAAACTATTATAAACGTCGTGATAAAAAACACTAATAATGGAAACTATTAATGTGATTGTTGTTGTTTTAATGTGATTGGTAATGGTCGTAGAAACATCAAAATTTCACGATATGTTTGGGAGGTGAAATAATAAAAAGATTATGATATTTTTCTGGTGAGATGTGAAAAGATCATTCCCTTCCAAATTGGCATAAAATGAGAGAAGACCTAAAAAAAGTTCAGGATATCAAGTTTAATTTTGTTAAAAATACGTATCTCCTCTCATTAATAATTGAAACTATTATAAACGTCGTGATAAAAAAAACTAATAAAGGAAACTATTAATGTGATTGTTGTCGTTTTAATGTGATTGGTAATTGTCGTAGAAACATCAAAATTTCACGATATGTTTGGGAGATGAAATAATAAAAAGATTTTGCTATTTTTCTGGTGAGATCTGAAAAGATCATTCCATTCCAAATTGGCATAAAATGAGAGAAGACCTAACAAAAGTTCAGGATATCTGGTTTAATTTTGTTAAAAATACGTATCTCCTCTCATTAATAATGGAAACTATTATAAACGTCGTGATAAAAAAAACTAATAAAGGAAACTATTAATGTGATTGTTGTTGTTTTAATGTGATTGGTAATTGTCGTTGAAACATCAAAATTTCACGATATGTTTGGGAGATGAAATAATAAAAAGATTATGATATTTTTTTGGTGAGATCTGAAAAGATCATTCCCTTCCAAATTGGCATAAAAAGAGAGAAGACCTAAAAAAAGTTCAGGATATCTGGTTTAATTTTGTTAAAAATACGTATCTCCTCTCATTAATAATGGAAACTATTATAAACGTCGTGATAAAAAAAACTAATAAAGGAAACTATTAATGTGATTGTTGTCGTTTTAATGTGATTGGTAATTGTCGTAGAAACATCAAAATTTCACGATATGTTTGGGAGATGAAATAATAAAAAGATTATGATATTTTTCTGGTGAGATCTGAAAAGATCATTCCCTTCCAAATTGGCATAAAATGAGAGAAGACCTAAAAAAAGTTCAGGATGTGTCTTTTAATTTTGTTAAAAATACGTATCTCCTCTCATTAATAATGGAAACTATTATAAACGTCGTGATAAAAAACACTAATAATGGAAACTATTAATGTGATTGTTGTCGTTTTAACGTGATTGGTAAGTGTCGTAGAAACATCAAAATTTCACTATATGTTTGGGAGATGAAATAATAAAAAGATTATGATATTTTTCTGGTGAGATCTGAAAAGATCATTCCCTTCCAAATTGGCATAAAATGAGAGAAGACCTAAAAAAAGTTCAGGATGTGTCTTTTAATTTTGTTAAAAATACGTATCTCCTCTCATTAATAATTGAAACTATTATAAACGTCGTGATAAAAAAAACTAATAAAGGAAATATTAATGTGATAGTTGTCATTTTAATGTGATTGGTAATTGTCGTAGAAACATCAAAATTTCACGATATGTTTGGGAGATGAAATAATAAAAAGATTATGATATTTTTCTGGTGAGATCTGAAAAGATCATTCCCTTCCAAATTGGCATAAAAAGAGAGAAGACCTAAAAAAAGTTCAGGATATCTGGTTTAATTTTGTTAAAAATACGTATCTCCTCTCATTAATAATGGAAACTATTATAAACGTCGTGATAAAAAAAACTAATAAAGGAAACTATTAATGTGATTGTTGTCGTTTTAATGTGATTGGTAATTGTCGTAGAAACATCAAAATTTCACGATATGTTTGGGAGATGAAATAATAAAAAGATTTTGCTATTTTTCTGGTGAGATCTGAAAAGATCATTCCATTCCAAATTGGCATAAAATGAGAGAAGACCTAACAAAAGTTTAGGATATCTGGTTTAATTTTGTTAAAAATACGTATCTCCTCTCATTAATAATGGAAACTATTATAAACGTCGTGATAAAAAAAACTAATAAAGGAAACTATTAATGTGATTGTTGTCGTTTTAATGTGATTGGTAATTGTCGTAGAAACATCAAAATTTCACGATATGTTTGGGAGATGAAATAATAAAAAGATTTTGCTATTTTTCTGGTGAGATCTGAAAAGATCATTCCATTCCAAATTGGCATAAAATGAGAGAAGACCTAACAAAAGTTCAGGATATCTGGTTTAATTTTGTTAAAAATACGTATCTCCTCTCATTAATAATGGAAACTATTATAAACGTCGTGATAAAAAAAACTAATAAAGGAAACTATTAATGTGATTGTTGTTGTTTTAATGTGATTGGTAATGGTCGTAGAAACATCAAAATTTCACGATATGTTTGGGAGGTGAAATAATAAAAAGATTATGATATTTTTCTGGTGAGATGTGAAAAGATCATTCCCTTCCAAATTGGCATAAAATGAGAGAAGACCTAAAAAAAGTTCAGGATATCTCGTTTAATTTTGTTAAAAATACGTATCTCCTTTCATTAATAATGGAAACTATTATAAACGCTATGATAAAAAAAACTAATAAAGGAAACTATTAATGTGATTGTTGTTGTTTTAATGTGATTGGTAATTGTCGAAGAAACATCAAAATTTCACGATATGTTTGGGAGGTGAAATAATAAAAAGATTTTGATTTTTTTCTGGTGAGATCTGAAAAGATCATTCCCTTCCAAATTGGCATAAAATGAGAGAAGACCTAAAAAAAGTTCAGGATATCTGGTTTAATTTTGTTAAAAATTCGTATCTCCTCTCATTAATAATTGAAACTATTATAAACGTCGTGATAAAAAAACTAATAAAGGAAACTTTTAATGTGATTGTTGTCGTTTTAATGTGATTGGTAATTGTCGTAGAAACATCAAAATTTCACGATATGTTTGGGAGATGAAATAATAAAAAGATTATGATATTTTTCTGGTGAGATCTGAAAAGATCATTCCCTTCCAAATTGGCATAAAATGAGAGAAGACCTAAAAAAATTTCAGGATATCTCGTTGAATTTTGTTAAAAATACGTATCTCCTCTCATTAATAATTGAAACTATTATAAACGTCGTGATAAAAAAAACTAATACTGGAAACTATTAATGTGATTGTTGTCATTTTAATGTGATTGGTAATTGTCGTAGAAACATCAAAATTTCACGATATGTTTGGGAGATGAAATAATAAAAAGATTATGATATTTTTCTGGTGAGATCTGAAAAGATCATTCCCTTCCAAATTGGCAAAGAATGAGAGAAGACCTAAAAAAATTTCAGGATATCTCGTTTAATTTTGTTAAAAATACGTATCTCCTCTCATTAATAATTGAAACTATTATAAACGTCGTGATAAAAAAAACTAATACAGGAAACTATTAATGTGATTGTTGTCGTTTTAATGTGATTGGTAATTGTCGTAGAAACATCAAAATTTCACGATATGTTTGGGAGATGAAATAATAAAAAGATTTTGATATTTTTCTGGTGAGATCTGAAAAGATCATTGATCAGTGCATTTTCATGCACATTCTTCTACTGTTATTCTTAGGCATTTCCTTAGTTTATTTCATTAGTTTCACCATTTTAGTGTGTTTTCATATTTAAGTTTGTTTCTAGCTTTATTTAATTTTCGTATTTTATTTTCAGCATTAGCAGCTTTCAATGGAAGATTCATAACTGGAGCTACAGGAAACCTTTGTCTGGAATACCACGGCCGTGGTAGCCTAAGCACGGCCGTGCTAAGCCACCACAGTCGTGGTTAATTTACCACGACCGTGCTCAGAAAGCACGTAGATTGGACCTCCAGACTATGCAAGGACCACAGCCGTGGTTAATTTACCACGACCGTGCTCGGAAAGCACGTAGATTGGACCTCCAGACTATGCAAGGATCACGGCCGTGGTCATCTCCTCAGCACGGCCGTGGTGATCCGCATTAGCAGTTTAAAACTTTATAAATATAGAACAGAGGGCCGCGTACTATTCACTCATTTTTACGGTTCACATTTTCACTGTTTACGAAATTCTTTTAGAAGGTTTTGAACAATTGTAATGGAGAACTAATTTCCGAAGAATCGATCTGCTGTAATCGGATTCCACTTTGAGGTTCTTTTATAAATTCCATATCAATCTGTTTCCTTTGATTTATTCCAATAATCTCAATTAATTGCTTAATTTGATTGTTGTTATAGGATATAATTCTTAAATTTGATTGGTTGTTTGATCTTGAATCAATTTCGCGTTAACGTAGCTTTTGCATTATTGCGTTTGATCATATTGCCGTTTGCTTAATCCAGAATTCAGGAACATACGCCGTATAATTTCTATTGCGCTTGTCAGTAGTTATTATAGTCGAATAGGATCAGATCCGTTTAGGGAATTGGAATTTATAGGGATCAATGATAAGTCGGAAGTCGATACAGTAGGTTGATTCGCTTTAGCTTATTCGATAATCACAATTTATTTTAATCCCTTTTTCTTGAATTCGTAATCGAAACCCCCCCATTAATCGTTACTGTATTGATTGATAATAATACAAGAATCCTTGAGAACGATACTCGAGTTGTCGCTACCATAACTATATTTTCAAAATCACTCGTTTTGATCCGTGCGCGACAACGGATCAAATTGGCGCCGTTGCCGGGGATTCTTGTCGTTATTAATCGATATTAGAGTCATAGGTTTAGTGTTCTCGCGTTTAGGCCCTAGTTTCCCACTGTTTTGGCCAATTCGCGCATAGAGTCGAAAAAATCGGTTTTTGGAAAAATTGTGTCTGATTGCAAATATTTTTTCCCTGCTGGGACCAGAAAAATTGTGCGATCAATAGTCCCATACTCTAGAAGAGTTATGGGACGCAGACCTCAAATCTCCAAATTCCTCTTTTTTCTATTTTTAATTAATTTTTTACTGTTTTCATAGTGTCGAAAAAATCCAAAAAAATTCTCAAAATTCTAATTTCACTTCATTAGATTAATTTTGGTGTTTTTATATTTTTTTGAATTTTTTTTAATCATTTTCCTTCATTCTGTTTGTTTTCGCATTTTAGGGACATTGTTGGCATTTTGACAATTGTTGCTGCATTGCTGCATTAGTCCTGGCTACTAGGTCTTCTTGTTCTAATCTCTTTGATTTTGATCCTGAGATAGAAAGAACCTTGCACACACGACATAGAGCAGTCCAGGCTAGCAATAGTTCACTACTCGTGATTGATTCTGGCACTGATTCCGATTACTTGCATAACTTGTTTGATTCAGATTCTGAAAGTGTTTTTGATATGGCTGACCAAAGAACTTTGAGGCAGTTGGCTGTCCCTGATGTGAATTACAATGGTTTATGCATTGAGTATCCTGAAGCTGTTGCACCTTTTGAATTAAAATCTGGTTTGATACACTTGTTGCCAAAGTTTAATGGTCTTGCAGGAGAGGATCCGCATAAGCATCTGAAAGAATTCCAGGTTGTGTGTTCTACACCCTTGAGGCCTGAAGGGATCACTGAAGACCATATCAAGCTGAGAGCCTTTCCGTTTTCACTACAGGGTGCTGCCAAGGATTGGTTATACGATCTTGAACCGCATTCTATCACAACTTGGAATGATTTGAAAAAAGTCTTCCTAGAGAGATACTTTCCTGCCTCCAGAGCTGCATCAATCAGAAAGGATATATGCGGTATTAGACAAGGCAATGAGACATTGGCTGAGTATTGGGAAAGATTCAAACAGTTGGTATCCAGTTGTCCTCAGCATCAGATTACCGAGCAGTTACTTATCCAATACTTTTATGAAGGATTGCTACCTATGGATAGAAACATCCTTGATGCTGCTAGTGGTGGAGCACTTGTTGATAAGACTCCAGCAGATGCCAAAACCTTGATTCAGAACATGTCACTCAACTCCCAACAGTTCACAACCAGAAATAATTCTGCAGTCCAAACAAGGAGTGTGAACGAAATTCAGGTTTCCTCCAACAAAGCTTTAGAAACCAGAATTGACGAGCTCACCTCCTTAGTGAAACAGTTGGCAGTAGGTAAACCTCAACCAGCAACCTTGTGTGGTATTTGTACTTCCGCTGAACATCCGACCGACACATGTCCTATGTTGCAAGATGAGTCGACTACCGAGTTACCCCAAGCTTATGCAGCAGCCCTTTACGGAAGCAATCAGAACAGGTACAACAACACTCCTGACCTGTCCACCAACAAATACCATCCTAATTGGAGGAACCATCCCAACCTTCGATATGGAAACCAGCAGCCCACACAGCAACAGCTAGTGTTACCCCTTCCGAGACCACAGAACACTCCACCAGCTACCACTTCTGTACCTTCTGGACCTTCATTAGAGGACCTGGTCAAGCAACTAGCTGTTAACAATCTTCAGTTTCAACAAAGAACAGAATCTAGTATTCAAACCTTGCAGACACAGATTGGACAGCTTGCCACCTCAATGAATGCCTTGCAAGCCCAAGGATCGAACCAACTTCCTGCCCAAACAGTTGTGAATCCAAAAGGTCCTAATGCTGATGTGAGTGCAATTTCCTTGCGATCCGGAAAGGTTACATCTGAACCTTCTCCACCTGAACCTTCTCCACCTTCTTCTGTTGTGGTAGAAACTGAAAAAAATAAAGAAAAAGAGTATGTTCCACCAGTTCCCTTCCCACATAGAGTTCTGAAAAATAAAAGGATTGAGGAGGGAGACAAAGAGAGAGAGATCTTGGATGTTTTCAGAAAAGTTGCAGTAAACATTCCGCTTCTTGATGTAATTAAGCAGGTTCCAAGGTATGCAAAGTTTCTGAAGGATTTGTGTACAAATAAGAGGAGGATGAAGGGAAGTGAAAGAGTCAACTTAGGAAGAAATATTTCTGCTTTTATTCAGCCCAAGCCTTCATGTGAAAAAGTTACCGGCGAGCAAAATGTTTCAGCTCTCACTCAAGTCTTGCCGCAAAAGTGCAAGGACCCGGGAACTTTTGCTATTCCTTGTACCATCGGGGATAGTAAATTCGAGAATTGCATGCTTGATTTAGGAGCGGGCATTAATGTTATGCCTACTTCTGTTTATAATAACCTTTGTCTTGGTCCTTTGCAGCATACAGGTTTAATCATTCAACTGGCGAACAGGAGCAATGCCCGCCCCGCGGGAGTAGTGGAAGATGTCCTTGTTCAAGTTAATGATTTGATTTTTCCTGCAGATTTCTACATTCTGTACATGGAGGGAGAAACTAAGTCAAGCAGAGCTCCCATCATTTTAGGCAGACCGTTCATGAAAACGGCGAAAACAAAAATTGATGTTGACGATGGAACCATGTCCATGGAATTTGGTGACATTGTCGCGAAATTCAACATTTTCGATGCCATGAAACATCCCTTGGAAGAGCATTCGGTTTTTCATATTGACTTGATCTCTGAATTGGTTGATGACACTTTTTCTGAATTATTTTCACTTGATTTTGCATCTTTATTGGGTTTTGATGATGTTTACTCATGTGCTGATTGTACTGACACTAACCTTTGTGTTGTATGTGCTGAGATTGATTCTGCCTTGCAGGATAACATGTTTCCTACAGGTGAAGTTGTTGTCGATGAAGATGTTTATGCCACTGAGGTGCTCGACATCCCGGCTGCCCCAAACACTCCATCCATCGAGCAGCCCCCATCCTTAGAGTTGAAACAACTCCCTGAAAACTTGAAATATGCTTATTTGGAGAGTAATGAAAAACTCCCTGTTATAATTTCTTCTAACCTTGATTTCGATCAAGAAAATAAGCTTTTGCAGGTTTTGAAGAAGCACAAGAAGGCGATTGGGTGGACATTAGCTGACATCCCAGGTATTAGTCCTTCCATGTGTATGCACAGGATTTTGCTTGAGGATGGTGCGAAAACAGTAAGGCAGCCCCAAAGGAGGCTTAATCCTTTGATCCTCGATGTGGTGAAGAAAGAGGTCACCAAACTCTTGCAAGCAGGTATCATTTATCCTATCTCTGACAGTAAATGGGTAAGCCCAGTGCAGGTTGTACCTAAGAAATCTGGACTCACCGTGGTGAAAAATGAAAAGAATGAACTTGTTCCCACTAGAGTTCAGAACAGTTGGAGAGTTTGTATTGATTACAGAAGGTTGAACCAAGCTACTAGAAAGGATCACTTTCCTTTACCGTTCATTGACCAAATGCTTGAACGGCTTGCTGGTAAATCACATTACTGTTTTCTTGATGGTTTTTTAGGTTATTTTCATATTCATATTGCACCTGAAGATCAAGAAAAGACCACTTTTACTTGCCCATTCGGTACTTTTGCTTACAGGAGGATGCCTTTTGGTCTTTGCAATGCTCCTGGCACTTTCCAGCGATGCATGATTAGCATTTTTGCTGATTTTATTGAAAACTGCATGGAAGTGTTTATGGATGATTTCACTGTTTATGGTTCTTCTTTTGATGCATGTTTGAACAGTTTGAATATGGTTTTAGAGAGATGCATCAAAACTGACCTTGTTTTGAATTATGAAAAATGCCATTTTATGGTTGAGCAGGGAATTGTTTTGGGCCACATTATTTCTGAAAAAGGAATTTCTGTTGACCCTGCTAAGATTGATGTGATTTCTACACTGCCTTACCCCTCTTGCATTCGCGAGATTCGTTCTTTTCTTGGTCATGCAGGTTTTTACAGGCGTTTCATCAAGGATTTCAGCAAGATAGCTCTTCCGCTGTCAAACTTGTTGAAGAATGACGTCACTTTCAACTTCGATGACAAATGCAAACAAGCATTTGACTTCTTGAAGAAAGCATTGACGTCCGCTCCCATCATCCAGCCCCCTGACTGGACCCTGCCCTTTGAGATTATGTGTGATGCTTCCAACTATGCTGTTGGAGCGGTCCTTGCACAAAGAGTTGACAAGGCTGCCCATGTTATTTATTATGCTTCTAGGACTCTAGATTCTGCACAGTCAAATTACACCACCACTGAAAAGGAACTTCTAGCTATTGTTTTTGCTCTTGATAAATTCAGATCATATTTGCTAGGTTCCAAGGTTGTTGTTTTTACTGACCATGCAGCTTTAAAGTACTTATTGAAGAAGCCGGAAGCAAAACCGAGACTGATTCGGTGGATGTTGTTGCTCCAAGAGTTTAATGTAGAGATTAAAGACAAAAATGGAGCTGAGAACTTAGTGGCTGATCACTTGAGCAGGATAGAGAGGGATGAAGATCCTTTTCCGATTCGGGATGACTTTCCTGATGAGCAGCTTTTACTTTTGCATGGAGTTACTCCTTGGTTTGCTGATATTGTTAATTATCTTGTTGCTGGTGTTTTTCCTACAGGTGCATCCAAGGCACAAATTCACAAACTCAAGAGTGATGCCAAATATTATGTTTGGGATGATCCATATCTTTGGAAGTTTGGTAGTGATCAGGTGATTAGGAGATGTGTCCCCGACTATGAGATTGAATCTATTTTACATTTTTCTCATGCATCTCAAGTAGGGGGACACTTTGGTCCGCAAAGGACTGCAAG
Organism: Pueraria montana var. lobata; assembly: GCA_026413185.1. Taxonomy (NCBI): domain Eukaryota; kingdom Viridiplantae; phylum Streptophyta; class Magnoliopsida; order Fabales; family Fabaceae; genus Pueraria; species Pueraria montana. The sequence continues at coordinate 599,593 of JAOZWA010000174.1, forward strand.
AAAAGTCCTAGACTCAGGTTTCTACTGGCCCACTGTTTTTAAGGATGCTTATGAGACTTACTGCACTTGTAAAGAGTGCCAGATAGCAGGTACAGCCATCACTCGTAAGAGTGAAATGCCTCAGCAACCTATGCTTTTCTGTGAGGTATTTGATGTATGGGGAATCGACTTCATGGGTCCTTTTCCTGTATCATTTGGTTTTCTCTACATTTTACTTGCTGTTGATTATGTTTCAAAGTGGGTAGAAGCTATCCCCACTAGGACTAATGATTCAAGAGTTGTTGCAGATTTTGTCAGGTCCAATATCTTTTGCAGGTTTGGAATACCCCGAGCCATCATAAGTGACCAAGGCACTCACTTCTGTAACCGCACCATGGAAGCTTTGCTCCGGAAGTATGGAGTTGTGCACAGAGTCTCTACTGCATATCACCCACAAACTAATGGGCAAGCTGAGATCTCAAACAGGGAGATCAAACAGGTCTTAGAGAAAATAGTGCAACCAAACAGGAAGGACTGGAGCCGCCGTCTAGAAGACGCACTTTGGGCTCAAAGAACAGCTTTCAAGACACCCATAGGGATGTCTCCTTATCGACTTGTTTTCGGTAAGGCATGTCACCTTCCTGTAGAGATAGAACACCGTGCTTATTGGGCGGTGAAAAGTTGTAACTTGGAAATGCAACAAGCAGGTATTGAAAGAAAACTCCAATTACAACAGCTTGAAGAGTTTAGGCTAGAGGCTTATGAAAGCTCTAGGATTTATAAAGAGAAAACCAAACACTTCCATGATAAAATGATTTCTAGGAAGGAATTCTCTGTGGGCCAACAGGTTTTACTGTTTAACTCCCGCCTTAAGCTTATGGCTGGGAAACTTCGATCCAAATGGATTGGCCCTTTTGTTGTTACTAATGTTTTCCCTTATGGTGCAGTAGAAATTAAAAGTGCAGGTACTGACAAAGTTTTCAAGGTCAATGGGCAGCGCCTGAAGCTGTTCCATGAGAGTTCAGTGCCTGAAGATGCAACCATAGAAGAGCTTTCTTTGGAAGCGCCCAACTACACTGCAACTTGATCAGGGGGCACCCTTTCCTTTCTCTCATTCTTACTTTATAATTGAGTTCTTTTCATTGAGGACAATGTATGTCTTAAGTGTGGGGGAGGGAACCATTTGTTTTTGTTTTTGTTTGTTTTTGGTTTGTTTTTGTTTCAAAAAAAAAAAAATGGAAAATGCATGCTTTTTCGTTGATTATCTTGCTACAATTGTGAGTATTCTCTCTGTTCTTTGTTGAAAGACTTGTGGTGTGATGTGACGGATTCTTTTTGCGCATTCTTAGTTTGTATGTTTGACTAAACTCTAAATTGTTCATCACTAGTGGAAGATCTCTAACCCTTGTGAGATTTTGAGCCTAATAATGGATAACATCAAAAATCCATCTCTTTCTTTCTTGTGTGATTTCACTCATGTTTGTTAGTCTCTAGAACTTGAATTGACTCTTGTTGAAGTTTTTTTTGTTTACTTGTGCACACTGAAATGATAAAGGCATCTTGTTTTGTTTTGTTTGTTTTTACCTAGTTAGCCAAAAAAAAGCCAACCTTGATAATATCATCCCTTTGTTTGGAAGCCCCTTTGAGCCTATTATCCTTTTTTGTGTTTAAAACTCATTACAAGCCGAAAAGTGAAAAACAATGTTATCACCCTATTCAAAGGGTTGAAAGGGTCTTGTATAGAGTTGTGTGGGGTTGAACATTGTTGTTATGATGTTGGTTGGCAGAGAAAAAAAAAAGAAAAAATAAATAAAAAAATAGAGAAGGATGTCAATGCTAGTCCTTCTGAAAAAAAAAAAAAAAAAAAAAAAAGAAGAGAAGAATAAAAGGAAAAGGAGAAGAGAAATAAGTTGTGAGGTTGTTGTTCAATCACCATTGAGATATTATTTAGTTCAACTCCCGCAATTCTTTCAATTTTCTTTTAAACTCTTTGAATTTTAGCTTAGTACCCCTTTAGGATGTATCTCACCCTGACCTTGGCCAAGTTACAACCATAATAAAAGTCCTTTTGATCTTTGTGTGCAATGTATTTCAAATTGTGAATGTTAGAGTCTTTTCAAGCTTATGGTAGTACTATCTCTCATGTTGTGCTTTGAGTGTAAACAGTAACCTAAACACTTGAGAGTTGAGTGGAAACAGTTTATCTTGTGAGGATCTTGATGCTTTTGATGTACTTTTTGGTAATCTGTTTTTCATATTTACTTTGACTGTCACAAAAGAGTTACTCACTAATGTCATATTCTTTAAGCTTAGTATTAGGAGTTTGCTTGCACTTTGTATCCTGATAACCTCTAAGTTTGCATGCTCTGTTCCGTTTTTGTTTTGAAGTTTTTCTGTTTTGAATTTTTAATTTTGCTCGGAGTGCAAAAGTTTAAGTGTGGGGGAATTTGATCAGTGCATTTTCATGCACATTCTTCTACTGTTATTCTTAGGCATTTCCTTAGTTTATTTCATTAGTTTCACCATTTTAGTGTGTTTTCATATTTAAGTTTGTTTCTAGCTTTATTTAATTTTCGTATTTTATTTTCAGCATTAGCAGCTTTCAATGGAAGATTCATAACTGGAGCTACAGGAAACCTTTGTCTGGAATACCACGGCCGTGGTAGCCTAAGCACGACCGTGCTAAGCCACCACAGCCGTGGTTAATTTACCACGACCGTGCTCGGAAAGCACGTAGATTGGACCTCCAGACTATGCAAGGACCACAGCCGTGGTTAATTTACCACGACCGTGCTCGGAAAGCACGTAGATTGGACCTCCAGACTATGCAAGGATCACGGCCGTGGTCATCTCCTCAGCACGGCCGTGGTGATCCGCGTTAGCAGTTTAAAACTTTATAAATATAGAACAGAGGGCCGCGTACTATTCACTCATTTTTACGGTTCACATTTTCACTGTTTACGAAATTCTTTTAGAAGGTTTTGAACAATTGTAATGGAGAACTAATTTCTGAAGAATCGATCTGCTGTAATCGGATTCCACTTTGAGGTTCTTTTATAAATTCCATATCAATCTGTTTCCTTTGATTTATTCCAATAATCTCAATTAATTGCTTAATTTGATTGTTGTTATAGGATATAATTCTTAAATTCGATTGGTTGTTTGATCTTGAATCAATTTCGCGTTAACGTAGCTTTTGCATTATCGCGTTTGATCATATTGCCGTTTGCTTAATCCGGAATTCAGGAACATACGCCGTATAATTTCTATTGCGCTTGTCAGTAGTTATTATAGTCGAATAGGATCAGATCCGTTTAGGGAATTGGAATTTATAGGGATCAATGATAAGTCGGAAGTTGATACAGTAGGTTGATTCACTTTAGCTTATTCGATAATCACAATTTATTTTAATCCCTTTTTCTTGAATTTGTAATCGAAACCCCCCCATTAATCGTTACTGTATTGATTGATAATAATACAAGAATCCTTGAGAATGATACTCGAGTTGTCGCTACCATAACTATATTTTCAAAATCACTCGTTTTGATTCGTGCGCGACAGCGGATCAAATTTGGTATCAGAGCCTGGTTTATGAGAGAAGACCTAAAATGAGAGTTGTCCCTTCCAAATTGGCATAAAATGAGAGAAGACCTAAAAAAAGTTCAGGATATCTGGTTTAATTTTGTTAAAAATACGTATCTCCTCTCATTAATAATGGAAACTATTATAAACGTCGTGATAAAAAAAACTAATAAAGGAAACTATTAATGTGATTGTTGTCGTTTTAATGTGATTGGTAATTGTCGTAGAAACATCAAAATTTCACGATATGTTTGGGAGATGAAATAATAAAAAGATTTTGCTATTTTTCTGGTGAGATCTGAAAAGATCATTCCATTCCAAATTGGCATAAAATGAGAGAAGACCTAACAAAAGTTCAGGATATCTGGTTTAATTTTGTTAAAACTACGTATCTCCTCTCATTAATAATGGAAACTATTATAAACGTCGTGATAAAAAAAACTAATGAAGGAAACTATTAATGTGATTGTTGTCGTTTTAATGTGATTGATAATTGTCGTAGAAACATCAAAATTTCACGATATGTTTGGGAGATGAAATAATAAAAAGATTATGATATTTTTCTGGTGAGATCTGAAAGGATCATTCCCTTCCAAATTGGCAAAGAATGAGAGAAGACCTAAAAAAATTTCAGGATATCTCGTTTAATTTTGTTAAAAATACGTATCTCCTCTCATTAATAATTGAAACTATTATAAACGTCGTGATAAAAAAAACTAATAAAGGAAATTATTAATGTGATTGTTGTCGTTTTAATGTGATTGGTAATTGTCGTAGAAACATCAAAATTTCACGATATGTTTGGGAGATGAAATAATAAAAAGATTATGATATTTTTCTGGTGAGATCTGAAAAGATCATTCCATTCCAAATTGGCATAAAATGAGAGAAGACCTAAAAAAAGTTCAGGATATCTGGTTTAATTTTGTTAAAAATACGTATCTCCTCTCATTAATAATTGAAACTATTATAAACGTCGTGATAAAAAAAACTAATAAAGGAAACTATTAATGTGATAGTTGTCGTTTTAATGTGATTGGTAATTGTCGTAGAAACATCAAAATTTCACGATATGTTTGGGAGATGAAATAATAAAAAGATTATGATATTTTTCTGGTGAGATCTGAAAAGATCATTCCATTCCAAATTGGCATAAAATGAGAGAAGACCTAAAAAAAGTTCAGGATATCTGGTTTAATTTTGTTAAAAATACGTATCTCCTCTCATTAATAATTGAAACTATTACAAACGTCGTGATAAAAAAAACTAATAAAGGAAACTATTAATGTGATAGTTGTCGTTTTAATGTGATTGGTAATTGTCGTAGAAACATCAAAATTTCATGATATGTTTGGGAGATGAAATAATAAAAAGATTATGATATTTTTCTGGTGAGATCTGAAAAGATCATTCCATTCCAAATTGGCATAAAATGAGAGAAGACCTAAAAAAAGTTCAGGATATCTGGTTTAATTTTGTTAAAAATACGTATCTCCTCTCATTAATAATTGAAACTATTATAAACGTCGTGATAAAAAAAACTAATAAAGGAAACTATTAATGTGATAGTTGTCGTTTTAATGTGATTGGTAATTGTCGTAGAAACATCAAAATTTCACGATATGTTTGGGAGATGAAATAATAAAAAGATTATGATATTTTTCTGGTGAGATCTGAAAAGATCATTCCCTTCCAAATTGGCATAAAATGAGAGAAGACCTAAAAAAAGTTCAGGATATCTGGTTTAATTTTGTTAAAAATACGTATCTCCTCTCATTAATAATTGAAACTATTATAAACGTCGTGATAAAAAAAACTAATAAAGGAAATTATTAATGTGATTGTTGTCGTTTTAATGTGATTGGTAATGTGTCGTAGAAACATCAAAATTTCATGATATGTTTGGGAGATGAAATAATAAAAAGATTATGATATTTTTCTGGTGAGATCTGAAAAGATCATTCCCTTCCAAATTGGCATAAAATGAGAGAAGACCTAAAAAAAGTTCAGGATATCTGGTTTAATTTTGTTAAAAATACGTATCTCCTCTCATTAATAATTGAAACTATTATAAACGTCGCGATAAAAAAAACTAATACAGGAAACTATTAATGTGATTGTTGTCGTTTTAATCTGATTGGTAATTGTCGTAGAAACATCAAAATTTCACGATATGTTTGGGAGGTGAAATAATAAAAAGATTATGATATTTTCTGGTGAGATCTGAAAAGATCATTCCCTTCCAAATTGGCATAAAATGAGAGAAGACCTAAAAAAAGTTCAGGATATCTGGTTTAATTTTGTTAAAAATACGTATCTCCTTTCATTAATAATGGAAACTATTATAAACGCCATGATAAAAAAAACTAATAAAGGAAACTATTAATGTGATTGTTGTTGTTTTAATGTGATTGGTAATTGTCGAAGAAACATCAAAATTTCACGATATGTTTGGGAGGTGAAATAATAAAAAGATTTTGATTTTTTTCTGGTGAGATCTGAAAAGATCATTCCCTTCCAAATTGGCATAAAATAAGAGAAGACCTAAAAAAAGTTCAGGATATCTGGTTTAATTTTGTTAAAAATTCGTATCTCCTCTCATTAATAATTGAAACTATTATAAACGTCGTGATAAAAAAAACTAATAAAGGAAACTTTTAATGTGATTGTTGTCATTTTAATGTGATTGCTAATTGTCGTAGAAACATCAAAATTTCACGATATGTTTGGGAGATGAAATAATAAAAAGATTATGATATTTTTCTGGTGAGATCTGAAAAGATCATTCCCTTCTAAATTGGCATAAAATGAGAGAAGACCTAAAAAAAGTTCAGGATGTCTCGTTTAATTTTGTTAAAAATACGTATCTCCTCTCATTAATAATTGAAACTATTATAAACGTCGTGATAAAAAAAACTAATAAAGGAAATTATTAATGTCATTGTTGTCGTTTTAATGTGATTGGTAATTGTCGTAGAAACATCAAAATTTCACGATATGTTTGGGAGGTGAAATAATAAAAAGATTATGATATTTTTCTGGTGAGATGTGAAAAGATCATTGCCTTCCAAATTGGCATAAAATGAGAGAAGACCTAAAAAAAGTTCAGGATATCTCGTTTAATTTTGTTAAAAATACGTATCTCCTTTCATTAATAATGGAAACTATTATAAACGCCATGATAAAAAAAACTAATAAAGGAAACTATTAATGTGATTGTTGTTGTTTTAATGTGATTGGTAATTGTCGAAGAAACATCAAAATTTCACGATATGTTTGGGAGGTGAAATAATAAAAAGATTTTGTTTTTTTTCTGGTGAGATCTGAAAAGATCATTCCCTTCCAAATTGGCATAAAATGAGAGAAGACCTAAAAAAAGTTCAGGATATCTGGTTTAATTTTGTTAAAAATTCGTATCTCCTCTCATTAATAATTGAAACTATTATAAACGTCGTGATAAAAAAAACTAATAAAGGAAACTTTTAATGTGATTGTTGTCATTTTAATGTGATTGGTAATTGTCGTAGAAACATCAAAATTTTACGATATGTTTGGGAGATGAAATAATAAAAAGATTTTGATATTTTTCTGGTGAGATCTGAAAAGATCATTCCCTTCCATATTGGCATAAAATGAGAGAAGACCTAAAAAAAGTTCAGGATGTCTCGTTTAATTTTGTTAAAAATACGTATCTCCTTTCATTAATAATGGAAACTATTATAAACGCCATGATAAAAAAAACTAATAAAGGAAACTATTAATGTGATTGTTGTTGTTTTAATGTGATTGGTAATTGTCGAAGAAACATCAAAATTTCACGATATGTTTGGGAGGTGAAATAATAAAAAGATTTTGATTTTTTTCTGGTGAGATCTGAAAAGATCATTCCCTTCCAAATTGGCATAAAATCAGAGAAGACCTAAAAAAAGTTCAGGATATCACTTTTAATTTTGTTACAAACACGTATCTCCTCTCATTAATAATGGAAATTATTATAAACGTTGTGATAAAAAAAACTAATAAAGGAATCTATTAATGTTTTTTTTTTTAATAAGGCTAGGTGTGCGAAGCATCAAGGTAGCTCCCAAGATCCCAACTAGGTTGGCACCTTAGAAACTAACAATCATATGCTGCAGACCCAAAATTTATTCATCAAAAGTAAAAGATAATAAAAGAGCATGGGGGGGCCAAACCAAACCCATGCAAATACAATCAACAAAATCTGTATGCAGGTAAGCCTACCTTATTACGACTAAATTCCTTTCTAATAAAACTAGGAATAATATCCCACCATTTAAAGCCAACATTTATGATACCATAATTTGCCAATTTGTCAGCACAATCATTTCCTTCCCTGTAAATGTGAGTAGCGATAAAATGCATATTGCGAATTCGAACAAGACAATTGTCCCACTGAATACGAAGACGCCAAGGCACTAAATCAGGATTTTGAAGTGCAGCAAGAACCAAGGATGAATCACTCTCCAGCCAAATGACATTCCAACTCCTCTCATGAGCAAGATCAATTGCCTTCAAGACTGCCATGAGTTCTGCAGAAAATGAAGAAGAGATCCCTAAGTGCATCGCAAAGCCACCCAGAAAATTACCATTAGCATCTCTAAAAATGCCTGCGCATGCAGCAAGGCCTGGAGAACCACGCGCTGCTCCATCTGTATTAACCTTAATCCAACCTGCTGAAGGAGGCTTCCAAAGAACTTCTATAATACGTGGAGCCTTAGATACATGACCAGCCACAGAGAAATATTTCAGAATGCTAAATTCCTGCATGTTGGAACGCATTACTCCTTGAGACAGATTCCCCGAAAGAGAGACAGCCGCACGAATTTTATATTGCAGGGATCTCTGAGAAACTGTAGCATTTTCAAAACGAATTAAATTTCTGCTATGCCATAAGAACCACACAACATTAATAATACCAGCCACAATGACATCCATGACCTGTGAGCTAAAATTTTGTCTGCAAATAGACAACAAACTAGTGGGAGAAGATAAGTCAAGACCAACTTTGAATGCACTACTTAACCACTGCCAGACTCCAATGGCAAACGAGCAATTTAAAAATAAATGTTCTGCAGTTTCATAATCCATACCACAATGAGGACACATTGAGACCGTAACCAATCCTTTTTTGCGCAAGGAGTCATCAGTTGGAATTTTCCCAAGAAGGAATCTCCAATAGAGGAAGGAACGAGAAGGAGGAATAGACGCCCTCCAAATCCACTTATGCCAAGAAACTGTTGTTTGGTTATGCTCTAGATATAAAAAAGCTTCCTTAAAAGAAAGCTCCCCTGAAGAAGCTGGGGCCCAAGTAGCTTTGTCTTCCTGAGGCACAATTGGAATTACTGTTTGTTTAATTGCAGCACAAATAGTAGGATAATGAACTTCCAAAGAGCGCGGGATGTTCCAAGATCCATTTAAGAAAAAATCACCAACTTTGGCACACAAAAGAGAGCTGACCGAAGCAGGAATATTGGCCAGGTCAATAATAGGACTGGTTAGCCACTTGTCCTTCCAAAATGAAATAGACTCCCCATTTCCAATTTGCCAAAAAATATTGTCTTCAACAGTAGACAACCAAAGCCGAATACCTGGCCAAATCGAAGATTTTGTATATGACTTAACAGATCTCCCATTTCTAAAATAACGTGCTCTAGAAAGTATCGCCCAAGATTCTTGAGATGTAACCAAATGCCTACAAAGTTTGAGGATGGCAGCCTTATTAAAACTTTTTAGTGGTCGAATTCCCAAGCCCCCAGAAGAAATCGGAGAACACAATTTGCTCCAAGCCACCGTTACAAGCTTTTTCTTATTAATGTCCCCTGTCCAAATAAAATTCCTAATGCAGGAATCTAAATGTTTAAGTAACGCAGGGGGCCAAGAATAGATGAAAAAACTGTTCAGCAGCATGCCTTGTATTGTAGACTTGACCAACTGAACACGACCCATGTATGACAATAACAAACCTTTCCAAGACGCCAGTTTGGACTTTATTCTATCAGCTATGGGCTGCAAATGACATCTTTTGGGCTTACATTGGAAAATAGGAACACCAAGATAAATAAAGGGGATGGAGCCTTCTGTAAAACCAAGAATTTGACGAATGCAAGCAACTCTAGCATGAGATAAACCTCCATGAAAAAAACGACACTTTTGTGCACTGATTAATTGACCAGAGGCCTCACCATACGCATTTAAGAGCACCATCAAATTATGCAGACCTCTCTTTTGACCCCTACAAAAGAGCATAATGTCATCTGCGAAGAATACATGACTAGGAACTGTTGCTCGTCTTGGACCATTCATCTGCAGCAGTAGACCCTTCCTAACTAGCATAGTTATCCCCCTACTAAGGACTTCTTCTGCTAGACAGAAAAGCAAAGGCGAAAGAGGATCACCCTGCCTCACACCATGTTTACAAGCAAAAAAACCAGCTGGTTTACCATTCATAACAAATGACAATTTTGCTGAGTGAAGGATGACATTAATCCAATGGCGAAAGGTGTGATTAAAGCCAAATGCCTCCAGAACACATAATAAGAAGTTCCAATCCAAAGTATCAAAAGCTTTACGAATGTCAATTTTCAAGGCCAAATTCCCACCAAATGCTCTATTATTAAGCAAATTTATAGCCTCCGAAGTAGTGGCTATACACTCTCGAATCTGTCTACCCTGCACAAATCCACATTGCTGTTTCGAAATTAACTTAGGAGCAACCTTTGCCAACCGGTCAGCTAAAACTTTGGAAATAATCTTGGACTGGAAATTTGCCAAAGCTATTGGCCTAAAATTGTCAATGTTGTCTGCACCTTGAACTTTGGGAATAAGGATCACAAGATTTGAATTCAGATTAGGCAAAAGCCAGCCCTGTGTAAAAAATTGATTCACAGAATTGAAGACATCCAAACCCACAATATCCCAATATAGCTGGAAAAAGCAAGCACCAAAGCCATCAGGACCAAGGGCTCCATCACCATTAGAATTAAAAACTGCAGAGCGAACCTCATGAAAAGATGGGGCTTTTGTCAAAAACTCATTATCCACAGAATCTAACAAAGTAGGAATCGTTTCCTGAATAAGATTATTATGCGTACAAACATTATCAGAGGCATATATATTAGAGAAATAGTCAACAACAACCTCTTCTAATTCGTGCTGCTGAGATATAGTCCTCCCATTTTGTCTCAGATACAAAATCTGCTGAGTAGCTCTACGTACCTTTGTTAGCTTGTGGAAATATGTTGTATTCCTGTCACCTTGGTGTAATGTTGTGATTTTCCTAATTGTATGATTAAGTGTGTGATTAATAATGCAAGAGTAAATTAAATTTAAATTACATTGATTAATAGAATAATTAACTTAAGTTCTATGTTTTGTTATGTGTCATAGGGTTATTACGAGATTTTTGAGACTTTTACGTAAGTTCCGTAAGTTGTAAAAAAATAAAATAAAATAAGAGAAAGGGGGGTGTCCTTAGAGGGAGATAGGTGCCAAAAGTAATTTTTGTAAATTAAAACCAATTTCAGCCGTGAACTTTCATTCTTCCCTTTTCTCCAATTCTTCCTCCTTCCTCTTCTGAAACCTCTCTTTCCCTTTAATGGAAGCTTGAATTCCTACATCATTGAAGGACTTTTCTCCTTGTCTAGAGCTTCCTTTGATTGAATTCTAGTTGGTAAGCACCTCTCCTCTTCTCCTTTGATCTCTTCAATTCATTTTCTTCTCCTACCAAGAAATGAAATGGGTCTCATGTAAAACTTTTGTTGGTGGATGAAAATTTGATTGAAGCTTATTTTGGAATTGAATTAGGTGTTCTCTAGTTGATTCCATAGCCAAAGTTGGGTAGAGATCCTTCTTGAATCACCAAGTCTCCTCCCTAATTTCTTCAAGGTTTTCAGTCAAAATTTTAGGTAAGGGAAGCTTGCTTGTGAAATTATATTTTCAGTTCAAATGTGGTTGAGAGTTAGGGGGCTCAACCACATATAGCATGACTGCCCCTATTGTTGTTTATGTTGAGTTGCTTGATTGAGTTTGAAATTGATGTAAAATGGGTAGTTGATTTCCTGGCAGTAGCTGTGTGAGTGTATATGAACTGATTATTTTTTTTTGTTTTTGACTATCTAAATTACTTGGAAAGGCTCCTAAAACAAAGGAGACCATGCCCAAATTTTATTAAAATTGTTTGACAAGGTTTTCAATGTGAGATTTACCCAAAAATAAAAGTGGCAGTGGCTGTTTGGTTCGTCCAGCTCTGGACAGTCCCCACGATTTTGTGATTTTTGGAAGATCTAACCGTTGGTTTTTCACGAAATTTGTTTTGAATGCAAATAGACTCGAAATGGAGAAACTTTTATTTTGACATCTTGAAGAGAAAACCTCATCTCAGGGTTCATCTGTGACCCACAAAGTGGCTGTTCTGTTTTTCGAGTTCCCCTGGAACATGTCTCGGTTTTTCTTAAATTCCTAATTGTACACTTAATGTTTTGTTTTCGTTTTTATGCTATTAAAAACTAGACAAAACAAGGTTTTTAACTGTGTAATTTACAAAAATTATCATGTCCAATTCCTAAATTAAATTTTTGAAAAGGAACAGGGCAAGGGTTTGGAGCTCTGTTTGGAGTCTGAAATTTAGGCTGTTAGAGAAATTTTACTGGGAACAATTGGGAACGAATTTGAGGACATGGGATATCAATTTTGAAAGAGAAATGTGTTATCTTTATCCTGTAAAAATTTCAGCTCAAAAAAAGTTTTGGAAGTGTTAGAAAACTTACTTTCTTTGAACCATGTTCACTGGAAAGTCACATTCAGTACTGTCAAAGAGAAATCGACCTCATTTGGTCAATTTTGTTAATGTGATATAATTATTAGAGTTATTAATGTTGAATGATGATGTTGGATAGGCCACAACTTTAGTTCTAGAGCTATGTTAGGAAATTCACATTTTTAAGTGTTGTGTTGTGAGTAATTATTCAAAGTGTGAGAATACCTTACTTGAGCCTATTGAATTGCTAGATGGGTTCATAAGCAGAATTTGAGAAAAATTGTGAATTTGTAACATAGAGGGAACTTGTGGCAATCAAAGTTGTTTGGCTTGTAACATTACATTGCATATGGGTAGGCACGTAAGTTGAGGGTGCTAGGTAGGCTCTCAACCTAGTGCCGGAGGTTTTCGTGGTGGCCAACGGTGGGCCTATAGAATAGACAAGTGGGCGAATTCCTATAGATGGAAGGTTTTGCAAACCTGACAGAGGTAAGCCAATACCAACACTTGTCTATATTCGATTAAATCCACACTTCCTCCACATGGTAGCTCAAGGGACTCCCTGAATGGTCAAAAGTGAGACTATGGTAGGGGATGGGGCCTAGGGGGACCGCCCAAAAGTTGTAGAAATCTCCATGGAGTCGAGTCAGCATGACATTGCATAATGAAATTGTATATAAAATTGATGTATGTATTGATGTGTGATGTTATCTGAATTATTATTGTTGATTTATTCTAAATTTTCCTTTGATCAAATCCTATCATTATTTTGTAAATAAGCTTACCCTTGCATTTTGTGTTTGTGTTGTTTTACTGCAATGATCGTGTGGTTGGCACGGGAGCAGAGCGTGATGATGTTGCAGGTTCTTAGGCCGCTCATGACTGAAGCGGATGTAGATATTGAAGATGGGATGAGATCCCTCTTTTTGGATATGTTATAGTATATATGTACATAGTATGGGGACCAGCTTAGGACATATGTATAAATACTTAGATTGTTGTGAATGTCCTTTATAAGAGGACTCTTTTTGGTATTGTATGTACATATATATATTTAAGTTTTGTAAAGCTAGACTTAATACTTTTATGGTGTGATGATGTATATTATATGTAGGAAAGTAGGTACATATAATATGTGTTAAATGTGAAAAATTTCTATGTAATTTCATATAATAATATTTAACAGAATGTTTTAGTATAACAAATATGTAACGAAGATGGGTCGTTACAATAGTGGTATCAGAGCTGGTCGCATCTTTTGAACAAACCTATGGGGATAGGTCTGTTATGTTTTTGCTGTGTGTGATTGATGTGATGAGTAGAAGGCTTTATCCAATGTTATTTTCTAACTTGGTTTGGTCTTCTGTTAGGATGGTGAGACCACCTAGACCTCCTGTTCCTCCTCCTCCATCTGATATTGCCCAGATGGCCCATGCCATGGAAGTGATGGCAGCTGCGATGCAACATCAGAGTGCTACTATGGCACAACAGCATCAAGCAGCCTTGGCACAGATGGAAGCTACTAGAGTTGCTGCCCAAGCAGCTCAAGCAACAATTCCGCCTGAATATCAAGGGCTGGCTGAATTCAGGAAGAACGATCCTCCACAGTTTAAAGGGAACTCTAACCCAGATGTAGCTGACCACTGGATTAGAGCATTGGAGAAGATCTTTAGGGTCATGGCATGTCCTGAAGATAGGAAGGTTACTTATGCCACATACATGTTAGCTGATGAGGCAGAGTTCTGGTGGCATGGAACTCGACAAATGATGGAAGCACGTGGAGAACCCCTTACTTGGGGAAACTTCAGGGAGAGATTTCTAGAGAGGTATTTTCCAGATAGTGCTAAATATGCCAAGGAAGCTGAATTCATGAAGTTAGAGCAAGGCAACCTAACAGTTCATGAATATGCGACTAAGTTTGAACACTTAGCTCATTTTTATTCTCAAGCTACTACTGAAGCTTGGAGGTGTAGAAAATTTGAAGAAGGCTTAAAGCAAGAGGTGAAGCGGATGATTGTCCCTATGGCTATTAGGGAGTTTCCTGCATTAGTAGAGAAGGCGAAGACAATGGAACGCCTAGAGGGTGGTAGTAGAGTAATCAGGACTCATGGTGATGGATCCTCTGGTAGTAGGAAGGGGAGTTTTCAGAAGAAACCTTATTTTAGACCCCAACAGCCTCGGGGAAGTCCAGTTGTAGCTCAGTCAGGAGCTCAAGGCGTCAGATGCTTCAGGTGTGGTGGTCCACATTACAGCACTCATTGTACTTACAAGGAGATGGTTTGTTTTAAATGCCAAAAGCCTGGTCATCTTGCAAGAGATTGTCAGGTTAATGTTAGAGCTGCACCAGCAAGAAATGTACCAAAGGTTGAGAAGCCTAAGGTAACTGGAAGGGTTTTTGCTATGAGTGGAGCGGAAGCCTCCAAATCTGATGATCTTGTCCAAGGTGAGTGTGAAGTGGCCGGTAACTCTTTATCTGTTTTGTTTGATTCTGGAGCTACACATTCTTTCATTTCCCATGATTGTGTGAAAAGATTGAAGTTGTCTACATGTCCTTTATTGTTTGATCTGCTTGTCTCTACCCCTACAGCCACTCCTGTGGCAGCTTCCTTAGTGTGTGTTGGATGTCCTATTGTAGTTAGTGGACGTAATTACAAGGTTAATCTGATTTGTCTTCCTTTGACTGATTTGGACATAATCTTAGGAATGGATTGGTTGTCTTCCAATCGTATTCTTATAGATTATGCTCAAAAGACTCTTGTATTCCCTAATCATGAAGATATTGATTTCATTTCTGCAAAGCAAGCACAAGTTGCTTTGAAGGAAGGAGCCTCATGTTTTGTGGTCCTTTCTTTCTTGGAAGTCAAGGGTGATTTTGACTTGAAGTATATAGATGTTGTTAGAGACTTTTCTGAAGTCTTTCCTGAAGAAGTACCTGGCTTGCCTCCACAAAGAGAGGTTGAGTTTGCCATTGACCTAGTTCCAGGTGCGGGGCCAGTGTCAATAACTCCTTATAGGATGGCACCAGCTGAATTAGCTGAATTGAAGAAACAAATTGAAGATTTGCTTGAGAAGGAAATGATCAGACCTAGTGTTTCCCCTTGGGGAGCACCTGTGTTACTGGTTAAGAAGAAAGATGGTGGTTCAAGATTATGTGTTGATTATCGCCAGTTGAATAAGCTCACTATCAAGAACAAATATCCTTTGCCAAGGATAGATGATTTGATGGACCAGTTGCGTGGAGCAAAGATTTTCTCAAAGATTGATTTGAAGTCAGGGTATCATCAGATAAGGGTGAAAGATGAGGATATATCGAAAACGGCTTTCCGGACTCGGTATGGACATTATGAGTATGTGGTCATGCCTTTTGGAGTGACGAATGCTCCTGCTATATTCATGGATTATATGAATAGGATCTTTCATCCCTTCTTGGATAAGTTTGTTGTTGTGTTTATTGACGACATTCTGATCTATTCCCTTACTCGTGAAGAGCATGAAGAACATTTAAGAGTTGTGTTGGAAATTTTGAGAGAAAAGGAATTGTATGCAAGGCTCTCTAAGTGTGAGTTTTGGCTTGAAGAAGTGAAGTTTTTGGGTCATGTGATCTCAGCTAAAGGGATTGCAGTAGATCCATCTAAAGTAGAAGCAGTTTTGCAATGGGAACGTCCTAAGACGGTTACAGAGATTAGAAGTTTTGTTGGGTTAGCTGGATACTATCGGAGATTCATTGAAGGATTCTCTAAGATAGTAGCACCATTGACTCAACTCACTCGTAAGGACCAACCATTTGCATGGACTGAAGCTTGTGAGCAGAGTTTTCTAGAATTGAAGAAAAGGTTGACTTCTTCTCCTATCCTTGTGATACCTGATCCTAGTGAACCTTTTGAGGTTTATTGTGATGCATCTCACCAAGGATTGGGTTGTGTATTGATGCAAGGAAGGAAAGTTGTGGCTTATGCCTCAAGACAGTTGAAAACTCATGAAAGGAACTATCCTACTCATGATCTAGAGTTAGCAGCTGTGGTGTTTGCCTTGAAGATATGGAGACATTATCTTTATGGGGCCAAATTTGATGTATTTAGTGATCACAAGAGTTTAAAATACTTGTTTGATCAAAAGGAGCTCAATATGCGACAAAGGCGATGGATGGAATTTTTGAAGGATTATGATTTTCAATTGATGTACCATCCAGGTAAAGCTAATGTTGTAGCTGATGCCCTTAGTAGAAAGACTGTTCAGATGTCCGCTTTGATGGTGAAAGAGTTAGAGTTGGTGGAGAAGTTTAGAGATTTGAATTTGTATGTAGAAGTGGCTCATGATCACATTACTTGTGGTATGTTAACCGTGACTAATGATTTCCTTGGGATGATTAAGGAGAAACAGTTATTGGATCCTAGCTTGTGTAGAACAATGGAGTTGTTGGGTACGGATAAAGCAATAGACTTCAGTATGGGTGAAGATGGCATTTTGAGATTCAAAGATAGAATTTGTGTGCCACAAGATGTTGAGTTGAAAAGACTTATTTTAGATGAAGGCCATAAAAGTAAACTTAGTCTACATCCTGGTATGACTAAGATGTATCAAGATTTGAAGAAGATGTTTTGGTGGTCCGGTATGAAGAGAGATGTGGTACAATATGTGGCAGCATGTTTAACTTGTCAGAAGGCTAAAGTAGAACATCAGAGGCCCGGTGGTTTGTTGCAAGCAATGGAGATTCCAGAGTGGAAATGGGACAGTATTACCATGGATTTTGTATCCAGTTTGCCTAGGACACCTAGAGGTTGTGATGCCATATGGGTGATAGTTGACAGATTAACAAAATGTGCTCATTTCTTACCTGTTAACATGAAGTATTCTTTGGAGAAGTTCACTCAATTGTATATCAGAGAGATAGTAAGATTGCATGGAGTGCCATCTAGTATCATTTCTGATAGAGATCCAAGATTTACTTCAAGGTTTTGGCAAAGTTTGCAAGAAGCCTTAGGAACTAAGTTGAGACTTAGTTCTGCTTATCATCCACAGACAGATGGACAATCTGAGAGGACAATCCAGTCATTAGAAGATTTGTTGCGGGCATGTGTTTTGGATCATCTTGGAAGTTGGGATGAAGTTTTGCCTTTGGTGGAATTCACCTACAACAACAGTTTTCATGCTAGTATTGGTATGGCACCATTTGAAGCTCTGTATGGTAGAAGGTGTAGAACACCTCTTTGTTGGTACCAAGATGGAGTGAATATGGTAGTAGGACCAGAGATGTTACAACAGACTACTGAAAAGATTAAGTTGATTCAAGAAAGGATGAAGGCCTCACAAAGTAGACAGAAATCTTATGCAGATAAGCGTAGAAGACCACTTGAGTTTGAAGCAGGTGATCATGTTTTTCTAAAGGTTACACCAACTACAGGTGTAGGACGGGCAATCAAGTCGAAGAAGCTTACTCCTAAGTTCATTGGACCTTATCAAATCCTTAAACGTATAGGTTCAGTGGCTTATGAAATAGCTTTACCACCTTTTCTAGCCAACTTACACAATGTATTTCATGTGTCTCAATTGAGGAAGTATGTTCCTGATCCTACTCACATCATTGAGCCAGATATGATACAAGTGCGAGAAGATTTGACTTATGAGACTCATCCAGTAAGGATTGAGGACCAAAGGACTAAGCAGCTTAGGGGCAAAGCAATTAGTTTGGTCAAAGTAATATGGAGTGATACCATAGGCGATGCTACATGGGAACTTGAAGATAAAATGCGCGAACAATACCCTTATCTCTTCTCAGGTAAGCGAATTTTCGAGGACGAAAATTTTCTTGTTGGGGAGAATTGTAATGTTGTGATTTTCCTAATTGTATGATTAAGGGTGTGATTAATAATGCAAGAGTAAATTAAATTTAAATTACATTGATTAATAGAATAATTAACTTAAGTTCTATGTTTTGTTATGTGTCATAGGGTTATTACGAGATTTTTGAGACTTTTACGTAAGTTCCGTAAGTTGTAAAAAAATAAAATAAAATAAGAGAAAGGGGGGTGTCCTTAGAGGGAGATAGGTGCCAAAAGTAATTTTTGTAAATTAAAACCAATTTCAGCCGTGAACTTTCATTCTTCCCTTTTCTCCAATTCTTCCTCCTTCCTCTTCTGAAACCTCTCTTTCCCTTTAATGGAAGCTTGAATTCCTACATCATTGAAGGACTTTTCTCCTTGTCTAGAGCTTCCTTTGATTGAATTCTAGTTGGTAAGCACCTCTCCTCTTCTCCTTTGATCTCTTCAATTCATTTTCTTCTCCTACCAAGAAATGAAATGGGTCTCATGTAAAACTTTTGTTGGTGGATGAAAATTTGATTGAAGCTTATTTTGGAATTGAATTAGGTGTTCTCTAGTTGATTCCATAGCCAAAGTTGGGTAGAGATCCTTCTTGAATCACCAAGTCTCCTCCCTAATTTCTTCAAGGTTTTCAGTCAAAATTTTAGGTAAGGGAAGCTTGCTTGTGAAATTATATTTTCAGTTCAAATGTGGTTGAGAGTTAGGGGGCTCAACCACATATAGCATGACTGCCCCTATTGTTGTTTATGTTGAGTTGCTTGATTGAGTTTGAAATTGATGTAAAATGGGTAGTTGATTTCCTGGCAGTAGCTGTGTGAGTGTATATGAACTGATTATTTTTTTTTGTTTTTGACTATCTAAATTACTTGGAAAGGCTCCTAAAACAAAGGAGACCATGCCCAAATTTTATTAAAATTGTTTGACAAGGTTTTCAATGTGAGATTTACCCAAAAATAAAAGTGGCAGTGGCTGTTTGGTTCGTCCAGCTCTGGACAGTCCCCACGATTTTGTGATTTTTGGAAGATCTAACCGTTGGTTTTTCACGAAATTTGTTTTGAATGCAAATAGACTCGAAATGGAGAAACTTTTATTTTGACATCTTGAAGAGAAAACCTCATCTCAGGGTTCATCTGTGACCCACAAAGTGGCTGTTCTGTTTTTCGAGTTCCCCTGGAACATGTCTCGGTTTTTCTTAAATTCCTAATTGTACACTTAATGTTTTGTTTTCGTTTTTATGCTATTAAAAACTAGACAAAACAAGGTTTTTAACTGTGTAATTTACAAAAATTATCATGTCCAATTCCTAAATTAAATTTTTGAAAAGGAACAGGGCAAGGGTTTGGAGCTCTGTTTGGAGTCTGAAATTTAGGCTGTTAGAGAAATTTTACTGGGAACAATTGGGAACGAATTTGAGGACATGGGATATCAATTTTGAAAGAGAAATGTGTTATCTTTATCCTGTAAAAATTTCAGCTCAAAAAAAGTTTTGGAAGTGTTAGAAAACTTACTTTCTTTGAACCATGTTCACTGGAAAGTCACATTCAGTACTGTCAAAGAGAAATCGACCTCATTTGGTCAATTTTGTTAATGTGATATAATTATTAGAGTTATTAATGTTGAATGATGATGTTGGATAGGCCACAACTTTAGTTCTAGAGCTATGTTAGGAAATTCACATTTTTAAGTGTTGTGTTGTGAGTAATTATTCAAAGTGTGAGAATACCTTACTTGAGCCTATTGAATTGCTAGATGGGTTCATAAGCAGAATTTGAGAAAAATTGTGAATTTGTAACATAGAGGGAACTTGTGGCAATCAAAGTTGTTTGGCTTGTAACATTACATTGCATATGGGTAGGCACGTAAGTTGAGGGTGCTAGGTAGGCTCTCAACCTAGTGCCGGAGGTTTTCGTGGTGGCCAACGGTGGGCCTATAGAATAGACAAGTGGGCGAATTCCTATAGATGGAAGGTTTTGCAAACCTGACAGAGGTAAGCCAATACCAACACTTGTCTATATTCGATTAAATCCACACTTCCTCCACATGGTAGCTCAAGGGACTCCCTGAATGGTCAAAAGTGAGACTATGGTAGGGGATGGGGCCTAGGGGGACCGCCCAAAAGTTGTAGAAATCTCCATGGAGTCGAGTCAGCATGACATTGCATAATGAAATTGTATATAAAATTGATGTATGTATTGATGTGTGATGTTATCTGAATTATTATTGTTGATTTATTCTAAATTTTCCTTTGATCAAATCCTATCATTATTTTGTAAATAAGCTTACCCTTGCATTTTGTGTTTGTGTTGTTTTACTGCAATGATCGTGTGGTTGGCACGGGAGCAGAGCGTGATGATGTTGCAGGTTCTTAGGCCGCTCATGACTGAAGCGGATGTAGATATTGAAGATGGGATGAGATCCCTCTTTTTGGATATGTTATAGTATATATGTACATAGTATGGGGACCAGCTTAGGACATATGTATAAATACTTAGATTGTTGTGAATGTCCTTTATAAGAGGACTCTTTTTGGTATTGTATGTACATATATATATTTAAGTTTTGTAAAGCTAGACTTAATACTTTTATGGTGTGATGATGTATATTATATGTAGGAAAGTAGGTACATATAATATGTGTTAAATGTGAAAAATTTCTATGTAATTTCATATAATAATATTTAACAGAATGTTTTAGTATAACAAATATGTAACGAAGATGGGTCGTTACACTTGGCAATGCCAATTGACCCTGGCCTTATCACGCCAAAAAGACTCTTGAATAAGAAGTGCCTGTTGTAGTTCCAGCTGAGCTCCAACCTCCTCTTCATGAAAATCATCAGAAAATCCATGAATCTGAACCTTCTTTTGAATCTCATCCACCTTTTCCATAGCATTGCGAACCTTAAGATTAACATCTCCAAAAACTACCTTATTCCAGCTTCTAAGCTCAACCTTCAATGCTTTGAGCTTCTGGCTTAACACATACATGGGACAACCCACCAAAACTTTCTTCCAAACCTCCTCAACTAGCCGTTTACAATCAAGGTGCGTGGCCCACATCTTTAGGAATCTAAAAGGCGAAGCAAACATTTTTTGACCTTTCTGAAAGTGAATAGAAATAGGGCAATGATCCGATCTAAATCTTGGCAGCAAAGAACATGAAACACTGGTACAAAAATCAAAGCTCTCAGCATTACACAAGGCTCTATCAAGATGCATATCAATATGATCACGACCTTTCCTGCCATTAGTCCACGTGTATTCTGCACCCATAGAAGGAATATGAATAAGACCACAACTATCAATCCAACCTCTGAACTCATCGCAAGAAGTCTGGGAAGGAGGACGTCCACCCCTCTTTTCATGAGAACCCAATACAGCATTAAAATCACCTGCATAACACCAAGGTCCAACCCGGTTCTGCTGCAGAGAAGCAAGTTCAGTCCATAACTGGCGACGATGACAGTAACTAGTACTAGCATACACCGCTGAAAAATAGAGCTTTGTGTTATCCGAATCAAGAGAAAATGAGATATGTTGATTAGAAGACATTAATAAAGTGGGAAACAAATGTTCAGCACAACGAACCCATAAATTAGGTTCAAGATTCGCTCTATCATTAATAGCAAAAAGCTTATAACGAAGTCTAGACCAAAAGCTAGTTAAATTCTTAGCCTTAGTCCAAGGTTCTGCCAGAAACAATAGATCTGGTTTATGATCTCTACAAAGCTGAATTATGTATGCCTGGGTTGCTTGATTAGCAACCCCTCTGGCATTCCAAAATGTCACCTTCATCATGCAAAATTTTTTGGTCCAGCCCTTACACGGGTTTTAGCACCATTTTGTTTTTTCAACTTTTTCTTCTTGGATCTTGTGACCACTGGTGTAAACTCATCCTTTTGGTACTCTGCATCCTCAGAAGGATTTTTTTCTACCACATCCTCATCAACCTCAACATCACCCCACAAACGAGAGATGATTTGCAAGTCTTGCTGCACTACTTGGTTCAAAGAATCCTGGACAATTTCATTACCAGAACCTGCAGGAGGAGAACCTTGAGGACTCGTAACTACGTGCCTAACATCTTCACCCAGAACAGGTGATTCTGGATGTAATGACTCGTCACATGAGTCATCTGGATGATCCAAAGAATTGTTATGAGGACTATGCTCTGGGATAACAACGTTCGCCACAAACATCTCAACATTATTGACCTGAACCTCATCACTTACTACCACTGCCTCTGCATCTTTATTTGCATAACTAGGACCCGCTGCAATAGCAGCATCATCTTGGACCACAACTTTCTTGTTCTTGGGGATATATTTAGCAGCCATCTTCTTTTTCTCTTCTTCACCCCCTTCTTTAAGTTCCAAAGGCTTCCTTTTACAAACATCAAATGAATGACCAATTATTTTGCAAGCATGACAAAAAGCAGGAAGTCTTTCATAAACAATATCAACAAAGAAAGCATAACCTGATCGCTCCACCAAAATTTGATCACGAAGATGACTCGCCAGATCAACATCAACAAGCACCCTCGCAAAGTGACCAAAAGAACGATTAATTGTGGCGTCGTCTAAAGCAAGAGGAACCCCAACTCCCCGCGCAATCGAAAAAAGAATTTTGGGACGCCAATACTCTTGAGGAAGACCAAAGATTCGAATCCAGCATTGGGTGTTGGTCTGTCTCACCTGATTTGGATTAAAATCAGGTGACCAAGAGAATAATCTTAACACACCTGGGTCTAGGTTCCAAGAACCCACTGCAAGAACACGCCTGAGGTCCTCAATAGAGGAAAAAGAAAACTCAAAATAGCCTTTTCCGATAGGAACCATTCTCCATTGCGCAAGAGGTTGCCATTGCTTAGCCAATTTTGCTCGCAAATCTGGATACTTCAAGGGTTGAGTACCTTTCGGGAGAAGAAGCCGCCCATGCAGATTATTTTTACATCCTTCCAAGCCCGCTTGATACTCCTCTTCAGGAATTGTTATCGCTAAAGCATCCCCTTTCAAGCAAGGGATGGGGAGTTGACTAATAGGAATATCACAAGCATTCTTCAAGGCTTGGGCAAAAGTCCTTTGCTTTGGAACAGAAATAGATTGAGGCTGTTGGCACGAAACAGGAGGAGATGCATCAATATCTAGAAATCCCCAAGGGACAAACGCAGCAGGAGAAGAAGCCATAATCGCATGCAACCCTAGGTGTTTACATAGAAACCCTAGAGCAACCAAACCCTAGCAGAGAGAACATCCTAGGTCCTAATTGAAGAAGACAACTAATAGCTAATGTGATTGTTGTCGTTTTAATGTGATTGGCAATTGTCGTAGAAATATCAAAATTTCACGATATGTTTGGGAGGTGAAATAATTAATAGAAAGATTATGGTTTTTTTTTTCCGGTGAGATCTAAAGAGATCATTCCCTTCCAAATTGGCATAAAATGAGAGAAGACCTAAAAAAAGTTCAGGATATCTCGTTAAATTTTGTTAATAACACGTATCTCCTCTCATTAATAATGGAAATTTTTATAACCGTTGTGATAAAAAAAACTAATAAACGAAACTATTAATGTGATTGTTGTCGTTTTAACGTGATTGGTAATTGTCGTAGAAACTTCAAAATTTCACGATATGTTTGGGAGGTGAAATAATTAATAGAAACATTATGTTTTTTTTCCGGTGAGATCTAAAAAGATCATTCCCTTCCAAATTGGCATAAAATGAGAGAAGACCTAAAAAAAGTTCAGGATATCTCGTTTAATTTTGTTGAAAACACGTATCTCCTCTCATTAATAATGGAAATTATTATAAACATTGTGATAAAAAAAACTAATAAAGGAAACTATTAATGTGATTGTTGTCATTTTAACGTGATTGGTAATTGTCGTAGAAACTTCAAAATTTCATGATATGTTTGGGAGGTGAAATAATAGAAAGATTATGGTTTTCTTTTTACAATGAGATCTAAAAAGATCATTCCCTTCCAAATTGGCATAAAATGAGAGAAGACCTAAAAAAAGTTTAGGATATCTCGTTTAATTTTGTTAAAATTACGTATCTCCTCTCATTAATATTGGAAATTATTATAAACATTGTGATAAAAAAAACTAATAAAGGAAACTATTAATGTGATTGTTGTCATTTTAACGTGATTGGTAGTTGTCGTAGAAACATCAAAATTTCACGATATGTTTGGGAGGTGAAATAATTAATAGAAAGATTATGGTTTTTTTTTCCGGTGAGATCTAAAAGGATCATTCCCTTCCAAATTGGCATAAAATGAGAGAAGACCTAAAAAAAGTTCAGGATATCTCGTTTAATTTTGTTAAAAACATGTATCTCCTCTCAATAACGATGGAAATTTTTATAAATGTTGTGATAAAAAAAACTAATAAAGGAAACTATTAATGTGATTATTGTTGTTTTAACGTGATTGGTAATTGTCGTAGAAACATCAAAATTTCACGATATGTTTGGGAGGTGAAATAATTAATAGAAAGATTATGGTTTTTTTTTCGGGTTAGATCTAAAAAGATCATTCCCTTCCAAATTGGCATAAAATGAGAGAAGACCTAAAAAAAGTTCAGGATATCTCGTTTAATTTTGTTGAAAACACGTATCTCCTCTCATTAATAATGGAAATTATTATAAACGTTGTGATAAAAAAACTAATAAAGGAAACTATTAATGTATTGTTGTCATTTTAACGTGATTGGTAACTGTCGTATAAACATCCAAATTTCACGATATGTTTGGGTGGTGAAATAGTAGAAAGATTATGATTTTTTTTTCCAATGAGATCTAAAAAGCTCATTCCCTTCCAAATTGGCAGAAAATGAGAGAACACCTAAAAAAAGTTCAGGACATCTCGTTTAATTTTGTTAAAAATACGTATCTCCTCCCATTAATAATGGAAATTATTATAAACGTTGTGATAAAAAAACTAATAAAGGAAACTATTAATGTGATTGTTGTCATTTTAACGTTATTTGTAACTATCGTAGAAACATCAAAATTTCACGATATGTTTGGGAGGTGAAATAATAGAAACATTATGATTTTTTTTTTCCGGTGAGATCTAATAAGATCATTCCCTTCCAAATTGGCATAAAATGAGAGAAGACCTAAAAAAAGTTCAGGACATCTCGTTTAATTTTGTTAAAATTACGTATCTCCTCCCATTAATAATGGAAATTATTATAAACGTTGTGATAAAAAAAAACTAATAAAGCAAACTATTAATGTGATTGTTGTTGTTTTACCGTAATTGGTAACTATCGTAGAAACATCAAAATTTCACGATATGTTTGGGAGGTGAAATAATAGAAACATTATCATTTTTTTCCGGTGAGATCTAAAAAGATCATTCCCTTCCAAATTGGCATAAAATGAGAGAAGACCAAAAAAAAGTTCAGGACATCTCGTTTAATTTTGTTAAAATTACGTATCTCCTCCCATTAATAATGGAAATTATTATAAACGTTGTGATAAAAAAAACTAATAAAGGAAAATATTAATGTGATTGTTGTCGTTTTAACGTTATTGGGAACTATCGTAGAAACATCAAAATTTAACGAGATGTTTGGGAGGTGAAATAATAGAAAGATTATGAATTTTTTTTTCCGGTGAGATCTAAAAAGATCATTCCCTTCCAAATGGGCATAAAATGAGAGAAGACCAAAAAAAAGTTCAGGACATCTAGTTTAATTTTGTTAAAATTACGTATCTCCTCCCATTAATAATGGAAATTATTATAAACGTTGTGATAAAAAAAACTAATAAAGGAAACTATTAATGTGATTGTTGTCGTTTTAACGTAATTGGTAACTATCGTAGAAACATCAAAATTTGACGATATGTTCGGGAGGAGAAATAATAGAAACATTATCATTTTTTTTCCGGTGAGATCTAAAAAGCTCATTCCCTTCCAAATTGGCATAAAATCAGAGAAGACCTAAAAAAAGTTCAGGACATCTCGTTTAATTTTGTTAAAATTACGTATCTCCTCCCATTAATAATGGAAATTATTATAAACGTTGTGATAAAAAAAACTAATAAAGCAAACTATTAATGTGATTGTTATCGTTTTAACGTAATTGGTAACTATCGTAGAAACATCAAAATTTCAAGATATGTTTGGGAGGTGAAATAATAGAAACATTATCATTTTTTTTCCGGTGAGATCTAAAAAGATCATTTGCTTCCAAATTGGCATAAAATGAGAGAAGACCTAAAAAAAGTTCAGGACATCTCGTTTAATTTTTTTAAAAATACGTATCTCCTCTCATTAATAATGGAAATTATTATAAACGTTGTGATAAAAAAACTATTAAAGGAAACTATTAATGTGATTGTTGTAATTTTAATGTGATTGGTAAATGTCGTAGAAACATCAAAATTTCATGATATGTTTCGGCGGTGAAATAGTAGAAAGATTATGATTTTTTTTTCCGGTGAGATCTAAAAAGCTCATTCCCTTCCAAATTGGCAGAAAATGAGAGAAGACCTAAAAAAAGTTCAGGACATCTCGTTTAATTTTGTTAAAATTAAGTATCTCCTCCCATTAATAATGGAAATTATTATAAACATTGTGATAAAAAAAACTAATAAAGGAAATTATTAATGTGATTGTTGTCGTTTTAACGTAATTGGTAACTATCGTAGAAACATCAAAATTTCACGATATGTTTGGGAGGTGAAATAATAGAAACATTATCATTTTTTTTCCGGTGAGATCTAAAAATATCATTCCCTTCCAAATTGGCATAAAATGAGAGAAGACCTAAAAAAAGTTCAGGACATCTCGTTTAATTTTGTTAAAATTACGTATCTCCTCCCATTAATAATGGAAATTATTATAAATGGTGTGATAAAAAAAAACTAATAAAGCAAACTAAATGTGATTGTTATCGTTTTAACGTAATTGGTAACTATCGTAGAAACATCAAAATTTCACGATATGTTTGGGAGGTGAAATAATAGAAACATTATCATTTTTTTTCCGGTGAGATCTAAAAAGATCATTCCCTTCCAAATTGGCATAAAATGAGAGAAGACCTAAAAAAAGTTCAGGACATCTCGTTTAATTTTGTTAAAATTACGTATCTCCTCCCATTAATAATGGAAATGATTATAAACGTTGTGATAAAAAAAACTAATAAAGGAAACTAGTAATGTGATTGTTGTCGTTTTATGTTATTGGGAACTATCGTAGAAACATCAAAATTTAACGAGATGTTTGGGAGGTGAAATAATAGAAAGATTATGAATTTTTTTTTTCCGGTGAGATCTAAAAAGATCATTCCCTTCCAAATTGGCATAAAATGAGAGAAGACCAAAAAAAAGTTCAGGACATCTCGTTTAATTTTGTTAAAATTACGTATCTCCTCCCATTAATAATGGAAATTATTATAAACGTTGTGATAAAAAAAACTAATAAAGGAAACTATTAATGTGATTGTTGTCGTTTTAACGTAATTGGTAACTATCGTAGAAACATCAAAATTTGACGATATGTTCGGGAGGAGAAATAATAGAAACATTATCATTTTTTTTCCGGTGAGATCTAAAAAGCTCATTCCCTTCCAAATTGGCATAAAATCAGAGAAGACCTAAAAAAAGTTCAGGACATCTCGTTTAATTTTGTTAAAATTACGTATCTCCTCCCATTAATAATGGAAATTATTATAAACGTTGTGATAAAAAAAACTAATAAAGCAAACTGTTAATGTGATTGTTATCGTTTTAACGTAATTGGTAACTATCATAGAAACATCAAAATTTCAAGATATGTTTGGGAGGTGAAATAATAGAAACATTATCATTTTTTTTCCGGTGAGATCTAAAAAGATCATTTGCTTCCAAATTGGCATAAAATGAGAGAAGACCTAAAAAAAGTTCAGGACATCTCGTTTAATTTTTTAAAAAATACGTATCTCCTCTCATTAATAATGGAAATTATTATAAACGTTGTGATAAAAAAACTATTAAAGGAAACTATTAATGTGATTGTTGTAATTTTAACGTGATTGGTAAATGTCGTAGAAACATCAAAATTTCATGATATGTTTCGGCGGTGAAATAGTAGAAAGATTATGATTTTTTTTTTCCGGTGAGATCTAAAAAGCTCATTCCCTTCCAAATTGGCAGAAAATGAGAGAAGACCTAAAAAAAGTTCAGGACATCTCGTTTAATTTTGTTAAAATTAAGTATCTCCTCCCATTAATAATGGAAATTATTATAAACGTTGTGATAAAAAAAACTAATAAAGGAAACTATTAATGTGATTGTTATCGTTTTAACGTAATTGGTAACTATCGTAGAAACATCAAAATTTGACGATATGTTTGGGAGGAGAAATAATAGAAACATTATGATTTTTTTTCCGGTGAGATCTAAAAAGCTCATTCCCTTCCAAATTGGCATAAAATCAGAGAAGACCTAAAAAAAGTTCAGGACATCTCGTTTAATTTTGTTAAAATTACGTATCTCCTCCCATTAATAATGGAAATTATTATAAACGTTGTGATAAAAAAAACTAATAAAGCAAACTATTAATGTGATTGTTATCGTTTTAACGTAATTGGTAACTATCGTAGAAACATCAAAATTTCAAGATATGTTTGGGAGGTGAAATAATAGAAACATTATCATTTTTTTTCCGGTGAGATCTAAAAAGATCATTTGCTTCCAAATTGGCATAAAATGAGAGAAGACCTAAAAAAAGTTCAGGACATCTCGTTTAATTTTTTTAAAAATACGTATCTCCTCTCATTAATAATGGAAATTATTATAAACGTTGTGATAAAAAAACTAATAAAGGAAACTATTAATGTGATTGTTGTAATTTTAACGTGATTGGTAAATGTCGTAGAAACATCAAAATTTCATGATATGTTTCGGCGGTGAAATAGTAGAAAGATTATGATTTTTTTTTCCGGTGAGATCTAAAAAGCTCATTCCCTTCCAAATTGGCAGAAAATGAGAGAAGACCTAAAAAAAGTTCAGGACATCTCGTTTAATTTTGTTAAAAATACGTATCTCCTCCCATTAATAATGGAAATTGTTATAAACGTTGTGATAAAAAAAACTAATAAAGGAAACTATTAATGTGATTGTTGTCGTTTTAACGTAATTGGTAACTATCGTAGAAACATCAAAATTTGACGATATGTTTGGGAGGAGAAATAATAGAAACATTATCATTTTTTTTCCGGTGAGATCTAAAAAGCTCATTCCCTTCCAAATTGGCATAAAATCAGAGAAGACCTAAAAAAAGTTCAGGACATCTCGTTTAATTTTGTTAAAATTACGTATCTCCTCCCATTAATAATGGAAATTATTATAAACGTTGTGATAAAAAAAACTAATAAAGCAAACTATTAATGTGATTGTTATCGTTTTAACGTAATTGGTAACTATCGTAGAAACATCAAAATTTCAAGATATGTTTGGGAGGTGAAATAATAGAAACATTATCATTTTTTTTCCGGTGAGATCTAAAAAGATCATTTGCTTCCAAATTGGCATAAAATGAGAGAAGACCTAAAAAAAGTTCAGGACATCTCGTTTAATTTTTTTAAAAATACGTATCTCCTCTCATTAATAATGGAAATTATTATAAACGTTGTGATAAAAAAACTAGTAAAGGAAACTATTAATGTGATTGTTGTAATTTTAACGTGACTGGTAAATGTCGTAGAAACATCAAAATTTCATGATATGTTTCGGCGGTGAAATAGTAGACAGATTATGATTTTTTTTCCGGTGAGATCTAAAAAGCTCATTCCCTTCCAAATTGGCAGAAAATGAGAGAAGACCTAAAAAAAGTTCAGGACATCTCGTTTAATTTTGTTAAAAATACGTATCTCCTCCCATTAATAATGGAAATTATTATAAATGGTGTGATAAAAAAAAACTAATAAAGCAAACTAAATGTGATTGTTATCGTTTTAACGTAATTGGTAACTATCGTAGAAACATCAAAATTTCACGATATGTTTGGGAGGTGAAATAATAGAAACATTATCATTTTTTTTCCGGTGAGATCTAAAAAGATCATTCCCTTCCAAATTGGCATAAAATGAGAGAAGACCTAAAAAAAGTTCAGGACATCTCGTTTAATTTTGTTAAAATTACGTATCTCCTCCCATTAATAATGGAAATGATTATAAACGTTGTGATAAAAAAAACTAATAAAGGAAACTAGTAATGTGATTGTTGTCGTTTTATGTTATTGGGAACTATCGTAGAAACATCAAAATTTAACGAGATGTTTGGGAGGTGAAATAATAGAAAGATTATGAATTTTTTTTTTCCGGTGAGATCTAAAAAGATCATTCCCTTCCAAATTGGCATAAAATGAGAGAAGACCAAAAAAAAGTTCAGGACATCTCGTTTAATTTTGTTAAAATTACGTATCTCCTCCCATTAATAATGGAAATTATTATAAACGTTGTGATAAAAAAAACTAATAAAGGAAACTATTAATGTGATTGTTGTCGTTTTAACGTAATTGGTAACTATCGTAGAAACATCAAAATTTGACGATATGTTCGGGAGGAGAAATAATAGAAACATTATCATTTTTTTTCCGGTGAGATCTAAAAAGATCATTTGCTTCCAAATTGGCATAAAATGAGAGAAGACCTAAAAAAAGTTCAGGACATCTCGTTTAATTTTTTTAAAAATACGTATCTCCTCTCATTAATAATGGAAATTATTATAAACGTTGTGATAAAAAAACTAGTAAAGGAAACTATTAATGTGATTGTTGTAATTTTAACGTGACTGGTAAATGTCGTAGAAACATCAAAATTTCATGATATGTTTCGGCGGTGAAATAGTAGAAAGATTATGATTTTTTTTCCGGTGAGATCTAAAAAGCTCATTCCCTTCCAAATTGGCAGAAAATGAGAAAAGACCTAAAAAAAGTTCAGGACATCTCGTTTAATTTTGTTAAAAATACGTATCTCCTCCCATTAATAATGGAAATTATTATAAACGTTGTGATAAAAAAAACTAATAAAGGAAATTATTAATGTGATTGTTGTCGTTTTAACGTAATTGGTAACTATCGTAGAAACATCAAATTTTCACGATATGTTTGGGTGGTGAAATAATAGAAACATTATCATTTTTTTTTCGGTGAGATCTAAAAAGATCATTCCCTTCCAAATTGGCATAAAATGAGAGAAGACCTAAAAAAAGTTCAGGACATCTCGTTTAATTTTGTTAAAATTACGTATCTCCTCCCATTAATAATGGAAATTATTATAAACGGTGTGATAAAAAAAAAACTAATAAAGCAAACTGAATGTGATTGTTATCGTTTTAACGTAATTGGTAACTATCGTAGAAACATCAAAATTTCACGATATGTTTGGGAGGTGAAATAATAGAAACATTATCATTTTTTTTCCGGTGAGATCTAAAAAGATCATTCCCTTCCAAATTGGCATAAAATGAGAGAAGACCTAAAAAAAGTTCAGGACATCTCGTTTAATTTTGTTAAAATTACGTATCTCCTCCCATTAATAATGGAAATTATTATAAACGTTGTGATAAAAAAAACTAATAAAGGAAACTAGTAATGTGATTGTTGTCGTTTTATGTTATTGGGAACTATCGTAGAAACATCAAAATTTAACGATATGTTTGGGAGGTGAAATAATAGAAAGATTATGAATTTTTTTTTCCGGTGAGATCTAAAAAGATCATTCCCTTCCAAATTGGCATAAAATCAGAGAAGGCCTAAAAAAATTTCAGGACATCTCGTTTAATTTTGTTAAAATTACGTTTCTCCTCCCATTAATAATGGAAATTATTATAAACGTTGTGATAAAAAAAACTAATAAAGCAAACTATTAATGTGATTGTTATCGTTTTAACGTAATTGGTAACTATCATAGAAACATCAAAATTTCACGATATGTTTGGGAGGTGAAATAATAGAAACATTATCATTTTTTTTCCGGTGAGATCTAAAAAGATCATTTGCTTCCAAATTGGCATAAAATGAGAGAAGACCTAAAAAAAGTTCAGGACATCTCGTTTAATTTTTTTAAAAATACGTATCTCCTCATTAATAATGGAAATTATTATAAACGTTGTGATAAAAAAACTAATAAAGGAAACTATTAATGTGATTGTTGTAATTTTAACGTGATTGGTAAATGTCGTAGAAACATCAAAATTTCATGATATGTTTCGGCGCTGAAATAGTAGAAAGATTATGATTTTTTTTTCCGGTGAGATCTAAAAAGCTCATTCCCTTCCAAATTTGCAGAAAACGAGAGAAGACCTAAAAAAAGTTTAGGACATCTCGTTTAATTTTGTTAAAAATATGTATCTCCTCCCATTAATAATGGAAATTATTATAAACGTTGTGATAAAAAAACTAATAAAGGAAACTATTAATGTGATTGTTGTCGTTTTAACGTAATTGGTAACTATCGTAGAAACATCAAAATTTGACGATATGTTTGGCAGGTGAAATAATAGAAACATTATCATTTTATTTTCGGTGAGATCTAAAAAGCTCATTCCCTTCAAATTGGCATAAAATGAGATAAGACCTAAAAAAAGTTCAGGACATCTCGTTTAATTTTGTTAAAAATACGTATCTCCTCCCATTAAAAATGGAAATTATTATAAACGTTGTGATAAAAAAAACTAATAAAGGAAACTACTAATGTGATTGTTGTCATTTTAACGTTATTGGTAACTATCGCAGAAACATCAAAATTTCACGATATGTTTGGGAGGTGAAATAATAGAAAGATTATGAATTTTTTTTTCCGGTGAGATCTAAAAGATCATTCCCTTCCAAATTGGCATAAAATGAGAGAAGACCTAAAAAAAGTTCAGGACATCTCGTTCAATTTTGTTAAAATTACGTATCTCCTCCCATTAATAATGGAAATTATTATAAACGTTGTGATAAAAAAAACTAATAATGCAAACTATTAATGTGATTGTTGTCGTTTTAACGTAATTGGTAACTATCGTAGAAACATCAAAATTTCACGATATGTTTGGGAGGTGAAATAATAGAAACATTATCATTTTTTTCCGGTGAGATCTAAAAATATCATTCCCTTCCAAATTGGCATAAAATGAGAGAAGACCTAAAAAAAGTTCAGGACATCTCGTTTAATTTTGTTAAAATTACGTATCTCCTCCCATTAATAATGAAAATTATTATAAACGGTGTGATAAAAAAAAAACTAATAAAGCAAACTAAATGTGATTGTTATCGTTTTAACGTAATTGGTAACTATCGTAGAAACATCAAAATTTCACGATATGTTTGGGAGGTGAAATAATAGAAACATTATCATTTTTTTTCCGGTGAGATCTAAAAAGATCATTCCCTTCCAAATTGGCATAAAATGAGAGAAGACCTAAAAAAAGTTCAGGACATCTCGTTTAATTTTGTTAAAATTACGTATCTCCTCCCAATAATAATGGAAATTATTATAAACGTTGTGATAAAAAAAACTAATAAAGGAAACTAGTAATGTGATTGTTGTCGTTTTATGTTATTGGGAACTATCGTAGAAACATCAAAATTTAACGATATGTTTGGGAGGTGAAATAATAGAAAGATTATGAATTTTTTTTTCCGGTGAGATCTAAAAAGATCATTCCCTTCCAAATTGGCATAAAATCAGAGAAGGCCTAAAAAAATTTCAGGACATCTCGTTTAATTTTGTTAAAATTACGTTTCTCCTCCCATTAATAATGGAAATTATTATAAACGTTGTGATAAAAAAAACTAATAAAGCAAACTATTAATGTGATTGTTATCGTTTTAACGTAATTGGTAACTATCATAGAAACATCAAAATTTCACGATATGTTTGGGAGGTGAAATAATAGAAACATTATCATTTTTTTTCAGGTGAGATCTAAAAAGATCATTTGCTTCCAAATTGGCATAAAATGAGAGAAGACCTAAAAAAAGTTCAGGACATCTCGTTTAATTTTTTTAAAAATACGTATCTCCTCATTAATAATGGAAATTATTATAAACGTTGTGATAAAAAAACTAATAAAGGAAACTATTAATGTGATTGTTGTAATTTTAACGTGATTGGTAAATGTCGTAGAAACATCAAAATTTCATGATATGTTTCGGCGCTGAAATAGTAGAAAGATTATGATTTTTTTTTCCGGTGAGATCTAAAAAGCTCATTCCCTTCCAAATTTGCAGAAAACGAGAGAAGACCTAAAAAAAGTTTAGGACATCTCGTTTAATTTTGTTAAAAATATGTATCTCCTCCCATTAATAATGGAAATTATTATAAACGTTGTGATAAAAAAACTAATAAAGGAAACTATTAATGTGATTGTTGTCGTTTTAACGTAATTGGTAACTATCGTAGAAACATCAAAATTTGACGATATGTTTGGCAGGTGAAATAATAGAAACATTATCATTTTATTTTCGGTGAGATCTAAAAAGCTCATTCCCTTCAAATTGGCATAAAATGAGATAAGACCTAAAAAAAGTTCAGGACATCTCGTTTAATTTTGTTAAAAATACGTATCTCCTCCCATTAAAAATGGAAATTATTATAAACGTTGTGATAAAAAAAACTAATAAAGGAAACTACTAATGTGATTGTTGTCATTTTAACGTTATTGGTAACTATCGCAGCAACATCAAAATTTCACGATATGTTTGGGAGGTGAAATAATAGAAAGATTATGAATTTTTTTTTCCGGTGAGATCTAAAAGATCATTCCCTTCCAAATTGGCATAAAATGAGAGAAGACCTAAAAAAAGTTCAGGACATCTCGTTCAATTTTGTTAAAATTACGTATCTCCTCCCATTAATAATGGAAATTATTATAAACGTTGTGATAAAAAAAACTAATAATGCAAACTATTAATGTGATTGTTGTCGTTTTAACGTAATTGGTAACTATCGTAGAAACATCAAAATTTCACGATATGTTTGGGAGGTGAAATAATAGAAACATTATCATTTTTTTCCGGTGAGATCTAAAAATATCATTCCCTTCCAAATTGGCATAAAATGAGAGAAGACCTAAAAAAAGTTCAGGACATCTCGTTTAATTTTGTTAAAATTACGTATCTCCTCCCATTAATAATGAAAATTATTATAAACGGTGTGATAAAAAAAAAACTAATAAAGCAAACTAAATGTGATTGTTATCGTTTTAACGTAATTGGTAACTATCGTAGAAACATCAAAATTTCACGATATGTTTGGGAGGTGAAATAATAGAAACATTATCATTTTTTTTCCGGTGAGTTCTAAAAAGATCATTCCCTTCCAAATTGGCATAAAATGAGAGAAGACCTAAAAAAAGTTCAGGACATCTCGTTTAATTTTGTTAAAATTACGTATCTCCTCCCATTAATAATGGAAATTATTATAAACGTTGTGATAAAAAAAACTAATAAAGGAAACTAGTAATGTGATTGTTGTCATTTTATGTTATTGGGAACTATCGTAGAAACATCAAAATTTAACGATATGTTTGGGAGGTGAAATAATAGAAAGATTATGAAATTTTTTTTTCGGTGAGATCTAAAAAGATCATTCCCTTCCAAATTGGCATAAAATCAGAGAAGACCTAAAAAAAGTTCAGGACATCTCGTTTACTTTTGTTAAAATTACGTATCTCCTCCCATTAATAATGGAAATTATTGTAAACGTTGTGATAAAAAACACTAATAAAGCAAACTATTAATGTGATTGTTATCGTTTTAACGTAATTGGTAACTATCGTAGAAACATCAAAATTTCACGATATGTTTGGGAGGTGAAATAATAGAAACATTATCATTTTTTTTCCGGTGAGATCTAAAAAGATCATTTGCTTCCAAATTGGCATAAAATGAGAGATGACATAAAAAAAGTTCAGGACATCTCGTTTAATTTTTTTAAAAATACGTATCTCCTCTCATTATTAATGGAAATTATTATAAACGTTGTGATAAAAAAACTAATAAAGGAAACTATTAATGTGATTGTTGTAATTTTAACGTGATTGGTAAATGTCGTAGTAACATCAAACTTTCATGATATGTTTCGGCGGAGAAATAGTACAAAGATTATGATTTTTTTTCCGGTGAGATCTAAAAAGCTCATTCCCTTCCAAATTGGCAGAAAATGAGAGAAGACCTAAAAAAAGTTCAGGACATCTCGTTTAATTTTGTTAAAAATACGTATCCCCTCCCATTAATAATGGAAATTATTATAAACGCTGTGATAAAAAAAACTAATAAAGGAAACTTTTAATGTGATTGTTGTCATTTTAACGTAATTGGTAACTATCGTATAAACATCAAAATTTCACGATATGTTTGGGGGGTGAAATAATAGAAACATTATCATTTTTTTTCCGATGAGATCTAAAAAGATCATTTGCTTCCAAATTGGCATAAAATGAGAGAAGACCTAAAAAAAGTTCAGGACATCTCGTTTAATTTTTTTAAAAATACGTATCTCCTCTCATTAATAATGGATATTATTATAAACGTTGTGATAAAAAAACTAATAAAGGAAACTATTAATGTGATTGTTGTAATTTTAACGTGATTGGTAAATGTCATAGAAACATCAAAATTTCATGATATGTTTCGGCGGTGAAATAGTAGAAAGATTATGATTTTTTTTTCCGGTGAGATCTATAAAGCTCATTCCCTTCCAAATTGGCAGAAAACGAGAGAAGACCTAAAAAAAGTTTAGGACATCTCGTTTAATTTTGTTAAAAATATGTATCTCCTCCCATTAATAATGGAAATTATTATAAAAGTTGTGATAAAAAAACTAATAAAGGAAACTATTAATGTGATTGTTGTCGTTTTAACGTAATTGGTAACTATCGTAGAAACATCAAAATTTGACGATATGTTTGGGAGGTGAAATAATAGAAACATTATCTTTTTTTTTTCGGTGAGATCTAAAAAGCTCATTCCCTTCAAATTGGCATAAAATGAGATAAGACCTAAAAAAAGTTCAGGACATCTCGTTTAATTTTGTTAAAAATACGTATCTCCTCCCATTAAAAATGGAAATTATTATAAACGTTGTGATAAAAAAAACTAATAAAGGAAACTACTAATGTGATTGTTGTCATTTTAACGTTATTGGTAACTATCGCAGCAACATCAAAATTTCACGATATGTTTGGGAGGTGAAATAATAGAAAGATTATGAATTTTTTTTTCCGGTGAGATCTAAAAGATCATTCCCTTCCAAATTGGCATAAAATGAGAGAAGACCTAAAAAAAGTTCAGGACATCTCGTTCAATTTTGTTAAAATTACGTATCTCCTCCCATTAATAATGGAAATTATTATAAACGTTGTGATAAAAAAAACTAATAATGCAAACTATTAATGTGATTGTTGTCGTTTTAACGTAATTGGTAACTATCGTAGAAACATCAAAATTTCACGATATGTTTGGGAGGTGAAATAATAGAAACATTATCATTTTTTTCCGGTGAGATCTAAAAATATCATTCCCTTCCAAATTGGCATAAAATGAGAGAAGACCTAAAAAAAGTTCAGGACATCTCGTTTAATTTTGTTAAAATTACGTATCTCCTCCCATTAATAATGAAAATTATTATAAACGGTGTGATAAAAAAAAAACTAATAAAGCAAACTAAATGTGATTGTTATCGTTTTAACGTAATTGGTAACTATCGTAGAAACATCAAAATTTCACGATATGTTTGGGAGGTGAAATAATAGAAACATTATCATTTTTTTTCCGGTGAGTTCTAAAAAGATCATTCCCTTCCAAATTGGCATAAAATGAGAGAAGACCTAAAAAAAGTTCAGGACATCTCGTTTAATTTTGTTAAAATTACGTATCTCCTCCCATTAATAATGGAAATTATTATAAACGTTGTGATAAAAAAAACTAATAAAGGAAACTAGTAATGTGATTGTTGTCATTTTATGTTATTGGGAACTATCGTAGAAACATCAAAATTTAACGATATGTTTGGGAGGTGAAATAATAGAAAGATTATGAAATTTTTTTTTCGGT
The DNA here is from genome assembly GCA_026413185.1 of Pueraria montana var. lobata. Lineage (NCBI taxonomy): Eukaryota > Viridiplantae > Streptophyta > Magnoliopsida > Fabales > Fabaceae > Pueraria > Pueraria montana. The sequence goes on from JAOZWA010000174.1 coordinate 637,790, forward strand.
GAGATCTAAAAAGATCATTCCCTTCCAAATTGGCATAAAATCAGAGAAGACCTAAAAAAAGTTCAGGACATCTCGTTTACTTTTGTTAAAATTACGTATCTCCTCCCATTAATAATGGAAATTATTGTAAACGTTGTGATAAAAAACACTAATAAAGCAAACTATTAATGTGATTGTTATCGTTTTAACGTAATTGGTAACTATCGTAGAAACATCAAAATTTCACGATATGTTTGGGAGGTGAAATAATAGAAACATTATCATTTTTTTTCCGGTGAGATCTAAAAAGATCATTTGCTTCCAAATTGGCATAAAATGAGAGATGACATAAAAAAAGTTCAGGACATCTCGTTTAATTTTTTTAAAAATACGTATCTCCTCTCATTATTAATGGAAATTATTATAAACGTTGTGATAAAAAAACTAATAAAGGAAACTATTAATGTGATTGTTGTAATTTTAACGTGATTGGTAAATGTCGTAGTAACATCAAACTTTCATGATATGTTTCGGCGGAGAAATAGTACAAAGATTATGATTTTTTTTCCGGTGAGATCTAAAAAGCTCATTCCCTTCCAAATTGGCAGAAAATGAGAGAAGACCTAAAAAAAGTTCAGGACATCTCGTTTAATTTTGTTAAAAATACGTATCCCCTCCCATTAATAATGGAAATTATTATAAACGCTGTGATAAAAAAAACTAATAAAGGAAACTATTAATGTGATTGTTGTCATTTTAACGTAATTGGTAACTATCGTATAAACATCAAAATTTCACGATATGTTTGGGGGGTGAAATAATAGAAACATTATCATTTTTTTTCCGATGAGATCTAAAAAGATCATTTGCTTCCAAATTGGCATAAAATGAGAGAAGACCTAAAAAAAGTTCAGGACATCTCGTTTAATTTTTTTAAAAATACGTATCTCCTCTCATTAATAATGGATATTATTATAAACGTTGTGATAAAAAAACTAATAAAGGAAACTATTAATGTGATTGTTGTAATTTTAACGTGATTGGTAAATGTCATAGAAACATCAAAATTTCATGATATGTTTCGGCGGTGAAATAGTAGAAAGATTATGATTTTTTTTTCCGGTGAGATCTATAAAGCTCATTCCCTTCCAAATTGGCAGAAAACGAGAGAAGACCTAAAAAAAGTTTAGGACATCTCGTTTAATTTTGTTAAAAATATGTATCTCCTCCCATTAATAATGGAAATTATTATAAAAGTTGTGATAAAAAAACTAATAAAGGAAACTATTAATGTGATTGTTGTCGTTTTAACGTAATTGGTAACTATCGTAGAAACATCAAAATTTGACGATATGTTTGGGAGGTGAAATAATAGAAACATTATCTTTTTTTTTTCGGTGAGATCTAAAAAGCTCATTCCCTTCAAATTGGCATAAAATGAGATAAGACCTAAAAAAAGTTCAGGACATCTCGTTTAATTTTGTTAAAAATACGTATCTCCTCCCATTAAAAATGGAAATTATTATAAACGTTGTGATAAAAAAAACTAATAAAGGAAACTACTAATGTGATTGTTGTCATTTTAACGTTATTGGTAACTATCGCAGAAACATCAAAATTTCACGATATGTTTGGGAGGTGAAATAATAGAAAGATTATGAATTTTTTTTTCCGGTGAGATCTAAAAAGATCATTCCCTTCCAAATTGGCATAAAATGAGAGAAGACCTAAAAAAAGTTCAGGACATCTCGTTCAATTTTGTTAAAATTACGTATCTCCTCCCATTAATAATGGAAATTATTATAAACGTTGTGATAAAAAAAACTAATAATGCAAACTATTAATGTGATTGTTGTCGTTTTAACGTAATTGGTAACTATCGTAGAAACATCAAAATTTCACGATATGTTTGGGAGGTGAAATAATAGAAACATTATCATTTTTTTCCGGTGAGATCTAAAAATATCATTCCCTTCCAAATTGGCATAAAATGAGAGAAGACCTAAAAAAAGTTCAGGACATCTCGTTTAATTTTGTTAAAATTACGTATCTCCTCCCATTAATAATGAAAATTATTATAAACGGTGTGATAAAAAAAAAACTAATAAAGCAAACTAAATGTGATTGTTATCGTTTTAACGTAATTGGTAACTATCGTAGAAACATCAAAATTTCACGATATGTTTGGGAGGTGAAATAATAGAAACATTATCATTTTTTTTCCGGTGAGATCTAAAAAGATCATTCCCTTCCAAATTGGCATAAAATGAGAGAAGACCTAAAAAAAGTTCAGGACATCTCGTTTAATTTTGTTAAAATTACGTATCTCCTCCCAATAATAATGGAAATTATTATAAACGTTGTGATAAAAAAAACTAATAAAGGAAACTAGTAATGTGATTGTTGTCATTTTATGTTATTGGGAACTATCGTAGAAACATCAAAATTTAACGATATGTTTGGGAGGTGAAATAATAGAAAGATTATGAAATTTTTTTTCCGGTGAGATCTAAAAAGATCATTCCCTTCCAAATTGGCATAAAATCAGAGAAGACCTAAAAAAAGTTCAGGACATCCCGTTTAATTTTGTTAAAATTACGTATCTCCTCCCATTAATAATGGAAATTATTATAAACGTTGTGATAAAAAAAACTAATAAAGCAAACTATTAATGTGATTGTTATCGTTTTAACGTAATTGGTAACTATCGTAGAAACATCAAAATTTGACGATATGTTTGGGAGGTGAAATAATAGAAACATTATCATTTTTTTTCCGGTGAGATCTAAAAAGCTCATTCCCTTCCAAATTGGCATAAAATGAGAGAAGACCTAAAAAAAGTTCAGGACATCTCGTTTAATTTTGTTAAAATTACGTATCTCCCCCCATTAATAATGGAAATTATTATAAACGTTGTGATAAAAAAAAACTAATAAAGCAAACTAAACGTGATTGTTATCGTTTTAACGTAATTGGTAACTATCGTAGAAACATCAAAATTTCACGATATGTTTGGGAGGTGAAATAATAGAAACATTATCATTTTTTTTCCGGTGAGATCTAAACAGATCATTTCCTTCCAAATTGGCATAAAATGAGAGAAGACCTAAAAAAAGTTCAGGACATCTCGTTTAATTTTGTTAAAATTACGTATCTCCTCCCATTAATAATGGAAATTATTATAAACGTTGTGATAAAAAAAACTAATAAAGGAAACTACTAATGTGATTGTTGTCGTATTATGTTATTGGGAACTATCGTAGAAACATCAAAATTTAACGATATGTTTGGGAGGCAAAATAATAGATAGATTATGAATTTTTTTTCCGGTGAGATCTAAAAAGATCATTCCCTTCCAAATTGGCATAAAATCAGAGAAGACCTAAAAAAAGTTCAGGACATCTCGTTTAATTTTGTTAAAATTACGTATCTCCTCCCATTAATAATGGAAATTATTATAAACATTGTGATAAAAAAAACTAATAAAGCAAACTATTAATGTGATTGTTATCGTTTTAACGTAATTGGTAACTATCGTAGAAACATCAAAATTTCACGATATGTTTGGGAGGTGAAATAATAGAAACATTATCATTTTTTTTCCGGTGAGATCTAAAAATATCATTTGCTTCCAAATTGGCATAAAATGAGAGAAGACCTAAAAAAAGTTCAGACATCTCGTTTAATTTTTTTAAAAATACGTATCTCCTCTCATTAATAATGGAAATTATTATAAATGTTGTGTTAAAAAAACTAATAAAGGAAACTATTAATGTGATTGTTGTAATTTTAACGTGATTGGTAAATGTCGTAGAAACATCAAAATTTTATGATATGTTTCGGCAGTGAAATAGTACAAAGATTATGATTTTTTTTTCCGGTGAGATCTAAAAAGCTCATTCCCTTCCAAATTGGCAGAAAATGAGAGAAGACCGAAAAAAAGTTCAGGACATCTCGTTTAATTTTGTTAAAAATACGTATCTCCTCCCATTAATAATGGAAATTATTATAAACGTTGTGATAAAAAAAACTAATAAAGGAAACTATTAATGTGATTGTTGTCGTTTTAACGTAATTGATAACTATCGTAGAAACATCAAAATTTGACGATATGTTTGGGAGGTGAAATAATAGAAACATTATCATTTTTTTTCCGGTGAGATCTAAAAAGCTCATTCCCTTCCAAATTGGCATAAAATGAGAGAAGACCTAAAAAAAGTTCAGGACATCTCGTTTAATTTTGTTAAAAATACGTATCTCCTCCCATTAATAATGGAAATTATTATAAACGTTGTGATAAAAAAAACTAATAAAGGAAACTAGTAATGTGATTGTTGTCATTTTAACGTTATTGGTAACTATCGTAGAAACATCAAAATTTCACGATATGTTTGGGAGGTGAAATAACAGAAAGATTATGAATTTTTTTTCCGGTGATATCTAAAAAGATCATTCCCTTCCAAATTGGCATAAAATGAGAGAAGACCTAAAAAAAGTTCAGGACATCTCATTCAATTTTGTTAAAATTACGTATCTCCTCCCATTAATAATGGAAATTATTATAAACGTTGTGATAAAAAAAACTAATAAAGGAAACTACTAATGTGATTGTTTCCATTTTACGTTATTGGGAACTATCGTAGAAACATCAAAATTTAACGATATGTTTGGGAGGTGAAATAATAGAAAGATTATGAATTTTTTTTTCCGGTGAGATCTAAAAAGATCATTCCCTTCCAAATTGGCATAATGAGAGAAGACCTAAAAAAAGTTCAGGACATCTCGTTTAACTTTGTTAAAAATACGTATCTCCTCCCATTAATAATGGAAATTATTATAAACGTTGTGATAAAAAAACTAATAATGCAAACTATTAATGTGATTGTTGTCGTTTTAACGTAATTGGTAACTATCGTAGAAACATCAAAATTTCACGATATGTTTGGGAGGTGAAATAATAGAAACATTATCATTTTTTTTCCGGTGAGATCTAAAAATATCATTCCCTTCCAAATTGGCATAAAATGAGAGAAGACCTACAAAAAGTTCAGGACATCTCGTTTAATTTTGTTAAAATTACGTATCTCCTCCCATTAATAATGGAAATTATTATAAACGTTGTGATAAAAAAAACTAATAAAGGAAACTACTAATGTGATTGTTGTCGTTTTATGTTATTGGGAACTATCGTAGAAACATCAAAATTTAACGATATGTTTGGGAGGCGAAATAATAGATAGATTATGAATTTTTTTTCCGGTGAGATCTAAAAAGATCATTCCCTTCCAAATTGGCATAAAATGAGAGAAGACCTACAAAAAGTTCAGGACATCTCGTTTAATTTTGTTAAAATTACGTATCTCCTCCCATTAATAATGGAAATTATTATAAACGTTGTGATAAAAAAAACTAATAAAGGAAACTACTAATGTGATTATTGTCGTTTTATGTTATTGGGAACTATCGTAGAAACATCAAAATTTAACGATATGTTTGGGAGGCGAAATAATAGATAGATTATGAATTTTTTTTCCGGTGAGATCTAAAAAGATCCTTCCCTTCCAAATTGGCATAAAATCAGAGAAGACCTAAAAAAAGTTCAGGACATCTCGTTTAATTTTGTTAAAATTACGTATCTCCTCCCATTAATAATGGAAATTATTATAAACGTTGTGATAAAAAAAACTAATAAAGCAAACTAAATGTGATTGTTATCGTTTTAACGTAATTGGTAACTATCGTAGAAACATCAAAATTTCACGATATGTTTGGGAGGTGAAATAATAGAAACATTATCATTTTTTTTCCGGTGAGATCTAAAAAGATCATTCCCTTCCAAATTGGCATAAAATGAGAGAAAACCTAAAAAAAGTTCAGGACATCTCGTTTAATTTTGTTAAAAATACGTATCTCCTCCCGTTAATAATGGAAATTATTATAAACGTTGTGATAAAAAAAACTAATAAAGGAAACTATTAATGTGATTGTTGTCGTTTTAACGTTATTGCTAACTATCGTAGAAACATCAAAATTTCACGATATGTTTGGGAGGTGAAATATTAGAAACATTATGATTTTTTTTTCCGGTGAGATCTAAAAAGATCATTCCCTTCCAAATTGGCATAAAATTCGAGAATACCTAAAAAAAGTTTAGGACATCTCGTTTACTTTTGTTAAAAATAGGTATATCCTCTCATTAACAATGGATATTATTATAAATGTTGTGAAAAAAAAAAACTAATAAAGAAAACTATTAACGTGATTGTTGTCGTTTTCACGTGATTGGTAATTGTTGCAGAAACATCAAAATTTCACGATATGTTTGGGAGGTGAAATAATAGAAACATTATCATTCTTTTTCCGGTGAGATCTAAAAAGATCATTTGCTTCCAAATTGGCATAAAATGAGAGATGACCTAAAAAAAGTTCAGGACATCTCGTTTAATTTTTTTAAAAATACGTATCTCCTCTCATTAATAATGGATATTATTATAAACGTTGTGATAAAAAAACTAATAAAGGAAACTATTAATGTGATTGTTGTAATTTTAACGTGATTGGTAAATGTCATAGAAACATCAAATTTTCATGATATGTTTCGGCGGTGAAATAGTAGAAAGATTATGATTTTTTTTTCCGGTGAGATCTAAAAAGCTCATTCCCTTCCAAATTGGCAGAAAACAAGAGAAGACCTAAAAAAAGTTTAGGACATCTCGTTTAATTTTGTTAAAAATATGTATCTCCTCCCATTAATAATGGAAATTATTATAAACGTTGTGATAAAAAAACTAATAAAGGAAACTATTAATGTGATTGTTGTCGTTTTAACGTAATTGGTAACTATCGTAGAAACATCAAAATTTGACGATATGTTTGGGAGGTGAAATAATAGAAACATTATCTTTTTTTTTTCGGTGAGATCTAAAAAGCTCATTCCCTTCAAATTGGCATAAAATGAGATAAGACCTAAAAAAAGTTCAGGACATCTCGTTTAATTTTGTTAAAAATACGTATCTCCTCCCATTAAAAATGGAAATTATTATAAACGTTGTGATAAAAAAAACTAATAAAGGAAACTACTAATGTGATTGTTGTCATTTTAACGTTATTGGTAACTATCGCAGAAACATCAAAATTTCACGATATGTTTGGGAGGTGAAATAATAGAAAGATTATGAATTTTTTTTTCCGGTGAGATCTAAAAAGATCATTCCCTTCCAAATTGGCATAAAATTCGAGAATACCTAAAAAAAGTTTAGGACATCTCGTTTACTTTTGTTAAAAATACGTATCTCCTCCCATTAACAATGGATATTATTATAAACGTTGTGAAAAAAAAACTAATAAAGAAAACTATTAATGTGATTGTTGTCATTTTCACGTGATTGGTAATTGTCGCAGAAACATCAAAATTTCACGATATGTTTGGGAGGTGAAATAATAGAAACATTATCATTCTTTTTCCGGTGAGATCTAAACAGATTGTTTGCTTCCAAATTGGCATAAAATGAGAGAAGACCTAAAAAAATTCAGGACATCTCGTTTAATTTTTTTAAAAATACGTATCTCCTCTCATTAATAATGGAAATTATTATAAAGGTTGTGATAAAAAAACTAATAAAGGAAACTATTAATGTGATTGTTGTCATTTTAACGTGATTGGTAACTGTCGTAGAAACATCAAAATTTCACGATATGTTTGGGAGGTGAAATAATAGAAACATTATCATTTTTTTTCCGGTGAGATCTAAAAAGATCATTCCCTTCCAAATTGGCATAAAATGAGAGAAGACCTAAAAAAAGTTCAGGACATCTCGTTTAATTTTGTTAAAATTACGTATCTCTACCCATTAATAATGGAAATTATTATAAACGTTGTGATAAAAAAAACTAATAAAGGAAACTAGTAATGTGATTGTTGTCGTTTTAACGTTATTGGTAACTATCGTAGAAACATCAAAATTTCACGATATGTTTGGGAGGTGAATAACAGAAACATTATCATTTTTTTTCCGGTGAGATCTAAAAAGATCATTCCCTTCCAAATTGGCATAAAATGAGAGAAGACCTAAAAAAGTTCAGGACACCTCGTTTAATTTTGTTAAAATTACGTATCTCCTCCCATTAATAATGGAAATTATTATAAACGTTGTGATAAAAAAACTAATAAAGGAAACTACTAATGTGATTGTTGTCATTTTAACGTTATTGGGAACTATCGCAGAAACATGAAAATTTAACGATATGTTTGGGAGGTGAAATAATAGAAAGATTATGAATTTTTTTTTCCGGTGAGATCTAAAATGATCATTCCCTTCCAAATTGGCATAAAATGAGAGAAGACCTAAAAAAAGTTCAGGATATCTCGTTTAATTTTGTTAAAAATACGTATCTCCTCCCATTAATAATGGAAATTATTATAAACATTCTGATAAAAAAAACTAATAAAGGAAACTATTAATGTGATTGTTGTCGTTTTAACGTTATTGGGAACTATCGTAGAAACATCAAAATTTAACAATATGTTTGGGAGGTGAAATAATAGAAAGATTATGATTTTTTTTTTCCGGTGAGATCTAAAATTATCATTCCCTTCCAAATTGGCATAAAATGAGAGAAGACCTAAAAAAAGTTTAGGATATCTCGTTTAATTTTGTTAAAAATACGTATCTCCTCCCATTAATAATGGAAATTATTATAAACGTTCTGATAAAAAAAACTAATAAAGGAATTTATTAATGTGATTGTTGTCGTTTTAACGTTATTGGTAACTATCGTAGAAACATCAAAATTTCACAATATGTTTGGGAGGTGAAATAATAGAAACATTATGATTTTTTTTTTCCGGTGAGATCTAAAAAGATCATTCCCTTCCAAATTGGCATAAAATGATAGAAGACCTAAAAAACGTTCAGGACATCTGATTTAATTTTGTTAAAATTACGTATCTCCTCCCATTAATAATGGAAATTATTATAAATGTTGTGATAAAAAAAAAACTAATAAAGGAAACTATTAATGTGATTGTTGTCGTTTTAACGTTATTGGGAACTATCGTAGAAACATCAAAATTTAACAATATGTTTGGGAGGTGAAATAATAGAAAGATTATGATTTTTTTTTTCCGGTGAGATCTAAAATTATCATTCCCTTCCAAATTGGCATAAAATGAGAGAAGACCTAAAAAAAGTTTAGGATATCTCGTTTAATTTTGTTAAAAATACGTATCTCCTCCCATTAATAATGGAAATTATTATAAACGTTCTGATAAAAAAAACTAATAAAGGAATTTATTAATGTGATTGTTGTCGTTTTAACGTTATTGGTAACTATCGTAGAAACATCAAAATTTCACAATATGTTTGGGAGGTGAAATAATAGAAACATTATGATTTTTTTTTTCCGGTGAGATCTAAAAAGATCATTCCCTTCCAAATTGGCATAAAATGATAGAAGACCTAAAAAACGTTCAGGACATCTGATTTAATTTTGTTAAAATTACGTATCTCCTCCCATTAATAATGGAAATTATTATAAATGTTGTGATAAAAAAAAAACTAATAAAGGAAACTATTAATGTGATTGTTGTCGTTTTAACGTTATTGGGAACTATCGTAGAAACATCAAAATTTAACAATATGTTTGGGAGGTGAAATAATAGAAAGATTATGATTTTTTTTTTTCCGGTGAGATCTAAAATTATCATTCCCTTCCAAATTGGCATAAAATGAGAGAAGACCTAAAAAAAGTTTAGGATATCTCGTTTAATTTTGTTAAAAATACGTATCTCCTCCCATTAATAATGGAAATTATTATAAACGTTCTGATAAAAAAAACTAATAAAGGAATTTATTAATGTGATTGTTGTCGTTTTAACGTTATTGGTAACTATCGTAGAAACATCAAAATTTCACAATATGTTTGGGAGGTGAAATAATAGAAACATTATGATTTTTTTTTTCCGGTGAGATCTAAAAAGATCATTCCCTTCCAAATTGGCATAAAATGATAGAAGACCTAAAAAACGTTCAGGACATCTGATTTAATTTTGTTAAAATTACGTATCTCCTCCCATTAATAATGGAAATTATTATAAATGTTGTGATAAAAAAAAAACTAATAAAGGAAACTATTAATGTGATTGTTGTCGTTTTAACGTTATTGGTAACTATCGTAGAAACATCAAAATTTCACAATATGTTTGGGAGGTTAAATAATAGAAACATTATCATTTTTTTTCCGGTGAGATCTAAGAAGATCATTCGCTTCCAAATTGGCATAAAATGAGAGAAGACCTAAAAAAAGTTCAGGACATCTCGTTTAATTTTGTTAAAAATACGTATCTCCTCCCATTAATAATGGAAATTATTATAAACGTTGCGATAAAAAAACTAATGAAGGAAACTAGTAATGTGATTGTTGTCGTTTTAACGTTATTGGTAACTATCGTAGAAACATCAAAATTTCACGATATGTTTGGGAGGTGAAATAATAGAAACATTATGATTTTTTTTTTTCCGGTGAGATCTAAAAAGATCATTCCCTTCCAAATTTGCATAAAATGAGAGAAGACCTAAAAAAAGATCAGGACATCTCGTTTAATTTTTTTAAAAATACGTATCTCCTCTCATTAATAATGGAAATTATTATAAACGTTGTGATAAAAAAACTAATAAAGGAAAGTATTAATGTGATTGTTGTCATTTTAACGTGATTGGTAACTGTCGTAGAAACATCAAAATTTCACGATATGTTTCGGCGGTGAAATAGTAGAAAGATTATGATTTTTTTCCGGTGAGATCTAAAAAGCTCATTCCCTTCTAAATTGGCAGAAAATGAGAGAAGACCTAAAAAAAGTTCAGGACATCTCGTTTAATTTTGTTAAAAACACGTATCTCCTCCCATTAATAATGGAAATTATTATAAACGTTGCGATAAAAAAACTAATGAAGGAAACTAGTAATGTGATTGTTGTCGTTTTAACGTTATTGGTAACTATCGTAGAAACATCAAAATTTCGCGATATGTTTGGGAGGTGAAATAATAGAAACTTTATGATTTTTTTTTTCCGGTGAGATCTAAAAAGATCATTCGCTTCCAAATTGGCATAAAATGAGAGAAGACATAAAAAAAGTTCAGGACATCTCGTTTAATTTTTTTAAAAATACGTATCTCCTCTCATTAATAATGGAAATTATTATAAACGTTGTGATAAAAAAACTAATAAAGGAAACTATTAATGTGATTGTTGTCGTTTTAACGTGATTGGTAACTGTCGTAGAAACATCAAAATTTCACGATATGTTTGGGAGGTGAAATAATAGAAAGATTATGAATTTTTTTTTCCGGTGAGATCTAAAAAGATCATTCCCTTCCAAATTGGCATAAAATGAGAGAAGACCTAAAACAAGTTCAGGACATCTCGTTTCATTTTGTGAAAAATACGTATCTCCTCCCATTAATAATGGAAATTATTATAAACGTTGTGATAAAAAAAAGTAATAAAGGAAACTATTAATGTGATTGTTGTCGTTTTAACGTGATTGGTAACTGTCGTAGAAACATCAAAATTTCACGATATGTTTGAGAGGTGAAATAGTAGAAAGATTATGCTTTTTTTTCCGGTGAGATCTAAAAAGATCATTCCCTTCCAAATTGGCATAAAATGAGAGAAGACCTAAAAAAAGTTAAGGACATCTTGTTTAATTTTGTTAAAAATACGTATCTCCTCTCATTAACAATGGAAATTATTTTAAACGTTGTGATAAAAAAAAACTAATAAAGGAAACTACTAATGTGATTGTTGTCATTTTAACGTAATTGGTAACTATCGTAGAAACATCAAAATTTCACGATATGTTTGGGAGGTGAAATAATAGAAACATTATCATTTTTTTTTCCGGTGAGATCTAAAAAGATCATTCCCTTCCAAATTGGCATAAAATGAGAGAAGACCTAAAAAAAGTTCAGGACATCTCGTTTCATTTTGTGAAAAATACGTATCTCCTCCCATTAATAATGGAAATTATTATAAACGTTGTGATAAAAAAAAGTAATAAAGCAAACTATTAATGTGATTGTTGTCGTTTTAACGTGATTGGTAACTGTCGTAGAAACATCAAAATTTCACGATATGTTTGGGAGGTGAAATAGTAGAAAGATTATTCTTTTTTTTCCGGTGAGATCTAAAAAGATCATTCCCTTCCAAATTGGCATAAAATGAGAGAAGACCTAAAAAAAGTTCAGGACATCTCGTTTCATTTTGTGAAAAATACGTATCTCCTCCCATTAATAATGGAAATTATTATAAACGTTGTGATAAAAAAAAAAGTAATAAAGGAAACTATTAATGTGATTGTTGCCGTTTTAACGTGATTGGTAACTGTCGTAGAAACATCAAAATTTCACGATATGTTTGGGAGGTGAAATAGTAGAAAGATTATGCTTTTTTTTCCGGTGAGATCTAAAAAGATCATTCCCTTCCAAATTGGCATAAAATGAGAGAAGACCTAAAAAATGTTAAGGACATCTTGTTTAATTTTGTTAAAAATACGTATCTCCTCTCATTAACAATGGAAATTATTTTAAACGTTGTGATAAAAAAAACTAATAAAGGAAACTACTAATGTGATTGTTGTCGTTTTAACGTAATTGGTAACTATCGTAGAAACATCAAAATTTCACGATATGTTTGGGAGGTGAAATAATAGAAACATTATCATTTTTTTTTTCCGGTGAGATCTAAAAAGATCATTCCCTTCCAAATTGGCATAAAATGATAGAAGACCTAAAAAAAGTTCAGGATATCTTAAATTTTGTAAAAAATACGTATCTCCTCCCATTAATAATGGAAATTATTATAAACGTTACGATAAAAAAAACTAATAAAGGAAACTAGTAATGTGATTGTTGTCGTTTTAACGTTATTGGTAACTATCGTAGAAACATCAAAATTTCACGATATGTTTGGGAGGTGAAATAATAGAAACATTATCATTTTTTTTCCGGTGAGATCTCAAAAGATCATTCGCTTCCAAATTGGCATAAAATGAGGGAAGACGTAAAAAAAGTTCAGGACATCTCGTTTAATTTTTTTAAAAATACGTATCTCCTCTCATTAATAATGGAAATTATTATAAACGTTGTGATAAAAAAACTAATAAAGGAAACTATTAATGTGATTGTTGTCGTTTTAACGTGATTGGTAACTGTCGTAGAAACATCAAAATTTCACGATATGTTTGGGAGGTGAAATAATAGAAAGATTATGAATTTTTTTTCCGGTGAGATCTAAAAAGATCATTCCCTTCCAAATTGGCATAAAATGAGAGAAGACCTAAAACAAGTTCAGGACATCTCGTTTCATTTTGTGAAAAATACGTATCTCCTCACATTAATAATGGAAATTATTATAAACGTTGTGATAAAAAAAAGTAATAAAGGAAACTATTAATGTGATTGTTGTCGTTTTAACGTGATTGGTAACTGTCGTAGAAACATCAAAATTTCACGATATGTTTGGGAGGTGAAATAGTAGAAAGATTATGCTTTTTTTTCCGGTGAGATCTAAAAAGATCATTCCCTTCCAAATTGGCATAAAATGAGAGAAGACCTAAAAAAAGTTAAGGACATCTTGTTTAATTTTGTTAAAAAGACGTATCTCCTCTCATTAACAATGGAAACTATTTTAAACGTTGTGATAAAAAAAACTAATAAAGGAAACTACTAATGTGATTGTTGTCGTTTTAACGTAATTGGTAACTATCGTAGAAACATCAAAATTTCACGATATGTTTAGGAGGTGAAATAATAGAAACATTATCATTTTTTTTCCGGTGAGATCTAAAAATATCATTTGCTTCCAAATTGGCATAAAATGAGAGAAGACCTAAAAAAAGTTCAGACATCTCGTTTAATTTTTTTAAAAATACGTATCTCCTCTCATTAAAAATGGAAATTATTATAAATGTTGTGTTAAAAAAACTAATAAAGGAAACTATTAATGTGATTGTTGTAATTTTAACGTGATTGGTAAATGTCGAAGAAACATCAAAATTTTATGATATGTTTCGGCGGTGAAATAGTACAAAGATTATGATTTTTTTTTCCGGTGAGATCTAAAAAGCTCATTTCCTTCCAAATTGGCAGAAAATGAGAGAAGACCGAAAAAAAGTTCAGGACATCTCGTTTAATTTTGTTAAAAATACGTATCTCCTCCCATTAATAATGGAAATTATTATAAACGTTGTGATAAAAAAACTAATAAAGGAAACTATTAATGTGATTGTTGTAATTTTAACGTGATTGGTAAATGTCGTAGAAACATCAAAATTTTATGATATGTTTCGGCAGTGAAATAGTACAAAGATTATGATTTTTTTTTCCGGTGAGATCTAAAAAGCTCATTCCCTTCCAAATTGGCAGAAAATGAGAGAAGACCTAAAAAAAGTTCAGGACATCTCGTTTCATTTTGTGAAAAATACGTATCTCCTCCCATTAATAATGGAAATTATTATAAACGTTGTGGTAAAAAAAAGTAATAAAGGAAACTATTAATGTGATTGTTGTCGTTTTAACGTGATTGGTAACTGTCGTAGAAACATCAAAATTTCACGATATGTTTGGGAGGTGAAATAGTAGAAAGATTATGCTTTTTTTTCCGGTGAGATCTAAAAAGATCATTCCGTTCCAAATTGGCATAAAATGAGAGAAGACCTAAAAAAAGTTAAGGACATCTTGTTTAATTTTTTTAAAAATACGTATCTCCTCTCATTAACAATGGAAATTATTTTAAACGTTGTGATAAAAAAAAACTAATAATGGAAACTACTAATGTGATTGTTGTCGTTTTAACGTAATTGGTAACTATCGTAGAAACATCAAAATTTCATGATATGTTTGGGAGGTGAAATAATAGAAACATTATCATTTTTTTTCCGGTGAGATCTAAAAAGATCATTCCCTTCCAAATTGGCATAAAATGAGAGAAGACCTATAAAAAGTTCAGGACATCTCATTTAATTTTGTTAAAAATACGTATCTCCTCCCATTAAAAATGGAAATTATTATAAACGTTGTGATAAAAAAAAACTAATAAAGGAAACTATTAATGTGATTGTTGTCGTTTTAACGTTATTTGTAACTATCGTAGAAACATCAAAATTTCACCATATGTTTGGGAGGTGAAATAATAGAAACATTATCATTTTTTTTTTCCGGTGAGATCTAAAAAGATCATTCGCTTCCAAATTGGCATAAAATGAGAGAAGACCTAAAAAAAGTTCAGGACATCTCGTTTAATTTTGTTAAAAATACGTATCTCCCCTCATTAATAATGGAAATTATTATAAACGTTGTGATAAAAAAAAGTAATAAAGGAAACTATTAATGTGATTGTTGTCGTTTTAACGTGATTTGTAACTGTCGTAGAAACATCAAAATTTCACGATAGGTTTGGGAGGTGAAATAATAGAAACATTATCATTTTTCTTTCCGGTGAGATCTAAAAAGATCATTCCCTTCCAAATTGGCATAAAATGAGAGATGACCTAAAAAAAGTTCAGGACATGTCGTTTAGTTTTGTTAAAATTACGTATCTCCGCTCATTAATAATGGAAATTATTATAAACGTTGTGATAAAAAAAACTAATAAAGGAAACTATTAATGTGATTGTTGTCATTTTAACGTGATTTGTAACTGTCGTAGAAACATCAAAATTTCACGATATGTTTGGGAGGTGAAATAATAGAAAGATTATGAATTTTTTTTCCGTTGAGATCTAAAAAGATCATTCCCTTCCAAATTGGCATAAAATGAGAGAAGACCTAAAAAAAGTTCAGGACATCTCATTTAGTTTTGTTAAAAATACATATCTCCTCCCATTAATAATGGAAATTATTATAAACGATGTGATAAAAAAAACTAATAAAGGAAACTATTAATGTGATTGTTGTCATTTTAAAGTGATTGGTAACTGTCATAGAAACATCAAAATTTCACTATATGTTTGGGAGGTGAAATAATAGAAACATTATGATTTTTTTCTGGTGAGATCTAAAGAGATCATTCCCTTCCAAATTGGCAGAAAATGAGAGAAGACCTAAAAAAAGTTCAGGACATCTCGTTTAGTTTTGTTAAAAATACGTATCTCCTCCCATTAATAATGGAAATTATTATAAACGATGTGATAAAAAAAACTAATAAAGGAAACTATTAATGTGATTGTCATCGTTTTAACGTGATTGGTAACTGTGATAGAAACATCAAAATTTCACGATATGTTTGGGAGGTGAAATAATAGAAACATTATGATTTTTTTTTCCGGTGAGATCTAAAAAGATCATTCCCTTCCAACTTGGCATAAAATGAGAGAAGACATAAAAAAAGTTCAGGACATCTCGTTTAATTTTGTTAAAAATACGTATCTCCCCTCATTAATAATGGAAATGATTATAAACGTTGTGATAAAAAAAACTAATAAAGGAAACTATTAATGTGATTGTTGTCGTTGTAACGTGATTTGTAACTGTCGTAGAAACATCAAAATTTCACGATATGTTTGGGAGGTGAAATAATAGAAAGATTATGAATTTTTTTCCGGCGAGATCTAAAAAGGTCATTATCTTCCAAATTGGCATAAAATGAGAGAAGACCTAAAAAAAGTTCAAGACATCTCGTTTAGTTTTGTTAAAAATACGTATCTCCCCTCATTAATAATGGAAATTATTGTAAACGTTGTGATAAAAAAAACTAATAAAGGAAACTATTAATGTGATTGTTATCATTTTAACGTAATTGGTAACTATCGTAGAAACATCAAAATTTCACGATATGTTTGGGAGGTGAAATAATAAAAACATTATGATTTTTTTTTCCGGTGAGATCTAAAAAGATCATTCCCTTCCAAATTTGCATAAAATGAGAGAAGACCTAAAAAAAGTTCAGGACATCTCATTTAATTTTGTTAAAAATACGTATCTTCCCTCATTAATAATGGAAATTATTATAAACGTTGTGATAAAAAAAACTAATAAAGGAAAATATTAATGTGATTGTTGTCGTTTTAACGTGATTGGTAACTGTAGTAGAAACATCAAAATTTCACGATATGTTTGGGAGGTGAAATAAATAATAGAAAGATTATGAATTTTTTTTTTCCGGTGAGATCTAAAAAGATAATTCCCTTCCAAATTGGCATAAAATGAGAGAAGACCTAAAAAAAGTTCAGGACATCTCGTTTAATTTTGTTAAAAATACGTATCTCCTCCCATTAATAATGGAAATTATTATAAACGTTGTGATAAAAAAAACTAATAAAGGAAACTATTAATGTGATTGTTGTAATGTCGTGTTATTTTTTTTAGTGTATTATCAAGTGTTGATTGTTAATGCAAGAGGAAATTAAATTTAAAGCTATATTATGTATAAAAGAATTAATAAATAGATTGTGTTGTTATGTGCTATAATGTTGTTGATAATAGTTCATGTAAGGTCGGGCTTAGAAGGTAAGGTTGTTGTTAGGAATTTTACGTAAATTTCGTAAGTTGTAGAAGAAGAAAAAAATAAGAAAAGGGGGTGCTTTTAGAGGAAATAGAGGTGTTACTAGCAAAATTTCATGCAAATCTCTTAAGTGAACGTGTCAAGCTTCCTGTTTCTTCCATTCTCCTTCATTCTTATCTTTCTTTTTCTATAAGTTTCCTTACCGTGAGTGAGAGAGCTATTTTCTACCTGAACTTGAAGATTTATTTCTTCTTTCCTAGAGAGTTCTTGGCTGATTTTAAGTTGGTGTCTCCTAGTTGATTCTGTAACAAAACTTGAGGGCAGATCACTCGAGAACCTCAAAGTTATCCTCTCTAGCTTTTTCTTCTTCACGGTTTGAGTCAAGAGCTGTAGGTAAGGGAAGCTTTAAACTTGTTTGACTGATCTGGTGGTGATATGTTTGGAATTCTATTTCTGTTTTGAATGCTTTAAAGATCTGTTATGATGATGTGATGAGTTTTGCTCTTTTGATGTTTTGATGATCTGAGCTGAGTTTGTTGTGATAATATGTTGTTGTGCTTTGGAATGATATTGTAAGTGTTGGAAAATGGTTTCAAAATCTTTGAAACATGTGTTCGTAATGGGTTTTTGAAAGGTTCTGGGCTCTGCAGAAAACCACTCGTCCAAAGAAAACCATCGTCCATCTATCTATACTACGACTAAAAACCAACGTCCAGTAAATACTAGAGTGTAGTAAAACCAGCGTCCAATGATTCAGTGTATAATGACCCGCGTCCAGTGGTGCCTTATGTTCAGTAAAGTCTGACGTCCAACGATGGTGGTTGTGAAATTTTGAGGGTGTGTTTAACAGAGAATCAGAACCTAGTCTTGTTACGAACGAGGATGTTGGATCTGCCACCACTTTGGTTCTAGAACTATGTTAGGAAATTCACCCTTAGTGAAATTTAGTGTTGTGTTGTGAGTAAGGATTCGAGGTGTGAGAATGCCTTACTTGTGCTTATTGAACTGCTGGATGGGTTCATAAGCTTGATTTGAGAAAAATGGTGAATTTATAACATAGAGAGAACGTGTGGCAATCAGAGTTGTTGAGTTGTGCATGATATTGCATAAGGGTAGGCACGTAAGTTGAGGGTGCTAGGTGGGCTCTCAACCTAGTGCTGGAGGATTTCGTGATGGCCAATGGCGGGCATATAGAATAGACAAGTGGGCGAATTCCTAAAGATGGAAGGTTTTGCAAACCTGACAGAGGTAAGCCAATACCAACACTTGTCTATATTGGATTAAATTCACACTTCCTCCACATGGTGGCTCAAGGGACTCCCTGAATGGTCTAAGGCGAGACTAATGGTAGGGGATGGGGCCTATGAGGACCGCCCGAAAGTTGTTGAAATCTCCATGGAGTCGAGTCAGTATAATGTTGCATGATGATATTGATGTATGGAATGATACCTGAAGTGAACTGAATATTTATTGTGAATGATGTTGATTGAAATTGTTTATATTATATCATTCTTTTTATAAGTAAGCTTACCCTTGCAATTTGTGTTTGTATTGTTTTACTGCAATGATCGTGTGGTTAATACGGGAGCAGGTAGCAGTGATGGTGCTGGCTCTCATGCTAGTCACAATTGAAGATTGGACGATTCTCCTGCTATGTTGATTGGACGATCCTAAGATTGGACGATCCTCCTGTCTTGCTAATTTTGTTCTAGTATATATGTACATATTAAGGGGACTAACTTAGGATTTTGTATAAATATTAAGATTAGTGTGAACGTTCTCTACAAGGGAATCTTTCTTCTGATGTTATATGTATCCTCGTATTTTAAGGTGTAAATCGGTATATTACATTTGGACGATGCGGTGATGAACGTTTTATATAGATACATATGTATGTATTTTAAATGTGAAAAAATTATACGTTCTTTCACATGATAATAATTAAATAGAGAGTTTAGTATAACATATATGTAACGAAGTTGGGTCGTTACAATAGTGGTATCAGAGCAGTTCGATTCAAATTGGACTGTGCGTTATGTGTCTTCTATGTTTCTTATGTGATTGTTGTGAAGTTATTTGAGGATGTTGAATGTGTTGGTTGTTCGTTATACCATAAATCCTAGTTGCACTGTCGTGAAATATTGAGACTGGCCATCTCAATACTTTGAGCGACGAATAGGACATTATGGCAGGCGAAAACCGAGATCAAGGATAGTTTCTCTTGAAATTTCCTGCTAGTATCTTTTGGACGAACCTATGGGGATAAGTCTATTATGTTTTTGCTGTGTGTGATTGACATGATGAGTAGAAGGCTTTAACCAATGTTATTCTCTAACTTGGTTTAGTCTTCTGTTAGGATGGTGAGACCCCCTAGACCTCTTGTTCCTCCTCCTCCCTCTGATATGGCCCAAATGTCCCATGCCATGGAAGTAATGGCAGCTGCGATGCAACAACAGAGTGCTACTATGGCTCATCAGCATCAAGCAGCCTTGGCACAGTTAGAGGCCACTCAGGTTGCTGCCCAAGCAGCTCGAACAGTAATCCCACCTGAATATCAAGGATTGGCTGAATTTAGGAAGAATGATCCACCACCATTTAAAGGAAACTCTGATCCGGATGTAGCTGATAACTGGATAAGAGTTTTAGAAAAGATCTTTAGGGCAATGGCATGTCCTGAAGATAGAAAGGTTACTTATGCCACATATATGTTAACTGATGAAGCAGAGTTCTGGTGGCATGGAACTCGACAAATGATGGAAGCACGTGGAGAACCCCTCACTTGGGGAAATTTCAGGGAGCGCTTTCTGGAGAGGTATTTTCCAGATAGTGCTAGATATGCTAAAGAGGCATAATTCATGAAGTTAGAACAAGGCAAACTAACAGTTCATGAATATGCGACTAAGTTTGAACACTTAGCTCGTTTTTATTCTCAAGCTACTACTGAAGCTTGGAGGTGTAGAAAATTTGAAGAAGGCTTGAAGCAAGAGGTGAAGCGGATGATTGTCCCTATGGCTATTAGGGAGTTTCCTGCATTAGTAGAGAAGGCGAAGACCGTGGAACGCCTAGAGGGTGGTAGTAGAGTAATAAGGACTCATGGTGATGGACCCTCAGGCAGTAGAAAGGGAAATTTTCAGAAGAAACCTTATTTTAGACCCCAACAGCCTCGGGGAAGTATAGTGGTAGCACAATCAGGAGCTCAAGGCATTAGATGCTTCAGGTGTGGTGGTCCACATTACAGCACTCAATGTACTTATAAGGAGATAATTTGTTTCAAATGTCAGAAGCCCGGGCATAAAGCAAGAGATTGCCAAGTTAATGATAGAACTGCACCAGCAAGAAATGCACCAAAGGTTGAGAAGCCTAAGGTAGCTGGAAGGGTTTTTGCTATGAATGGAGTGGAGGCGTCCAAATCTGATGATCTTGTGCAAGGTGTGTGTGAAGTGGACGGTAACTCTTTATCTGTTTTGTTTGATTATGGAGCTACACATTCCTTCATTTCTTATGATTGTGTGAAAAGATTGAAATTGTCTACGTGTCCTTTGTTGTTTGATTTGCATGTCTCTACTCCTACAGCCACCCCTGTGGTGACTTCTTTAGTATGCGTGGGGTGTCCTGTTTTAGTCAATGGACGCAAGTACAAGGTTAACTTGATTTGCCTCCCTTTGATGGATTTGGACATAATCTTAGGAATGGATTGGTTGTCCTCCAATCGTATTCTTATAGATTGTGCTCAAAAGACTCTTGTTTTCCCTGATCACGAAGATCTTGAATTTATTTCTGCAAAGCAAGCACAAGTTTCTTTGAAGGAAGGAGCTTCGTGTTATGTGGTCTTTTCTTTCTTGGAAGTCAAGGGTGATCTTGACTTGAATTCTATAGCAGTTGTTAGAGATTTTTCTGAAGTCTTTCCTGAAGAAGTACCTGGCTTGCCTCCACAAAGAGAGGTTGAGTTTGCTATTGAACTAGTTCCAGGTGTGGGACCAGTGTCAATAACTCCTTATAGGATGGCACCCGCTGAATTAGCTGAACTGAAGAAACAAATTGAAGATTTGTTGGAGAAGGAAATGATCAGACCTAGTGTTTCTCCTTGGGGAGCACCTGTGTTACTGGTCACGAAGAAAGATGGTGGTTCTAGACTATGTGTTGATTATCGTCAATTGAATAAGCTCACTATCAAGAATAAGTATCCTTTGCCAAGGATAGATAATTTGATGGACCAGTTGCGTGGAGCGAAGATTTTCTCAAAAATTGATTTGAAGTCAGGGTATCATCAGATAAGGGTGAAAGATGAGGATATACCGAAAACAGCTTTTCGGACTCGGTATGGACATTATGAGTATGTGGTCATGCCTTTTGGAGTGACGAATGCTCCTGCTATATTCATGGATTATATGAATAGGATCTTTCGTCCATTCTTGGATAAGTTTGTTGTGGTGTTCATCGACGACATTCTTATCTATTCCCGTACTCGTGAAGAGCATGAAGACCATTTAAGAGTTGTATTGGAGATTTTGAGAGAAAAGCAATTGTATGCAAGACTCTCCAAGTGTGAATTTTGGCTAGAAGAAGTGAAGTTCTTGGGTCATGTAATCTCAGCTGAAGGGATTGCAGTGGATCCTTCAAAAGTAGAAGCAGTTTTGCAATGGGAACGTCCAAAGACAGCCACAGAGATTAGAAGTTTTGTTGGATTAGCTGGATACTATCGGAGATTCATAGAAGGATTCTCTAAGATAGTAACACCATTGACCCAACTTACTCGCAAGGACCAACCATTTGCATGGACTGAAGCTTGTGAACAGAGTTTTCTCGAATTGAAGCAAAGGTTGACTTCTTCTCCTGTCCTTGTAATCCCTGATACTAGTGAACCTTTTGAAGTTTACTGTGATGCATCTCATCAAGGATTGGGTTGTGTGTTGATGCAAGGAAGGAAAGTTGTGGCTTATGCCTCAAGACAGTTGAAGATTCATGAGAGGAACTATCCCACTCATGATTTGGAGTTAGCAGCAGTGGTGTTTGCCTTGAAAATATGGAGACATTATCATTATGGAGCTAAATTCGATGTATTTAACGATCACAAGAGTTTAAAATACTTGTTTGATCAGAAGGAGCTCAATATGAGACAAAGGCGATGGATGGAGTTTTTGAAGGATTATGATTTTCAATTGATGTACCATCCGGGTAAAGCTAACGTGGTAGCTGATGCCCTTAGCAGAAGGACCGTCCAGATGTCCACTTTGATGATGAAAGAGTTAGAATTGGTGGAGAAGTTTAGAGATTTGAACTTGTATGTTGAAGTGACCTACGATCACCTTAGTTGTGGTATGTTAACTGTGACTAATAATTTTCTGGGAATGACTAAGGAGAAACAGTTATTGGATCCTAGCTTGAGTAGAACAATGGAGTTGTTGGGTACGGATAAAGCAATAGACTTTAGTTTGGGTGATGATGGAATTTTGAGATTCAAAGGTAGAATTTGTGTACCACAAGACCTTGAGTTAAAAAGACTCATATTGGACGAAGGTCATAAAAGTAAACTTAGTCTACATCCCGGTATGACTAAGATGTATCAAGATTTGAGGAAGATGTTTTGGTGGTCCGGTATGAAGAGAGATGTAGTACAATATGTGGCAGCATGTTTAACTTGTCAGAAGGCTAAAGTAGAACATCAGAAGCCCGGTGGTTTGTTGCAAGCAATGGAGATTCCAGAGTGGAAATGGGACAGTATTACCATGGATTTTGTATCCAGTTTGCCTAGGACAACTAGAGGTTGTGATGCCATATGGGTGATAGTTGACAGATTAACAAAGTGTGCTCATTTCTTATCTGTTAACATGAAGTATTCTTTGGAGAAGTTCACTCAATTGTATATCAGAGAGATAGTCAGATTGCATGGAGTGCCATCTAGTATCATTTCGGACAGAGACCCAAGATTTACTTCAAGATTTTGGCAAAGTTTGCAAAAAGCCTTAGGAACTAAGTTGAGATTTAGTTCTGCTTATCACCCACAGACTGATGGACAATCTGAGAGAACGATCCAATCACTAGAAGATCTGTTGCGGGCATGTGTTTTGGATCATCTTGGAAGTTGGGATGAAGTTTTACCTTTGGTAGAATTTACCTACAACAACAGTTTTCATGCTAGTATTGGTATGGCACCATTTGAAGCTTTGTATGGTAGAAGGTGTAGAACACCTCTGTGTTGGTACCAAGATGGAACGAATATGGTAGTAGGGCCAGAGATGTTACAACAGACTACAGAAAAGATTAAGTTAATTCAAGAAAGGATGAAGGCCTCACAAAGTAGACAGAAATCTTATGCGGACAAACGTAGAAGGCCACTTGAGTTTGAAGCGGGCGATCATGTGTTTCTAAAGGTTACACCAACTACGGGTATTGGACGATCAATTAAGTCGAAGAAGCTTACACCTAAGTTCATTGGACCCTATCAAATCCTTAGACGCATAGGTCCAGTGGCTTATGAAATGGCTTTACCACCTACTCTAGCCAACTTGCATAATGTATTACATGTGTCTCAATTGAGGAAATATGTTTCTGATCCTACTCATATCCTTGAGTCGGATGTAATACAAGTACGAGAGGACTGGACGCTTGAGACTCGTCCAATCAGGATCGAGGATCAAGAGACTAAACAGCTTAGGGGCAAAGCTATTAGTTTGGTTAAAGTTATATGGAGTGATATTACGGGTGATATTACATGGGAACTTGAAGATAAAATGCGTGAACAATATCCTTATCTTTTCTCAGGTAAGCGAATTTTCGAGGACGAAAATTTTCTTGTTGGGGAGAATTGTAATGTCGTGTTTTTTTTTTAAGTGTATGATCAAGTGTTGATTGTTAATGCAAGAGGAAATTAAATTTAAAGCTATATTATGTATAAAAGAATTAATAAATAGATTGTGTTGTTATGTGCTATAATGTTGTTGATAATATTTCATGTAAGGTCGGGCTTAGAAGGTAAGGCTGTTGTTAGGAATTTTACGTAAATTTCGTAAGTTGTAGAAGAAGAAAAAAATAAGAAAAGGGGGTGCTTTTAGAGGAAATAGAGGTGTTACTAGCAAAATTTCATGCAAATCTCTTAAGTGAACGTGTCAAGCTTCCTGTTTCTTCCATTCTCCTTCATTCTTATCTTTCTTTTTCTATAAGTTTCCTTACCGTGAGTGAGAGAGCTATTTTCTATAAAATGAGAGAAGACCTAAAAAAAGTTCAGGACATCTCGTTTAATTTTGTTAAAAATACGTATCTCCTCCCATTAATAATGGAAAATATTATAAACATTTTTGATAAAAAAAACTAATAAAGGAAACTATTAATGTGATTGTTGTCGTTTTAACGTTATTGGTAACTATCGTAGAATCATCAAAATTTCACGATATGTTTGGGAGGTGAAATAATAGAAAGATTATGAATTTTTTTTTTCTGGTGAGATCTAAAAAGATCATTCCCATCCAAATTGGCATAAAATCATAGAAGACCTAAAAAAAGTTCAGGACATCTCGTTCAATTTTGTTAAAATTACGTATCTCCTCCCATTAATAATGGAAATTATTATAAATGTTGTGATAAAAAAAACTAATAAACGAAACTATTAATGTGATTGTTGTCATTTTAACGTGATTGTTAACGATCGTAGTAACATCAAAATTTCACGATATGTTTGGGAGGTGAAATAGTAGAAAGATTATGCTTTTTTTTTTCGGGTGAGATCTAAAAAGATCATTCCCTTCCAACTTGGCATAAAATGAAAGAAGACCTAAAAAAAGCTAAGGACATCTTGTTTAATTTTGTTAAAAATACGTATCTCCTCTCATTAACAATGGAAATTATTTTAAACGTTGTGATAAAAAAAACTAATAAAGGAAACCATTAATGTGATTGTTGTCATTTTTACGTGATTGGTAATTGTCGTAGAAACATCAAAATTTCACGATATTTTTGGCAGGTGAAACACTAGAAAGATTATGATTTTTTTTTCCGGTGAGATCTAAAAAGATCATTCCCTTCCAAATTGGCATAAAATGAGAGAAGACCTAAAAAAAGTTCAGGATATCTCGTTTTATTTTGTTAAAAATACGTATCTCCCCTCATTAATAATGGAAATTATTGTAAACGTTGTGATAAAAAAACTATAAAAGGAAACTATTAATGTGATTGTTGTCGTTTTAACGTGATTTGTAACTGTCGTAGAAACATTAAAATTTCAATATGTTTGGGAGGTGAAATAATAGACAGATTATGATTTTTTTTTTCCGGTGAGATCTAAAAAGATAATTCCCTTCCAAATTGGCATAAAATGAGAGAAGACCTAACAAAAGTTCAGGACATCAAGTTTAATTTTGTTAAAAATACGTATCTCCTCCCATTAATAATGGAAATTATTATAAACGTTGTGATAAAAAAAACTAATAAAGGAAACTATTAATGTGATTGTCATCGTTTTAACGTGATTGGTAACTGTGATAGAAACATCAAAATTTCACGATATGTTTGGGAGGTGAAATAATAGAAACATTATGATTTTTTTTCCGGTGAGATCTAAAAAGATCATTCCCTTCCAAATTTTCATAAGATGAGAGAAGACCTAAACAAAGTTCAGGACATCTCGTTTAATTTTGTTAAAAATACGTATCTCCTCCCATTAATAATGGAAATTATTATAAACAATTTTGATAAAAAAAACTAATAAAGGAAACTATTAATGTGATTGTTGTCATTTTAACGTTATTGGTAACTATCGTAGAATCATCAAAATTTCACGATATGTTTGGGAGGTGAAATAATAGAAAGATTATGAATTTTTTTTTCCGGTGAGATCTAAAAAGATCATTCCCATCCAAATTGGCATAAAATCAGAGAAGACCTAAAAAAAGTTCAGGACATCTCGTTTAATTTTGTTAAAATTACGTATCTCCTCCCATTAATAATGGAAATTATTATAAATGTTGTGATAAAAAAAACTAATAAAGCAAACTATTAATGTGATTGTTATCGTTTTAACGTAATTGGTAACTATCGTAGAAACATCAAAATTTCACGATATGTTTGGGAGGTGAAATAATAGAAACATTATGATTTTTTTTTCCGGTGAGATCTAAGAAGATCATTCCCTTCCAAAATTGCATAAAATGAGAGAAGACCTAAAAAAAGTTCAGGACATCTCATTTAATTTTGTTAAAAATACGTATCTTCCCTCATTAATAATGGAAATTATTATAAACGTTGAGATAAAAAAAAACTAATAAAGGAAAATATTAATGTGATTGGTAACTGTAGTAGAAACATCAAAATTTCACGATAAGTTTGGGAGGTGAAATAATAGAAAGATTATGAATTTTTTTTTCCGGTGAGATCTAAAAAGATAATTCCCTTCCAAATTGGCATAAAATGAGAGAAGACCTAAAAAAAGTTCAGGACATCTCGTTTAATTTTGTTAAAAATACATATCTCCTCCAATTAATAATGGAAATTATTATAAATGTTGTGATAAAAAAAACTAATAAAGGAAACTATTAATGTGATTGTTGTCATTTTAACGTGATTGTTAACTATCGTAGTAACATCAAAATTTCACGATACGTTTGGGAGGTGAAATAGTAGATAGATTCTGCTTTTTTTTTCGGGTGAGATATAAAAAGATCATTCCCTTCCAACTTGGCATAAAATGAAAGAAGACCTAAAAAAAGTTAAGGACATCTTGTTTAATTTTGTTAAAAATACGTATCTCCTCTCATTAACAATGGAAATTATTTTAAACGTTGTGATAAAAAAAACTAATAAAGGAAACTATTAATGTGATTGTTGTCGTTTTAAAGTGATTGGTAACTGTGATAGAAACATAAAAATTTCACGATATGTTTGGAAGGTGAAATAATAGAAACATTATGATTTTTTTTCTGGTGAGATCTAAAAAGATCATTCACTTCGAAATTGGCAGAAAATGAGAGAAGACCTAAAAAAAGTTCAGGACATCTCGTTTAATTTTGTTAAAAATACGTATCTCCTCCCATTAATAATGGAAATTATTATAAACGTTGTGATAAAAAAAACTAATAAAGGAAACTATTAATGTGATTATCATCGTTTTAACGTGATTGGTAACTGTGATAGAAACATCAAAATTTCACGATATGTTTGGGAGGTGAAATAATAGAAACATTATGATTTTTTTTCCGGTGAGATCTAAAACGATTATTCCCTTCCAAATTTGCATAAGATGAGAGAAGACCTAAAAAGAGTTCAGGACATCTCGTTTAATTTTGTTAAAAATACGTATCTCCTCCCATTAATAATGGAAATTATTATAAACATTTTGATAAAAAAAACTAATAAAGGAAAATATTAATGTGATTGTTTTCGTTTTAACGTTATTGGTAACTATCGTAGAATCATCAAAATTTCACGATATGTTTGGGAGGTGAAATAATAGAAAGATTATGAATTTTTTTTCTGGTGAGATCTAAAAAGATCATTCCCATCCAAATTGGCATAAAATCAGAGAAGACCTAAAAAAAGTTTAGGACATCTCGTTTAATTTTGTTAAAATTACGTATCTCCCCTCATTAATAATGGAAATTATTGTAAACGTTGTGATAAAAAAACTATAAAAGGAAACTATTAATGTGATTGTTGTCGTTTTAATGTGATTTGTAACTGTCGTAGAAACATTAAAATTTCAATATGTTTGGGAGGTGAAATAATAGAAAGATTATGAATTTTTTTTTCCGGTGAGATCTAAAAAGATAATTCCCTTCCAAATTTGCATAAAATGAGAGAAGACCTAAAAAAAGTTCAGGACATCTCGTTTAATTTTGTTAAAAATACGTATCTCCTCCCATTAATAATGGAAATTATTATAAATGTTGTGATAATAAAAACTAAAAAAGGAAACTATTAATGTGATTGTTGTCATTTTAACATGATTGTTAACTATCGTAGTAACATCAAAATTTCATGATATGTTTGGGAGGTGAAATAGTTGAAAGATTATGCTTTTTTTTTCGGGTGAGATCTAAAAAGATCATTCTCTTCCAACTTGGCATAAAATGATAGAAGACCTAAAAAAAGTTCAGGACATCTCGTTTAATTTTGTTAAAAATACGTATCTCCCCTCATTAATAATGGAAATTATTATAAACATTGTGATAAAAAAAACTAATAAAGGAAACTATTAATGTGATTGTTGTCATTTTAACGTGATTTGTAACTGTCGTAGAAACATCAAAATTTCACGATATGTTTGGGAGGTGAAATAATAGAAAGATTATGAATTTTTTTTCCGGTGAGATCTAAAAAGATCATTCCCTTCCAAATTGGCATAAAATGAGAGAAGACCTAAAAAAAGTTCAGGACATCTCGTTTAGTTTTGTTAAAAATACGTATCTCCTCCCATTAATAATGGAAATTATTATAAACGATGTGATAAAAAAAACTAATAAAGGAAACTATTAATGTGATTGTTGTCGTTTTAAAGTGATTGGTAACTGTGATAGAAACATAAAAATTTCACGATATGTTTGGGAGGTGAAATAATAGAAACATTATGATGTTTTTTCTGGTGAGATCTAAAAAGATCATTCCCTTCCAAATTGGTAGAAAATGAGAGAAGACCTAAAAAAAGTTCAGGACATCTCGTTTAATTTTGTTAAAAATACGTATCTCCTCCCATTAATAATGGAAATTATTATAAATGTTGTGATAAAAAAAACTAATAAAGGAAACTATTAATGTGATTGTTGTCATTTTAACGTGATTGTTAACTATCGTAGTAACATCTAAATTTCACGATATGTTTGGGAGGTGAAATAGTAGAAAGATTATGCTTTTTTTTTCGGGTGAGATCTAAAAAGATCATTCCCTTCCAACTTGGCATAAAATGAAAGAAGACCTAAAAAAAGTTAAGGACATCTTGTTTAATTTTGTTAAAAATACGTATCTCCTCTCATTAACAATGGAAATTATTTTAAACGTTGTGATAAAAAAAACTAATAAAGGAAACTATTAATGTGATTGTTGTCATTCTTACGTGACTGGTAATTGTCGTAGAAACATCAAAATTTGACGATATGTTTGGCAGGTGAAATACTAGAAAGATTATGATTTTTTTTCCGGTGAGATCTAAAAAGATCATTCCCTTCCAAATTGGCATAAAATGAGAGAAGACCTAAAAAAAGTTCAGGATATCTCGTTTAATTTTGTTAAAAATACGTATCTCCCCTCATTAATAATGGAAATTATTGTAAACGTTGTGATAAAAAAAACTAATAAAGGAAACTATTAATGTGATTGTTGTCGTTTTAACGTGATTTGTAACTGTCGTAGAAACATTAAAATTTCAATATGTTTGGGAGGTGAAATAATAGAAAGATGATGAATTTTTTTTTCCGGTGAGATCTAAGAAGATCATTCCCTTCCAAAATTGCATAAAATGAGAGAAGACCTAAAAAAAGTTCAGGACATCTCATTTAATTTTGTTAAAAATACGTATCTTCCCTCATTAATAATGGAAATTATTATAAACGTTGAGATAAAAAAAACTAATAAAGGAAAATATTAATGTGATTGGTAACTGTAGTAGAAACATCAAAATTTCACGATAAGTTTGGGAGGTGAAATAATAGAAAGATTATGAATTTTTTTTTCCGGTGAGATCTAAAAAGATAATTCCCTTCCAAATTGGCATAAAATGAGAGAAGACCTAAAAAAAGTTCAGGACATCTCGTTTAATTTTGTTAAAAATACATATCTCCTCCAATTAATAATGGAAATTATTATAAATGTTGTGATAAAAAAAACTAATAAAGGAAACTATTAATGTGATTGTTGTCATTTTAACGTGATTGTTAACTATCGTAGTAACATCAAAATTTCACGATACGTTTGGGAGGTGAAATAGTAGATAGATTATGCTTTTTTTTTCGGGTGAGATATAAAAAGATCATTCCCTTCCAACTTGGCATAAAATGAAAGAAGACCTAAAAAAAGTTAAGGACATCTTGTTTAATTTTGTTAAAAATACGTATCTCCTCTCATTAACAATGGAAATTATTTTAAACGTTGTGATAAAAAAAACTAATAAAGGAAACTATTAATGTGATTGTTGTCATTTTAAAGTGATTGGTAACTGTGATAGAAACATAAAAATTTCACGATATGTTTGGAAGGTGAAATAATAGAAACATTATGATTTTTTTTCTGGTGAGATCTAAAAAGATCATTCACTTCGAAATTGGCAGAAAATGAGAGAAGACCTAAAAAAAGTTCAGGACATCTCGTTTAATTTTGTTAAAAATACGTATCTCCTCCCATTAATAATGGAAATTATTATAAACGTTGTGATAAAAAAAACTAATAAAGGAAACTATTAATGTGATTATCATCGTTTTAACGTGATTGGTAACTGTGATAGAAACATCAAAATTTCACGATATGTTTGGGAGGTGAAATAATAGAAACATTATGATTTTTTTTCCGGTGAGATCTAAAAAGATTATTCCCTTCCAAATTTGCATAAGATGAGAGAAGACCTAAAAAGAGTTCAGGACATCTCGTTTAATTTTGTTAAAAATACGTATCTCCTCCCATTAATAATGGAAATTATTATAAACATTTTGATAAAAAAAACTAATAAAGGAAAATATTAATGTGATTGTTTTCGTTTTAACGTTATTGGTAACTATCGTAGAATCATCAAAATTTCACGATATGTTTGGGAGGTGAAATAATAGAAAGATTATGAATTTTTTTTCTGGTGAGATCTAAAAAGATCATTCCCATCCAAATTGGCATAAAATCAGAGAAGACCTAAAAAAAGTTTAGGACATCTCGTTTAATTTTGTTAAAATTACGTATCTCCCCTCATTAATAATGGAAATTATTGTAAACGTTGTGATAAAAAAACTATAAAAGGAAACTATTAATGTGATTGTTGTCGTTTTAATGTGATTTGTAACTGTCGTAGAAACATTAAAATTTCAATATGTTTGGGAGGTGAAATAATAGAAAGATTATGAATTTTTTTTTCCGGTGAGATCTAAAAAGATAATTCCCTTCCAAATTTGCATAAAATGAGAGAAGACCTAAAAAAAGTTCAGGACATCTCGTTTAATTTTGTTAAAAATACGTATCTCCTCCCATTAATAATGGAAATTATTATAAATGTTGTGATAATAAAAACTAAAAAAGGAAACTATTAATGTGATTGTTGTCATTTTAACATGATTGTTAACTATCGTAGTAACATCAAAATTTCATGATATGTTTGGGAGGTGAAATAGTTGAAAGATTATGCTTTTTTTTTCGGGTGAGATCTAAAAAGATCATTCTCTTCCAACTTGGCATAAAATGATAGAAGACCTAAAAAAAGTTCAGGACATCTCGTTTAATTTTGTTAAAAATACGTATCTCCCCTCATTAATAATGGAAATTATTATAAACATTGTGATAAAAAAAACTAATAAAGGAAACTATTAATGTGATTGTTGTCATTTTAACGTGATTTGTAACTGTCGTAGAAACATCAAAATTTCACGATATGTTTGGGAGGTGAAATAATAGAAAGATTATGAATTTTTTTTCCGGTGAGATCTAAAAAGATCATTCCCTTCCAAATTGGCATAAAATGAGAGAAGACCTAAAAAAAGTTCAGGACATCTCGTTTAGTTTTGTTAAAAATACGTATCTCCTCCCATTAATAATGGAAATTATTATAAACGATGTGATAAAAAAAACTAATAAAGGAAACTATTAATGTGATTGTTGTCGTTTTAAAGTGATTGGTAACTGTGATAGAAACATAAAAATTTCACGATATGTTTGGGAGGTGAAATAATAGAAACATTATGATGTTTTTTCTGGTGAGATCTAAAAAGATCATTCCCTTCCAAATTGGTAGAAAATGAGAGAAGACCTAAAAAAAGTTCAGGACATCTCGTTTAATTTTGTTAAAAATACGTATCTCCTCCCATTAATAATGGAAATTATTATAAATGTTGTGATAAAAAAAACTAATAAAGGAAACTATTAATGTGATTGTTGTCATTTTAACGTGATTGTTAACTATCGTAGTAACATCTAAATTTCACGATATGTTTGGGAGGTGAAATAGTAGAAAGATTATGCTTTTTTTTTCGGGTGAGATCTAAAAAGATCATTCCCTTCCAACTTGGCATAAAATGAAAGAAGACCTAAAAAAAGTTAAGGACATCTTGTTTAATTTTGTTAAAAATACGTATCTCCTCTCATTAACAATGGAAATTATTTTAAACGTTGTGATAAAAAAAACTAATAAAGGAAACTATTAATGTGATTGTTGTCATTCTTACGTGACTGGTAATTGTCGTAGAAACATCAAAATTTGACGATATGTTTGGCAGGTGAAATACTAGAAAGATTATGATTTTTTTTCCGGTGAGATCTAAAAAGATCATTCCCTTCCAAATTGGCATAAAATGAGAGAAGACCTAAAAAAAGTTCAGGATATCTCGTTTAATTTTGTTAAAAATACGTATCTCCCCTCATTAATAATGGAAATTATTGTAAACGTTGTGATAAAAAAAACTAATAAAGGAAACTATTAATGTGATTGTTGTCGTTTTAACGTGATTTGTAACTGTCGTAGAAACATTAAAATTTCAATATGTTTGGGAGGTGAAATAATAGAAAGATGATGAATTTTTTTTTCCGGTGAGATCTAAGAAGATCATTCCCTTCCAAAATTGCATAAAATGAGAGAAGACCTAAAAAAAGTTCAGGACATCTCATTTAATTTTGTTAAAAATACGTATCTTCCCTCATTAATAATGGAAATTATTATAAACGTTGAGATAAAAAAAACTAATAAAGGAAAATATTAATGTGATTGGTAACTGTAGTAGAAACATCAAAATTTCACGATAAGTTTGGGAGGTGAAATAATAGAAAGATTATGAATTTTTTTTTCCGGTGAGATCTAAAAAGATAATTCCCTTCCAAATTGGCATAAAATGAGAGAAGACCTAAAAAAAGTTCAGGACATCTCGTTTAATTTTGTTAAAAATACATATCTCCTCCAATTAATAATGGAAATTATTATAAATGTTGTGATAAAAAAAACTAATAAAGGAAACTATTAATGTGATTGTTGTCATTTTAACGTGATTGTTAACTATCGTAGTAACATCAAAATTTCACGATACGTTTGGGAGGTGAAATAGTAGATAGATTATGCTTTTTTTTTCGGGTGAGATATAAAAAGATCATTCCCTTCCAACTTGGCATAAAATGAAAGAAGACCTAAAAAAAGTTAAGGACATCTTGTTTAATTTTGTTAAAAATACGTATCTCCTCTCATTAACAATGGAAATTATTTTAAACGTTGTGATAAAAAAAACTAATAAAGGAAACTATTAATGTGATTGTTGTCGTTTTAAAGTGATTGGTAACTGTGATAGAAACATAAAAATTTCACGATATGTTTGGAAGGTGAAATAATAGAAACATTATGATTTTTTTTCTGGTGAGATCTAAAAAGATCATTCACTTCGAAATTGGCAGAAAATGAGAGAAGACCTAAAAAAAGTTCAGGACATCTCGTTTAATTTTGTTAAAAATACGTATCTCCTCCCATTAATAATGGAAATTATTATAAACGTTGTGATAAAAAAAACTAATAAAGGAAACTATTAATGTGATTATCATCGTTTTAACGTGATTGGTAACTGTGATAGAAACATCAAAATTTCACGATATGTTTGGGAGGTGAAATAATAGAAACATTATGATTTTTTTTCCGGTGAGATCTAAAAAGATTATTCCCTTCCAAATTTGCATAAGATGAGAGAAGACCTAAAAAGAGTTCAGGACATCTCGTTTAATTTTGTTAAAAATACGTATCTCCTCCCATTAATAATGGAAATTATTATAAACATTTTGATAAAAAAAACTAATAAAGGAAAATATTAATGTGATTGTTTTCGTTTTAACGTTATTGGTAACTATCGTAGAATCATCAAAATTTCACGATATGTTTGGGAGGTGAAATAATAGAAAGATTATGAATTTTTTTTCTGGTGAGATCTAAAAAGATCATTCCCATCCAAATTGGCATAAAATCAGAGAAGACCTAAAAAAAGTTTAGGACATCTCGTTTAATTTTGTTAAAATTACGTATCTCCCCTCATTAATAATGGAAATTATTGTAAACGTTGTGATAAAAAAACTATAAAAGGAAACTATTAATGTGATTGTTGTCGTTTTAATGTGATTTGTAACTGTCGTAGAAACATTAAAATTTCAATATGTTTGGGAGGTGAAATAATAGAAAGATTATGAATTTTTTTTTCCGGTGAGATCTAAAAAGATAATTCCCTTCCAAATTTGCATAAAATGAGAGAAGACCTAAAAAAAGTTCAGGACATCTCGTTTAATTTTGTTAAAAATACGTATCTCCTCCCATTAATAATGGAAATTATTATAAATGTTGTGATAATAAAAACTAAAAAAGGAAACTATTAATGTGATTGTTGTCATTTTAACATGATTGTTAACTATCGTAGTAACATCAAAATTTCATGATATGTTTGGGAGGTGAAATAGTTGAAAGATTATGCTTTTTTTTTCGGGTGAGATCTAAAAAGATCATTCTCTTCCAACTTGGCATAAAATGATAGAAGACCTAAAAAAAGTTCAGGACATCTCGTTTAATTTTGTTAAAAATACGTATCTCCCCTCATTAATAATGGAAATTATTATAAACATTGTGATAAAAAAAACTAATAAAGGAAACTATTAATGTGATTGTTGTCATTTTAACGTGATTTGTAACTGTCGTAGAAACATCAAAATTTCACGATATGTTTGGGAGGTGAAATAATAGAAAGATTATGAATTTTTTTTCCGGTGAGATCTAAAAAGATCATTCCCTTCCAAATTGGCATAAAATGAGAGAAGACCTAAAAAAAGTTCAGGACATCTCGTTTAGTTTTGTTAAAAATACGTATCTCCTCCCATTAATAATGGAAATTATTATAAACGATGTGATAAAAAAAACTAATAAAGGAAACTATTAATGTGATTGTTGTCGTTTTAAAGTGATTGGTAACTGTGATAGAAACATAAAAATTTCACGATATGTTTGGGAGGTGAAATAATAGAAACATTATGATGTTTTTTCTGGTGAGATCTAAAAAGATCATTCCCTTCCAAATTGGTAGAAAATGAGAGAAGACCTAAAAAAAGTTCAGGACATCTCGTTTAATTTTGTTAAAAATACGTATCTCCTCCCATTAATAATGGAAATTATTATAAATGTTGTGATAAAAAAAACTAATAAAGGAAACTATTAATGTGATTGTTGTCATTTTAACGTGATTGTTAACTATCGTAGTAACATCTAAATTTCACGATATGTTTGGGAGGTGAAATAGTAGAAAGATTATGCTTTTTTTTTCGGGTGAGATCTAAAAAGATCATTCCCTTCCAACTTGGCATAAAATGAAAGAAGACCTAAAAAAAGTTAAGGACATCTTGTTTAATTTTGTTAAAAATACGTATCTCCTCTCATTAACAATGGAAATTATTTTAAACGTTGTGATAAAAAAAACTAATAAAGGAAACTATTAATGTGATTGTTGTCATTCTTACGTGACTGGTAATTGTCGTAGAAACATCAAAATTTGACGATATGTTTGGCAGGTGAAATACTAGAAAGATTATGATTTTTTTTCCGGTGAGATCTAAAAACATCATTCCCTTCCAAATTGGCATAAAATGAGAGAAGACCTAAAAAAAGTTCAGGATATCTCGTTTAATTTTGTTAAAAATACGTATCTCCCCTCATTAATAATGGAAATTATTGTAAACGTTGTGATAAAAAAAACTAATAAAGGAAACTATTAATGTGATTGTTGTCGTTTTAACGTGATTTGTAACTGTCGTAGAAACATTAAAATTTCAATATGTTTGGGAGGTGAAATAATAGAAAGATGATGAATTTTTTTTTCCGGTGAGATCTAAAAAGATAGTTCCCTTCCAAATTGGCATAAAATGAGAGAAGACCTAAAAAAAGTTCAGGACATCTCGTTTAATTTTGTTAAAAATACGTATCTCCTCCCATTAATAATGGAAATTATTATAAATGTTGTGATAATAAAAACTAAAAAAGGAAACTATTAATGTGATTGTTGTCATTTTAACATGATTGTTAACAATCGTAGTAACATCAAAATTTCATGATATGTTTGGGAGGTGAAATAGTTGAAAGATTATGCTTTTTTTTTCGGGTGAGATCTAAAAAGATCATTCTCTTCCAACTTGGCATAAAATGATAGAAGACCTAAAAAAAGTTCAGGACATCTCGTTTAATTTTGTTAAAAATACGTATCTCCCCTCATTAATAATGGAAATTATTATAAACATTGTGATAAAAAAAACTAATAAAGGAAACTATTAATGTGATTGTTGTCATTTTAACGTGATTTGTAACTGTCGTAGAAACATCAAAATGTCACGATATGTTTGGGAGGTGAAATAATAGAAAGATTATGAATTTTTTTTCCGGTGAGATCTAAAAAGATCATTCCCTTCCAAATTGGCATAAAATGAGAGAAGACCTAAAAAAAGTTCAGGACATCTCGTTTAGTTTTGTTAAAAATACGTATCTCCTCCCATTAATAATGGAAATTATTATAAACGATGTGATAAAAAAAACTAATAAAGGAAACTATTAATGTGATTGTTGTCGTTTTAAAGTGATTGGTAACTGTGATAGAAACATAAAAATTTCACGATATGTTTGGAAGGTGAAATAATAGAAACATTATGATTTTTTTTCTGGTGAGATCTAAAAAGATCATTCCCTTCGAAATTGGCAGAAAATGAGAGAAGACCTAAAAAAAGTTCAGGACATCTCGTTTAATTTTGTTAAAAATACGTATCTCCTCCCATTAATAATGGAAATTATTATAAACGTTGTGATAAAAAAAACTAATAAAGGAAACTATTAATGTGATTGTCATCGTTTTAACGTGATTGGTAACTGTGATAGAAACATCAAAATTTCACGATATGTTTGGGAGGTGAAATAATAGAAACATTATGATTTTTTTTCCGGTGAGATCTAAAAAGATTATTCCCTTCCAAATTTGCATAAGATGAGAGAAGACCTAAAAAAAGTTCAGGACATCTCGTTTAATTTTGTTAAAAATACGTATCTCCTCCCATTAATAATGGAAATTATTATAAACATTTTGATAAAAAAAACTACTAAAGGAAACTATTAATGTGATTGTTTTCATTTTAACGTTATTGGTAACTATCGTAGAATCATCAAAATTTCACGATATTTTGGGAGGTGAAATAATAGAAAGATTATGAATTTTTTTTTCTGGTGAGATCTAAAAAGATCATTCCCATCCAAATTGGCATAAAATCAGAGAAGACCTAAAAAAAGTTCAGGACATCTCGTTTAATTTTGTTAAAATTACGTATCTCCTCCCATTAATAATGGAAATTATTATAAACGTTGTGATAAAAAAAACTAATAAAGCAAACTATTAATGTGATTGTTATCGTTTTAACGTAATTGGTAACTATCGTAGAAACATCAAAATTTCACGATATTTTTGGCAGGTGAAATACTAGAAAGATTATGATTTTTTTTTTCCGGTGAGATCTAAAAAGATCATTCCCTTCCAAATTGGCATAAAATGAGAGAAGACCTAAAAAAAGTTCAGGATATCTAGTTTAATTTTGTTAAAAATACGTATCTCCCCTCATTAATAATGGAAATTATTGTAAACGTTGTGATAAAAAAACTATAAAAGGAAACTATTAATGTCATTGTTGTCGTTTTAATGTGATTTGTAACTGTCGTAGAAACATTAAAATTTCAATATGTTTGGGAGGTGAAATAATAGAAAGATTATGAATTTTTTTTTCCGGTGAGATCTAAAAAGATAATTCCCTTCCAAATTGGCATAAAATGAGAGAAGACCTAAAAAAAGTTCAGGACATCTCGTTTAATTTTGTTAAAAATACGTATCTCCTCCCATTAATAATGGAAATTATTATAAATGTTGTGATAATAAAAACTAAAAAAGGAAACTATTAATGTGATTGTTGTCATTTTAACATGATTGTTAACTATCGTAGTAACATCAAAATTTCATGATATGTTTGGGAGGTGAAATAGTTGAAAGATTATGCTTTTTTTTTCGGGTGAGATCTAAAAAGATCATTCTCTTCCAACTTGGCATAAAATGATAGAAGACCTAAAAAAAGTTCAGGACATCTCGTTTAATTTTGTTAAAAATACGTATCTCCCCTCATTAATAA
Organism: Pueraria montana var. lobata; assembly: GCA_026413185.1. NCBI lineage: Eukaryota > Viridiplantae > Streptophyta > Magnoliopsida > Fabales > Fabaceae > Pueraria > Pueraria montana. Next base: position 676,593 of record JAOZWA010000174.1, read on the forward strand.
TGGAAATTATTATAAACATTGTGATAAAAAAAACTAATAAAGGAAACTATTAATGTGATTGTTGTCATTTTAACGTGATTTGTAACTGTCGTAGAAACATCAAAATTTCACGATATGTTTGGGAGGTGAAATAATAGAAAGATTATGAATTTTTTTTCCGGTGAGATCTAAAAATATCATTCCCTTCCAAATTGGCATAAAATGAGAGAAGACCTAAAAAAAGTTCAGGACATCTCGTTTAGTTTTGTTAAAAATACGTATCTCCTCCCATTAATAATGGAAATTATTATAAACGATGTGATAAAAAAAACTAATAAAGGAAACTATTAATGTGATTGTTGTCGTTTTAAAGTGATTGGTAACTGTGATAGAAACATAAAAATTTCACGATATGTTTGGGAGGTGAAATAATAGAAACATTATGATGTTTTTTCTGGTGAGATCTAAAAAGATCATTCCCTTCCAAATTGGTAGAAAATGAGAGAAGACCTAAAAAAAGTTCAGGACATCTCGTTTAATTTTGTTAAAAATACGTATCTCCTCCCATTAATAATGGAAATTATTATAAATGTTGTGATAATAAAAACTAATAAAGGAAACTATTAATGTGATTGTTGTCATTTTAACGTGATTGTTAACTATCGTAGTAACATCTAAATTTCACGATATGTTTGGGAGGTGAAATAGTAGAAAGATTATGCTTTTTTTTTCGGGTGAGATCTAAAAGGATCATTCCCTTCCAACTTGGCATAAAATGAAAGAAGACCTAAAAAAAGTTAAGGACATCTTGTTTAATTTTGTTAAAAATACGTATCTCCTCTCATTAACAATGGAAATTATTTTAAACGTTGTGATAAAAAAAACTAATAAAGGAAACTATTAATGTGATTGTTGTCATTCTTACGTGACTGGTAATTGTCGTAGAAACATCAAAATTTGACGATATGTTTGGCAGGTGAAATACTAGAAAGATTATGATTTTTTTTCCGGTGAGATCTAAAAACATCATTCCCTTCCAAATTGGCATAAAATGAGAGAAGACCTAAAAAAAGTTCAGGATATCTCGTTTAATTTTGTTAAAAATACGTATCTCCCCTCATTAATAATGGAAATTATTGTAAACGTTGTGATAAAAAAAACTAATAAAGGAAACTATTAATGTGATTGTTGTCGTTTTAACGTGATTTGTAACTGTCGTAGAAACATTAAAATTTCAATATGTTTGGGAGGTGAAATAATAGAAAGATGATGAATTTTTTTTTCCGGTGAGATCTAAAAAGATAATTCCCTTCCAAATTGGCATAAAATGAGAGAAGACCTAAAAAAAGTTCAGGACATCTCGTTTAATTTTGTTAAAAATACGTATCTCCTCCCATTAATAATGGAAATTATTATAAATGTTGTGATAATAAAAACTAAAAAAGGAAACTATTAATGTGATTGTTGTCATTTTAACATGATTGTTAACAATCGTAGTAACATCAAAATTTCATGATATGTTTGGGAGGTGAAATAGTTGAAAGATTATGCTTTTTTTTTCGGGTGAGATCTAAAAAGATCATTCTCTTCCAACTTGGCATAAAATGATAGAAGACCTAAAAAAAGTTCAGGACATCTCGTTTAATTTTGTTAAAAATACGTATCTCCCCTCATTAATAATGGAAATTATTATAAACATTGTGATAAAAAAAACTAATAAAGGAAACTATTAATGTGATTGTTGTCATTTTAACGTGATTTGTAACTGTCGTAGAAACATCAAAATGTCACGATATGTTTGGGAGGTGAAATAATAGAAAGATTATGAATTTTTTTTCCGGTGAGATCTAAAAAGATCATTCCCTTCCAAATTGGCATAAAATGAGAGAAGACCTAAAAAAAGTTCAGGACATCTCATTTAGTTTTGTTAAAAATACGTATCTCCTCCCATTAATAATGGAAATTATTATAAACGATGTGATAAAAAAAACTAATAAAGGAAACTATTAATGTGATTGTTGTCGTTTTAAAGTGATTGGTAACTGTGATAGAAACATAAAAATTTCACGATATGTTTGGAAGGTTAAATAATAGAAACATTATGATTTTTTTTCTGGTGAGATCTAAAAAGATCATTCCCTTCGAAATTGGCAGAAAATGAGAGAAGACCTAAAAAAAGTTCAGGACATCTCGTTTAATTTTGTTAAAAATACGTATCTCCTCCCATTAATAATGGAAATTATTATAAACGTTGTGATAAAAAAAACTAATAAAGGAAACTATTAATGTGATTGTCATTGTTTTAACGTGATTGGTAACTGTGATAGAAACATCAAAATTTCACGATATGTTTGGGAGGTGAAATAATAGAAACATTATGATTTTTTTTCCGGTGAGATCTAAAAAGATTATTCCCTTCCAAATTTGCATAAGATGAGAGAAGACCTAAAAAAAGTTCAGGACATCTCGTTTAATTTTGTTAAAAATACGTATCTCCTCCCATTAATAATGGAAATTATTATAAACATTTTGATAAAAAAAACTAATAAAGGAAACTATTAATGTGATTGTTGTCGTTTTAACGTTATTGGTAACTATCGTAGAATCATCAAAATTTCACGATATGTTTGGGAGGTGAAATAATAGAAAGATTATGAATTTTTTTTTCTGGTGAGATCTAAAAAGATCATTCCCATCCAAATTGGCATAAAATCAGAGAAGACCTAAAAAAAGTTCAGGACATCTCTTGTAGTTTTGTTAAAATTACGTATCTCCTCCCATTAATAATGGAAATTATTATAAACGTTGTGATAAAAAAAACTAATAAAGCAAACTATTAATGTGATTGTTATCGTTTTAACGTAATTGGTAACTATCGTAGAAACATCAAAATTTCACGATATGTTTGGGAGGTGAAATAATAGAAACATTATGATTTTTTTTTCCGGTGAGATCTAAAAAGATCATTCCCTTCCAAATTTGCATAAAATGAGAGAAGACCTAAAAAAAGTTCAGGACATCTCATTTAATTTTGTTAAAAATACGTATCTTCCCTCGTTAATAATGGAAATTATTATAAACGTTGAGATAAAAAAAACTAATAAAGGAAAATATTAATGTGATTGGTAACTGTAGTAGAAACATCAAAATTTCACGATAAGTTTGGGAGGTGAAATAATAGAAAGATTATGAATTTTTTTTTCCGGTGAGATCTAAAAAGATAATTCCCTTCCAAATTGGCATAAAATGAGAGAAGACCTAAAAAAAGTTCAGGACATCTCGTTTAATTTTGTTAAAAATACATATCTCCTCCAATTAATAATGGAAATTATTATAAATGTTGTGATAAAAAAAACTAATAAAGGAAACTATTAATGTGATTGTTGTCATTTTAACGTGATTGTTAACTATCGTAGTAACATCAAAATTTCACGATACGTTTGGGAGGTGAAATAGTAGATAGATTATGCTTTTTTTTTTCGGGTGAGATCTAAAAAGATCATTCCCTTCCAACTTGGCATAAAATGAAAGAAGACCTAAAAAAAGTTAAGGACATCTTGTTTAATTTTGTTAAAAATACGTATCTCCTCTCATTAACAATGGAAATTATTTTAAACGTTGTGATAAAAAAAACTAATAAAGGAAACAATTAATGTGATTGTTGTCATTTTTACGTGATTGGTAATTGTCGTAGAAACATCAAAATTTCACGATATGTTTGGCAGGTGAAATACTAGAAAGATTATGATTTTTTTTCCGGTGAGATCTAAAAAGATCATTCCCTTCCAAATTGGCATAAAATGAGAGAAGACCTAAAAAAAGTTCAGGATATCTCGTTTAATTTTGTTAAAAATACGTGTCTCCCCTCATTAATAATGGAAATTATTGTAAACGTTGTGATAAAAAAAACTAATAAAGGAAACTATTAATGTGATTGTTGTCGTTTTAACGTGATTTGTAACTGTCGTAGAAACATTAAAATTTCAATATGTTTGGGAGGTGAAATAATAGAAAGATTATGAATTTTTTTTTCTGCGGAGATCTAAAAAGACAATTCCCTTCCAAATTGGCATAAAATGAGAGAAGACCTAAAAAAAGTTCAGGACATCTCGTTTAATTTTGTTAAAAATACGTATCTCCTGCCATTAATAATGGAAATTATTATAAATGTTGTGATAATAAAAACTAAAAAAGGAAACTATTAATGTGATTGTTGTCATTTTAACATGATTGTTAACTATCGTAGTAACATCAAAATTTCATGATATGTTTGGAAGGTGAAATAGTAGAAAGATTATGCTTTTTTTTTTTCGGGTGAGATCTAAAAAGATCATTCTCTTCCAACTTGGCATAAAATGAGAGAAGACGTAAAAAAAGTTCAGGACATCTCGCTTAATTTTGTTAAAAATACGTATCTCCCCTCATTAATAATGGAAATTATTATAAACGTTGTGATAAAAAAACTAATAAAGGAAACTATTAATGTGATTTTTTTCTGGTAAGATCTAAAAAGATCATTCCCTTCCAAATTGGCGTAAAATGAGAGAAGACCTAAAAAAAGTTCAGGACATCTCGTTTAATTTTGTTAAAAATACGTATCTCCTCCCATTAATAATGGAAATTATTATAAACGTTGTGATAAAAAAAACTAATAAAGGAAACTATTAATGTGATTGTCATCGTTTTAACGTGATTGGTAACTGTGATAGAAACATCAAAATTTCATGATATGTTTGGGAGGTGCAATAATAAAAAGATTATGATTTTTTTCTGGTGAGATCTTAAAAAGATCATTCCCTTCCAAATTGGCATAAAATGAGAGAAGACCTAAAAAAAGTTCAGGATATCTCGTTTAATTTTGTTAAAAATACGTATCTCCTCTAATTAATATTGAAAATTATTGTAAGCGTTTTCATAAAAAAAACTAATAAAGAAGACCGTTAAGGTGATTGTTGTCATTTTAATGTGATTTTTAGTTGTCGTAGAGACATCAAAATTTGTTTGGGAGGTGAAAAATAAAAAGATTATGGTTTTTTTCTAGTGAGATGTGAAAAGATCATTCGCTTCCAAATTGGGAAAAATGAGAGAAGACCTAAAAAAAGTTCAGGATATCTCATTTAATTTTGTTAAAAATACGTATCTCCTCTAATTAATAATGGAAATTATTGTAAACGTTGTGATAAAAAAAACTAATAAAGGAGACTGTTAAGGTGATTGTTGTCGTTTTAATGTGATTTTTAGTTGTCGTGGAAACATCAAAATTTGTTTGGGAGGTGCAATTATAAAAAGATTATGATTTTTTTCTGGTGAGATCTTAAAATGATCATTCCCTTCCAAATTGGCAAAAAATGAGAGAAGACCTAAAAAAAGGTCAGGATATCTCGTTTAATTTTGTTAAAAATACGTATCTCCTCTCATTAATATTGAAAATTATTATAAGCGTTGTAATAAAAAAACTAATAAAGGAGACTGTTAAGGTGATTGTTGTCATTTTAATGTGATTTTTAGTTGTCGTAGAAACATCAAAATTTGTTTGGGAGGTGCAATAATAAAAAGATTATGATTTTTTTCTGGTAAGATCCTAAAAAGATCATTCCCTTCCAAATTGGCATAAAATGAGAGAAGACCTAAAAAAAGTTGAGGATATCTCGTTTAATTTTGTTAAAAATACGTATATCCTCTCATTAATATTGAAAATTATTGTAATCGTTGTAATAAAAAAACTAATAAAGGAGACTGTTAAGGTGATTGTTGTCGTTTTAATGTGATTTTTAGTTGTCGTAGAAACATCAAAATTTGTTTGGGACGTGCAATAATAAAAAGATTATGATTTTTTTCTGGTGAGATCCTAAAAAGATCATTCCCTTCCAAATTGGCATAAAATGAGAGAAGACCTAAAAAAAGTTCAGGACATCTCGTTTAATTTTGTTAAAAATACGTATCTCCCCTCATTAATAATGGAAATTATTATAAACGTGGTGATAAAAAAAACTAATAAAGGAAACTATTAATGTGATTGTTGTCGTTTTAACGTGATTTGTAACTGTCGTAGAAACATCAAAATTTCACGATATGTTTGGGAGGTGAAATAATAGAAAGATTATGATTTTTTTTTCCGGTGAGATCTAAAAAGATCATTCCCTTCCAAATTGGCATAAAATGAGAGAAGACCTAACAAAAGTTCAGGACATCTCGTTTAGTTTTGTTAAAAATACGTATCTCCTCCCATTAATAATGGAAATTATTATAAACGATGTGATAAAAAAAACTAATAAAGGAAACTATTAATGTGATTGTTGTCGTTTTAAAGTGATTGGTAACTGTGATAGAAACATAAAAATTTCACGATATGTTTGGGAGGTGAAATAATAGAAACATTATGATTTTTTTTCTGGTGAGATCTAAAAAGATCATTCCTTTCCAAATTGGCAGAAAATGAGAGAAGACCTAAAAAAAGTTCAGGACATCTCGTTTAATTTTGTTAAAAATACGTATCTCCTCTCATTAATATTGAAAATTATTGTAAGCGTTGTAATAAAAAAACTAATAAAGGAGACTGTTAAGGTGATTGTTGTCGTTTTAATGTGATTTTTAGTTGTCGTAGAAACATCAAAATTTGTTTGGGACGTGCAATAATAAAAAGATTATGATTTTTTTCTGGTGAGATCCTAAAAAGATCATTCCCTTCCAAATTGGCATAAAATGAGAGAAGACCTAAAAAAAGTTCAGGACATCTCGTTTAATTTTGTTAAAAATACGTATCTCCCCTCATTAATAATGGAAATTATTATAAACGTTGTGATAAAAAAAACTAATAAAGGAAACTATTAATGTGATTGTTGTCGTTTTAACGTGATTTGTAACTGTCGTAGAAACATCAAAATTTCACGATATGTTTGGGAGGTGAAATAATAGAAAGATTATGATTTTTTTTTCCGGTGAGATCTAAAAAGATCATTCCCTTCCAAATTGGCATAAAATGAGAGAAGACCTAACAAAAGTTCAGGACATCTCGTTTAGTTTTGTTAAAAATACGTATCTCCTCCCATTAATAATGGAAATTATTATAAACGATGTGATAAAAAAAACTAATAAAGGAAACTATTAATGTGATTGTTGTCGTTTTAAAGTGATTGGTAACTGTGATAGAAACATAAAAATTTCACGATATGTTTGGGAGGTGAAATAATAGAAACATTATGATTTTTTTTCTGGTGAGATCTAAAAAGATCATTCCCTTCCAAATTGGCAGAAAATGAGAGAAGACCTAAAAAAAGTTCAGGACATCTCGTTTAATTTTGTTAAAAATACTTATCTCCTCCCATTAATAATGGAAATTATTATAAACGTTGTGATAAAAAAAACTAATAAAGGAAACTATTAATGTGATTGTCATCATTTTAACGTGATTGGTAACTGTGATAGAAACATCAAAATTTCATGATATGTCTGGGAGGTGAAATAGTAGAAAGATTATGCTTTTTTTTTCGGGTGAGATCAAAAAGATCATTCCCTTCCAAATTTGCATAAAATGAGAGAAGACCTAAAAAAAGTTAAGGACATCTTGTTTAATTTTGTTAAAAATACATATCTTCCATCATTAATAATGGAAATTATTTTAAACATTGTGATAAAAAAAAACTAATAAAGGAAACTATTAATGTAATTGTTGTCATTTTTACATGATTGGTAATTGTCGTAGAAACATCAAAATTTGTTTGTTAGGTGAAATAATAAAAAGATTATGATTTTTTTCTGGTGGGATCTGAAAAGATCATTCGCTTCCAAATTGGCATAAAATGAGAGAAGACCTAGAAAAAGTTCAGGATATCTCGTTTAATTTTGTTAAAAATACGTATCTCCTCTCATTAATATTGAAAATTATTGTAAGCATTTTAATAAAAAAACTAATAAAGGAGACTGTTAAGGTGATTGTATTCATTTTAATGTGATTTTTAGTTGTCGTAGAAACATCAAAATTTGTTTGGGAGGTGCAATAATAAAAAGATTATGATTTTTTTCTGGTGAGATCTTAAAAAGATCATTCCCTTCCAAATTTGCATAAAATGAGAGAAGACCTAAAAAAAGTTCAGGATATCTCGTTTAATTTTGTTAAAATACGTATCTCCTCTCATTAATATTGAAAATTATTGTAAGCATTTTAATAAAAAAACTAATAAAGGAGACTGTTAAGGTGATTGTTGTCGTTTTAATGTGATTTTTAGTTGTCGTAGAAACATCAAAATTTGTTTGGGAGGTGCAATAATAAAAAGATTATGATTTTTTTCTTGTGAGATCTTAAAAAGATCATTCCCTTCCAAATTGGCATAAAATGAGAGAAGACCTAAAAAAAGTTCAGGATATCTCATTTAATTTTGTTAAAAATACGTATCTCCTCTAATTAATAATGGAAATTAATGTAAACGTTGTGATAAAAAAAACTAATAAAGGAGACTGTTAAGGTGATTGTTGTCATTTTAATGTGATTTTTAGTTGTCGTGGAAACATCAAAATTTGTTTGGGAGGTGCAATTATGAAAAGATTATGATTTTTTTCTGGTGAGATCTTAAAAAGATCATTCCCTTCCAAATTGGCAAAAAATGAGAGAAGACCTAAAAAAAGTTCAGGATATCTCGTTTAATTTTGTTAAAAATACGTATCTCCTCTCATTAATATTGAAAATTATTATAAGCGTTGTAATAAAAAAACTAATAAAGGAGACTGTTAAGGTGATTATTGTAATTTTAATGTGATTTTTAGTTGTCGTAGAAACATCAAAATTTGTTTGGGAGGTGCAATAATAAAAAGATTATGATTTTTTTCTGGTGAGATCCTAAAAAGATCATTCCCTTCCAAATTGGCATAAAATGAGAGAAGACCTAAAAAAAGTTCAGGATATCTCGTTTAATTTTGTTAAAAATACGTATCTCCTCTAATTAATAATGGAAATTATTGTAAACGTTGTGATAAAAAAAACTAATAAAGGAGACTGTTAAGGTGATTGTTGTCGTTTTAATGTGATTTTTAGTTGTCGTCGAAACATCAAAATTTGTTTAGGAGGTGCAATTATAAAAACATTATGATTTTTTTCTGGTGAGATCTTAAAAAGATCATTCCCTTCCAAATTGGCAAAAAATGAGAGAAGACCTAAAAAAAGTTCAGGATATCTCGTTTAATTTTGTTAAAAATACGTATCTCCTCTCATTAATATTGAAAATTATTGTAAGCGTTGTAATAAAAAAACTAATAAAGGACACTGTTAAGGTGATTGTTTTCATTTTAATGTGATTTTTAGTTGTCGTAGAAACATCAAAATTTGTTTGGGAGGAGCAATAATAAAAAGATTATGATTTTTTTCTGGTGAGATCTTAAAAAGATCATTCCCTTCCAAATTGGCATAAAATGAGAGAAGACCTAAAAAAAGTTCAGGATATCTCGTTTAATTTTGTTAAAAATACGTATCTCCTCTCATTAATATTGAAAATTATTGTAAGCGTTTTAACAAAAAAAATAATAAAGAAGAGCGTTAAGGTGATTGTTGTCATTTTAATGTGATTTTTAGTTGTCGTAGAAACATCAAAATTTGTTTGGGAGGTGAAAAATAAAAAGATTATGGTTTTTTTCTAGTGAGATGTGAAAAGATCATTCGCTTCCAAATTGGGAAAAATGAGAGAAGACCTAAAAAAAGTTCAGGATATCTCGTTTAATTTTGTTAAAAATAGGTATCTCCTCTAATTAATAATGGAAATTAATGTAAACGTTGTGATAAAAAAAACTAATAAAGGAGACTGTTAAGGTGATTGTTGTCATTTTAATGTGATTTTTAGTTGTCGTGGAAACATCAAAATTTGTTTGGGAGGTGCAATTATGAAAAGATTATGATTTTTTTCTGGTGAGATCTTAAAAAGATCATTCCCTTCCAAATTGGCAAAAAATGAGAGAAGACCTAAAAAAAGTTCAGGATATCTCGTTTAATTTTGTTAAAAATACGTATCTCCTCTCATTAATATTGAAAATTATTATAAGCGTTGTAATAAAAAAACTAATAAAGGAGACTGTTAAGGTGATTATTGTAATTTTAATGTGATTTTTAGTTGTCGTAGAAACATCAAAATTTGTTTGGGAGGTGCAATAATAAAAAGATTATGATTTTTTTCTGGTGAGATCCTAAAAAGATCATTCCCTTCCAAATTGGCATAAAATGAGAGAAGACCTAAAAAAAGTTCAGGATATCTCGTTTAATTTTGTTAAAAATACGTATCTCCTCTAATTAATAATGGAAATTATTGTAAACGTTGTGATAAAAAAAACTAATAAAGGAGACTGTTAAGGTGATTGTTGTCGTTTTAATGTGATTTTTAGTTGTCGTCGAAACATCAAAATTTGTTTAGGAGGTGCAATTATAAAAACATTATGATTTTTTTCTGGTGAGATCTTAAAAAGATCATTCCCTTCCAAATTGGCAAAAAATGAGAGAAGACCTAAAAAAAGTTCAGGATATCTCGTTTAATTTTGTTAAAAATACGTATCTCCTCTCATTAATATTGAAAATTATTGTAAGCGTTGTAATAAAAAAACTAATAAAGGACACTGTTAAGGTGATTGTTTTCATTTTAATGTGATTTTTAGTTGTCGTAGAAACATCAAAATTTGTTTGGGAGGAGCAATAATAAAAAGATTATGATTTTTTTCTGGTGAGATCTTAAAAAGATCATTCCCTTCCAAATTGGCATAAAATGAGAGAAGACCTAAAAAAAGTTCAGGATATCTCGTTTAATTTTGTTAAAAATACGTATCTCCTCTCATTAATATTGAAAATTATTGTAAGCGTTTTAACAAAAAAAATAATAAAGAAGAGCGTTAAGGTGATTGTTGTCATTTTAATGTGATTTTTAGTTGTCGTAGAAACATCAAAATTTGTTTGGGAGGTGAAAAATAAAAAGATTATGGTTTTTTTCTAGTGAGATGTGAAAAGATCATTCGCTTCCAAATTGGGAAAAATGAGAGAAGACCTAAAAAAAGTTCAGGATATCTCGTTTAATTTTGTTAAAAATACGTATCTCCTCTAATTAATAATGGAAATTAATGTAAACGTTGTGATAAAAAAAACTAATAAAGGAGACTGTTAAGGTGATTGTTGTCATTTTAATGTGATTTTTAGTTGTCGTGGAAACATCAAAATTTGTTTGGGAGGTGCAATTATGAAAAGATTATGATTTTTTTCTGGTGAGATCTTAAAAAGATCATTCCCTTCCAAATTGGCAAAAAATGAGAGAAGACCTAAAAAAAGTTCAGGATATCTCGTTTAATTTTGTTAAAAATACGTATCTCCTCTCATTAATATTGAAAATTATTATAAGCGTTGTAATAAAAAAACTAATAAAGGAGACTATTAAGGTGATTATTGTAATTTTAATGTGATTTTTAGTTGTCGTAGAAACATCAAAATTTGTTTGGGAGGTGCAATAATAAAAAGATTATGATTTTTTTCTGGTGAGATCCTAAAAAGATCATTCCCTTCCAAATTGGCATAAAATGAGAGAAGACCTAAAAAAAGTTCAGGATATCTCGTTTAATTTTGTTAAAAATACGTATCTCCTCTAATTAATAATGGAAATTATTGTAAACGTTGTGATAAAAAAAACTAATAAAGGAGACTGTTAAGGTGATTGTTGTCGTTTTAATGTGATTTTTAGTTGTCGTCGAAACATCAAAATTTGTTTAGGAGGTGCAATTATAAAAACATTATGATTTTTTTCTGGTGAGATCTTAAAAAGATCATTCCCTTCCAAATTGGCAAAAAATGAGAGAAGACCTAAAAAAAGTTCAGGATATCTCGTTTAATTTTGTTAAAAATACGTATCTCCTCTCATTAATATTGAAAATTATTGTAAGCGTTGTAATAAAAAAACTAATAAAGGACACTGTTAAGGTGATTGTTTTCATTTTAATGTGATTTTTAGTTGTCGTAGAAACATCAAAATTTGTTTGGGAGGAGCAATAATAAAAAGATTATGATTTTTTTCTGGTGAGATCTTAAAAAGATCATTCCCTTCCAAATTGGCATAAAATGAGAGAAGACCTAAAAAAAGTTCAGGATATCTCGTTTAATTTTGTTAAAAATACGTATCTCCTCTCATTAATATTGAAAATTATTGTAAGCGTTTTAACAAAAAAAATAATAAAGAAGAGCGTTAAGGTGATTGTTGTCATTTTAATGTGATTTTTAGTTGTCGTAGAAACATCAAAATTTGTTTGGGAGGTGAAAAATAAAAAGATTATGGTTTTTTTCTAGTGAGATGTGAAAAGATCATTCGCTTCCAAATTGGGAAAAATGAGAGAAGACCTAAAAAAAGTTCAGGATATCTCGTTTAATTTTGTTAAAAATACGTATCTCCTCTAATTAATAATGGAAATTAATGTAAACGTTGTGATAAAAAAAACTAATAAAGGAGACTGTTAAGGTGATTGTTGTCATTTTAATGTGATTTTTAGTTGTCGTGGAAACATCAAAATTTGTTTGGGAGGTGCAATTATGAAAAGATTATGATTTTTTTCTGGTGAGATCTTAAAAAGATCATTCCCTTCCAAATTGGCAAAAAATGAGAGAAGACCTAAAAAAAGTTCAGGATATCTCGTTTAATTTTGTTAAAAATACGTATCTCCTCTCATTAATATTGAAAATTATTATAAGCGTTGTAATAAAAAAACTAATAAAGGAGACTGTTAAGGTGATTATTGTAATTTTAATGTGATTTTTAGTTGTCGTAGAAACATCAAAATTTGTTTGGGAGGTGCAATAATAAAAAGATTATGATTTTTTTCTGGTGAGATCCTAAAAAGATCATTCCCTTCCAAATTGGCATAAAATGAGAGAAGACCTAAAAAAAGTTCAGGATATCTCGTTTAATTTTGTTAAAAATACGTATCTCCTCTAATTAATAATGGAAATTATTGTAAACGTTGTGATAAAAAAAACTAATAAAGGAGACTGTTAAGGTGATTGTTGTCGTTTTAATGTGATTTTTAGTTGTCGTCGAAACATCAAAATTTGTTTAGGAGGTGCAATTATAAAAACATTATGATTTTTTTCTGGTGAGATCTTAAAAAGATCATTCCCTTCCAAATTGGCAAAAAATGAGAGAAGACCTAAAAAAAGTTCAGGATATCTCGTTTAATTTTGTTAAAAATACGTATCTCCTCTCATTAATATTGAAAATTATTGTAAGCGTTGTAATAAAAAAACTAATAAAGGACACTGTTAAGGTGATTGTTTTCATTTTAATGTGATTTTTAGTTGTCGTAGAAACATCAAAATTTGTTTGGGAGGAGCAATAATAAAAAGATTATGATTTTTTTCTGGTGAGATCTTAAAAAGATCATTCCCTTCCAAATTGGCATAAAATGAGAGAAGACCTAAAAAAAGTTCAGGATATCTCGTTTAATTTTGTTAAAAATACGTATCTCCTCTCATTAATATTGAAAATTATTGTAAGCGTTTTAACAAAAAAAATAATAAAGAAGAGCGTTAAGGTGATTGTTGTCATTTTAATGTGATTTTTAGTTGTCGTAGAAACATCAAAATTTGTTTGGGAGGTGAAAAATAAAAAGATTATGGTTTTTTTCTAGTGAGATGTGAAAAGATCATTCGCTTCCAAATTGGGAAAAATGAGAGAAGACCTAAAAAAAGTTCAGGATATCTCGTTTAATTTTGTTAAAAATACGTATCTCCTCTAATTAATAATGGAAATTAATGTAAACGTTGTGATAAAAAAAACTAATAAAGGAGACTGTTAAGGTGATTGTTGTCATTTTAATGTGATTTTTAGTTGTCGTGGAAACATCAAAATTTGTTTGGGAGGTGCAATTATGAAAAGATTATGATTTTTTTCTGGTGAGATCTTAAAAAGATCATTCCCTTCCAAATTGGCAAAAAATGAGAGAAGACCTAAAAAAAGTTCAGGATATCTCGTTTAATTTTGTTAAAAATACGTATCTCCTCTCATTAATATTGAAAATTATTATAAGCGTTGTAATAAAAAAACTAATAAAGGAGACTGTTAAGGTGATTATTGTCATTTTAATGTGATTTTTAGTTGTCGTAGAAACATCAAAATTTGTTTGGGAGGTGCAATAATAAAAAGATTATGATTTTTTTCTGGTGAGATCCTAAAAAGATCATTCCCTTCCAAATTGGCATAAAATGAGAGAAGACCTAAAAAAAGTTCAGGATATCTCGTTTAATTTTGTTAAAAATACGTATATCCTCTAATTAATAATGGAAATTATTATAAACGTTGTGATAAAAAAAACTAATAAAGGAGACTGTTAAGGTGATTGTTGTCGTTTTAATGTGATTTTTAGTTGTCGTAGAAACATCAAAATTTGTTTGGGAGGTGAAAAATAAAAAGATTATGGTTTTTTTCTAGTGAGATGTGAAAAGATCATTCGCTTCCAAATTGGCATAAAATGAGAGAAGACCTAAAAAAAGTTCAGGATATCTCGTTTAATTTTGTTAAAATATGTATCTCCTCTCATTAATATTGAAAATTATTGTAAGCATTTTAATAAAAAAACTAATAAAGGAGACTGTTAAGGTGATTGTTGTCGTTTTAATGTGATTTTTAGTTGTCGTAGAAACATCAAAATTTGTTTGGGAGGTGCAATAATAAAAAGATTATGATTTTGTATCTCCTCTAATTAATAATGGAAATTATTGTAAACGTTGTGATAAAAAAAACTAATAAAGGAAACTGTTAATGTGATTGTTGTGGTTTTAACGTGATTGGTAATTGTCGTAGAAACATCAAAATTTGTTTGTTAGGTGAAATAATAAAAAGATTATGATTTTTTTCTGGTGAGATCTGAAAAGATCATTCGCTTCCAAATTGGCATAAAATGAGAGAAGACCTAAAAAAAGTTCAGGATAACTCATTTAATTTTGTTAAAATACGTATCTCCTCTCTTTAATATTGAAAATTATTGTAAGCGTTGTAATAAAAAAACTAATAAAGGAGACTGTTAAGGTGATTGTTGTCATTTTAATGTGATTTTTAGTTGTCGTAGAAACATCAAAATTTGTTTGGGAGGTGCAATAATAAAAAGATTATGATTTTTTTCTGGTGAGATCTTAAAAAGATCATTCCCTTCCAAATTTGCATAAAATGAGAGAAGACCTAAAAAAAGTTCAGGATATCTCGTTTAATTTTGTTAAAAATACGTATCTCCTCTCATTAATATTGAAAATTATTGTAAGCATTTTAATAAAAAAAACTAATAAAGGAGACTGTTAAGGTGATTGTTGTCGTTTTAATGTGATTTTTAGTTGTTGTAGAAACATCAAAATTTGTTTGGGAGGTGAAAAATAAAAAGATTATGGTTTTTTTCTAGTGAGATGTGAAAAGATCATTCGCTTCCAAATTGGCAAAAATGAGAGAAGACCTAAAAAAAGTTCAGGATATCTCGTTTAATTTTGTTAAAAATACGTATCTGCTCTCATTAATATTGAAAATTATTGTAAGCGTTGTAATAAAAAAACTAATAAAGGAGACTGTTAAGGTGATTGTTGTCATTTTAATGTGATTTTTAGTTGTCGTAGAAACATCAAAATTTGTTTGGGAGGTGAAAAATAAAAAGATTATGATTTTTTTCTTGTGAGATCTTAAAAAGATCATTCCCTTCCAAATTGGCATAAAATGAGAGAAGACCTAAAAAAAGTTCAGGATATCTCGTTTAATTTTGTTAAAAATACGTATCTCCTCTCATTAATATTGAAAATTATTGTAAGCGTTTTAATAAAAAAACTAATAAAGGAGACTGTTAAGGTGATTGTTGTCGTTTTAATGTGATTTTTAGTTGTCGTGGAAACATCAAAATTTGTTTGGGAGGTGCAATTATAAAAAGATTATGATTTTTTTCTGGTGAGATCTTAAAAAGATCATTCCCTTCCAAATTGGCAAAAAATGAGAGAAGACCTCAAAAAAGTTCAGGATATCTCGTTTAATTTTGTTAAAAATACGTATCTCCTCTCATTAATATTGAAAATTATTGTAAGCGTTTTAATAAAAAAAAACTAATAAAGGAGACCGTTAAGGTGATTGTTGTCATTTTAATGTGATTTTTAGTTGTCGTAGAAACATCAAAATTTGTTTGGGAGGTGAAAAATAAAAAGATTATGGTTTTTTTCTAGTGAGATCTGAAATGATCATTCGCTTCCAAATTGGCAAAAATGAGAGAAGACCTAAAAAAAGTTCAGGATATCTCGTTTAATTTTGTTAAAAATACGTATCTCCTCTAATTAATAATGGAAATTATTGTAAACGTTGTGATAAAAAAAACTAATAAAGGAAACTGTTAATGTGATTGTTGTGGTTTTAACGTGATTGGTAATTGTCGTAGAAACATCAAAATTTGTTTGTTAGGTGAAATAATAAAAACATTATGATTTTTTTCTGGTGAGATCTGAAAAGATCATTCGCTTCCAAATTGGCATAAAATGAGAGAAGACCTAAAAAAAGTTCAGGATAACTCATTTAATTTTGTTAAAATACGTATCTCCTCTCTTTAATATTGAAAATTATTGTAAGCGTTGTAATAAAAAAACTAATAAAGGAGACTGTTAAGGTGATTGTTGTCATTTTAATGTGATTTTTAGTTGTCGTAGAAACATCAAAATTTGTTTGGGAGGTGCAATAATAAAAAGATTATGATTTTTTTCTGGTGAGATCTTAAAAAGATCATTCCCTTCCAAATTTGCATAAAATGAGAGAAGACCTAAAAAAAGTTCAGGATATCTCGTTTAATTTTGTTAAAAATACGTATCTCCTCTCATTAATATTGAAAATTATTGTAAGCATTTTAATAAAAAAAACTAATAAAGGAGACTGTTAAGGTGATTGTTGTCATTTTAATGTGATTTTTAGTTGTCGTAGAAACATCAAAATTTGTTTGGGAGGTGAAAAATAAAAAAGATTATGGTTTTTTTCTAGTGAGATGTGAAAAGATCATTCGCTTCCAAATTGGCAAAAATGAGAGAAGACCTAAAAAAAGTTCAGGATATCTCGTTTAATTTTGTTAAAAATACGTATCTCCTCTAATTAATAATGGAAATTATTGTAAACGTTGTGATAAAAAAAACTAATAAAGGAGACTGTTAAGGTGATTGTTGTCGTTTTAATGTGATTTTTAGTTGTCGTGGAAACATCAAAATTTGTTTAGGAGGTGCAATTATAAAAACATTATGATTTTTTTCTGGTGAGATCTTAAAAAGATCATTCCCTTCCAAATTGGCAAAAAATGAGAGAAGACCTAAAAAAAGTTCAGGATATCTCGTTTAATTTTGTTAAAAATACGTATCTCCTCTCATTAATATTGAAAATTATTATAAGCGTTGTAATAAAAAAACTAATAAAGGAGACTGTTAAGGTGATTATTGTCATTTTAATGTGATTTTTAGTTGTCGTAGAAACATCAAAATTTGTATGGGAGGTGCAATTATAAAAAGATTATGATTTTTTTCTGGTGAGATCTTAAAAAGATCATTCCCTTCCAAATTGGCAAAAAATGAGAGAAGACCTAAAAAAAGTTCAGGATATCTCGTTTAATTTTGTTAAAAATACGTATCTCCTCTCATTAATATTGAAAATTATTGTAAGCGTTTTAATAAAAAAAACTAATAAAGGAGACCGTTAAGGTGATTGTTGTCATTTTAATGTGATTTTTAGTTGTCGTAGAAACATCAAAATTTGTTTGGGAGGTGAAAAATAAAAAGATTATGGTTTTTTTCTAGTGAGATCTGAAATGATCATTCGCTTCCAAATTGGCAAAAATGAGAGAAGACCTAAAAAAAGTTCAGGATATCTCGTTTAATTTTGTTAAAAATACGTATCTCCTCTAATTAATAATGGAAATTATTGTAAACGTTGTGATAAAAAAAACTAATAAAGGAAACTGTTAATGTGATTGTTGTGGTTTTAACGTGATTGGTAATTGTTGTAGAAACATCAAAATTTGTTTGTTAGGTGAAATAATAAAAAGATTATGATTTTTTTCTGGTGAGATCTGAAAAGATCATTCGCTTCCAAATTGGCATAAAATGAGAGAAGACCTAAAAAAAGTTCAGGATATCTCGTTTAATTTTGTTAAAAATACGTATCTCCTCTCATTAATATTGAAAATTATTGTAAGCGTTTTAATAAAAAAACTAATAAAGGAGACTGTTAAGGAGATTGTTGTCGTTTTAATATGATTTTTAGTTGTCGTAGAAACATAAAAATTTGTTTGGGAGGTGCAATAATAAAAAGATTATGATTTTTTTCTGGTGAGATCTTAAAAAGATCATTCCCTTCCAAATTGGCATAAAATGAGAGAAGACCTAAAAAAAGTTCAGGATATCTCGTTTAATTTTGTTAAAAATACGTATCTCCTCTCATTAATATTGAAAATTATTGTAAGCGTTTTAATAAAAAAACTAATAAAGGAGACTGTTAAGGTGATTGTTGTCGTTTTAATGTGATTTTTAGTTGTCGTGGAAACATCAAAATTTGTTTGGGAGGTGCAATTATAAAAAGATTATGATTTTTTTCTGGTGAGATCTTAAAAAGATCATTCCCTTCCAAATTGGCAAAAAATGAGAGAAGACCTAAAAAAAGTTCAGGATATCTCGTTTAATTTTGTTAAAAATACGTATCTCCTCTCATTAATATTGAAAATTATTGTAAGCGTTTTAATAAAAAAAACTAATAAAGGAGACCGTTAAGGTGATTGTTGTCATTTTAATGTGATTTTTAGTTGTCGTAGAAACATCAAAATTTGTTTGGGAGGTGAAAAATAAAAAGATTATGGTTTTTTTCTAGTGAGATCTGAAATGATCATTCGCTTCCAAATTGGCAAAAATGAGAGAAGACCTAAAAAAAGTTCAGGATATCTCGTTTAATTTTGTTAAAAATACGTATCTCCTCTAATTAATAATGGAAATTATTGTAAACGTTGTGATAAAAAAAACTAATAAAGGAAACTGTTAATGTGATTGTTGTGGTTTTAACGTGATTGGTAATTGTTGTAGAAACATCAAAATTTGTTTGTTAGGTGAAATAATAAAAAGATTATGATTTTTTTCTGGTGAGATCTGAAAAGATCATTCGCTTCCAAATTGGCATAAAATGAGAGAAGACCTAAAAAAAGTTCAGGATATCTCGTTTAATTTTGTTAAAAATACGTATCTCCTCTCATTAATATTGAAAATTATTGTAAGCGTTTTAATAAAAAAACTAATAAAGGAGACTGTTAAGGAGATTGTTGTCGTTTTAATATGATTTTTAGTTGTCGTAGAAACATAAAAATTTGTTTGGGAGGTGCAATAATAAAAAGATTATGATTTTTTTCTGGTGAGATCTTAAAAAGATCATTCCCTTCCAAATTGGCATAAAATGAGAGAAGACCTAAAAAAAGTTCAGGATATCTCGTTTAATTTTGTTAAAAATACGTATCTCCTCTCATTAATATTGAAAATTATTGTAAGCGTTTTAATAAAAAAACTAATAAAGGAGACTGTTAAGGTGATTGTTGTCGTTTTAATGTGATTTTTAGTTGTCGTGGAAACATCAAAATTTGTTTGGGAGGTGCAATTATAAAAAGATTATGATTTTTTTCTGGTGAGATCTTAAAAAGATCATTCCCTTCCAAATTGGCAAAAAATGAGAGAAGACCTAAAAAAAGTTCAGGATATCTCGTTTAATTTTGTTAAAAATACGTATCTCCTCTCATTAATATTGAAAATTATTGTAAGCGTTTTAATAAAAAAACTAATAAAGGAGACTGTTAAGGTGATTGTTGTCGTTTTAATGTGATTTTTAGTTGTCGTGGAAACATCAAAATTTGTTTGGGAGGTGCAATTATAAAAAGATTATGATTTTTTTCTGGTGAGATCTTAAAAAGATCATTCCCTTCCAAATTGGCAAAAAATGAGAGAAGACCTCAAAAAAGTTCAGGATATCTCGTTTAATTTTGTTAAAAATACGTATCTCCTCTCATTAATATTGAAAATTATTGTAAGCGTTTTAATAAAAAAAAACTAATAAAGGAGACCGTTAAGGTGATTGTTGTCATTTTAATGTGATTTTTAGTTGTCGTGGAAACATCAAAATTTGTTTGGGAGGTGCAATTATAAAAAGATTATGATTTTTTTCTGGTGAGATCTTAAAAAGATCATTCCCTTCCAAATTGGCAAAAAATGAGAGAAGACCTAAAAAAAGTTCAGGATATCTCGTTTAATTTTGTTAAAAATACGTATCTCCTCTCATTAATATTGAAAATTATTGTAAGCGTTTTAATAAAAAAAACTAATAAAGGAGACCGTTAAGGTGATTGTTGTCATTTTAATGTGATTTTTAGTTGTCGTAGAAACATCAAAATTTGTTTGGGAGGTGAAAAATAAAAAGATTATGGTTTTTTTCTAGTGAGATCTGAAATGATCATTCGCTTCCAAATTGGCAAAAATGAGAGAAGACCTAAAAAAAGTTCAGGATATCTCGTTTAATTTTGTTAAAAATACGTATCTCCTCTAATTAATAATGGAAATTATTGTAAACGTTGTGATAAAAAAAACTAATAAAGGAAACTGTTAATGTGATTGTTGTGGTTTTAACGTGATTGGTAATTGTCGTAGAAACATCAAAATTTGTTTGTTAGGTGAAATAATAAAAAGATTATGATTTTTTTCTGGTGAGATCTGAAAAGATCATTCGCTTCCAAATTGGCATAAAATGAGAGAAGACCTAAAAAAAGTTCATGATATCTCATTTAATTTTGTTAAAATACGTATCTCCTCTCTTTAATATTGAAAATTATTGTAAGCGTTGTAATAAAAAAACTAATAAAGGAGACTGTTAAGGTGATTGTTGTCATTTTAATGTGATTTTTAGTTGTCGTAGAAACATCAAAATTTGTTTGGGAGGTGCAATAATAAAAAGATTATGATTTTTTTCTGGTGAGATCTTAAAAAGATCATTCCCTTCCAAATTTGCATAAAATGAGAGAAGACCTAAAAAAAGTTCAGGATATCTCGTTTAATTTTGTTAAAAATACGTATCTCCTCTCATTAATATTGAAAATTATTGTAAGCATTTTAATAAAAAAAACTAATAAAGGAGACTGTTAAGGTGATTGTTGTCGTTTTAATGTGATTTTTAGTTGTCGTAGAAACATCAAAATTTGTTTGGGAGGTGAAAAATAAAAAGATTATGGTTTTTTTCTAGTGAGATGTGAAAAGATCATTCGCTTCCAAATTGGCAAAAATGAGAGAAGACCTAAAAAAAGTTCAGGATATCTCGTTTAATTTTGTTAAAAATACGTATCTCCTCTCATTAATATTGAAAATTATTGTAAGCATTTTAATAAAAAAAACTAATAAAGGAGACTGTTAAGGTGATTGTTGTCGTTTTAATGTGATTTTTAGTTGTCGTAGAAACATCAAAATTTGTTTGGGAGGTGAAAAATAAAAAGATTATGGTTTTTTTCTAGTGAGATGTGAAAAGATCATTCGCTTCCAAATTGGCAAAAATGAGAGAAGACCTAAAAAAAGTTCAGGATATCTCGTTTAATTTTGTTAAAAATACGTATCTCCTCTCATTAATATTGAAAATTATTGTAAGCGTTGTAATAAAAAAACTAATAAAGGAGACTGTTAAGGTGATTGTTGTCATTTTAATGTGATTTTTAGTTGTCGTAGAAACATCAAAATTTGTTTGGGAGGTGAAAAATAAAAAGATTATGATTTTTTTCTTGTGAGATCTTAAAAAGATCATTCCCTTCCAAATTGGCATAAAATGAGAGAAGACCTAAAAAAAGTTCAGGATATCTCGTTTAATTTTGTTAAAAATACGTATCTCCTCTCATTAATATTGAAAATTATTGTAAGCGTTTTAATAAAAAAACTAATAAAGGAGACTGTTAAGGTGATTGTTGTCGTTTTAATGTGATTTTTAGTTGTCGTGGAAACATCAAAATTTGTTTGGGAGGTGCAATTATAAAAAGATTATGATTTTTTTCTGGTGAGATCTTAAAAAGATCATTCCCTTCCAAATTGGCAAAAAATGAGAGAAGACCTCAAAAAAGTTCAGGATATCTCGTTTAATTTTGTTAAAAATACGTATCTCCTCTCATTAATATTGAAAATTATTGTAAGCGTTTTAATAAAAAAAAAACTAATAAAGGAGACCGTTAAGGTGATTGTTGTCATTTTAATGTGATTTTTAGTTGTCGTAGAAACATCAAAATTTGTTTGGGAGGTGAAAAATAAAAAGATTATGGTTTTTTTCTAGTGAGATCTGAAATGATCATTCGCTTCCAAATTGGCAAAAATGAGAGAAGACCTAAAAAAAGTTCAGGATATCTCGTTTAATTTTGTTAAAAATACGTATCTCCTCTAATTAATAATGGAAATTATTGTAAACGTTGTGATAAAAAAAACTAATAAAGGAAACTGTTAATGTGATTGTTGTGGTTTTAACGTGATTGGTAATTGTCGTAGAAACATCAAAATTTGTTTGTTAGGTGAAATAATAAAAAGATTATGATTTTTTTCTGGTGAGATCTGAAAAGATCATTCGCTTCCAAATTGGCATAAAATGAGAGAAGACCTAAAAAAAGTTCAGGATATCTCATTTAATTTTGTTAAAATACGTATCTCCTGTCTTTAATATTGAAAATTATTGTAAGCGTTGTAATAAAAAAACTAATAAAGGAGACTGTTAAGGTGATTGTTGTCATTTTAATGTGATTTTTAGTTGTCGTAGAAACATCAAAATTTGTTTGGGAGGTGCAATAATAAAAAGATTATGATTTTTTTCTGGTGAGATCTTAAAAAGATCATTCCCTTCCAAATTTGCATAAAATGAGAGAAGACCTAAAAAAAGTTCAGGATATCTCGTTTAATTTTGTTAAAAATACGTATCTCCTCTCATTAATATTGAAAATTATTGTAAGCATTTTAATAAAAAAAACTAATAAAGGAGACTGTTAAGGTGATTGTTGTCATTTTAATGTGATTTTTAGTTGTCGTAGAAACATCAAAATTTGTTTGGGAGGTGAAAAATAAAAAAGATTATGGTTTTTTTCTAGTGAGATGTGAAAAGATCATTCGCTTCCAAATTGGCAAAAATGAGAGAAGACCTAAAAAAAGTTCAGGATATCTCGTTTAATTTTGTTAAAAATACGTATCTCCTCTAATTAATAATGGAAATTATTGTAAACGTTGTGATAAAAAAAACTAATAAAGGAGACTGTTAAGGTGATTGTTGTCGTTTTAATGTGATTTTTAGTTGTCGTGGAAACATCAAAATTTGTTTAGGAGGTGCAATTATAAAAACATTATGATTTTTTTCTGGTGAGATCTTAAAAAGATCATTCCCTTCCAAATTGGCAAAAAATGAGAGAAGACCTAAAAAAAGTTCAGGATATCTCGTTTAATTTTGTTAAAAATACGTATCTCCTCTCATTAATATTGAAAATTATTATAAGCGTTGTAATAAAAAAACTAATAAAGGAGACTGTTAAGGTGATTATTGTCATTTTAATGTGATTTTTAGTTGTCGTAGAAACATCAAAATTTGTATGGGAGGTGCAATTATAAAAAGATTATGATTTTTTTCTGGTGAGATCTTAAAAAGATCATTCCCTTCCAAATTGGCAAAAAATGAGAGAAGACCTAAAAAAAGTTCAGGATATCTCGTTTAATTTTGTTAAAAATACGTATCTCCTCTCATTAATATTGAAAATTATTGTAAGCGTTTTAATAAAAAAAACTAATAAAGGAGACCGTTAAGGTGATTGTTGTCATTTTAATGTGATTTTTAGTTGTCGTAGAAACATCAAAATTTGTTTGGGAGGTGAAAAATAAAAAGATTATGGTTTTTTTCTAGTGAGATCTGAAATGATCATTCGCTTCCAAATTGGCAAAAATGAGAGAAGACCTAAAAAAAGTTCAGGATATCTCGTTTAATTTTGTTAAAAATACGTATCTCCTCTAATTAATAATGGAAATTATTGTAAACGTTGTGATAAAAAAAACTAATAAAGGAAACTGTTAATGTGATTGTTGTGGTTTTAACGTGATTGGTAATTGTTGTAGAAACATCAAAATTTGTTTGTTAGGTGAAATAATAAAAAGATTATGATTTTTTTCTGGTGAGATCTGAAAAGATCATTCGCTTCCAAATTGGCATAAAATGAGAGAAGACCTAAAAAAAGTTCAGGATATCTCGTTTAATTTTGTTAAAAATACGTATCTCCTCTCATTAATATTGAAAATTATTGTAAGCGTTTTAATAAAAAAACTAATAAAGGAGACTGTTAAGGAGATTGTTGTCGTTTTAATATGATTTTTAGTTGTCGTAGAAACATAAAAATTTGTTTGGGAGGTGCAATAATAAAAAGATTATGATTTTTTTCTGGTGAGATCTTAAAAAGATCATTCCCTTCCAAATTGGCATAAAATGAGAGAAGACCTAAAAAAAGTTCAGGATATCTCGTTTAATTTTGTTAAAAATACGTATCTCCTCTCATTAATATTGAAAATTATTGTAAGCGTTTTAATAAAAAAACTAATAAAGGAGACTGTTAAGGTGATTGTTGTCGTTTTAATGTGATTTTTAGTTGTCGTGGAAACATCAAAATTTGTTTGGGAGGTGCAATTATAAAAAGATTATGATTTTTTTCTGGTGAGATCTTAAAAAGATCATTCCCTTCCAAATTGGCAAAAAATGAGAGAAGACCTAAAAAAAGTTCAGGATATCTCGTTTAATTTTGTTAAAAATACGTATCTCCTCTCATTAATATTGAAAATTATTGTAAGCGTTTTAATAAAAAAAACTAATAAAGGAGACCGTTAAGGTGATTGTTGTCATTTTAATGTGATTTTTAGTTGTCGTAGAAACATCAAAATTTGTTTGGGAGGTGAAAAATAAAAAGATTATGGTTTTTTTCTAGTGAGATCTGAAATGATCATTCGCTTCCAAATTGGCAAAAATGAGAGAAGACCTAAAAAAAGTTCAGGATATCTCGTTTAATTTTGTTAAAAATACGTATCTCCTCTAATTAATAATGGAAATTATTGTAAACGTTGTGATAAAAAAAACTAATAAAGGAAACTGTTAATGTGATTGTTGTGGTTTTAACGTGATTGGTAATTGTTGTAGAAACATCAAAATTTGTTTGTTAGGTGAAATAATAAAAAGATTATGATTTTTTTCTGGTGAGATCTGAAAAGATCATTCGCTTCCAAATTGGCATAAAATGAGAGAAGACCTAAAAAAAGTTCAGGATATCTCGTTTAATTTTGTTAAAAATACGTATCTCCTCTCATTAATATTGAAAATTATTGTAAGCGTTTTAATAAAAAAAAACTAATAAAGGAGACCGTTAAGGTGATTGTTGTCATTTTAATGTGATTTTTAGTTGTCGTAGAAACATCAAAATTTGTTTGGGAGGTGAAAAATAAAAAGATTATGGTTTTTTTCTAGTGAGATCTGAAATGATCATTCGCTTCCAAATTGGCAAAAATGAGAGAAGACCTAAAAAAAGTTCAGGATATCTCGTTTAATTTTGTTAAAAATACGTATCTCCTCTCATTAATATTGAAAATTATTGTAAGCGTTTTAATAAAAAAACTAATAAAGGAGACTGTTAAGGTGATTGTTGTCGTTTTAATGTGATTTTTAGTTGTCGTGGAAACATCAAAATTTGTTTGGGAGGTGCAATTATAAAAAGATTATGATTTTTTTCTGGTGAGATCTTAAAAAGATCATTCCCTTCCAAATTGGCAAAAAATGAGAGAAGACCTAAAAAAAGTTCAGGATATCTCGTTTAATTTTGTTAAAAATACGTATCTCCTCTCATTAATATTGAAAATTATTGTAAGCGTTTTAATAAAAAAAACTAATAAAGGAGACCGTTAAGGTGATTGTTGTCATTTTAATGTGATTTTTAGTTGTCGTAGAAACATCAAAATTTGTTTGGGAGGTGAAAAATAAAAAGATTATGGTTTTTTTCTAGTGAGATCTGAAATGATCATTCGCTTCCAAATTGGCAAAAATGAGAGAAGACCTAAAAAAAGTTCAGGATATCTCGTTTAATTTTGTTAAAAATACGTATCTCCTCTAATTAATAATGGAAATTATTGTAAACGTTGTGATAACAAAAACTAATAAAGGAAACTGTTAATGTGATTGTTGTGGTTTTAACGTGATTGGTAATTGTTGTAGAAACATCAAAATTTGTTTGTTAGGTGAAATAATAAAAAGATTATGATTTTTTTCTGGTGAGATCTGAAAAGATCATTCGCTTCCAAATTGGCATAAAATGAGAGAAGACCTAAAAAAAGTTCAGGATATCTCGTTTAATTTTGTTAAAAATACGTATCTCCTCTCATTAATATTGAAAATTATTGTAAGCGTTTTAATAAAAAAACTAATAAAGGAGACTGTTAAGGAGATTGTTGTCGTTTTAATATGATTTTTAGTTGTCGTAGAAACATAAAAATTTGTTTGGGAGGTGCAATAATAAAAAGATTATGATTTTTTTCTGGTGAGATCTTAAAAAGATCATTCCCTTCCAAATTGGCATAAAATGAGAGAAGACCTAAAAAAAGTTCAGGATATCTCGTTTAATTTTGTTAAAAATACGTATCTCCTCTCATTAATATTGAAAATTATTGTAAGCGTTTTAATAAAAAAACTAATAAAGGAGACTGTTAAGGTGATTGTTGTCGTTTTAATGTGATTTTTAGTTGTCGTGGAAACATCAAAATTTGTTTGGGAGGTGCAATTATAAAAAGATTATGATTTTTTTCTGGTGAGATCTTAAAAAGATCATTCCCTTCCAAATTGGCAAAAAATGAGAGAAGACCTAAAAAAAGTTCAGGATATCTCGTTTAATTTTGTTAAAAATACGTATCTCCTCTCATTAATATTGAAAATTATTGTAAGCGTTTTAATAAAAAAAACTAATAAAGGAGACCGTTAAGGTGATTGTTGTCATTTTAATGTGATTTTTAGTTGTCGTAGAAACATCAAAATTTGTTTGGGAGGTGAAAAATAAAAAGATTATGGTTTTTTTCTAGTGAGATCTGAAATGATCATTCGCTTCCAAATTGGCAAAAATGAGAGAAGACCTAAAAAAAGTTCAGGATATCTCGTTTAATTTTGTTAAAAATACGTATCTCCTCTAATTAATAATGGAAATTATTGTAAACGTTGTGATAACAAAAACTAATAAAGGAAACTGTTAATGTGATTGTTGTGGTTTTAACGTGATTGGTAATTGTTGTAGAAACATCAAAATTTGTTTGTTAGGTGAAATAATAAAAAGATTATGATTTTTTTCTGGTGAGATCTGAAAAGATCATTCGCTTCCAAATTGGCATAAAATGAGAGAAGACCTAAAAAAAGTTCAGGATATCTCGTTTAATTTTGTTAAAAATACGTATCTCCTCTCATTAATATTGAAAATTATTGTAAGCGTTTTAATAAAAAAAACTAATAAAGGAGACCATTAAGGTGATTGTTGTCATTTTAATGTGATTTTTAGTTGTCGTAGAAACATCAAAATTTGTTTGGGAGGTGAAAAATAAAAAGATTATGGTTTTTTTCTAGTGAGATCTGAAATGATCATTCGCTTCCCAATTGGCAAAAATGAGAGAAGACCTAAAAAAAGTTCAGGATATCTCGTTTAATTTTGTTAAAAATACGTATCTCCTCTAATTAATAATGGAAATTATTGTAAACGTTGTGATAAAAAAAACTAATAAAGGAAACTGTTAATGTGATTGTTGTGGTTTTAACGTGATTGGTAATTGTTGTAGAAACATCAAAATTTGTTTGTTAGGTGAAATAATAAAAAGATTATGATTTTTTTCTGGTGAGATCTGAAAAGATCATTCGCTTCCAAATTGGCATAAAATGAGAGAAGACCTAAAAAAAGTTCAGGATATCTCGTTTAATTTTGTTAAAAATACGTATCTCCTCTCATTAATATTGAAAATTATTGTAAGCGTTTGAATAAAAAAACTAATAAAGGAGACTGTTAAGGTGATTGTTGTCGTTTTAATGTGATTTTTAGTTGTCGTGGAAACATAAAAATTTGTTTGGGAGGTGCAATAATAAAAAGATTATGATTTTTTTCTGGTGAGATCTTAAAAAGATCATTCCCTTCCAAATTGGCATAAAATGAGAGAAGACCTAAAAAAAGTTCAGGATATCTCGTTTAATTTTGTTAAAAATACGTATCTCCTCTCATTAATATTGAAAATTATTGTAAGCGTTTGAATAAAAAAACTAATAAAGGAGACTGTTAAGGTGATTGTTGTCGTTTTAATGTGATTTTTAGTTGTCGTGGAAACATAAAAATTTGTTTGGGAGGTGCAATAATAAAAAGATTATGATTTTTTTCTGGTGAGATCTTAAAAAGATCATTCCCTTCCAAATTGGCATAAAATGAGAGAAGACCTAAAAAAAGTTCAGGATATCTCGTTTAATTTTGTTAAAAATACGTATCTCCTCTCATTAATATTGAAAATTATTGTAAGCGTTTTAATAAAAAAACTAATAAAGGAGACTGTTAAGGTGATTGTTGTCGTTTTAATGTGATTTTTAGTTGTCGTGGAAACATCAAAATTTGTTTGGGAGGTGCAATTATAAAAAGATTATGATTTTTTTCTGGTGAGATCTTAAAAAGATCATTCCCTTCCAAATTGGCAAAAAATGAGAGAAGACCTAAAAAAAGTTCAGGATATCTCGTTTAATTTTGTTAAAAATACGTATCTCCTCTCATTAATATTAAAAATTATTGTAAGCGTTTTAATAAAAAAAAACTAATAAAGGAGACCGTTAAGGTGATTGTTGTCATTTTAATGTGATTTTTAGTTGTCGTAGAAAAATCAAAATTTGTTTGGGAGGTGAAAAATAAAAAGATTATGGTTTTTTTCTAGTGAGATCTGAAATGATCATTCGCTTCCAAATTGGCAAAAATGAGAGAAGACCTAAAAAAAGTTCAGGATATCTCGTTTAATTTTGTTAAAAATACGTATCTCCTCTCATTAATATTGAAAATTATTGTAAGCGTTTTAATAAAAAAACTAATAAAGGAGACTGTTAAGGTGATTGTTGTCGTTTTAATGTGATTTTTAGTTGTTGTGGAAACATCGAAATTTGTTTGGGAGGTGCAATTATAAAAAGATTATGATTTTTTTCTGGTGAGATCTTAAAAAGATCATTCCCTTCCAAATTGGCAAAAAATGAGAGAAGACCTAAAAAAAGTTCAGGATATCTCGTTTAATTTTGTTAAAAATACGTATCTCCTCTCATTAATATTGAAAATTATTGTAAGCGTTTTAATAAAAAAAACTAATAAAGGAGACCGTTAAGGTGATTGTTGTCATTTTAATGTGATTTTTAGTTGTCGTAGAAACATCAAAATTTGTTTGGGAGGTGAAAAATAAAAAGATTATGGTTTTTTTCTAGTGAGATCTGAAATGATCATTCGCTTCCAAATTGGCAAAAATGAGAGAAGACCTAAAAAAAGTTCAGGATATCTCGTTTAATTTTGTTAAAAATACGTATCTCCTCTAATTAATAATGGAAATTATTGTAAACGTTGTGATAACAAAAACTAATAAAGGAAACTGTTAATGTGATTGTTGTGGTTTTAACGTGATTGGTAATTGTTGTAGAAACATCAAAATTTGTTTGTTAGGTGAAATAATAAAAAGATTATGATTTTTTTCTGGTGAGATCTGAAAAGATCATTCGCTTCCAAATTGGCATAAAATGAGAGAAGACCTAAAAAAAGTTCAGGATATCTCGTTTAATTTTGTTAAAAATACGTATCTCCTCTCATTAATATTGAAAATTATTGTAAGCGTTTTAATAAAAAAAACTAATAAAGGAGACCATTAAGGTGATTGTTGTCATTTTAATGTGATTTTTAGTTGTCGTAGAAACATCAAAATTTGTTTGGGAGGTGAAAAATAAAAAGATTATGGTTTTTTTCTAGTGAGATCTGAAATGATCATTCGCTTCCCAATTGGCAAAAATGAGAGAAGACCTAAAAAAAGTTCAGGATATCTCGTTTAATTTTGTTAAAAATATGTATCTCCTCTAATTAATAATGGAAATTATTGTAAACGTTGTGATAAAAAAAACTAATAAAGGAAACTGTTAATGTGATTGTTGTGGTTTTAACGTGATTGGTAATTGTTGTAGAAACATCAAAATTTGTTTGTTAGGTGAAATAATAAAAAGATTATGATTTTTTTCTGGTGAGATCTGAAAAGATCATTCGCTTCCAAATTGGCATAAAATGAGAGAAGACCTAAAAAAAGTTCAGGATATCTCGTTTAATTTTGTTAAAAATACGTATCTCCTCTCATTAATATTGAAAATTATTGTAAGCGTTTGAATAAAAAAACTAATAAAGGAGACTGTTAAGGTGATTGTTGTCGTTTTAATGTGATTTTTAGTTGTCGTGGAAACATAAAAATTTGTTTGGGAGGTGCAATAATAAAAAGATTATGATTTTTTTCTGGTGAGATCTTAAAAAGATCATTCCCTTCCAAATTGGCATAAAATGAGAGAAGACCTAAAAAAAGTTCAGGATATCTCGTTTAATTTTGTTAAAAATACGTATCTCCTCTCATTAATATTGAAAATTATTGTAAGCGTTTGAATAAAAAAACTAATAAAGGAGACTGTTAAGGTGATTGTTGTCGTTTTAATGTGATTTTTAGTTGTCGTGGAAACATAAAAATTTGTTTGGGAGGTGCAATAATAAAAAGATTATGATTTTTTTCTGGTGAGATCTTAAAAAGATCATTCCCTTCCAAATTGGCATAAAATGAGAGAAGACCTAAAAAAAGTTCAGGATATCTCGTTTAATTTTGTTAAAAATACGTATCTCCTCTCATTAATATTGAAAATTATTGTAAGCGTTTTAATAAAAAAACTAATAAAGGAGACTGTTAAGGTGATTGTTGTCGTTTTAATGTGATTTTTAGTTGTCGTGGAAACATCAAAATTTGTTTGGGAGGTGCAATTATAAAAAGATTATGATTTTTTTCTGGTGAGATCTTAAAAAGATCATTCCCTTCCAAATTGGCAAAAAATGAGAGAAGACCTAAAAAAAGTTCAGGATATCTCGTTTAATTTTGTTAAAAATACGTATCTCCTCTCATTAATATTGAAAATTATTGTAAGCGTTTTAATAAAAAAAAACTAATAAAGGAGACCGTTAAGGTGATTGTTGTCATTTTAATGTGATTTTTAGTTGTCGTAGAAAAATCAAAATTTGTTTGGGAGGTGAAAAATAAAAAGATTATGGTTTTTTTCTAGTGAGATCTGAAATGATCATTCGCTTCCAAATTGGCAAAAATGAGAGAAGACCTAAAAAAAGTTCAGGATATCTCGTTTAATTTTGTTAAAAATACGTATCTCCTCTCATTAATATTGAAAATTATTGTAAGCGTTTTAATAAAAAAACTAATAAAGGAGACTGTTAAGGTGATTGTTGTCGTTTTAATGTGATTTTTAGTTGTTGTGGAAACATCGAAATTTGTTTGGGAGGTGCAATTATAAAAAGATTATGATTTTTTTCTGGTGAGATCTTAAAAAGATCATTCCCTTCCAAATTGGCAAAAAATGAGAGAAGACCTAAAAAAAGTTCAGGATATCTCGTTTAATTTTGTTAAAAATACGTATCTCCTCTCATTAATATTGAAAATTATTGTAAGCGTTTTAATAAAAAAAACTAATAAAGGAGACCGTTAAGGTGATTGTTGTCATTTTAATGTGATTTTTAGTTGTCGTAGAAACATCAAAATTTGTTTGGGAGGTGAAAAATAAAAAGATTATGGTTTTTTTCTAGTGAGATCTGAAATGATCATTCGCTTCCAAATTGGCAAAAATGAGAGAAGACCTAAAAAAAGTTCAGGATATCTCGTTTAATTTTGTTAAAAATACGTATCTCCTCTAATTAATAATGGAAATTATTGTAAACGTTGTGATAACAAAAACTAATAAAGGAAACTGTTAATGTGATTGTTGTGGTTTTAACGTGATTGGTAATTGTTGTAGAAACATCAAAATTTGTTTGTTAGGTGAAATAATAAAAAGATTATGATTTTTTTCTGGTGAGATCTGAAAAGATCATTCGCTTCCAAATTGGCATAAAATGAGAGAAGACCTAAAAAAAGTTCAGGATATCTCGTTTAATTTTGTTAAAAATACGTATCTCCTCTCATTAATATTGAAAATTATTGTAAGCGTTTTAATAAAAAAACTAATAAAGGAGACTGTTAAGGAGATTGTTGTCGTTTTAATATGATTTTTAGTTGTCGTAGAAACATAAAAATTTGTTTGGGAGGTGCAATAATAAAAAGATTATGATTTTTTTCTGGTGAGATCTTAAAAAGATCATTCCCTTCCAAATTGGCATAAAATGAGAGAAGACCTAAAAAAAGTTCAGGATATCTCGTTTAATTTTGTTAAAAATACGTATCTCCTCTCATTAATATTGAAAATTATTGTAAGCGTTTTAATAAAAAAACTAATAAAGGAGACTGTTAAGGAGATTGTTGTCGTTTTAATATGATTTTTAGTTGTCGTAGAAACATAAAAATTTGTTTGGGAGGTGCAATAATAAAAAGATTATGATTTTTTTCTGGTGAGATCTTAAAAAGATCATTCCCTTCCAAATTGGCATAAAATGAGAGAAGACCTAAAAAAAGTTCAGGATATCTCGTTTAATTTTGTTAAAAATACGTATCTCCTCTCATTAATATTGAAAATTATTGTAAGCGTTTTAATAAAAAAACTAATAAAGGAGACTGTTAAGGTGATTGTTGTCGTTTTAATGTGATTTTTAGTTGTCGTGGAAACATCAAAATTTGTTTGGGAGGTGCAATTATAAAAAGATTATGATTTTTTTCTGGTGAGATCTTAAAAAGATCATTCCCTACCAAATTGGCAAAAAATGAGAGAAGAACTAAAAAAAGTTCAGGATATCTCGTTTAATTTTGTTAAAAATACGTATCTCCTCTCATTAATATTGAAAATTATTGTAAGCGTTTTAATAAAAAAACTAATAAAGGAGACTGTTAAGGAGATTGTTGTCGTTTTAATATGATTTTTAGTTGTCGTAGAAACATAAAAATTTGTTTGGGAGGTGCAATAATAAAAAGATTATGATTTTTTTCTGGTGAGATCTTAAAAAGATCATTCCCTTCCAAATTGGCATAAAATGAGAGAAGACCTAAAAAAAGTTCAGGATATCTCGTTTAATTTTGTTAAAAATACATATCTCCTCTCATTAACATTGAAAATTATTGTAAGCGTTGTAATAAAAAAACTAATAAAGGAGACTGTTAAGGTGATTGTTGTCATTTTAATGTGATTTTTAGTTGTCGTAGAAACATCAAAATTTGTTTGGGAGGTGCAATAATAAAAAGATTATGATTTTTTTCTGGTGAGATCTTAAAAAGATCATTCCCGTCGAAATTGGCATAAAATGAGAGAAGACCTAAAAAAAGTTCAGGATATCTCGTTTAATTTTGTTAAAAATACGTATCTCCTCTCATTAATATTGAAAATTATTGTAAGCGTTTTAATAAAAAAAACTAATAAAGGAGACCGTTAAGGTGATTGTTGTCATTTTAATGTGATTTTTAGTTGTCGTAGAAACATCAAAATTTGTTTGGGAGGTGAAAAATAAAAAGATTATGGTTTTTTTCTAGTGAGATCTGAAATGATCATTCGCTTCCAAATTGGCAAAAATGAGAGAAGACCTAAAAAAAGTTCAGGATATCTCGTTTAATTTTGTTAAAAATACGTATCTCCTCTAATTAATAATGGAAATTATTGTAAACGTTGTGATAACAAAAACTAATAAAGGAAACTGTTAATGTGATTGTTGTGGTTTTAACGTGATTGGTAATTGTTGTAGAAACATCAAAATTTGTTTGTTAGGTGAAATAATAAAAAGATTATGATTTTTTTCTGGTGAGATCTTAAAAGATCATTCGCTTCCAAATTGGCATAAAATGAGAGAAGACCTAAAAAAAGTTCAGGATATCTCGTTTAATTTTGTTAAAAATACGTATCTCCTCTCATTAATATTGAAAATTATTGTAAGCGTTTTAATAAAAAAACTAATAAAGGAGACTGTTAAGGAGATTGTTGTCGTTTTAATATGATTTTTAGTTGTCGTAGAAACATAAAAATTTGTTTGGGAGGTGCAATAATAAAAAGATTATGATTTTTTTCTGGTGAGATCTTAAAAAGATCATTCCCTTCCAAATTGGCATAAAATGAGAGAAGACCTAAAAAAAGTTCAGGATATCTCGTTTAATTTGGTTAAAAATACGTATCTCCTCTCATTAATATTGAAAATTATTGTAAGCGTTTTAATAAAAAAACTAATAAAGGAGACTGTTAAGGAGATTGTTGTCGTTTTAATATGATTTTTAGTTGTCGTAGAAACATAAAAATTTGTTTGGGAGGTGCAATAATAAAAAGATTATGATTTTTTTCTGGTGAGATCTGAAAAAGATCATTCCCTTCCAAATTGGCATAAAATGAGAGAAGACCTAAAAAAAGTTCAGGATATCTCGTTTAATTTTGTTAAAAATACGTGTCTCCTCTCATTAATATTGAAAATTATTGTAAGCGTTTTAATAAAAAAACTAATAAAGGAGACTGTTAAGGTGATTGTTGTCGTTTTAATGTGATTTTTAGTTGTCGTGGAAACATCAAAATTTGTTTGGGAGGTGCAATTATAAAAAGATTATGATTTTTTTCTGGTGAGATCTTAAAAAGATCATTCCCTTCCAAATTGGCAAAAAATGAGAGAAGACCTAAAAAAAGTTCAGGATATCTCGTTTAATTTTGTTAAAAATACGTATCTCCTCTCATTAATATTGAAAATTATTGTAAGCGTTTTAATAAAAAAAAACTAATAAAGGAGACCGTTAAGGTGATTGTTGTCATTTTAATGTGATTTTTAGTTGTCGTAGAAACATCAAAATTTGTTTGGGAGGTGAAAAATAAAAAGATTATGGTTTTTTTCTAGTGAGATCTGAAATGATCATTCGCTTCCAAATTGGCAAAAATGAGAGAAGACCTAAAAAAAGTTCAGGATATCTCGTTTAATTTTGTTAAAAATACGTATCTCCTCTCATTAATATTGAAAATTATTGTAAGCGTTTTAATAAAAAAACTAATAAAGGAGACTGTTAAGGAGATTGTTGTCGTTTTAATATGATTTTTAGTTGTCATAGAAACATAAAAATTTGTTTGGGAGGTGCAATAATAAAAAGATTATGATTTTTTTCTGGTGAGATCTTAAAAAGATCATTCCCTTCCAAATTGGCATAAAATGAGAGAAGACCTAAAAAAAGTTCAGGATATCTCGTTTAATTTGGTTAAAAATACGTATCTCCTCTCATTAATATTGAAAATTATTGTAAGCGTTTTAATAAAAAAACTAATAAAGGAGACTGTTAAGGAGATTGTTGTCGTTTTAATATGATTTTTAGTTGTCGTAGAAACATAAAAATTTGTTTGGGAGGTGCAATAATAAAAAGATTATGATTTTTTTCTGGTGAGATCTGAAAAAGATCATTCCCTTCCAAATTGGCATAAAATGAGAGAAGACCTAAAAAAAGTTCAGGATATCTCGTTTAATTTTGTTAAAAATACGTGTCTCCTCTCATTAACATTGAAAATTATTGTAAGCGTTGTAATAAAAAAACTAATAAAGGAGACTGTTAAGGTGATTGTTGTCATTTTAATGTGATTTTTAGTTGTCGTAGAAACATCAAAATTTGTTTGGGAGGTGCAATAATAAAAAGATTATGATTTTTTTCTGGTGAGATCTTAAAAAGATCATTCCCTTCCAAATTGGCAAAAAATGAGAGAAGACCTAAAAAAAGTTCAGGATATCTCGTTTAATTTTGTTAAAAATACGTATCTCCTCTCATTAATATTGAAAATTATTGTAAGCGTTTTAATAAAAAAAACTAATAAAGGAGACCGTTAAGGTGATTGTTGTCATTTTAATGTGATTTTTAGTTGTCGTAGAAACATCAAAATTTGTTTGGGAGGTGAAAAATAAAAAGATTATGGTTTTTTTCTAGTGAGATCTGAAATGATCATTCGCTTCCAAATTGGCAAAAATGAGAGAAGACCTAAAAAAAGTTCAGGATATCTCGTTTAATTTTGTTAAAAATACGTATCTCCTCTCATTAATATTGAAAATTATTGTAAGCGTTTTAATAAAAAAACTAATAAAGGAGACTGTTAAGGTGATTGTTGTCGTTTTAATGTGATTTTTAGTTGTTGTGGAAACATCGAAATTTGTTTGGGAGGTGCAATTATAAAAAGATTATGATTTTTTTCTGGTGAGATCTTAAAAAGATCATTCCCTTCCAAATTGGCAAAAAATGAGAGAAGACCTAAAAAAAGTTCAGGATATCTCGTTTAATTTTGTTAAAAATACGTATCTCCTCTCATTAATATTGAAAATTATTGTAAGCGTTTTAATAAAAAAAACTAATAAAGGAGACCGTTAAGGTGATTGTTGTCATTTTAATGTGATTTTTAGTTGTCGTAGAAACATCAAAATTTGTTTGGGAGGTGAAAAATAAAAAGATTATGGTTTTTTTCTAGTGAGATCTGAAATGATCATTCGCTTCCAAATTGGCAAAAATGAGAGAAGACCTAAAAAAAGTTCAGGATATCTCGTTTAATTTTGTTAAAAATACGTATCTCCTCTAATTAATAATGGAAATTATTGTAAACGTTGTGATAACAAAAACTAATAAAGGAAACTGTTAATGTGATTGTTGTGGTTTTAACGTGATTGGTAATTGTTGTAGAAACATCAAAATTTGTTTGTTAGGTGAAATAATAAAAAGATTATGATTTTTTTCTGGTGAGATCTTAAAAGATCATTCGCTTCCAAATTGGCATAAAATGAGAGAAGATGTAACAGCCTGGGGGTCGCTTATTGGGCCTCTGGTGCCCTCAACGCCTCTGGTCCAGCAACTGCACTCATGAACTTCCCCTCGTGGACGCGGGGTTTCATACCCTCCCCAGGAATCGAACACAAGACCCTCCACGCTAAAGTCTTATGCCATGTGATTCCTGGTACACCAATTGAGCTAGCTCAATTGGTGTACCAGGAATCACATGGCATAAGACTTTAGCGTGGAGGGTCTTGTGTTCGATTCCTGGGGAGGGTATGAAACCCCGCGTCCACGAGGGGAAGTTCATGAGTGCAGTTGCTGGACCAGAGGCGTTGAGGGCACCAGAGGCCCAATAAGCGACCCCCAGGCTGTTACAAAAAAGGCACCCTTTTTGGAAAGCCTGGGGGTCGCGAGCTCTAAGGTGCCCGGCCACTAATCCAGCAACTTCCCTCATGACTTTCCCCCTCGTGGACGCGGGGGTTTTTGCCTTCCCCAGGAATCGAACACAAGACCCTCCACGCTAAAGTCTTATGCCATGTGATTCCTGGTACACCAATTGAGCTATGTAACATCCCTAATTTACGAATCTTAGAAATAAATAATAAAGAGATATTTTTATGGAATAGTTTTGTATTTAATGGTTTAAGGATATCCTTAAGCATTATTAATAATAGTTACCTTATAATAAGATACAATAGAAATAAGATAATAGGACCCAGATGGGGAGCCAAGGCCCAAGATGGGCCAAGAACCACACAACTACACACACACCCCACATTTAAATAGAAAGGGAGAGAGAGAGATAGAGAGAGAAAAGAAAAAGAAAGAAGAAGAGTTAGAGAGAAGGAGGAGAAGAAGAGGAAGAAGAGGAAGGAGGAGATAGAGCAGAGATCTAAAGACCCAGTGCCGGGAACTCATCTCTACATGTCCCGAAAGGTGAGTGTTTTCCCTTGTCAATCCCTACCCCTTTGATTTGTTATCTTCCCTTTTTCCCCTTTTGAACCCTAGGCTTGGAGATATTGGGATTTTGATGATTATGCATGTTTGAGGATGCTTTTGAGTAGATTAAACGGTTATATATGTAATAGAATTGTTTAGGGTTTGATTGGTGTATCTTGGAGTGCTTGGAATCCATGGATGGCATTAGATCCAATAGATTCGCAACCCATGCGAAGTTGCAGATTTCGCGTTCTGGCTAAGCGAGCCAAAGGTCTAGCTAAGCAACACACTCATAGTTTGTACCCTGTAACATTTGCGGCTAAGCGAGAGGCTATTCTCGCTAAGCTAAGGCGAGGAACTAGAAAGTAGTGTAAGCATTGGCTAAGCTAGCGAAAGCCCTGGCTAAGCCATCTGACTTCCAGAGAGTTATTAAACGGGTTGGCTAAGCTAGCGAGAGCCCTGGCTAAGCCATCTGACTTCCAGAGAGTTATTAAACGGGTTGGCTAAGCTAGCGAGAGCCCCAGCTAAGCCATGTGATATACAGGGAGTTATCAAACGGGCTAGCTAAGCTAGCGAAAGCCCCGGCTAAGCCATCCGACCTTTAGAGAGTTCTCAAATAGGCTATGGCTAAGCTAGTGGAACCTATGGCTAAGCTGTCCATTCTCTAGAGATTACTCAAATAGGATATGGCTAAGCTAGCAGTACCCCTAGCTAAGCCATCTGGGACCCTTGGAACTACTTTTCCATTCTTACATTTTATGACATTCCATTGATGTTTATGCTTTTTGACATACTACTTGTGTGTACTTTATGTTTGTGTTTACATGTTAATAAAAGAAAATCCCCATGGGATTAAAGAGGTATTGATCATTTTGGACACCAATGGAAAACCAAAAGTTTTAAGAGAAAAGACATGCAAAGATTAAAGGTACCCTCTTTGGATGATGGGCGGGGTTCCGTCACTTCCCATCCCCAAAGATGTGGTAAAGGCCCCTCGGACCGGAGGGGGATATAAATACGAGGTCATGGCATAGAACAAGGGGGACGCTCCTTGAATGTTTGAGCTCAATACTTGCCATAGGACGGAAAATACAAAGAAAGAAGTAATGTTAAGTAAGCAATGGTTGATGCCTAAGTTTATGTTTATGATGTGTCCATGGGTCATATAAGTATCTTGTTGCATGTTTAGCACTCACTGAGACCTTGTCTCATTAGTTTAATTTCCATGTTCCATATTGAGCAAGTTATGGAAAAACGAAGACACTTGGTCATGAAGATGTTTTGTTATGTATATTAATGTCTTTTGGCTTATAAATTTTGAAATACTTGGTAATGTAAATATTCTTTTAGTATAATGTTCCATACATTGGGAAATGCCTTTGATTTGTATATGATGAGGTTTCTTGAGAATGATGTATGACTTTTAACATTGAAATTCTTGAGTAATGATATCATATATGTTTCATTTTTATTATCCGCATTTGATGAATAAAATGTAAAGCTAGGGGTAATACCCCAGGGTGTTACACCTCATCAAGGGTCAAGGTATGATCCTAAGAAATAGTGATGTAGAGGTGATGAGGTAATAGTTTTGAGTGTGAGCATTTATAAAAGAAAAGAGAAGCCATGAGAGTTAACAAAAGGATCTCTAGAATAGAGAGTCAGCCTAGAGTCCTTGGAACACTCACTGAGACATTATGTCTCATCCCGTTTAGTTTACATGTTTTTACAGGTTAGCAGGTGGACACCTTGTGGGAAGAGCTTGGAGCATGGAGCTGCTTTCCCGGAGAAAGATGTTGTTAGTATAGTTTTTGTATAATTCCCAATGGATGGGAATTTAGTTTATGTTTTATGTATATTACTTATGTCTTGTACGGCACATAAGTGCCAGGAGCTTTGTACTAGATTTATTTCATGTAATATAAGTTTAAGTTTTAATTTCCGCATAGTTAACTCTGATATTCTTATATGCTAATCTCTATTAATTTAGCAATATAAGGAGAAAAAGGTAATATCCTCTAGGGTGTTACATTTTGGTATCAGAGCGGTTCGATTCAAATTGGACTGTGGTTAGTATCGTTAGATTAGATTGTATGTTATGATAGTATAGTCATATTTGTTTGAGTGTGTTGGTTGTCTGCCATGCTATATGTCCTGATTTGCTTTGACATGGGATATTGAGACTGATCACCTCAATACTTTGTGCACTGCAGGTAGGAATTATGGCAGGTAGAAACCGAGGCCTAGGACAACCGTTCTTGAATCCCTTAGGACCTATTCCACCAAACCAAGCAAACCTTAGATGGGAAACCTTTGGGAGAGCCGAGAGTACCCATAGTGGGCCAACTGTAGGAAACCAAAGTTCAGGATTTGTGGAATTCCAAAGTAGGAGACCACCATCCTTTAGGGGCTATAGTCCCGCAGAGGCGAGATTATGGTTAAGGGAGATAGAGAGAATCCTTGAGGGAGTACCTTGCTCATCTGAGCAGAGGGTGGCTTATGCCTCTTTCATGTTAGAGGATGAGGCTGAGTTTTGGTGGAGAAGTGTAAAGGATAAGATGGCTTTTTCTGGAATACCCTTGGAGTGAAAGAACTTCAAGGAAATATTTTTGGACAAGTACATCATGGGTAGTGAGAGACCACAAGAGGAAGTTCAGAGTACGCAGCGAAAGCGTACTTCTGATGAAAGAAAGGGTTCAGGACCTAACCAACCTGAGAGACCAAAGAAAAATAAGTTTAAAGGTAAGGGAGCGCAACCTTCGAGAAATCCAAGAGCTGAGGGATGTCCCAAATGTGGTAAGGGCCATAAGGGAGTTTGTTTGATGGGACATAGTGTGTGCTACAAATGTCAGATGCCGGGACACTACATGAAGGAGTGCCCCAATAGGAAAAAGGAAAGAGCCAAATGAGCTAACACCTTTAACCACAGTTTGGCCTTCTACCCTATGTGTTAGGAGGGCAAACCAAGATGATGGACCTACCTTAGGTATGTGTTTCCCTAACCAACCTATGTTTGCCTTATGTTTTGGAGTGGTATGTTTTCTTTGGTTGTTTGAACATCCTAGGAACGAAGTGCTTCTTGTTTTCCTTAATTGTGTAGCATGTTTCTCTATATTTTGCAATGTACGCTTTTGTGCTTGATGTTATAGCCCTTAAATGGGAATGATGTGACACTTGGTGTGGCTTGTTCCAAGACTAACCAAGTTAAGTTTAAGATGGGATAGATAGTTGTTGTTCTGTTTGTCTGGTGAGTTTTCTGAGTTTCAGGTGAGCTTGTCAGGGAGAGGACATAGAATTAGCTACACTTTTACCCTGGGAATGGGAAGTAGAATATAATGACCTAAGGCAGATAAGTAGCAACCTAGATTCAAGTATCCAAACCTCATAAGATAATACCGAGCCCTACATATTAGAAATCCCTACCAATACCTTAAGACAAGGATAGTAGAAATACAGATAGAATATCCAACCTAAGTAGTGTTTGGAATGGGAAAAGGTAGAGCCGCTTAGAAGAGATGAGCCTTAGGAAGTCACATAGAGCAAAAACCCATAATAGTAGAAAT
The DNA here is from genome assembly GCA_026413185.1 of Pueraria montana var. lobata. NCBI lineage: Eukaryota > Viridiplantae > Streptophyta > Magnoliopsida > Fabales > Fabaceae > Pueraria > Pueraria montana. The sequence continues at coordinate 718,083 of JAOZWA010000174.1, forward strand.
TTCCTAGTAACACCTATCTCATAGATAGACACCTAAGCTAAGAGAACCATGTTAACCGAGAGTTATGTTTAAGGGTTAAACCTAGAATAAAGGAAGGAAATTGTGATGGATACCCAGTAGATAAAACAAACCTACCTTTATGGTTAGCTCTAGTCTAAGAATGTGAGGAGTCCTTAGACACCTTAAGAGTAGAATTAACCGAAGTGGAGTTAAGAGAAAGTTACCTAAACCCTCCATAGTTAAGGGTAAGCTAGAAAACCATAGTTAAGGTTAGATTGAAAAACCAAGAGGATTAGAATAAGTTAGAATTTTTTTTTTTAGCAAAAATGAGAACCTAAGGGATATGATTAGTGAAGGAATAGATTTGTTGTGGTAAATATTTACCCAATAGTGACCAACCTAGTTATAGCCTAAGATTAAGAGTAAAAGAACATAGAACCACTTTAGTGAAAAAGAGGTAGTTTTTTTGAAAAGGAGTTAAGAAAGAGTTAGAGATTCTTTTAAGGTTGAAACTAGTTCTAGAAATCTTTAATAAGATGAAATTGAATATGGTGGAGAAAGTAAAATAGTGAAATAATTTTTGGGAGACTTCAAGAATAGGATTTTCTTGAGTTATTGAGAGATAAACCACCTAAGAGTTGAGAAAAGGACAGAAGACATAGGATAAGAATATGAGAACGAAGAATTGTCAATGGACAAGTAGTTTGGGAGAAGCCTACTCAATGCTTTAGAGAAATATAGTGGTTACAATCATAGGAGAGTAGAACTCTAAGTTTGGATATCACCTCAGATGGACCTTAGGAGTAAGTTTTTCCTAAGTAAAGTTAAGAGAGAATGTATTAATCTTTTGAGTAGTAGAAACCTGGAATGGATCAGTGGAAAAAAAAAAAAATAGTTGTCTAGAAGTGTTATAAGAGGATTAGACATAGAAAGCCTTATGCCTAAGAGAGGGTAGTAGGTGTTTCTTAAGATAGAACCTAAACTAGTGTGGTGTTAGATCATAAGGAACCTATAGTGATTGAGGAATGTGAGATTCTAGGAAAGATTAGAATTAAAAATGGATGGTTAGTTTGACAATAGTCTTAGTTAAAAGAGCCCTAATAATACGATTTCATGAGGACTTTGGAAGTAAAGATGTATGGGGATATGAGGATATAGTGGAGTTTTGATTTTCGAGGACGAAAATCTTTTTAAGGTGGGGAGAAATGTAACATCCCTAATTTACGAATCTTAGAAATAAATAATAAAGAGATATTTTTATGGAATAGTTTTGTATTTAATGGTTTAAGGATATCCTTAAGCATTATTAATAATAGTTACCTTATAATAAGATACAATAGAAATAAGATAATAGGACCCAGATGGGGAGCCAAGGCCCAAGATGGGCCAAGAACCACACAACTACACACACACCCCACATTTAAATAGAAAGGGAGAGAGAGAGATAGAGAGAGAAAAGAAAAAGAAAGAAGAAGAGTTAGAGAGAAGGAGGAGAAGAAGAGGAAGAAGAGGAAGGAGGAGATAGAGCAGAGATCTAAAGACCCAGTGCCGGGAACTCATCTCTACATGTCCCGAAAGGTGAGTGTTTTCCCTTGTCAATCCCTACCCCTTTGATTTGTTATCTTCCCTTTTTCCCCTTTTGAACCCTAGGCTTGGAGATATTGGGATTTTGATGATTATGCATGTTTGAGGATGCTTTTGAGTAGATTAAACGGTTATATATGTAATAGAATTGTTTAGGGTTTGATTGGTGTATCTTGGAGTGCTTGGAATCCATGGATGGCATTAGATCCAATAGATTCGCAACCCATGCGAAGTTGCAGATTTCGCGTTCTGGCTAAGCGAGCCAAAGGTCTAGCTAAGCAACACACTCATAGTTTGTACCCTGTAACATTTGCGGCTAAGCGAGAGGCTATTCTCGCTAAGCTAAGGCGAGGAACTAGAAAGTAGTGTAAGCATTGGCTAAGCTAGCGAAAGCCCTGGCTAAGCCATCTGACTTCCAGAGAGTTATTAAACGGGTTGGCTAAGCTAGCGAGAGCCCTGGCTAAGCCATCTGACTTCCAGAGAGTTATTAAACGGGTTGGCTAAGCTAGCGAGAGCCCCAGCTAAGCCATGTGATATACAGGGAGTTATCAAACGGGCTAGCTAAGCTAGCGAAAGCCCCGGCTAAGCCATCCGACCTTTAGAGAGTTCTCAAATAGGCTATGGCTAAGCTAGTGGAACCTATGGCTAAGCTGTCCATTCTCTAGAGATTACTCAAATAGGATATGGCTAAGCTAGCAGTACCCCTAGCTAAGCCATCTGGGACCCTTGGAACTACTTTTCCATTCTTACATTTTATGACATTCCATTGATGTTTATGCTTTTTGACATACTACTTGTGTGTACTTTATGTTTGTGTTTACATGTTAATAAAAGAAAATCCCCATGGGATTAAAGAGGTATTGATCATTTTGGACACCAATGGAAAACCAAAAGTTTTAAGAGAAAAGACATGCAAAGATTAAAGGTACCCTCTTTGGATGATGGGCGGGGTTCCGTCACTTCCCATCCCCAAAGATGTGGTAAAGGCCCCTCGGACCGGAGGGGGATATAAATACGAGGTCATGGCATAGAACAAGGGGGACGCTCCTTGAATGTTTGAGCTCAATACTTGCCATAGGACGGAAAATACAAAGAAAGAAGTAATGTTAAGTAAGCAATGGTTGATGCCTAAGTTTATGTTTATGATGTGTCCATGGGTCATATAAGTATCTTGTTGCATGTTTAGCACTCACTGAGACCTTGTCTCATTAGTTTAATTTCCATGTTCCATATTGAGCAAGTTATGGAAAAACGAAGACACTTGGTCATGAAGATGTTTTGTTATGTATATTAATGTCTTTTGGCTTATAAATTTTGAAATACTTGGTAATGTAAATATTCTTTTAGTATAATGTTCCATACATTGGGAAATGCCTTTGATTTGTATATGATGAGGTTTCTTGAGAATGATGTATGACTTTTAACATTGAAATTCTTGAGTAATGATATCATATATGTTTCATTTTTATTATCCGCATTTGATGAATAAAATGTAAAGCTAGGGGTAATACCCCAGGGTGTTACACCTCATCAAGGGTCAAGGTATGATCCTAAGAAATAGTGATGTAGAGGTGATGAGGTAATAGTTTTGAGTGTGAGCATTTATAAAAGAAAAGAGAAGCCATGAGAGTTAAGAAAAGGATCTCTAGAATAGAGAGTCAGCCTAGAGTCCTTGGAACACTCACTGAGACATTATGTCTCATCCCGTTTAGTTTACATGTTTTTACAGGTTAGCAGGTGGACACCTTGTGGGAAGAGCTTGGAGCATGGAGCTGCTTTCCCGGAGAAAGATGTTGTTAGTATAGTTTTTGTATAATTCCCAATGGATGGGAATTTAGTTTATGTTTTATGTATATTACTTATGTCTTGTACGGCACATAAGTGCCAGGAGCTTTGTACTAGATTTATTTCATGTAATATAAGTTTAAGTTTTAATTTCCGCATAGTTAACTCTGATATTCTTATATGCTAATCTCTATTAATTTAGCAATATAAGGAGAAAAAGGTAATATCCTCTAGGGTGTTACAGAAGACCTAAAAAAAGTTCAGGATATCTCGTTTAATTTTGTTAAAAATACGTATCTCCTCTCATTAATATTGAAAATTATTGTAAGCGTTTTAATAAAAAAACTAATAAAGGAGACTGTTAAGGAGATTGTTGTCGTTTTAATATGATTTTTAGTTGTCGTAGAAACATAAAAATTTGTTTGGGAGGTGCAATAATAAAAAGATTATGATTTTTTTCTGGTGAGATCTTAAAAAGATCATTCCCTTCCAAATTGGCATAAAATGAGAGAAGACCTAAAAAAAGTTCAGGATATCTCGTTTAATTTGGTTAAAAATACGTATCTCCTCTCATTAATATTGAAAATTATTGTAAGCGTTTTAATAAAAAAACTAATAAAGGAGACTGTTAAGGAGATTGTTGTCGTTTTAATATGATTTTTAGTTGTCGTAGAAACATAAAAATTTGTTTGGGAGGTGCAATAATAAAAAGATTATGATTTTTTTCTGGTGAGATCTGAAAAAGATCATTCCCTTCCAAATTGGCATAAAATGAGAGAAGACCTAAAAAAAGTTCAGGATATCTCGTTTAATTTTGTTAAAAATACGTGTCTCCTCTCATTAATATTGAAAATTATTGTAAGCGTTTTAATAAAAAAACTAATAAAGGAGACTGTTAAGGTGATTGTTGTCGTTTTAATGTGATTTTTAGTTGTCGTGGAAACATCAAAATTTGTTTGGGAGGTGCAATTATAAAAAGATTATGATTTTTTTCTGGTGAGATCTTAAAAAGATCATTCCCTTCCAAATTGGCAAAAAATGAGAGAAGACCTAAAAAAAGTTCAGGATATCTCGTTTAATTTTGTTAAAAATACGTATCTCCTCTCATTAATATTGAAAATTATTGTAAGCGTTTTAATAAAAAAAAACTAATAAAGGAGACCGTTAAGGTGATTGTTGTCATTTTAATGTGATTTTTAGTTGTCGTAGAAACATCAAAATTTGTTTGGGAGGTGAAAAATAAAAAGATTATGGTTTTTTTCTAGTGAGATCTGAAATGATCATTCGCTTCCAAATTGGCAAAAATGAGAGAAGACCTAAAAAAAGTTCAGGATATCTCGTTTAATTTTGTTAAAAATACGTATCTCCTCTCATTAATATTGAAAATTATTGTAAGCGTTTTAATAAAAAAACTAATAAAGGAGACTGTTAAGGTGATTGTTGTCGTTTTAATGTGATTTTTAGTTGTTGTGGAAACATCGAAATTTGTTTGGGAGGTGCAATTATAAAAAGATTATGATTTTTTTCTGGTGAGATCTTAAAAAGATCATTCCCTTCCAAATTGGCAAAAAATGAGAGAAGACCTAAAAAAAGTTCAGGATATCTCGTTTAATTTTGTTAAAAATACGTATCTCCTCTCATTAATATTGAAAATTATTGTAAGCGTTTTAATAAAAAAAAACTAATAAAGGAGACCGTTAAGGTGATTGTTGTCATTTTAATGTGATTTTTAGTTGTCGTAGAAACATCAAAATTTGTTTGGGAGGTGAAAAATAAAAAGATTATGGTTTTTTTCTAGTGAGATCTGAAATGATCATTCGCTTCCAAATTGGCAAAAATGAGAGAAGACCTAAAAAAAGTTCAGGATATCTCGTTTAATTTTGTTAAAAATACGTATCTCCTCTAATTAATAATGGAAATTATTGTAAACGTTGTGATAACAAAAACTAATAAAGGAAACTGTTAATGTGATTGTTGTGGTTTTAACGTGATTGGTAATTGTTGTAGAAACATCAAAATTTGTTTGTTAGGTGAAAGAATAAAAAGATTATGATTTTTTTCTGGTGAGATCTTAAAAGATCATTCGCTTCCAAATTGGCATAAAATGAGAGAAGACCTAAAAAAAGTTCAGGATATCTCGTTTAATTTTGTTAAAAATACGTATCTCCTCTCATTAATATTGAAAATTATTGTAAGCGTTTTAATAAAAAAACTAATAAAGGAGACTGTTAAGGAGATTGTTGTCGTTTTAATATGATTTTTAGTTGTCGTAGAAACATAAAAATTTGTTTGGGAGGTGCAATAATAAAAAGATTATGATTTTTTTCTGGTGAGATCTTAAAAAGATCATTCCCTTCCAAATTGGCATAAAATGAGAGAAGACCTAAAAAAAAGTTCAGGATATCTCGTTTAATTTTGTTAAAAATACGTATCTCCTCTCATTAATATTGAAAATTATTGTAAGCGTTTTAATAAAAAAACTAATAAAGGAGACTGTTAAGGTGATTGTTGTCGTTTTAATGTGATTTTTAGTTGTCGTGGAAACATCAAAATTTGTTTGGGAGGTGCAATTATAAAAAGATTATGATTTTTTTCTGGTGAGATCTTAAAAAGATCATTCCCTTCCAAATTGGCAAAAAATGAGAGAAGACCTAAAAAAAGTTCAGGATATCTCGTTTAATTTTGTTAAAAATACGTATCTCCTCTCATTAATATTGAAAATTATTGTAAGCGTTTTAATAAAAAAAACTAATAAAGGAGACCGTTAAGGTGATTGTTGTCATTTTAATGTGATTTTTAGTTGTCGTAAAAACATCAAAATTTGTTTGGGAGGTGAAAAATAAAAAGATTATGGTTTTTTTCTAGTGAGATCTGAAATGATCATTCGCTTCCAAATTGGCAAAAATGAGAGAAGACCTAAAAAAAGTTCAGGATATCTCGTTTAATTTTGTTAAAAATACGTATCTCCTCTAATTAATAATGGAAATTATTGTAAACGTTGTGATAAAAAAAACTAATAAAGGAAACTGTTAATGTGATTGTTGTGGTTTTAACGTGATTGGTAATTGTTGTAGAAACATCAAAATTTGTTTGTTAGGTGAAATAATAAAAAGATTATGATTTTTTTCTGGTGAGATCTTAAAAGATCATTCGCTTCCAAATTGGCATAAAATGAGAGAAGACCTAAAAAAAGTTCAGGATATCTCGTTTAATTTTGTTAAAAATACGTATCTCCTCTCATTAATATTGAAAATTATTGTAAGCGTTTTAATAAAAAAACTAATAAAGGAGACTGTTAAGGAGATTGTTGTCGTTTTAATATGATTTTTAGTTGTCGTAGAAACATAAAAATTTGTTTGGGAGGTGCAATAATAAAAAGATTATGATTTTTTTCTGGTGAGATCTTAAAAAGATCATTCCCTTCCAAATTGGCATAAAATGAGAGAAGACCTAAAAAAAGTTCAGGATATCTCGTTTAATTTTGTTAAAAATACGTATCTCCTCTCATTAATATTGAAAATTATTGTAAGCGTTTTAATAAAAAAACTAATAAAGGAGACTGTTAAGGTGATTGTTGTCGTTTTAATGTGATTTTTAGTTGTCGTGGAAACATCAAAATTTGTTTGGGAGGTGCAATTATAAAAAGATTATGATTTTTTTCTGGTGAGATCTTAAAAAGATCATTCCCTTCCAAATTGGCATAAAATGAGAGAAGACCTAAAAAAAGTTCAGGATATCTCGTTTAATTTTGTTAAAAATACGTATCTCCTCTCATTAATATTGAAAATTATTGTAAGCGTTTTAATAAAAAAAACTAATAAAGGAGACCGTTAAGGTGATTGTTGTCATTTTAATATGATTTTTAGTTGTCGTAGAAACATAAAAATTTGTTTGGGAGGTGCAATAATAAAAAGATTATGATTTTTTTCTGGTGAGATCTTAAAAAGATCATTCCCTTCCAAATTGGCATAAAATGAGAGAAGACCTAAAAAAAGTTCAGGATATCTCGTTTAATTTTGTTAAAAATACGTATCTCCTCTCATTAATATTGAAAATTATTGTAAGCGTTTTAATAAAAAAACTAATAAAGGAGACTGTTAAGGAGATTGTTGTCGTTTTAATATGATTTTTAGTTGTCGTAGAAACATAAAAATTTGTTTGGGAGGTGCAATAATAAAAAGATTATGATTTTTTTCTGGTGAGATCTTAAAAAGATCATTCCCTTCCAAATTGGCATAAAATGAGAGAAGACCTAAAAAAAGTTCAGGATATCTCGTTTAATTTTGTTAAAAATACGTATCTCCTCTCATTAATATTGAAAATTATTGTAAGCGTTTTAATAAAAAAACTAATAAAGGAGACTGTTAAGGAGATTGTTGTCGTTTTAATATGATTTTTAGTTGTCGTAGAAACATAAAAATTTGTTTGGGAGGTGCAATAATAAAAAGATTATGATTTTTTTCTGGTGAGATCTTAAAAAGATCATTCCCTTCCAAATTGGCATAAAATGAGAGAAGACCTAAAAAAAGTTCAGGATATCTCGTTTAATTTTGTTAAAAATACGTATCTCCTCTCATTAATATTGAAAATTATTGTAAGCGTTTTAATAAAAAAACTAATAAAGGAGACTGTTAAGGTGATTGTTGTCGTTTTAATGTGATTTTTAGTTGTCGTGGAAACATCAAAATTTGTTTGGGAGGTGCAATTATAAAAAGATTATGATTTTTTTCTGGTGAGATCTTAAAAAGATCATTCCCTTCCAAATTGGCAAAAAATGAGAGAAGACCTAAAAAAAGTTCAGGATATCTCGTTTAATTTTGTTAAAAATACGTATCTCCTCTCATTAATATTGAAAATTATTGTAAGCGTTTTAATAAAAAAACTAATAAAGGAGACTGTTAAGGTGATTGTTGTCGTTTTAATGTGATTTTTAGTTGTCGTGGAAACATCAAAATTTGTTTGGGAGGTGCAATTATAAAAAGATTATGATTTTTTTCTGGTGAGATCTTAAAAAGATCATTCCCTTCCAAATTGGCAAAAAATGAGAGAAGACCTAAAAAAAGTTCAGGATATCTCGTTTAATTTTGTTAAAAATACGTATCTCCTCTCATTAATATTGAAAATTATTGTAAGCGTTTTAATAAAAAAAACTAATAAAGGAGACCGTTAAGGTGATTGTTGTCGTTTTAATATGATTTTTAGTTGTCGTAGAAACATAAAAATTTGTTTGGGATGTGCAATAATAAAAAGATTATGATTTTTTTCTGGTGAGATCTTAAAAAGATCATTCCCTTCCAAATTGGCATAAAATGAGAGAAGTCCTAAAAAAAGTTCAGGATATCTCGTTTAATTTTGTTAAAAATACGTATCTCCTCTCATTATTATTGAAAATTATTGTAAGCGTTTTAATAAAAAAACTAATAAAGGAGACTGTTAAGGTGATTGTTGTCGTTTTAATGTGATTTTTAGTTGTCGTGGAAACATCAAAATTTGTTTGGGAGGTGCAATTATAAAAAGATTATGATTTTTTTCTGGTGAGATCTTAAAAAGATCATTCCCTTCCAAATTGGCAAAAAATGAGAGAAGACCTAAAAAAAGTTCAGGATATCTCGTTTAATTTTGTTAAAAATACGTATCTCCTCTCATTAATATTGAAAATTATTGTAAGCGTTTTAATAAAAAAAACTAATAAAGGAGACTGTTAAGGTGATTGTTGTCATTTTAATGTGATTTTTTGTTGTCGTAGAAACATCAAAATTTGTTTGGGAGGTGAAAAATAAAAAGATTATGGTTTTTTTCTAGTGAGATCTGAAATGATCATTCGCTTCCAAATTGGCAAAAATGAGAGAAGACCTAAAAAAAGTTCAGGATATCTCGTTTAATTTTGTTAAAAATACGTATCTCCTCTAATTAATAATGGAAATTATTGTAAACGTTGTGATAAAAAAAACTAATAAAGGAAACTGTTAATGTGATTGTTGTGGTTTTAACGTGATTGGTAATTGTTGTAGAAACATCAAAATTTGTTTGTTAGGTGAAATAATAAAAAGATTATGATTTTTTTCTGGTGAGATCTGAAAAGATCATTCGCTTCCAAATTGGCATAAAATGAGAGAAGACCTAAAAAAAGTTCAGGATATCTCGTTTAATTTTGTTAAAAATACGTATCTCCTCTCATTAATATTGAAAATTATTGTAAGCGTTTTAATAAAAAAACTAATAAAGGAGACTGTTAAGGAGATTGTTGTCGTTTTAATATGATTTTTAGTTGTCGTAGAAACATAAAAATTTGTTTGGGAGGTGCAATAATAAAAAGATTATGATTTTTTTCTGGTGAGATCTTAAAAAGATCATTCCCTTCCAAATTGGCATAAAATGAGAGAAGACCTAAAAAAAGTTCAGGATATCTCGTTTAATTTTGTTAAAAATACGTATCTCCTCTCATTAATATTGAAAATTATTGTAAGCGTTTTAATAAAAAAACTAATAAAGGAGACTGTTAAGGTGATTGTTGTCGTTTTAATGTGATTTTTAGTTGTCGTGGAAACATCAAAATTTGTTTGGGAGGTGCAATTATAAAAAGATTATGATTTTTTTTCTGGTGAGATCTTAAAAAGATCATTCCCTTCCAAATTGGCAAAAAATGAGAGAAGACCTAAAAAAAGTTCAGGATATCTCGTTTAATTTTGTTAAAAATACGTATCTCCTCTCATTAATATTGAAAATTATTGTAAGCGTTTTAATAAAAAAAACTAATAAAGGAGACCGTTAAGGTGATTGTTGTCATTTTAATGTGATTTTTAGTTGTCGTAGAAACATCAAAATTTGTTTGGGAGGTGAAAAATAAAAAGATTATGGTTTTTTTCTAGTGAGATCTGAAATGATCATTCGCTTCCAAATTGGCAAAAATGAGAGAAGACCTAAAAAAAGTTCAGGATATCTCGTTTAATTTTGTTAAAAATACGTATCTCCTCTAATTAATAATGGAAATTATTGTAAACGTTGTGATAAAAAAAACTAATAAAGGAAACTGTTAATGTGATTGTTGTGGTTTTAACGTGATTGGTAATTGTTGTAGAAACATCAAAATTTGTTTGTTAGGTGAAATAATAAAAAGATTATGATTTTTTTCTGGTGAGATCTGAAAAGATCATTCGCTTCCAAATTGGCATAAAATGAGAGAAGACCTAAAAAAAGTTCAGGATATCTCGTTTAATTTTGTTAAAAATACGTATCTCCTCTCATTAATATTGAAAATTATTGTAAGCGTTTTAATAAAAAAACTAATAAAGGAGACTGTTAAGGAGATTGTTGTCGTTTTAATATGATTTTTAGTTGTCGTAGAAACATAAAAATTTGTTTGGGAGGTGCAATAATAAAAAGATTATGATTTTTTTCTGGTGAGATCTTAAAAAGATCATTCCCTTCCAAATTGGCATAAAATGAGAGAAGACCTAAAAAAAGTTCAGGATATCTCGTTTAATTTTGTTAAAAATACGTATCTCCTCTCATTAATATTGAAAATTATTGTAAGCGTTTTAATAAAAAAACTAATAAAGGAGACTGTTAAGGTGATTGTTGTCGTTTTAATGTGATTTTTAGTTGTCGTGGAAACATCAAAATTTGTTTGGGAGGTGCAATTATAAAAAGATTATGATTTTTTTCTGGTGAGATCTTAAAAAGATCATTCCCTTCCAAATTGGCAAAAAATGAGAGAAGACCTAAAAAAAGTTCAGGATATCTCGTTTAATTTTGTTAAAAATACGTATCTCCTCTCATTAATATTGAAAATTATTGTAAGCGTTTTAATAAAAAAAACTAATAAAGGAGACCGTTAAGGTGATTGTTGTCATTTTAATGTGATTTTTAGTTGTCGTAGAAACATCAAAATTTGTTTGGGAGGTGAAAAATAAAAAGATTATGGTTTTTTTCTAGTGAGATCTGAAATGATCATTCGCTTCCAAATTGGCAAAAATGAGAGAAGACCTAAAAAAAGTTCAGGATATCTCGTTTAATTTTGTTAAAAATACGTATCTCCTCTAATTAATAATGGAAATTATTGTAAACGTTGTGATAAAAAAAACTAATAAAGGAAACTGTTAATGTGATTGTTGTGGTTTTAACGTGATTGGTAATTGTTGTAGAAACATCAAAATTTGTTTGTTAGGTGAAATAATAAAAAGATTATGATTTTTTTCTGGTGAGATCTGAAAAGATCATTCGCTTCCAAATTGGCATAAAATGAGAGAAGACCTAAAAAAAGTTCAGGATATCTCGTTTAATTTTGTTAAAAATACGTATCTCCTCTCATTAATATTGAAAATTATTGTAAGCGTTTTAATAAAAAAACTAATAAAGGAGACTGTTAAGGAGATTGTTGTCGTTTTAATATGATTTTTAGTTGTCGTAGAAACATAAAAATTTGTTTGGGAGGTGCAATAATAAAAAGATTATGATTTTTTTCTGGTGAGATCTTAAAAAGATCATTCCCTTCCAAATTGGCATAAAATGAGAGAAGACCTAAAAAAAGTTCAGGATATCTCGTTTAATTTTGTTAAAAATACGTATCTCCTCTCATTAATATTGAAAATTATTGTAAGCGTTTTAATAAAAAAACTAATAAAGGAGACTGTTAAGGTGATTGTTGTCGTTTTAATGTGATTTTTAGTTGTCGTGGAAACATCAAAATTTGTTTGGGAGGTGCAATTATAAAAAGATTATGATTTTTTTCTGGTGAGATCTTAAAAAGATCATTCCCTTCCAAATTGGCAAAAAATGAGAGAAGACCTAAAAAAAGTTCAGGATATCTCGTTTAATTTTGTTAAAAATACGTATCTCCTCTCATTAATATTGAAAATTATTGTAAGCGTTTTAATAAAAAAAACTAATAAAGGAGACCGTTAAGGTGATTGTTGTCATTTTAATGTGATTTTTAGTTGTCGTAGAAACATCAAAATTTGTTTGGGAGGTGAAAAATAAAAAGATTATGGTTTTTTTCTAGTGAGATCTGAAATGATCATTCGCTTCCAAATTGGCAAAAATGAGAGAAGACCTAAAAAAAGTTCAGGATATCTCGTTTAATTTTGTTAAAAATACGTATCTCCTCTAATTAATAATGGAAATTATTGTAAACGTTGTGATAACAAAAACTAATAAAGGAAACTGTTAATGTGATTGTTGTGGTTTTAACGTGATTGGTAATTGTTGTAGAAACATCAAAATTTGTTTGTTAGGTGAAATAATAAAAAGATTATGATTTTTTTCTGGTGAGATCTGAAAAGATCATTCGCTTCCAAATTGGCATAAAATGAGAGAAGACCTAAAAAAAGTTCAGGATATCTCGTTTAATTTTGTTAAAAATACGTATCTCCTCTCATTAATATTGAAAATTATTGTAAGCGTTTTAATAAAAAAACTAATAAAGGAGACTGTTAAGGAGATTGTTGTCGTTTTAATATGATTTTTAGTTGTCGTAGAAACATAAAAATTTGTTTGGGAGGTGCAATAATAAAAAGATTATGATTTTTTTCTGGTGAGATCTTAAAAAGATCATTCCCTTCCAAATTGGCATAAAATGAGAGAAGACCTAAAAAAAGTTCAGGATATCTCGTTTAATTTTGTTAAAAATACGTATCTCCTCTCATTAATATTGAAAATTATTGTAAGCGTTTTAATAAAAAAAACTATTAAAGGAGACTGTTAAGGTGATTGTTGTCGTTTTAATGTGATTTTTAGTTGTCGTGGAAACATCAAAATTTGTTTGGGAGGTGCAATTATAAAAAGATTATGATTTTTTTCTGGTGAGATCTTAAAAAGATCATTCCCTTCCAAATTGGCAAAAAATGAGAGAAGACCTAAAAAAAGTTCAGGATATCTCGTTTAATTTTGTTAAAAATACGTATCTCCTCTCATTAATATTGAAAATTATTGTAAGCGTTTTAATAAAAAAAACTAATAAAGGAGACCGTTAAGGTGATTGTTGTCATTTTAATGTGATTTTTAGTTGTCGTAGAAACATCAAAATTTGTTTGGGAGGTGAAAAATAAAAAGATTATGGTTTTTTTCTAGTGAGATCTGAAATGATCATTCGCTTCCAAATTGGCAAAAATGAGAGAAGACCTAAAAAAAGTTCAGGATATCTCGTTTAATTTTGTTAAAAATACGTATCTCCTCTAATTAATAATGGAAATTATTGTAAACGTTGTGATAACAAAAACTAATAAAGGAAACTGTTAATGTGATTGTTGTGGTTTTAACGTGATTGGTAATTGTTGTAGAAACATCAAAATTTGTTTGTTAGGTGAAATAATAAAAAGATTATGATTTTTTTCTGGTGAGATCTGAAAAGATCATTCGCTTCCAAATTGGCATAAAATGAGAGAAGACCTAAAAAAAGTTCAGGATATCTCGTTTAATTTTGTTAAAAATACGTATCTCCTCTCATTAATATTGAAAATTATTGTAAGCGTTTTAATAAAAAAACTAATAAAGGAGACTGTTAAGGAGATTGTTGTCGTTTTAATATGATTTTTAGTTGTCGTAGAAACATAAAAATTTGTTTGGGAGGTGCAATAATAAAAAGATTATGATTTTTTTCTGGTGAGATCTTAAAAAGATCATTCCCTTCCAAATTGGCATAAAATGAGAGAAGACCTAAAAAAAGTTCAGGATATCTCGTTTAATTTTGTTAAAAATACGTATCTCCTCTCATTAATATTGAAAATTATTGTAAGCGTTTTAATAAAAAAAACTATTAAAGGAGACTGTTAAGGTGATTGTTGTCGTTTTAATGTGATTTTTAGTTGTCGTGGAAACATCAAAATTTGTTTGGGAGGTGCAATTATAAAAAGATTATGATTTTTTTCTGGTGAGATCTTAAAAAGATCATTCCCTTCCAAATTGGCAAAAAATGAGAGAAGACCTAAAAAAAGTTCAGGATATCTCGTTTAATTTTGTTAAAAATACGTATCTCCTCTCATTAATATTGAAAATTATTGTAAGCGTTTTAATAAAAAAAACTAATAAAGGAGACCGTTAAGGTGATTGTTGTCATTTTAATGTGATTTTTAGTTGTCGTAGAAACATCAAAATTTGTTTGGGAGGTGAAAAATAAAAAGATTATGGTTTTTTTCTAGTGAGATCTGAAATGATCATTCGCTTCCAAATTGGCAAAAATGAGAGAAGACCTAAAAAAAGTTCAGGATATCTCGTTTAATTTTGTTAAAAATACGTATCTCCTCTAATTAATAATGGAAATTATTGTAAACGTTGTGATAACAAAAACTAATAAAGGAAACTGTTAATGTGATTGTTGTGGTTTTAACGTGATTGGTAATTGTTGTAGAAACATCAAAATTTGTTTGTTAGGTGAAATAATAAAAAGATTATGATTTTTTTCTGGTGAGATCTGAAAAGATCATTCGCTTCCAAATTGGCATAAAATGAGAGAAGACCTAAAAAAAGTTCAGGATATCTCGTTTAATTTTGTTAAAAATACGTATCTCCTCTCATTAATATTGAAAATTATTGTAAGCGTTTTAATAAAAAAAACTAATAAAGGAGACCATTAAGGTGATTGTTGTCATTTTAATGTGATTTTTAGTTGTCGTAGAAACATCAAAATTTGTTTGGGAGGTGAAAAATAAAAAGATTATGGTTTTTTTCTAGTGAGATCTGAAATGATCATTCGCTTCCCAATTGGCAAAAATGAGAGAAGACCTAAAAAAAGTTCAGGATATCTCGTTTAATTTTGTTAAAAATACGTATCTCCTCTAATTAATAATGGAAATTATTGTAAACGTTGTGATAAAAAAAACTAATAAAGGAAACTGTTAATGTGATTGTTGTGGTTTTAACGTGATTGGTAATTGTTGTAGAAACATCAAAATTTGTTTGTTAGGTGAAATAATAAAAAGATTATGATTTTTTTCTGGTGAGATCTGAAAAGATCATTCGCTTCCAAATTGGCATAAAATGAGAGAAGACCTAAAAAAAGTTCAGGATATCTCGTTTAATTTTGTTAAAAATACGTATCTCCTCTCATTAATATTGAAAATTATTGTAAGCGTTTGAATAAAAAAACTAATAAAGGAGACTGTTAAGGTGATTGTTGTCGTTTTAATGTGATTTTTAGTTGTCGTGGAAACATAAAAATTTGTTTGGGAGGTGCAATAATAAAAAGATTATGATTTTTTTCTGGTGAGATCTTAAAAAGATCATTCCCTTCCAAATTGGCATAAAATGAGAGAAGACCTAAAAAAAGTTCAGGATATCTCGTTTAATTTTGTTAAAAATACGTATCTCCTCTCATTAATATTGAAAATTATTGTAAGCGTTTGAATAAAAAAACTAATAAAGGAGACTGTTAAGGTGATTGTTGTCGTTTTAATGTGATTTTTAGTTGTCGTGGAAACATAAAAATTTGTTTGGGAGGTGCAATAATAAAAAGATTATGATTTTTTTCTGGTGAGATCTTAAAAAGATCATTCCCTTCCAAATTGGCATAAAATGAGAGAAGACCTAAAAAAAGTTCAGGATATGTCGTTTAATTTTGTTAAAAATACGTATCTCCTCTCATTAATATTGAAAATTATTGTAAGCGTTTTAATAAAAAAACTAATAAAGGAGACTGTTAAGGTGATTGTTGTCGTTTTAATGTGATTTTTAGTTGTCGTGGAAACATCAAAATTTGTTTGGGAGGTGCAATTATAAAAAGATTATGATTTTTTTCTGGTGAGATCTTAAAAAGATCATTCCCTTCCAAATTGGCAAAAAATGAGAGAAGACCTAAAAAAAGTTCAGGATATCTCGTTTAATTTTGTTAAAAATACGTATCTCCTCTCATTAATATTGAAAATTATTGTAAGCATTTTAATAAAAAAAAACTAATAAAGGAGACCGTTAAGGTGATTGTTGTCATTTTAATGTGATTTTTAGTTGTCGTAGAAAAATCAAAATTTGTTTGGGAGGTGAAAAATAAAAAGATTATGGTTTTTTTCTAGTGAGATCTGAAATGATCATTCGCTTCCAAATTGGCAAAAATGAGAGAAGACCTAAAAAAAGTTCAGGATATCTCGTTTAATTTTGTTAAAAATACGTATCTCCTCTCATTAATATTGAAAATTATTGTAAGCGTTTTAATAAAAAAACTAATAAAGGAGACTGTTAAGGTGATTGTTGTCGTTTTAATGTGATTTTTAGTTGTTGTGGAAACATCGAAATTTGTTTGGGAGGTGCAATTATAAAAAGATTATGATTTTTTTCTGGTGAGATCTTAAAAAGATCATTCCCTTCCAAATTGGCAAAAAATGAGAGAAGACCTAAAAAAAGTTCAGGATATCTCGTTTAATTTTGTTAAAAATACGTATCTCCTCTCATTAATATTGAAAATTATTGTAAGCGTTTTAATAAAAAAAACTATTAAAGGAGACTGTTAAGGTGATTGTTGTCGTTTTAATGTGATTTTTAGTTGTCGTGGAAACATCAAAATTTGTTTGGGAGGTGCAATTATAAAAAGATTATGATTTTTTTCTGGTGAGATCTTAAAAAGATCATTCCCTTCCAAATTGGCAAAAAATGAGAGAAGACCTAAAAAAAGTTCAGGATATCTCGTTTAATTTTGTTAAAAATACGTATCTCCTCTCATTAATATTGAAAATTATTGTAAGCGTTTTAATAAAAAAAACTAATAAAGGAGACCGTTAAGGTGATTGTTGTCATTTTAATGTGATTTTTAGTTGTCGTAGAAACATCAAAATTTGTTTGGGAGGTGAAAAATAAAAAGATTATGGTTTTTTTCTAGTGAGATCTGAAATGATCATTCGCTTCCAAATTGGCAAAAATGAGAGAAGACCTAAAAAAAGTTCAGGATATCTCGTTTAATTTTGTTAAAAATACGTATCTCCTCTAATTAATAATGGAAATTATTGTAAACGTTGTGATAACAAAAACTAATAAAGGAAACTGTTAATGTGATTGTTGTGGTTTTAACGTGATTGGTAATTGTTGTAGAAACATCAAAATTTGTTTGTTAGGTGAAATAATAAAAAGATTATGATTTTTTTCTGGTGAGATCTGAAAAGATCATTCGCTTCCAAATTGGCATAAAATGAGAGAAGACCTAAAAAAAGTTCAGGATATCTCGTTTAATTTTGTTAAAAATACGTATCTCCTCTCATTAATATTGAAAATTATTGTAAGCGTTTTAATAAAAAAACTAATAAAGGAGACTGTTAAGGAGATTGTTGTCGTTTTAATATGATTTTTAGTTGTCGTAGAAACATAAAAATTTGTTTGGGAGGTGCAATAATAAAAAGATTATGATTTTTTTCTGGTGAGATCTTAAAAAGATCATTCCCTTCCAAATTGGCATAAAATGAGAGAAGACCTAAAAAAAGTTCAGGATATCTCGTTTAATTTTGTTAAAAATACGTATCTCCTCTCATTAATATTGAAAATTATTGTAAGCGTTTTAATAAAAAAAACTATTAAAGGAGACTGTTAAGGTGATTGTTGTCGTTTTAATGTGATTTTTAGTTGTCGTGGAAACATCAAAATTTGTTTGGGAGGTGCAATTATAAAAAGATTATGATTTTTTTCTGGTGAGATCTTAAAAAGATCATTCCCTTCCAAATTGGCAAAAAATGAGAGAAGACCTAAAAAAAGTTCAGGATATCTCGTTTAATTTTGTTAAAAATACGTATCTCCTCTCATTAATATTGAAAATTATTGTAAGCGTTTTAATAAAAAAAACTAATAAAGGAGACCGTTAAGGTGATTGTTGTCATTTTAATGTGATTTTTAGTTGTCGTAGAAACATCAAAATTTGTTTGGGAGGTGAAAAATAAAAAGATTATGGTTTTTTTCTAGTGAGATCTGAAATGATCATTCGCTTCCAAATTGGCAAAAATGAGAGAAGACCTAAAAAAAGTTCAGGATATCTCGTTTAATTTTGTTAAAAATACGTATCTCCTCTAATTAATAATGGAAATTATTGTAAACGTTGTGATAACAAAAACTAATAAAGGAAACTGTTAATGTGATTGTTGTGGTTTTAACGTGATTGGTAATTGTTGTAGAAACATCAAAATTTGTTTGTTAGGTGAAATAATAAAAAGATTATGATTTTTTTCTGGTGAGATCTGAAAAGATCATTCGCTTCCAAATTGGCATAAAATGAGAGAAGACCTAAAAAAAGTTCAGGATATCTCGTTTAATTTTGTTAAAAATACGTATCTCCTCTCATTAATATTGAAAATTATTGTAAGCGTTTTAATAAAAAAAACTAATAAAGGAGACCATTAAGGTGATTGTTGTCATTTTAATGTGATTTTTAGTTGTCGTAGAAACATCAAAATTTGTTTGGGAGGTGAAAAATAAAAAGATTATGGTTTTTTTCTAGTGAGATCTGAAATGATCATTCGCTTCCCAATTGGCAAAAATGAGAGAAGACCTAAAAAAAGTTCAGGATATCTCGTTTAATTTTGTTAAAAATACGTATCTCCTCTAATTAATAATGGAAATTATTGTAAACGTTGTGATAAAAAAAACTAATAAAGGAAACTGTTAATGTGATTGTTGTGGTTTTAACGTGATTGGTAATTGTTGTAGAAACATCAAAATTTGTTTGTTAGGTGAAATAATAAAAAGATTATGATTTTTTTCTGGTGAGATCTGAAAAGATCATTCGCTTCCAAATTGGCATAAAATGAGAGAAGACCTAAAAAAAGTTCAGGATATCTCGTTTAATTTTGTTAAAAATACGTATCTCCTCTCATTAATATTGAAAATTATTGTAAGCGTTTGAATAAAAAAACTAATAAAGGAGACTGTTAAGGTGATTGTTGTCGTTTTAATGTGATTTTTAGTTGTCGTGGAAACATAAAAATTTGTTTGGGAGGTGCAATAATAAAAAGATTATGATTTTTTTCTGGTGAGATCTTAAAAAGATCATTCCCTTCCAAATTGGCATAAAATGAGAGAAGACCTAAAAAAAGTTCAGGATATCTCGTTTAATTTTGTTAAAAATACGTATCTCCTCTCATTAATATTGAAAATTATTGTAAGCGTTTGAATAAAAAAACTAATAAAGGAGACTGTTAAGGTGATTGTTGTCGTTTTAATGTGATTTTTAGTTGTCGTGGAAACATAAAAATTTGTTTGGGAGGTGCAATAATAAAAAGATTATGATTTTTTTCTGGTGAGATCTTAAAAAGATCATTCCCTTCCAAATTGGCATAAAATGAGAGAAGACCTAAAAAAAGTTCAGGATATGTCGTTTAATTTTGTTAAAAATACGTATCTCCTCTCATTAATATTGAAAATTATTGTAAGCGTTTTAATAAAAAAACTAATAAAGGAGACTGTTAAGGTGATTGTTGTCGTTTTAATGTGATTTTTAGTTGTCGTGGAAACATCAAAATTTGTTTGGGAGGTGCAATTATAAAAAGATTATGATTTTTTTCTGGTGAGATCTTAAAAAGATCATTCCCTTCCAAATTGGCAAAAAATGAGAGAAGACCTAAAAAAAGTTCAGGATATCTCGTTTAATTTTGTTAAAAATACGTATCTCCTCTCATTAATATTGAAAATTATTGTAAGCATTTTAATAAAAAAAAACTAATAAAGGAGACCGTTAAGGTGATTGTTGTCATTTTAATGTGATTTTTAGTTGTCGTAGAAAAATCAAAATTTGTTTGGGAGGTGAAAAATAAAAAGATTATGGTTTTTTTCTAGTGAGATCTGAAATGATCATTCGCTTCCAAATTGGCAAAAATGAGAGAAGACCTAAAAAAAGTTCAGGATATCTCGTTTAATTTTGTTAAAAATACGTATCTCCTCTCATTAATATTGAAAATTATTGTAAGCGTTTTAATAAAAAAACTAATAAAGGAGACTGTTAAGGTGATTGTTGTCGTTTTAATGTGATTTTTAGTTGTTGTGGAAACATCGAAATTTGTTTGGGAGGTGCAATTATAAAAAGATTATGATTTTTTTCTGGTGAGATCTTAAAAAGATCATTCCCTTCCAAATTGGCAAAAAATGAGAGAAGACCTAAAAAAAGTTCAGGATATCTCGTTTAATTTTGTTAAAAATACGTATCTCCTCTCATTAATATTGAAAATTATTGTAAGCGTTTTAATAAAAAAAACTAATAAAGGAGACCGTTAAGGTGATTGTTGTCATTTTAATGTGATTTTTAGTTGTCGTAGAAACATCAAAATTTGTTTGGGAGGTGAAAAATAAAAAGATTATGGTTTTTTTCTAGTGAGATCTGAAATGATCATTCGCTTCCAAATTGGCAAAAATGAGAGAAGACCTAAAAAAAGTTCAGGATATCTCGTTTAATTTTGTTAAAAATACGTATCTCCTCTAATTAATAATGGAAATTATTGTAAACGTTGTGATAACAAAAACTAATAAAGGAAACTGTTAATGTGATTGTTGTGGTTTTAACGTGATTGGTAATTGTTGTAGAAACATCAAAATTTGTTTGTTAGGTGAAATAATAAAAAGATTATGATTTTTTTCTGGTGAGATCTGAAAAGATCATTCGCTTCCAAATTGGCATAAAATGAGAGAAGACCTAAAAAAAGTTCAGGATATCTCGTTTAATTTTGTTAAAAATACGTATCTCCTCTCATTAATATTGAAAATTATTGTAAGCGTTTGAATAAAAAAACTAATAAAGGAGACTGTTAAGGTGATTGTTGTCGTTTTAATGTGATTTTTAGTTGTCGTGGAAACATAAAAATTTGTTTGGGAGGTGCAATAATAAAAAGATTATGATTTTTTTCTGGTGAGATCTTAAAAAGATCATTCCCTTCCAAATTGGCATAAAATGAGAGAAGACCTAAAAAAAGTTCAGGATATCTCGTTTAATTTTGTTAAAAATACGTATCTCCTCTCATTAATATTGAAAATTATTGTAAGCGTTTGAATAAAAAAACTAATAAAGGAGACTGTTAAGGTGATTGTTGTCGTTTTAATGTGATTTTTAGTTGTTGTGGAAACATCGAAATTTGTTTGGGAGGTGCAATTATAAAAAGATTATGATTTTTTTCTGGTGAGATCTTAAAAAGATCATTCCCTTCCAAATTGGCAAAAAATGAGAGAAGACCTAAAAAAAGTTCAGGATATCTCGTTTAATTTTGTTAAAAATACGTATCTCCTCTCATTAATATTGAAAATTATTGTAAGCGTTTTAATAAAAAAAACTAATAAAGGAGACCATTAAGGTGATTGTTGTCATTTTAATGTGATTTTTAGTTGTCGTAGAAACATCAAAATTTGTTTGGGAGGTGAAAAATAAAAAGATTATGGTTTTTTTCTAGTGAGATCTGAAATGATCATTCGCTTCCCAATTGGCAAAAATGAGAGAAGACCTAAAAAAAGTTCAGGATATCTCGTTTAATTTTGTTAAAAATACGTATCTCCTCTAATTAATAATGGAAATTATTGTAAACGTTGTGATAAAAAAAACTAATAAAGGAAACTGTTAATGTGATTGTTGTGGTTTTAACGTGATTGGTAATTGTTGTAGAAACATCAAAATTTGTTTGTTAGGTGAAATAATAAAAAGATTATGATTTTTTTCTGGTGAGATCTGAAAAGATCATTCGCTTCCAAATTGGCATAAAATGAGAGAAGACCTAAAAAAAGTTCAGGATATCTCGTTTAATTTTGTTAAAAATACGTATCTCCTCTCATTAATATTGAAAATTATTGTAAGCGTTTGAATAAAAAAACTAATAAAGGAGACTGTTAAGGTGATTGTTGTCGTTTTAATGTGATTTTTAGTTGTCGTGGAAACATAAAAATTTGTTTGGGAGGTGCAATAATAAAAAGATTATGATTTTTTTCTGGTGAGATCTTAAAAAGATCATTCCCTTCCAAATTGGCATAAAATGAGAGAAGACCTAAAAAAAGTTCAGGATATCTCGTTTAATTTTGTTAAAAATACGTATCTCCTCTCATTAATATTGAAAATTATTGTAAGCGTTTGAATAAAAAAACTAATAAAGGAGACTGTTAAGGTGATTGTTGTCGTTTTAATGTGATTTTTAGTTGTCGTGGAAACATAAAAATTTGTTTGGGAGGTGCAATAATAAAAAGATTATGATTTTTTTCTGGTGAGATCTTAAAAAGATCATTCCCTTCCAAATTGGCATAAAATGAGAGAAGACCTAAAAAAAGTTCAGGATATGTCGTTTAATTTTGTTAAAAATACGTATCTCCTCTCATTAATATTGAAAATTATTGTAAGCGTTTTAATAAAAAAACTAATAAAGGAGACTGTTAAGGTGATTGTTGTCGTTTTAATGTGATTTTTAGTTGTCGTGGAAACATCAAAATTTGTTTGGGAGGTGCAATTATAAAAAGATTATGATTTTTTTCTGGTGAGATCTTAAAAAGATCATTCCCTTCCAAATTGGCAAAAAATGAGAGAAGACCTAAAAAAAGTTCAGGATATCTCGTTTAATTTTGTTAAAAATACGTATCTCCTCTCATTAATATTGAAAATTATTGTAAGCATTTTAATAAAAAAAAACTAATAAAGGAGACCGTTAAGGTGATTGTTGTCATTTTAATGTGATTTTTAGTTGTCGTAGAAAAATCAAAATTTGTTTGGGAGGTGAAAAATAAAAAGATTATGGTTTTTTTCTAGTGAGATCTGAAATGATCATTCGCTTCCAAATTGGCAAAAATGAGAGAAGACCTAAAAAAAGTTCAGGATATCTCGTTTAATTTTGTTAAAAATACGTATCTCCTCTCATTAATATTGAAAATTATTGTAAGCGTTTTAATAAAAAAACTAATAAAGGAGACTGTTAAGGTGATTGTTGTCGTTTTAATGTGATTTTTAGTTGTTGTGGAAACATCGAAATTTGTTTGGGAGGTGCAATTATAAAAAGATTATGATTTTTTTCTGGTGAGATCTTAAAAAGATCATTCCCTTCCAAATTGGCAAAAAATGAGAGAAGACCTAAAAAAAGTTCAGGATATCTCGTTTAATTTTGTTAAAAATACGTATCTCCTCTCATTAATATTGAAAATTATTGTAAGCGTTTTAATAAAAAAAACTAATAAAGGAGACCGTTAAGGTGATTGTTGTCATTTTAATGTGATTTTTAGTTGTCGTAGAAACATCAAAATTTGTTTGGGAGGTGAAAAATAAAAAGATTATGGTTTTTTTCTAGTGAGATCTGAAATGATCATTCGCTTCCAAATTGGCAAAAATGAGAGAAGACCTAAAAAAAGTTCAGGATATCTCGTTTAATTTTGTTAAAAATACGTATCTCCTCTAATTAATAATGGAAATTATTGTAAACGTTGTGATAACAAAAACTAATAAAGGAAACTGTTAATGTGATTGTTGTGGTTTTAACGTGATTGGTAATTGTTGTAGAAACATCAAAATTTGTTTGTTAGGTGAAATAATAAAAAGATTATGATTTTTTTCTGGTGAGATCTGAAAAGATCATTCGCTTCCAAATTGGCATAAAATGAGAGAAGACCTAAAAAAAGTTCAGGATATCTCGTTTAATTTTGTTAAAAATACGTATCTCCTCTCATTAATATTGAAAATTATTGTAAGCGTTTGAATAAAAAAACTAATAAAGGAGACTGTTAAGGTGATTGTTGTCGTTTTAATGTGATTTTTAGTTGTCGTGGAAACATAAAAATTTGTTTGGGAGGTGCAATAATAAAAAGATTATGATTTTTTTCTGGTGAGATCTTAAAAAGATCATTCCCTTCCAAATTGGCATAAAATGAGAGAAGACCTAAAAAAAGTTCAGGATATCTCGTTTAATTTTGTTAAAAATACGTATCTCCTCTCATTAATATTGAAAATTATTGTAAGCGTTTGAATAAAAAAACTAATAAAGGAGACTGTTAAGGTGATTGTTGTCGTTTTAATGTGATTTTTAGTTGTTGTGGAAACATCGAAATTTGTTTGGGAGGTGCAATTATAAAAAGATTATGATTTTTTTCTGGTGAGATCTTAAAAAGATCATTCCCTTCCAAATTGGCAAAAAATGAGAGAAGACCTAAAAAAAGTTCAGGATATCTCGTTTAATTTTGTTAAAAATACGTATCTCCTCTCATTAATATTGAAAATTATTGTAAGCGTTTTAATAAAAAAAACTAATAAAGGAGACCATTAAGGTGATTGTTGTCATTTTAATGTGATTTTTAGTTGTCGTAGAAACATCAAAATTTGTTTGGGAGGTGAAAAATAAAAAGATTATGGTTTTTTTCTAGTGAGATCTGAAATGATCATTCGCTTCCCAATTGGCAAAAATGAGAGAAGACCTAAAAAAAGTTCAGGATATCTCGTTTAATTTTGTTAAAAATACGTATCTCCTCTAATTAATAATGGAAATTATTGTAAACGTTGTGATAAAAAAAACTAATAAAGGAAACTGTTAATGTGATTGTTGTGGTTTTAACGTGATTGGTAATTGTTGTAGAAACATCAAAATTTGTTTGTTAGGTGAAATAATAAAAAGATTATGATTTTTTTCTAGTGAGATCTGAAAAGATCATTCGCTTCCAAATTGGCATAAAATGAGAGAAGACCTAAAAAAAGTTCAGGATATCTCGTTTAATTTTGTTAAAAATACGTATCTCCTCTCATTAATATTGAAAATTATTGTAAGCGTTTGAATAAAAAAACTAATAAAGGAGACTGTTAAGGTGATTGTTGTCGTTTTAATGTGATTTTTAGTTGTCGTGGAAACATAAAAATTTGTTTGGGAGGTGCAATAATAAAAAGATTATGATTTTTTTCTGGTGAGATCTTAAAAAGATCATTCCCTTCCAAATTGGCATAAAATGAGAGAAGACCTAAAAAAAGTTCAGGATATCTCGTTTAATTTTGTTAAAAATACGTATCTCCTCTCATTAATATTGAAAATTATTGTAAGCGTTTGAATAAAAAAACTAATAAAGGAGACTGTTAAGGTGATTGTTGTCGTTTTAATGTGATTTTTAGTTGTCGTGGAAACATAAAAATTTGTTTGGGAGGTGCAATAATAAAAAGATTATGATTTTTTTCTGGTGAGATCTTAAAAAGATCATTCCCTTCCAAATTGGCATAAAATGAGAGAAGACCTAAAAAAAGTTCAGGATATCTCGTTTAATTTTGTTAAAAATACGTATCTCCTCTCATTAATATTGAAAATTATTGTAAGCGTTTTAATAAAAAAACTAATAAAGGAGACTGTTAAGGTGATTGTTGTCGTTTTAATGTGATTTTTAGTTGTCGTGGAAACATCAAAATTTGTTTGGGAGGTGCAATTATAAAAAGATTATGATTTTTTTCTGGTGAGATCTTAAAAAGATCATTCCCTTCCAAATTGGCAAAAAATGAGAGAAGACCTAAAAAAAGTTCAGGATATCTCGTTTAATTTTGTTAAAAATACGTATCTCCTCTCATTAATATTGAAAATTATTGTAAGCGTTTTAATAAAAAAAAAATAATAAAGGAGACCGTTAAGGTGATTGTTGTCATTTTAATGTGATTTTTAGTTGTCGTAGAAAAATCAAAATTTGTTTGGGAGGTGAAAAATAAAAAGATTATGGTTTTTTTCTAGTGAGATCTGAAATGATCATTCGCTTCCAAATTGGCAAAAATGAGAGAAGACCTAAAAAAAGTTCAGGATATCTCGTTTAATTTTGTTAAAAATACGTATCTCCTCTCATTAATATTGAAAATTATTGTAAGCGTTTTAATAAAAAAACTAATAAAGGAGACTGTTAAGGTGATTGTTGTCGTTTTAATGTGATTTTTAGTTGTCGTGGAAACATAAAAATTTGTTTGGGAGGTGCAATAATAAAAAGATTATGATTTTTTTCTGGTGAGATCTTAAAAAGATCATTCCCTTCCAAATTGGCAAAAAATGAGAGAAGACCTAAAAAAAGTTCAGGATATCTCGTTTAATTTTGTTAAAAATACGTATCTCCTCTCATTAATATTGAAAATTATTGTAAGCGTTTTAATAAAAAAAACTAATAAAGGAGACCATTAAGGTGATTGTTGTCATTTTAATGTGATTTTTAGTTGTCGTAGAAACATCAAAATTTGTTTGGGAGGTGAAAAATAAAAAGATTATGGTTTTTTTCTAGTGAGATCTGAAATGATCATTCGCTTCCCAATTGGCAAAAATGAGAGAAGACCTAAAAAAAGTTCAGGATATCTCGTTTAATTTTGTTAAAAATACGTATCTCCTCTAATTAATAATGGAAATTATTGTAAACGTTGTGATAAAAAAAACTAATAAAGGAAACTGTTAATGTGATTGTTGTGGTTTTAACGTGATTGGTAACTGTTGTAGAAACATCAAAATTTGTTTGTTAGGTGAAATAATAAAAAGATTATGATTTTTTTCTAGTGAGATCTGAAAAGATCATTCGCTTCCAAATTGGCATAAAATGAGAGAAGACCTAAAAAAAGTTCAGGATATCTCGTTTAATTTTGTTAAAAATACGTATCTCCTCTCATTAATATTGAAAATTATTGTAAGCGTTTTAATAAAAAAACTAATAAAGGAGACTGTTAAGGTGATTGTTGTCGTTTTAATGTGATTTTTAGTTGTCGTGGAAACATCAAAATTTGTTTGGGAGGTGCAATTATAAAAAGATTATGATTTTTTTCTGGTGAGATCTTAAAAAGATCATTCCCTTCCAAATTGGCAAAAAATGAGAGAAGACCTAAAAAAAGTTCAGGATATCTCGTTTAATTTTGTTAAAAATACGTATCTCCTCTCATTAATATTGAAAATTATTGTAAGCGTTTTAATAAAAAAAACTAATAAAGGAGACCATTAAGGTGATTGTTGTCATTTTAATGTGATTTTTAGTTGTCGTAGAAACATCAAAATTTGTTTGGGAGGTGAAAAATAAAAAGATTATGGTTTTTTTCTAGTGAGATCTGAAATGATCATTCGCTTCCCAATTGGCAAAAATGAGAGAAGACCTAAAAAAAGTTCAGGATATCTCGTTTAATTTTGTTAAAAATACGTATCTCCTCTAATTAATAATGGAAATTATTGTAAACGTTGTGATAAAAAAAACTAATAAAGGAAACTGTTAATGTGATTGTTGTGGTTTTAACGTGATTGGTAATTGTTGTAGAAACATCAAAATTTGTTTGTTAGGTGAAATAATAAAAAGATTATGATTTTTTTCTAGTGAGATCTGAAAAGATCATTCGCTTCCAAATTGGCATAAAATGAGAGAAGACCTAAAAAAAGTTCAGGATATCTCGTTTAATTTTGTTAAAAATACGTATCTCCTCTCATTAATATTGAAAATTATTGTAAGCGTTTGAATAAAAAAACTAATAAAGGAGACTGTTAAGGTGATTGTTGTCGTTTTAATGTGATTTTTAGTTGTCGTGGAAACATCAAAATTTGTTTGGGAGGTGCAATTATAAAAAGATTATGATTTTTTTCTGGTGAGATCTTAAAAAGATCATTCCCTTCCAAATTGGCAAAAAATGAGAGAAGACCTAAAAAAAGTTCAGGATATCTCGTTTAATTTTGTTAAAAATACGTATCTCCTCTCATTAATATTGAAAATTATTGTAAGCGTTTTAATAAAAAAAACTAATAAAGGAGACCATTAAGGTGATTGTTGTCATTTTAATGTGATTTTTAGTTGTCGTAGAAACATAAAAATTTGTTTGGGAGGTGCAATAATAAAAAGATTATGATTTTTTTCTGGTGAGATCTTAAAAAGATCATTCCCTTCCAAATTGGCAAAAAATGAGAGAAGACCTAAAAAAAGTTCAGGATATCTCGTTTAATTTTGTTAAAAATACGTATCTCCTCTCATTAATATTGAAAATTATTGTAAGCGTTTTAATAAAAAAACTAATAAAGGAGACTGTTAAGGTGATTGTTGTCGTTTTAATGTGATTTTTAGTTGTCGTGGAAACATCAAAATTTGTTTGGGAGGTGCAATTATAAAAAGATTATGATTTTTTTCTGGTGAGATCTTAAAAAGATCATTCCCTTCCAAATTGGCAAAAAATGAGAGAAGACCTAAAAAAAGTTCAGGATATCTCGTTTAATTTTGTTAAAAATACGTATCTCCTCTCATTAATATTGAAAATTATTGTAAGCGTTTTAATAAAAAAAACTAATAAAGGAGACCATTAAGGTGATTGTTGTCATTTTAATGTGATTTTTAGTTGTCGTAGAAACATCAAAATTTGTTTGGGAGGTGAAAAATAAAAAGATTATGGTTTTTTTCTAGTGAGATCTGAAATGATCATTCGCTTCCCAATTGGCAAAAATGAGAGAAGACCTAAAAAAAGTTCAGGATATCTCGTTTAATTTTGTTAAAAATACGTATCTCCTCTAATTAATAATGGAAATTATTGTAAACGTTGTGATAAAAAAAACTAATAAAGGAAACTGTTAATGTGATTGTTGTGGTTTTAACGTGATTGGTAATTGTTGTAGAAACATCAAAATTTGTTTGTTAGGTGAAATAATAAAAAGATTATGATTTTTTTCTAGTGAGATCTGAAAAGATCATTCGCTTCCAAATTGGCATAAAATGAGAGAAGACCTAAAAAAAGTTCAGGATATCTCGTTTAATTTTGTTAAAAATACGTATCTCCTCTCATTAATATTGAAAATTATTGTAAGCGTTTGAATAAAAAAACTAATAAAGGAGACTGTTAAGGTGATTGTTGTCGTTTTAATGTGATTTTTAGTTGTCGTGGAAACATAAAAATTTGTTTGGGAGGTGCAATAATAAAAAGATTATGATTTTTTTCTGGTGAGATCTTAAAAAGATCATTCCCTTCCAAATTGGCATAAAATGAGAGAAGACCTAAAAAAAGTTCAGGATATCTCGTTTAATTTTGTTAAAAATACGTATCTCCTCTCATTAATATTGAAAATTATTGTAAGCGTTTGAATAAAAAAACTAATAAAGGAGACTGTTAAGGTGATTGTTGTCGTTTTAATGTGATTTTTAGTTGTCGTGGAAACATAAAAATTTGTTTGGGAGGTGCAATAATAAAAAGATTATGATTTTTTTCTGGTGAGATCTTAAAAAGATCATTCCCTTCCAAATTGGCATAAAATGAGAGAAGACCTAAAAAAAGTTCAGGATATCTCGTTTAATTTTGTTAAAAATACGTATCTCCTCTCATTAATATTGAAAATTATTGTAAGCGTTTTAATAAAAAAACTAATAAAGGAGACTGTTAAGGTGATTGTTGTCGTTTTAATGTGATTTTTAGTTGTCGTGGAAACATCAAAATTTGTTTGGGAGGTGCAATTATAAAAAGATTATGATTTTTTTCTGGTGAGATCTTAAAAAGATCATTCCCTTCCAAATTGGCAAAAAATGAGAGAAGACCTAAAAAAAGTTCAGGATATCTCGTTTAATTTTGTTAAAAATACGTATCTCCTCTCATTAATATTGAAAATTATTGTAAGCGTTTTAATAAAAAAAAAATAATAAAGGAGACCGTTAAGGTGATTGTTGTCATTTTAATGTGATTTTTAGTTGTCGTAGAAAAATCAAAATTTGTTTGGGAGGTGAAAAATAAAAAGATTATGGTTTTTTTCTAGTGAGATCTGAAATGATCATTCGCTTCCAAATTGGCAAAAATGAGAGAAGACCTAAAAAAAGTTCAGGATATCTCGTTTAATTTTGTTAAAAATACGTATCTCCTCTCATTAATATTGAAAATTATTGTAAGCGTTTTAATAAAAAAACTAATAAAGGAGACTGTTAAGGTGATTGTTGTCGTTTTAATGTGATTTTTAGTTGTCGTGGAAACATAAAAATTTGTTTGGGAGGTGCAATTATAAAAAGATTATGATTTTTTTCTGGTGAGATCTTAAAAAGATCATTCCCTTCCAAATTGGCAAAAAATGAGAGAAGACCTAAAAAAAGTTCAGGATATCTCGTTTAATTTTGTTAAAAATACGTATCTCCTCTCATTAATATTGAAAATTATTGTAAGCATTTTAATAAAAAAAAACTAATAAAGGAGACCGTTAAGGTGATTGTTGTCATTTTAATGTGATTTTTAGTTGTCGTAGAAAAATCAAAATTTGTTTGGGAGGTGAAAAATAAAAAGATTATGGTTTTTTTCTAGTGAGATCTGAAATGATCATTCGCTTCCAAATTGGCAAAAATGAGAGAAGACCTAAAAAAAGTTCAGGATATCTCGTTTAATTTTGTTAAAAATACGTATCTCCTCTCATTAATATTGAAAATTATTGTAAGCGTTTTAATAAAAAAACTAATAAAGGAGACTGTTAAGGTGATTGTTGTCGTTTTAATGTGATTTTTAGTTGTTGTGGAAACATCGAAATTTGTTTGGGAGGTGCAATTATAAAAAGATTATGATTTTTTTCTGGTGAGATCTTAAAAAGATCATTCCCTTCCAAATTGGCAAAAAATGAGAGCAGACCTAAAAAAAGTTCAGGATATCTCGTTTAATTTTGTTAAAAATACGTATCTCCTCTCATTAATATTGAAAATTATTGTAAGCGTTTTAATAAAAAAAACTAATAAAGGAGACCGTTAAGGTGATTGTTGTCATTTTAATGTGATTTTTAGTTGTCGTAGAAACATCAAAATTTGTTTGGGAGGTGAAAAATAAAAAGATTATGGTTTTTTTCTAGTGAGATCTGAAATGATCATTCGCTTCCAAATTGGCAAAAATGAGAGAAGACCTAAAAAAAGTTCAGGATATCTCGTTTAATTTTGTTAAAAATACGTATCTCCTCTAATTAATAATGGAAATTATTGTAAACGTTGTGATAACAAAAACTAATAAAGGAAACTGTTAATGTGATTGTTGTGGTTTTAACGTGATTGGTAATTGTTGTAGAAACATCAAAATTTGTTTGTTAGGTGAAATAATAAAAAGATTATGATTTTTTTCTGGTGAGATCTGAAAAGATCATTCGCTTCCAAATTGGCATAAAATGAGAGAAGACCTAAAAAAAGTTCAGGATA
This sequence comes from Pueraria montana var. lobata, assembly GCA_026413185.1. Taxonomy (NCBI): domain Eukaryota; kingdom Viridiplantae; phylum Streptophyta; class Magnoliopsida; order Fabales; family Fabaceae; genus Pueraria; species Pueraria montana. Next base: position 749,451 of record JAOZWA010000174.1, read on the forward strand.
TATCGTTTAATTTTGTTAAAAATACGTATCTCCTCTCATTAATATTGAAAATTATTGTAAGCGTTTTAATAAAAAAACTAATAAAGGAGACTGTTAAGGTGATTGTTGTCGTTTTAATGTGATTTTTAGTTGTCGTGGAAACATCAAAATTTGTTTGGGAGGTGCAATTATAAAAAGATTATGATTTTTTTCTGGTGAGATCTTAAAAAGATCATTCCCTTCCAAATTGGCAAAAAATGAGAGAAGACCTAAAAAAAGTTCAGGATATCTCGTTTAATTTTGTTAAAAATACGTATCTCCTCTCATTAATATTGAAAATTATTGTAAGCATTTTAATAAAAAAAAACTAATAAAGGAGACCGTTAAGGTGATTGTTGTCATTTTAATGTGATTTTTAGTTGTCGTAGAAAAATCAAAATTTGTTTGGGAGGTGAAAAATAAAAAGATTATGGTTTTTTTCTAGTGAGATCTGAAATGATCATTCGCTTCCAAATTGGCAAAAATGAGAGAAGACCTAAAAAAAGTTCAGGATATCTCGTTTAATTTTGTTAAAAATACGTATCTCCTCTCATTAATATTGAAAATTATTGTAAGCGTTTTAATAAAAAAACTAATAAAGGAGACTGTTAAGGTGATTGTTGTCGTTTTAATGTGATTTTTAGTTGTTGTGGAAACATCGAAATTTGTTTGGGAGGTGCAATTATAAAAAGATTATGATTTTTTTCTGGTGAGATCTTAAAAAGATCATTCCCTTCCAAATTGGCAAAAAATGAGAGAAGACCTAAAAAAAGTTCAGGATATCTCGTTTAATTTTGTTAAAAATACGTATCTCCTCTCATTAATATTGAAAATTATTGTAAGCATTTTAATAAAAAAAACTAATAAAGGAGACCGTTATGGTGATTGTTGTCATTTTAATGTGATTTTTAGTTGTCGTAGAAACATCAAAATTTGTTTGGGAGGTGAAAAATAAAAAGATTATGGTTTTTTTCTAGTGAGATCTGAAATGATCATTCGCTTCCAAATTGGCAAAAATGAGAGAAGACCTAAAAAAAGTTCAGGATATCTCGTTTAATTTTGTTAAAAATACGTATCTCCTCTAATTAATAATGGAAATTATTGTAAACGTTGTGATAACAAAAACTAATAAAGGAAACTGTTAATGTGATTGTTGTGGTTTTAACGTGATTGGTAATTGTTGTAGAAACATCAAAATTTGTTTGTTAGGTGAAATAATAAAAAGATTATGATTTTTTTCTGGTGAGATCTGAAAAGATCATTCGCTTCCAAATTGGCATAAAATGAGAGAAGACCTAAAAAAAGTTCAGGATATCTCGTTTAATTTTGTTAAAAATACGTATCTCCTCTCATTAATATTGAAAATTATTGTAAGCGTTTTAATAAAAAAACTAATAAAGGAGACTGTTAAGGAGATTGTTGTCGTTTTAATATGATTTTTAGTTGTCGTAGAAACATAAAAATTTGTTTGGGAGGTGCAATAATAAAAAGATTATGATTTTTTTCTGGTGAGATCTTAAAAAGATCATTCCCTTCCAAATTGGCATAAAATGAGAGAAGACCTAAAAAAAGTTCAGGATATCTCGTTTAATTTTGTTAAAAATACGTATCTCCTCTCATTAATATTGAAAATTATTGTAAGCGTTTTAATAAAAAAACTAATAAAGGAGACTGTTAAGGAGATTGTTGTCGTTTTAATATGATTTTTAGTTGTCGTAGAAACATAAAAATTTGTTTGGGAGGTGCAATAATAAAAAGATTATGATTTTTTTCTGGTGAGATCTTAAAAAGATCATTCCCTTCCAAATTGGCATAAAATGAGAGAAGACCTAAAAAAAGTTCAGGATATCTCGTTTAATTTTGTTAAAAATACGTATCTCCTCTCATTAATATTGAAAATTATTGTAAGCGTTTGAATAAAAAAACTAATAAAGGAGACTGTTAAGGTGATTGTTGTCGTTTTAATGTGATTTTTAGTTGTCGTGGAAACATAAAAATTTGTTTGGGAGGTGCAATAATAAAAAGATTATGATTTTTTTCTGGTGAGATCTTAAAAAGATCATTCCCTTCCAAATTGGCATAAAATGAGAGAAGACCTAAAAAAAGTTCAGGATATCTCGTTTAATTTTGTTAAAAATACGTATCTCCTCTCATTAATATTGAAAATTATTGTAAGCGTTTGAATAAAAAAACTAATAAAGGAGACTGTTAAGGTGATTGTTGTCGTTTTAATGTGATTTTTAGTTGTCGTGGAAACATAAAAATTTGTTTGGGAGGTGCAATAATAAAAAGATTATGATTTTTTTCTGGTGAGATCTTAAAAAGATCATTCCCTTCCAAATTGGCATAAAATGAGAGAAGACCTAAAAAAAGTTCAGGATATCTCGTTTAATTTTGTTAAAAATACGTATCTCCTCTCATTAATATTGAAAATTATTGTAAGCGTTTTAATAAAAAAACTAATAAAGGAGACTGTTAAGGTGATTGTTGTCGTTTTAATGTGATTTTTAGTTGTCGTGGAAACATCAAAATTTGTTTGGGAGGTGCAATTATAAAAAGATTATGATTTTTTTCTGGTGAGATCTTAAAAAGATCATTCCCTTCCAAATTGGCAAAAAATGAGAGAAGACCTAAAAAAAGTTCAGGATATCTCGTTTAATTTTGTTAAAAATACGTATCTCCTCTCATTAATATTGAAAATTATTGTAAGCGTTTTAATAAAAAAAAAATAATAAAGGAGACCGTTAAGGTGATTGTTGTCATTTTAATGTGATTTTTAGTTGTCGTAGAAAAATCAAAATTTGTTTGGGAGGTGAAAAATAAAAAGATTATGGTTTTTTTCTAGTGAGATCTGAAATGATCATTCGCTTCCAAATTGGCAAAAATGAGAGAAGACCTAAAAAAAGTTCAGGATATCTCGTTTAATTTTGTTAAAAATACGTATCTCCTCTCATTAATATTGAAAATTATTGTAAGCGTTTTAATAAAAAAACTAATAAAGGAGACTGTTAAGGTGATTGTTGTCGTTTTAATGTGATTTTTAGTTGTCGTGGAAACATAAAAATTTGTTTGGGAGGTGCAATTATAAAAAGATTATGATTTTTTTCTGGTGAGATCTTAAAAAGATCATTCCCTTCCAAATTGGCAAAAAATGAGAGAAGACCTAAAAAAAGTTCAGGATATCTCGTTTAATTTTGTTAAAAATACGTATCTCCTCTCATTAATATTGAAAATTATTGTAAGCATTTTAATAAAAAAAAACTAATAAAGGAGACCGTTAAGGTGATTGTTGTCATTTTAATGTGATTTTTAGTTGTCGTAGAAAAATCAAAATTTGTTTGGGAGGTGAAAAATAAAAAGATTATGGTTTTTTTCTAGTGAGATCTGAAATGATCATTCGCTTCCAAATTGGCAAAAATGAGAGAAGACCTAAAAAAAGTTCAGGATATCTCGTTTAATTTTGTTAAAAATACGTATCTCCTCTCATTAATATTGAAAATTATTGTAAGCGTTTTAATAAAAAAACTAATAAAGGAGACTGTTAAGGTGATTGTTGTCGTTTTAATGTGATTTTTAGTTGTTGTGGAAACATCGAAATTTGTTTGGGAGGTGCAATTATAAAAAGATTATGATTTTTTTCTGGTGAGATCTTAAAAAGATCATTCCCTTCCAAATTGGCAAAAAATGAGAGAAGACCTAAAAAAAGTTCAGGATATCTCGTTTAATTTTGTTAAAAATACGTATCTCCTCTCATTAATATTGAAAATTATTGTAAGCGTTTTAATAAAAAAAACTAATAAAGGAGACCGTTAAGGTGATTGTTGTCATTTTAATGTGATTTTTAGTTGTCGTAGAAACATCAAAATTTGTTTGGGAGGTGAAAAATAAAAAGATTATGGTTTTTTTCTAGTGAGATCTGAAATGATCATTCGCTTCCAAATTGGCAAAAATGAGAGAAGACCTAAAAAAAGTTCAGGATATCTCGTTTAATTTTGTTAAAAATACGTATCTCCTCTAATTAATAATGGAAATTATTGTAAACGTTGTGATAACAAAAACTAATAAAGGAAACTGTTAATGTGATTGTTGTGGTTTTAACGTGATTGGTAATTGTTGTAGAAACATCAAAATTTGTTTGTTAGGTGAAATAATAAAAAGATTATGATTTTTTTCTGGTGAGATCTGAAAAGATCATTCGCTTCCAAATTGGCATAAAATGAGAGAAGACCTAAAAAAAGTTCAGGATATATCGTTTAATTTTGTTAAAAATACGTATCTCCTCTCATTAATATTGAAAATTATTGTAAGCGTTTTAATAAAAAAACTAATAAAGGAGACTGTTAAGGTGATTGTTGTCGTTTTAATGTGATTTTTAGTTGTCGTGGAAACATAAAAATTTGTTTGGGAGGTGCAATTATAAAAAGATTATGATTTTTTTCTGGTGAGATCTTAAAAAGATCATTCCCTTCCAAATTGGCAAAAAATGAGAGAAGACCTAAAAAAAGTTCAGGATATCTCGTTTAATTTTGTTAAAAATACGTATCTCCTCTCATTAATATTGAAAATTATTGTAAGCATTTTAATAAAAAAAAACTAATAAAGGAGACCGTTAAGGTGATTGTTGTCATTTTAATGTGATTTTTAGTTGTCGTAGAAAAATCAAAATTTGTTTGGGAGGTGAAAAATAAAAAGATTATGGTTTTTTTCTAGTGAGATCTGAAATGATCATTCGCTTCCAAATTGGCAAAAATGAGAGAAGACCTAAAAAAAGTTCAGGATATCTCGTTTAATTTTGTTAAAAATACGTATCTCCTCTCATTAATATTGAAAATTATTGTAAGCGTTTTAATAAAAAAACTAATAAAGGAGACTGTTAAGGTGATTGTTGTCGTTTTAATGTGATTTTTAGTTGTTGTGGAAACATCGAAATTTGTTTGGGAGGTGCAATTATAAAAAGATTATGATTTTTTTCTGGTGAGATCTTAAAAAGATCATTCCCTTCCAAATTGGCAAAAAATGAGAGAAGACCTAAAAAAAGTTCAGGATATCTCGTTTAATTTTGTTAAAAATACGTATCTCCTCTCATTAATATTGAAAATTATTGTAAGCGTTTTAATAAAAAAAACTAATAAAGGAGACCGTTAAGGTGATTGTTGTCATTTTAATGTGATTTTTAGTTGTCGTAGAAACATCAAAATTTGTTTGGGAGGTGAAAAATAAAAAGATTATGGTTTTTTTCTAGTGAGATCTGAAATGATCATTCGCTTCCAAATTGGCAAAAATGAGAGAAGACCTAAAAAAAGTTCAGGATATCTCGTTTAATTTTGTTAAAAATACGTATCTCCTCTAATTAATAATGGAAATTATTGTAAACGTTGTGATAAAAAAAACTAATAAAGGAAACTGTTAATGTGATTGTTGTGGTTTTAACGTGATTGGTAATTGTTGTAGAAACATCAAAATTTGTTTGTTAGGTGAAATAATAAAAAGATTATGATTTTTTTCTGGTGAGATCTGAAAAGATCATTCGCTTCCAAATTGGCATAAAATGAGAGAAGACCTAAAAAAAGTTCAGGATATCTCGTTTAATTTTGTTAAAAATACGTATCTCCTCTCATTAATATTGAAAATTATTGTAAGCGTTTTAATAAAAAAACTAATAAAGGAGACTGTTAAGGTGATTGTTGTCGTTTTAATGTGATTTTTAGTTGTCGTGGAAACATAAAAATTTGTTTGGGAGGTGCAATTATAAAAAGATTATGATTTTTTTCTGGTGAGATCTTAAAAAGATCATTCCCTTCCAAATTGGCAAAAAATGAGAGAAGACCTAAAAAAAGTTCAGGATATCTCGTTTAATTTTGTTAAAAATACGTATCTCCTCTCATTAATATTGAAAATTATTGTAAGCATTTTAATAAAAAAAAACTAATAAAGGAGACCGTTAAGGTGATTGTTGTCATTTTAATGTGATTTTTAGTTGTCGTAGAAAAATCAAAATTTGTTTGGGAGGTGAAAAATAAAAAGATTATGGTTTTTTTCTAGTGAGATCTGAAATGATCATTCGCTTCCAAATTGGCAAAAATGAGAGAAGACCTAAAAAAAGTTCAGGATATCTCGTTTAATTTTGTTAAAAATACGTATCTCCTCTCATTAATATTGAAAATTATTGTAAGCGTTTTAATAAAAAAACTAATAAAGGAGACTGTTAAGGTGATTGTTGTCGTTTTAATGTGATTTTTAGTTGTTGTGGAAACATCGAAATTTGTTTGGGAGGTGCAATTATAAAAAGATTATGATTTTTTTCTGGTGAGATCTTAAAAAGATCATTCCCTTCCAAATTGGCAAAAAATGAGAGAAGACCTAAAAAAAGTTCAGGATATCTCGTTTAATTTTGTTAAAAATACGTATCTCCTCTCATTAATATTGAAAATTATTGTAAGCGTTTTAATAAAAAAAACTAATAAAGGAGACCGTTAAGGTGATTGTTGTCATTTTAATGTGATTTTTAGTTGTCGTAGAAACATCAAAATTTGTTTGGGAGGTGAAAAATAAAAAGATTATGGTTTTTTTCTAGTGAGATCTGAAATGATCATTCGCTTCCAAATTGGCAAAAATGAGAGAAGACCTAAAAAAAGTTCAGGATATCTCGTTTAATTTTGTTAAAAATACGTATCTCCTCTAATTAATAATGGAAATTATTGTAAACGTTGTGATAACAAAAACTAATAAAGGAAACTGTTAATGTGATTGTTGTGGTTTTAACGTGATTGGTAATTGTTGTAGAAACATCAAAATTTGTTTGTTAGGTGAAATAATAAAAAGATTATGATTTTTTTCTGGTGAGATCTGAAAAGATCATTCGCTTCCAAATTGGCATAAAATGAGAGAAGACCTAAAAAAAGTTCAGGATATATCGTTTAATTTTGTTAAAAATACGTATCTCCTCTCATTAATATTGAAAATTATTGTAAGCGTTTTAATAAAAAAACTAATAAAGGAGACTGTTAAGGTGATTGTTGTCGTTTTAATGTGATTTTTAGTTGTCGTGGAAACATCAAAATTTGTTTGGGAGGTGCAATTATAAAAAGATTATGATTTTTTTCTGGTGAGATCTTAAAAAGATCATTCCCTTCCAAATTGGCAAAAAATGAGAGAAGACCTAAAAAAAGTTCAGGATATCTCGTTTAATTTTGTTAAAAATACGTATCTCCTCTCATTAATATTGAAAATTATTGTAAGCGTTTTAATAAAAAAAAACTAATAAAGGAGACCGTTAAGGTGATTGTTGTCATTTTAATGTGATTTTTAGTTGTCGTAGAAACATCAAAATTTGTTTGGGAGGTGAAAAATAAAAAGATTATGGTTTTTTTCTAGTGAGATCTGAAATGATCATTCGCTTCCAAATTGGCAAAAATGAGAGAAGACCTAAAAAAAGTTCAGGATATCTCGTTTAATTTTGTTAAAAATACGTATCTCCTCTCATTAATATTGAAAATTATTGTAAGCGTTTTAATAAAAAAACTAATAAAGGAGACTGTTAAGGTGATTGTTGTCGTTTTAATGTGATTTTTAGTTGTTGTGGAAACATCGAAATTTGTTTGGGAGGTGCAATTATGAAAAGATTATGATTTTTTTCTGGTGAGATCTTAAAAAGATCATTCCCTTCCAAATTGGCAAAAAATGAGAGAAGACCTAAAAAAAGTTCAGGATATCTCGTTTAATTTTGTTAAAAATACGTATCTCCTCTCATTAATATTGAAAATTATTGTAAGCGTTTTAATAAAAAAAACTAATAAAGGAGACCGTTAAGGTGATTGTTGTCATTTTAATGTGATTTTTAGTTGTCGTAGAAACATCAAAATTTGTTTGGGAGGTGAAAAATAAAAAGATTACGGTTTTTTTCTAGTGAGATCTGAAATGATCATTCGCTTCCAAATTGGCAAAAATGAGAGAAGACCTAAAAAAAGTTCAGGATATCTCGTTTAATTTTGTTAAAAATACGTATCTCCTCTAATTAATAATGGAAATTATTGTAAACGTTGTGATAACAAAAACTAATAAAGGAAACTGTTAATGTGATTGTTGTGGTTTTAACGTGATTGGTAATTGTTGTAGAAACATCAAAATTTGTTTGTTAGGTGAAATAATAAAAAGATTATGATTTTTTTCTGGTGAGATCTTAAAAGATCATTCGCTTCCAAATTGGCATAAAATGAGAGAAGACCTAAAAAAAGTTCAGGATATCTCGTTTAATTTTGTTAAAAATACGTATCTCCTCTCATTAATATTGAAAATTATTGTAAGCGTTTTAATAAAAAAACTAATAAAGGAGACTGTTAAGGAGATTGTTGTCGTTTTAATATGATTTTTAGTTGTCGTAGAAACATAAAAATTTGTTTGGGAGGTGCAATAATAAAAAGATTATGATTTTTTTCTGGTGAGATCTTAAAAAGATCATTCCCTTCCAAATTGGCATAAAATGAGAGAAGACCTAAAAAAAGTTCAGGATATCTCGTTTAATTTTGTTAAAAATACGTATCTCCTCTCATTAATATTGAAAATTATTATAAGCGTTGTAATAAAAAAACTAATAAAGGAGACTGTTAAGGTGATTATTGTCATTTTAATGTGATTTTTAGTTGTCGTAGAAACATCAAAATTTGTATGGGAGGTGCAATTATAAAAAGATTATGATTTTTTTCTGGTGAGATCTTAAAAAGATCATTCCCTTCCAAATTGGCAAAAAATGAGAGAAGACCTAAAAAAAGTTCAGGATATCTCGTTTAATTTTGTTAAAAATACGTATCTCCTCTCATTAATATTGAAAATTATTGTAAGCGTTTTAATAAAAAAAACTAATAAAGGAGACCGTTAAGGTGATTGTTGTCATTTTAATGTGATTTTTAGTTGTCGTAGAAACATCAAAATTTGTTTGGGAGGTGAAAAATAAAAAGATTATGGTTTTTTTCTAGTGAGATCTGAAATGATCATTCGCTTCCAAATTGGCAAAAATGAGAGAAGACCTAAAAAAAGTTCAGGATATCTCGTTTAATTTTGTTAAAAATACGTATCTCCTCTAATTAATAATGGAAATTATTGTAAACGTTGTGATAAAAAAAACTAATAAAGGAAACTGTTAATGTGATTGTTGTGGTTTTAACGTGATTGGTAATTGTTGTAGAAACATCAAAATTTGTTTGTTAGGTGAAATAATAAAAAGATTATGATTTTTTTCTGGTGAGATCTGAAAAGATCATTCGCTTCCAAATTGGCATAAAATGAGAGAAGACCTAAAAAAAGTTCAGGATATCTCGTTTAATTTTGTTAAAAATACGTATCTCCTCTCATTAATATTGAAAATTATTGTAAGCGTTTTAATAAAAAAACTAATAAAGGAGACTGTTAAGGAGATTGTTGTCGTTTTAATATGATTTTTAGTTGTCGTAGAAACATAAAAATTTGTTTGGGAGGTGCAATAATAAAAAGATTATGATTTTTTTCTGGTGAGATCTTAAAAAGATCATTCCCTTCCAAATTGGCATAAAATGAGAGAAGACCTAAAAAAAGTTCAGGATATCTCGTTTAATTTTGTTAAAAATACGTATCTCCTCTCATTAATATTGAAAATTATTGTAAGCGTTTTAATAAAAAAACTAATAAAGGAGACTGTTAAGGTGATTGTTGTCGTTTTAATGTGATTTTTAGTTGTCGTGGAAACATCAAAATTTGTTTGGGAGGTGCAATTATAAAAAGATTATGATTTTTTTCTGGTGAGATCTTAAAAAGATCATTCCCTTCCAAATTGGCAAAAAATGAGAGAAGACCTAAAAAAAGTTCAGGATATCTCGTTTAATTTTGTTAAAAATACGTATCTCCTCTCATTAATATTGAAAATTATTGTAAGCGTTTTAATAAAAAAAACTAATAAAGGAGACCGTTAAGGTGATTGTTGTCATTTTAATGTGATTTTTAGTTGTCGTAGAAACATCAAAATTTGTTTGGGAGGTGAAAAATAAAAAGATTATGGTTTTTTTCTAGTGAGATCTGAAATGATCATTCGCTTCCAAATTGGCAAAAATGAGAGAAGACCTAAAAAAAGTTCAGGATATCTCGTTTAATTTTGTTAAAAATACGTATCTCCTCTAATTAATAATGGAAATTATTGTAAACGTTGTGATAACAAAAACTAATAAAGGAAACTGTTAATGTGATTGTTGTGGTTTTAACGTGATTGGTAATTGTTGTAGAAACATCAAAATTTGTTTGTTAGGTGAAATAATAAAAAGATTATGATTTTTTTCTGGTGAGATCTTAAAAGATCATTCGCTTCCAAATTGGCATAAAATGAGAGAAGACCTAAAAAAAGTTCAGGATATCTCGTTTAATTTTGTTAAAAATACGTATCTCCTCTCATTAATATTGAAAATTATTGTAAGCGTTTTAATAAAAAAACTAATAAAGGAGACTGTTAAGGTGATTGTTGTCGTTTTAATGTGATTTTTAGTTGTCGTGGAAACATCAAAATTTGTTTGGGAGGTGCAATTATAAAAAGATTATGATTTTTTTCTGGTGAGATCTTAAAAAGATCATTCCCTTCCAAATTGGCAAAAAATGAGAGAAGACCTAAAAAAAGTTCAGGATATCTCGTTTAATTTTGTTAAAAATACGTATCTCCTCTCATTAATATTGAAAATTATTGTAAGCGTTTTAATAAAAAAAACTAATAAAGGAGACCGTTAAGGTGATTGTTGTCATTTTAATGTGATTTTTAGTTGTCGTAGAAACATCAAAATTTGTTTGGGAGGTGAAAAATAAAAAGATTATGGTTTTTTTCTAGTGAGATCTGAAATGATCATTCGCTTCCAAATTGGCAAAAATGAGAGAAGACCTAAAAAAAGTTCAGGATATCTCGTTTAATTTTGTTAAAAATACGTATCTCCTCTAATTAATAATGGAAATTATTGTAAACGTTGTGATAACAAAAACTAATAAAGGAAACTGTTAATGTGATTGTTGTGGTTTTAACGTGATTGGTAATTGTTGTAGAAACATCAAAATTTGTTTGTTAGGTGAAATAATAAAAAGATTATGATTTTTTTCTGGTGAGATCTTAAAAGATCATTCGCTTCCAAATTGGCATAAAATGAGAGAAGACCTAAAAAAAGTTCAGGATATCTCGTTTAATTTTGTTAAAAATACGTATCTCCTCTCATTAATATTGAAAATTATTGTAAGCGTTTTAATAAAAAAACTAATAAAGGAGACTGTTAAGGAGATTGTTGTCGTTTTAATATGATTTTTAGTTGTCGTAGAAACATAAAAATTTGTTTGGGAGGTGCAATAATAAAAAGATTATGATTTTTTTCTGGTGAGATCTTAAAAAGATCATTCCCTTCCAAATTGGCATAAAATGAGAGAAGACCTAAAAAAAGTTCAGGATATCTCGTTTAATTTTGTTAAAAATACGTATCTCCTCTCATTAATATTGAAAATTATTGTAAGCGTTTTAATAAAAAAACTAATAAAGGAGACTGTTAAGGAGATTGTTGTCGTTTTAATATGATTTTTAGTTGTCGTAGAAACATAAAAATTTGTTTGGGAGGTGCAATAATAAAAAGATTATGATTTTTTTCTGGTGAGATCTTAAAAAGATCATTCCCTTCCAAATTGGCATAAAATGAGAGAAGACCTAAAAAAAGTTCAGGATATCTCGTTTAATTTTGTTAAAAATACGTATCTCCTCTCATTAATATTGAAAATTATTGTAAGCGTTTTAATAAAAAAACTAATAAAGGAGACTGTTAAGGTGATTGTTGTCGTTTTAATGTGATTTTTAGTTGTCGTGGAAACATCAAAATTTGTTTGGGAGGTGCAATTATAAAAAGATTATGATTTTTTTCTGGTGAGATCTTAAAAAGATCATTCCCTTCCAAATTGGCAAAAAATGAGAGAAGACCTAAAAAAAGTTCAGGATATCTCGTTTAATTTTGTTAAAAATACGTATCTCCTCTCATTAATATTGAAAATTATTGTAAGCGTTTTAATAAAAAAACTAATAAAGGAGACTGTTAAGGTGATTGTTGTCGTTTTAATGTGATTTTTAGTTGTTGTGGAAACATCGAAATTTGTTTGGGAGGTGCAATTATAAAAAGATTATGATTTTTTTCTGGTGAGATCTTAAAAAGATCATTCCCTTCCAAATTGGCAAAAAATGAGAGAAGACCTAAAAAAAGTTCAGGATATCTCGTTTAATTTTGTTAAAAATACGTATCTCCTCTCATTAATATTGAAAATTATTGTAAGCGTTTTAATAAAAAAAACTAATAAAGGAGACCGTTAAGGTGATTGTTGTCATTTTAATGTGATTTTTAGTTGTCGTAGAAACATCAAAATTTGTTTGGGAGGTGAAAAATAAAAAGATTATGGTTTTTTTCTAGTGAGATCTGAAATGATCATTCGCTTCCAAATTGGCAAAAATGAGAGAAGACCTAAAAAAAGTTCAGGATATCTCGTTTAATTTTGTTAAAAATACGTATCTCCTCTAATTAATAATGGAAATTATTGTAAACGTTGTGATAACAAAAACTAATAAAGGAAACTGTTAATGTGATTGTTGTGGTTTTAACGTGATTGGTAATTGTTGTAGAAACATCAAAATTTGTTTGTTAGGTGAAATAATAAAAAGATTATGATTTTTTTCTGGTGAGATCTTAAAAGATCATTCGCTTCCAAATTGGCATAAAATGAGAGAAGACCTAAAAAAAGTTCAGGATATCTCGTTTAATTTTGTTAAAAATACGTATCTCCTCTCATTAATATTGAAAATTATTGTAAGCGTTTTAATAAAAAAACTAATAAAGGAGACTGTTAAGGAGATTGTTGTCGTTTTAATATGATTTTTAGTTGTCGTAGAAACATAAAAATTTGTTTGGGAGGTGCAATAATAAAAAGATTATGATTTTTTTCTGGTGAGATCTTAAAAAGATCATTCCCTTCCAAATTGGCATAAAATGAGAGAAGACCTAAAAAAAGTTCAGGATATCTCGTTTAATTTTGTTAAAAATACGTATCTCCTCTCATTAATATTGAAAATTATTGTAAGCGTTTTAATAAAAAAACTAATAAAGGAGACTGTTAAGGTGATTTTTGTCGTTTTAATGTGATTTTTAGTTGTCGTGGAAACATCAAAATTTGTTTGGGAGGTGCAATTATAAAAAGATTATGATTTTTTTCTGGTGAGATCTTAAAAAGATCATTCCCTTCCAAATTGGCAAAAAATGAGAGAAGACCTAAAAAAAGTTCAGGATATCTCGTTTAATTTTGTTAAAAATACGTATCTCCTCTCATTAATATTGAAAATTATTGTAAGCGTTTTAATAAAAAAACTAATAAAGGAGACTGTTAAGGTGATTGTTGTCGTTTTAATGTGATTTTTAGTTGTTGTGGAAACATCGAAATTTGTTTGGGAGGTGCAATTATAAAAAGATTATGATTTTTTTCTGGTGAGATCTTAAAAAGATCATTCCCTTCCAAATTGGCAAAAAATGAGAGAAGACCTAAAAAAAGTTCAGGATATCTCGTTTAATTTTGTTAAAAATACGTATCTCCTCTCATTAATATTGAAAATTATTGTAAGCGTTTTAATAAAAAAAACTAATAAAGGAGACCGTTAAGGTGATTGTTGTCATTTTAATGTGATTTTTAGTTGTCGTAGAAACATCAAAATTTGTTTGGGAGGTGAAAAATAAAAAGATTATGGTTTTTTTCTAGTGAGATCTGAAATGATCATTCGCTTCCAAATTGGCAAAAATGAGAGAAGACCTAAAAAAAGTTCAGGATATCTCGTTTAATTTTGTTAAAAATACGTATCTCCTCTAATTAATAATGGAAATTATTGTAAACGTTGTGATAACAAAAACTAATAAAGGAAACTGTTAATGTGATTGTTGTGGTTTTAACGTGATTGGTAATTGTTGTAGAAACATCAAAATTTGTTTGTTAGGTGAAATAATAAAAAGATTATGATTTTTTTCTGGTGAGATCTTAAAAGATCATTCGCTTCCAAATTGGCATAAAATGAGAGAAGACCTAAAAAAAGTTCAGGATATCTCGTTTAATTTTGTTAAAAATACGTATCTCCTCTCATTAATATTGAAAATTATTGTAAGCGTTTTAATAAAAAAACTAATAAAGGAGACTGTTAAGGAGATTGTTGTCGTTTTAATATGATTTTTAGTTGTCGTAGAAACATAAAAATTTGTTTGGGAGGTGCAATAATAAAAAGATTATGATTTTTTTCTGGTGAGATCTTAAAAAGATCATTCCCTTCCAAATTGGCATAAAATGAGAGAAGACCTAAAAAAAGTTCAGGATATCTCGTTTAATTTTGTTAAAAATACGTATCTCCTCTCATTAATATTGAAAATTATTGTAAGCGTTTTAATAAAAAAACTAATAAAGGAGACTGTTAAGGTGATTTTTGTCGTTTTAATGTGATTTTTAGTTGTCGTGGAAACATCAAAATTTGTTTGGGAGGTGCAATTATAAAAAGATTATGATTTTTTTCTGGTGAGATCTTAAAAAGATCATTCCCTTCCAAATTGGCAAAAAATGAGAGAAGACCTAAAAAAAGTTCAGGATATCTCGTTTAATTTTGTTAAAAATACGTATCTCCTCTCATTAATATTGAAAATTATTGTAAGCGTTTTAATAAAAAAAACTAATAAAGGAGACCGTTAAGGTGATTGTTGTCATTTTAATGTGATTTTTAGTTGTCGTAGAAACATCAAAATTTGTTTGGGAGGTGAAAAATAAAAAGATTATGGTTTTTTTCTAGTGAGATCTGAAATGATCATTCGCTTCCAAATTGGCAAAAATGAGAGAAGACCTAAAAAAAGTTCAGGATATCTCGTTTAATTTTGTTAAAAATACGTATCTCCTCTAATTAATAATGGAAATTATTGTAAACGTTGTGATAACAAAAACTAATAAAGGAAACTGTTAATGTGATTGTTGTGGTTTTAACGTGATTGGTAATTGTTGTAGAAACATCAAAATTTGTTTGTTAGGTGAAATAATAAAAAGATTATGATTTTTTTCTGGTGAGATCTGAAAAGATCATTCGCTTCCAAATTGGCATAAAATGAGAGAAGACCTAAAAAAAGTTCAGGATATCTCGTTTAATTTTGTTAAAAATACGTATCTCCTCTCATTAATATTGAAAATTATTGTAAGCGTTTTAATAAAAAAACTAATAAAGGAGACTGTTAAGGAGATTGTTGTCGTTTTAATATGATTTTTAGTTGTCGTAGAAACATAAAAATTTGTTTGGGAGGTGCAATAATAAAAAGATTATGATTTTTTTCTGGTGAGATCTTAAAAAGATCATTCCCTTCCAAATTGGCATAAAATGAGAGAAGACCTAAAAAAAGTTCAGGATATCTCGTTTAATTTTGTTAAAAATACGTATCTCCTCTCATTAATATTGAAAATTATTATAAGCGTTGTAATAAAAAAACTAATAAAGGAGACTGTTAAGGTGATTATTGTCATTTTAATGTGATTTTTAGTTGTCGTAGAAACATCAAAATTTGTATGGGAGGTGCAATTATAAAAAGATTATGATTTTTTTCTGGTGAGATCTTAAAAAGATCATTCCCTTCCAAATTGGCAAAAAATGAGAGAAGACCTAAAAAAAGTTCAGGATATCTCGTTTAATTTTGTTAAAAATACGTATCTCCTCTCATTAATATTGAAAATTATTGTAAGCGTTTTAATAAAAAAAACTAATAAAGGAGACCGTTAAGGTGATTGTTGTCATTTTAATGTGATTTTTAGTTGTCGTAGAAACATCAAAATTTGTTTGGGAGGTGAAAAATAAAAAGATTATGGTTTTTTTCTAGTGAGATCTGAAATGATCATTCGCTTCCAAATTGGCAAAAATGAGAGAAGACCTAAAAAAAGTTCAGGATATCTCGTTTAATTTTGTTAAAAATACGTATCTCCTCTAATTAATAATGGAAATTATTGTAAACGTTGTGATAAAAAAAACTAATAAAGGAAACTGTTAATGTGATTGTTGTGGTTTTAACGTGATTGGTAATTGTTGTAGAAACATCAAAATTTGTTTGTTAGGTGAAATAATAAAAAGATTATGATTTTTTTCTGGTGAGATCTGAAAAGATCATTCGCTTCCAAATTGGCATAAAATGAGAGAAGACCTAAAAAAAGTTCAGGATATCTCGTTTAATTTTGTTAAAAATACGTATCTCCTCTCATTAATATTGAAAATTATTGTAAGCGTTTTAATAAAAAAACTAATAAAGGAGACTGTTAAGGAGATTGTTGTCGTTTTAATATGATTTTTAGTTGTCGTAGAAACATAAAAATTTGTTTGGGAGGTGCAATAATAAAAAGATTATGATTTTTTTCTGGTGAGATCTTAAAAAGATCATTCCCTTCCAAATTGGCATAAAATGAGAGAAGACCTAAAAAAAGTTCAGGATATCTCGTTTAATTTTGTTAAAAATACGTATCTCCTCTCATTAATATTGAAAATTATTGTAAGCGTTTTAATAAAAAAACTAATAAAGGAGACTGTTAAGGTGATTGTTGTCGTTTTAATGTGATTTTTAGTTGTCGTGGAAACATCAAAATTTGTTTGGGAGGTGCAATTATAAAAAGATTATGATTTTTTTCTGGTGAGATCTTAAAAAGATCATTCCCTTCCAAATTGGCAAAAAATGAGAGAAGACCTAAAAAAAGTTCAGGATATCTCGTTTAATTTTGTTAAAAATACGTATCTCCTCTCATTAATATTGAAAATTATTGTAAGCGTTTTAATAAAAAAAACTAATAAAGGAGACCGTTAAGGTGATTGTTGTCATTTTAATGTGATTTTTAGTTGTCGTAGAAACATCAAAATTTGTTTGGGAGGTGAAAAATAAAAAGATTATGGTTTTTTTCTAGTGAGATCTGAAATGATCATTCGCTTCCAAATTGGCAAAAATGAGAGAAGACCTAAAAAAAGTTCAGGATATCTCGTTTAATTTTGTTAAAAATACGTATCTCCTCTAATTAATAATGGAAATTATTGTAAACGTTGTGATAACAAAAACTAATAAAGGAAACTGTTAATGTGATTGTTGTGGTTTTAACGTGATTGGTAATTGTTGTAGAAACATCAAAATTTGTTTGTTAGGTGAAATAATAAAAAGATTATGATTTTTTTCTGGTGAGATCTGAAAAGATCATTCGCTTCCAAATTGGCATAAAATGAGAGAAGACCTAAAAAAAGTTCAGGATATCTCGTTTAATTTTGTTAAAAATACGTATCTCCTCTCATTAATATTGAAAATTATTGTAAGCGTTTTAATAAAAAAACTAATAAAGGAGACTGTTAAGGAGATTGTTGTCGTTTTAATATGATTTTTAGTTGTCGTAGAAACATAAAAATTTGTTTGGGAGGTGCAATAATAAAAAGATTATGATTTTTTTCTGGTGAGATCTTAAAAAGATCATTCCCTTCCAAATTGGCATAAAATGAGAGAAGACCTAAAAAAAGTTCAGGATATCTCGTTTAATTTTGTTAAAAATACGTATCTCCTCTCATTAATATTGAAAATTATTATAAGCGTTGTAATAAAAAAACTAATAAAGGAGACTGTTAAGGTGATTATTGTCATTTTAATGTGATTTTTAGTTGTCGTAGAAACATCAAAATTTGTATGGGAGGTGCAATTATAAAAAGATTATGATTTTTTTCTGGTGAGATCTTAAAAAGATCATTCCCTTCCAAATTGGCAAAAAATGAGAGAAGACCTAAAAAAAGTTCAGGATATCTCGTTTAATTTTGTTAAAAATACGTATCTCCTCTCATTAATATTGAAAATTATTGTAAGCGTTTTAATAAAAAAAACTAATAAAGGAGACCGTTAAGGTGATTGTTGTCATTTTAATGTGATTTTTAGTTGTCGTAGAAACATCAAAATTTGTTTGGGAGGTGAAAAATAAAAAGATTATGGTTTTTTTCTAGTGAGATCTGAAATGATCATTCGCTTCCAAATTGGCAAAAATGAGAGAAGACCTAAAAAAAGTTCAGGATATCTCGTTTAATTTTGTTAAAAATACGTATCTCCTCTAATTAATAATGGAAATTATTGTAAACGTTGTGATAAAAAAAACTAATAAAGGAAACTGTTAATGTGATTGTTGTGGTTTTAACGTGATTGGTAATTGTTGTAGAAACATCAAAATTTGTTTGTTAGGTGAAATAATAAAAAGATTATGATTTTTTTCTGGTGAGATCTGAAAAGATCATTCGCTTCCAAATTGGCATAAAATGAGAGAAGACCTAAAAAAAGTTCAGGATATCTCGTTTAATTTTGTTAAAAATACGTATCTCCTCTCATTAATATTGAAAATTATTGTAAGCGTTTTAATAAAAAAACTAATAAAGGAGACTGTTAAGGAGATTGTTGTCGTTTTAATATGATTTTTAGTTGTCGTAGAAACATAAAAATTTGTTTGGGAGGTGCAATAATAAAAAGATTATGATTTTTTTCTGGTGAGATCTTAAAAAGATCATTCCCTTCCAAATTGGCATAAAATGAGAGAAGACCTAAAAAAAGTTCAGGATATCTCGTTTAATTTTGTTAAAAATACGTATCTCCTCTCATTAATATTGAAAATTATTGTAAGCGTTTTAATAAAAAAACTAATAAAGGAGACTGTTAAGGTGATTGTTGTCGTTTTAATGTGATTTTTAGTTGTCGTGGAAACATCAAAATTTGTTTGGGAGGTGCAATTATAAAAAGATTATGATTTTTTTCTGGTGAGATCTTAAAAAGATCATTCCCTTCCAAATTGGCAAAAAATGAGAGAAGACCTAAAAAAAGTTCAGGATATCTCGTTTAATTTTGTTAAAAATACGTATCTCCTCTCATTAATATTGAAAATTATTGTAAGCGTTTTAATAAAAAAAACTAATAAAGGAGACCGTTAAGGTGATTGTTGTCATTTTAATGTGATTTTTAGTTGTCGTAGAAACATCAAAATTTGTTTGGGAGGTGAAAAATAAAAAGATTATGGTTTTTTTCTAGTGAGATCTGAAATGATCATTCGCTTCCAAATTGGCAAAAATGAGAGAAGACCTAAAAAAAGTTCAGGATATCTCGTTTAATTTTGTTAAAAATACGTATCTCCTCTCATTAATATTGAAAATTATTGTAAGCGTTTTAATAAAAAAAACTAATAAAGGAGACCGTTAAGGTGATTGTTGTCATTTTAATGTGATTTTTAGTTGTCGTAGAAACATCAAAATTTGTTTGGGAGGTGAAAAATAAAAAGATTATGGTTTTTTTCTAGTGAGATCTGAAATGATCATTCGCTTCCCAATTGGCAAAAATGAGAGAAGACCTAAAAAAAGTTCAGGATATCTCGTTTAATTTTGTTAAAAATACGTATCTCCTCTAATTAATAATGGAAATTATTGTAAACGTTGTGATAACAAAAACTAATAAAGGAAACTGTTAATGTGATTGTTGTGGTTTTAACGTGATTGGTAATTGTTGTAGAAACTTCAAAATTTGTTTGTTAGGTGAAATAATAAAAAGATTATGATTTTTTTCTGGTGAGATCTGAAAAGATCATTCGCTTCCAAATTGGCATAAAATGAGAGAAGACCTAAAAAAAGTTCAGGATATCTCGTTTAATTTTGTTAAAAATACGTATCTCCTCTCATTAATATTGAAAATTATTGTAAGCGTTTTAATAAAAAAACTAATAAAGGAGACTGTTAAGGAGATTGTTGTCGTTTTAATATGATTTTTAGTTGTCGTAGAAACATAAAAATTTGTTTGGGAGGTGCAATAATAAAAAGATTATGATTTTTTTCTGGTGAGATCTTAAAAAGATCATTCCCTTCCAAATTGGCATAAAATGAGAGAAGACCTAAAAAAAGTTCAGGATATCTCGTTTAATTTTGTTAAAAATACGTATCTCCTCTCATTAATATTGAAAATTATTATAAGCGTTGTAATAAAAAAACTAATAAAGGAGACTGTTAAGGTGATTATTGTCATTTTAATGTGATTTTTAGTTGTCGTAGAAACATCAAAATTTGTATGGGAGGTGCAATTATAAAAAGATTATGATTTTTTTCTGGTGAGATCTTAAAAAGATCATTCCCTTCCAAATTGGCAAAAAATGAGAGAAGACCTAAAAAAAGTTCAGGATATCTCGTTTAATTTTGTTAAAAATACGTATCTCCTCTCATTAATATTGAAAATTATTGTAAGCGTTTTAATAAAAAAAACTAATAAAGGAGACCGTTAAGGTGATTGTTGTCATTTTAATGTGATTTTTAGTTGTCGTAGAAACATCAAAATTTGTTTGGGAGGTGAAAAATAAAAAGATTATGGTTTTTTTCTAGTGAGATCTGAAATGATCATTCGCTTCCAAATTGGCAAAAATGAGAGAAGACCTAAAAAAAGTTCAGGATATCTCGTTTAATTTTGTTAAAAATACGTATCTCCTCTAATTAATAATGGAAATTATTGTAAACGTTGTGATAAAAAAAACTAATAAAGGAAACTGTTAATGTGATTGTTGTGGTTTTAACGTGATTGGTAATTGTTGTAGAAACATCAAAATTTGTTTGTTAGGTGAAATAATAAAAAGATTATGATTTTTTTCTGGTGAGATCTGAAAAGATCATTCGCTTCCAAATTGGCATAAAATGAGAGAAGACCTAAAAAAAGTTCAGGATATCTCGTTTAATTTTGTTAAAAATACGTATCTCCTCTCATTAATATTGAAAATTATTGTAAGCGTTTTAATAAAAAAACTAATAAAGGAGACTGTTAAGGAGATTGTTGTCGTTTTAATATGATTTTTAGTTGTCGTAGAAACATAAAAATTTGTTTGGGAGGTGCAATAATAAAAAGATTATGATTTTTTTCTGGTGAGATCTTAAAAAGATCATTCCCTTCCAAATTGGCATAAAATGAGAGAAGACCTAAAAAAAGTTCAGGATATCTCGTTTAATTTTGTTAAAAATACGTATCTCCTCTCATTAATATTGAAAATTATTGTAAGCGTTTTAATAAAAAAACTAATAAAGGAGACTGTTAAGGTGATTGTTGTCGTTTTAATGTGATTTTTAGTTGTCGTGGAAACATCAAAATTTGTTTGGGAGGTGCAATTATAAAAAGATTATGATTTTTTTCTGGTGAGATCTTAAAAAGATCATTCCCTTCCAAATTGGCAAAAAATGAGAGAAGACCTAAAAAAAGTTCAGGATATCTCGTTTAATTTTGTTAAAAATACGTATCTCCTCTCATTAATATTGAAAATTATTGTAAGCGTTTTAATAAAAAAAACTAATAAAGGAGACCGTTAAGGTGATTGTTGTCATTTTAATGTGATTTTTAGTTGTCGTAGAAACATCAAAATTTGTTTGGGAGGTGAAAAATAAAAAGATTATGGTTTTTTTCTAGTGAGATCTGAAATGATCATTCGCTTCCAAATTGGCAAAAATGAGAGAAGACCTAAAAAAAGTTCAGGATATCTCGTTTAATTTTGTTAAAAATACGTATCTCCTCTCATTAATATTGAAAATTATTGTAAGCGTTTTAATAAAAAAAACTAATAAAGGAGACCGTTAAGGTGATTGTTGTCATTTTAATGTGATTTTTAGTTGTCGTAGAAACATCAAAATTTGTTTGGGAGGTGAAAAATAAAAAGATTATGGTTTTTTTCTAGTGAGATCTGAAATGATCATTCGCTTCCCAATTGGCAAAAATGAGAGAAGACCTAAAAAAAGTTCAGGATATCTCGTTTAATTTTGTTAAAAATACGTATCTCCTCTAATTAATAATGGAAATTATTGTAAACGTTGTGATAACAAAAACTAATAAAGGAAACTGTTAATGTGATTGTTGTGGTTTTAACGTGATTGGTAATTGTTGTAGAAACTTCAAAATTTGTTTGTTAGGTGAAATAATAAAAAGATTATGATTTTTTTCTGGTGAGATCTGAAAAGATCATTCGCTTCCAAATTGGCATAAAATGAGAGAAGACCTAAAAAAAGTTCAGGATATCTCGTTTAATTTTGTTAAAAATACGTATCTCCTCTCATTAATATTGAAAATTATTGTAAGCGTTTTAATAAAAAAACTAATAAAGGAGACTGTTAAGGAGATTGTTGTCGTTTTAATATGATTTTTAGTTGTCGTAGAAACATAAAAATTTGTTTGGGAGGTGCAATAATAAAAAGATTATGATTTTTTTCTGGTGAGATCTTAAAAAGATCATTCCCTTCCAAATTGGCATAAAATGAGAGAAGACCTAAAAAAAGTTCAGGATATCTCGTTTAATTTTGTTAAAAATACGTATCTCCTCTCATTAATATTGAAAATTATTATAAGCGTTGTAATAAAAAAACTAATAAAGGAGACTGTTAAGGTGATTATTGTCATTTTAATGTGATTTTTAGTTGTCGTAGAAACATCAAAATTTGTATGGGAGGTGCAATTATAAAAAGATTATGATTTTTTTCTGGTGAGATCTTAAAAAGATCATTCCCTTCCAAATTGGCAAAAAATGAGAGAAGACCTAAAAAAAGTTCAGGATATCTCGTTTAATTTTGTTAAAAATACGTATCTCCTCTCATTAATATTGAAAATTATTGTAAGCGTTTTAATAAAAAAAACTAATAAAGGAGACCGTTAAGGTGATTGTTGTCATTTTAATGTGATTTTTAGTTGTCGTAGAAACATCAAAATTTGTTTGGGAGGTGAAAAATAAAAAGATTATGGTTTTTTTCTAGTGAGATCTGAAATGATCATTCGCTTCCAAATTGGCAAAAATGAGAGAAGACCTAAAAAAAGTTCAGGATATCTCGTTTAATTTTGTTAAAAATACGTATCTCCTCTAATTAATAATGGAAATTATTGTAAACGTTGTGATAAAAAAAACTAATAAAGGAAACTGTTAATGTGATTGTTGTGGTTTTAACGTGATTGGTAATTGTTGTAGAAACATCAAAATTTGTTTGTTAGGTGAAATAATAAAAAGATTATGATTTTTTTCTGGTGAGATCTGAAAAGATCATTCGCTTCCAAATTGGCATAAAATGAGAGAAGACCTAAAAAAAGTTCAGGATATCTCGTTTAATTTTGTTAAAAATACGTATCTCCTCTCATTAATATTGAAAATTATTGTAAGCGTTTTAATAAAAAAACTAATAAAGGAGACTGTTAAGGAGATTGTTGTCGTTTTAATATGATTTTTAGTTGTCGTAGAAACATAAAAATTTGTTTGGGAGGTGCAATAATAAAAAGATTATGATTTTTTTCTGGTGAGATCTTAAAAAGATCATTCCCTTCCAAATTGGCATAAAATGAGAGAAGACCTAAAAAAAGTTCAGGATATCTCGTTTAATTTTGTTAAAAATACGTATCTCCTCTCATTAATATTGAAAATTATTGTAAGCGTTTTAATAAAAAAACTAATAAAGGAGACTGTTAAGGTGATTGTTGTCGTTTTAATGTGATTTTTAGTTGTCGTGGAAACATCAAAATTTGTTTGGGAGGTGCAATTATAAAAAGATTATGATTTTTTTCTGGTGAGATCTTAAAAAGATCATTCCCTTCCAAATTGGCAAAAAATGAGAGAAGACCTAAAAAAAGTTCAGGATATCTCGTTTAATTTTGTTAAAAATACGTATCTCCTCTCATTAATATTGAAAATTATTGTAAGCGTTTTAATAAAAAAAACTAATAAAGGAGACCGTTAAGGTGATTGTTGTCATTTTAATGTGATTTTTAGTTGTCGTAGAAACATCAAAATTTGTTTGGGAGGTGAAAAATAAAAAGATTATGGTTTTTTTCTAGTGAGATCTGAAATGATCATTCGCTTCCAAATTGGCAAAAATGAGAGAAGACCTAAAAAAAGTTCAGGATATCTCGTTTAATTTTGTTAAAAATACGTATCTCCTCTCATTAATATTGAAAATTATTGTAAGCGTTTTAATAAAAAAAACTAATAAAGGAGACCGTTAAGGTGATTGTTGTCATTTTAATGTGATTTTTAGTTGTCGTAGAAACATCAAAATTTGTTTGGGAGGTGAAAAATAAAAAGATTATGGTTTTTTTCTAGTGAGATCTGAAATGATCATTCGCTTCCCAATTGGCAAAAATGAGAGAAGACCTAAAAAAAGTTCAGGATATCTCGTTTAATTTTGTTAAAAATACGTATCTCCTCTAATTAATAATGGAAATTATTGTAAACGTTGTGATAACAAAAACTAATAAAGGAAACTGTTAATGTGATTGTTGTGGTTTTAACGTGATTGGTAATTGTTGTAGAAACTTCAAAATTTGTTTGTTAGGTGAAATAATAAAAAGATTATGATTTTTTTCTGGTGAGATCTGAAAAGATCATTCGCTTCCAAATTGGCATAAAATGAGAGAAGACCTAAAAAAAGTTCAGGATATCTCGTTTAATTTTGTTAAAAATACGTATCTCCTCTCATTAATATTGAAAATTATTGTAAGCGTTTTAATAAAAAAACTAATAAAGGAGACTGTTAAGGAGATTGTTGTCGTTTTAATATGATTTTTAGTTGTCGTAGAAACATAAAAATTTGTTTGGGAGGTGCAATAATAAAAAGATTATGATTTTTTTCTGGTGAGATCTTAAAAAGATCATTCCCTTCCAAATTGGCATAAAATGAGAGAAGACCTAAAAAAAGTTCAGGATATCTCGTTTAATTTTGTTAAAAATACGTATCTCCTCTCATTAATATTGAAAATTATTATAAGCGTTGTAATAAAAAAACTAATAAAGGAGACTGTTAAGGTGATTATTGTCATTTTAATGTGATTTTTAGTTGTCGTAGAAACATCAAAATTTGTATGGGAGGTGCAATTATAAAAAGATTATGATTTTTTTCTGGTGAGATCTTAAAAAGATCATTCCCTTCCAAATTGGCAAAAAATGAGAGAAGACCTAAAAAAAGTTCAGGATATCTCGTTTAATTTTGTTAAAAATACGTATCTCCTCTCATTAATATTGAAAATTATTGTAAGCGTTTTAATAAAAAAAACTAATAAAGGAGACCGTTAAGGTGATTGTTGTCATTTTAATGTGATTTTTAGTTGTCGTAGAAACATCAAAATTTGTTTGGGAGGTGAAAAATAAAAAGATTATGGTTTTTTTCTAGTGAGATCTGAAATGATCATTCGCTTCCAAATTGGCAAAAATGAGAGAAGACCTAAAAAAAGTTCAGGATATCTCGTTTAATTTTGTTAAAAATACGTATCTCCTCTCATTAATATTGAAAATTATTGTAAGCGTTTTAATAAAAAAAACTAATAAAGGAGACCGTTAAGGTGATTGTTGTCATTTTAATGTGATTTTTAGTTGTCGTAGAAACATCAAAAATTGTTTGGGAGGTGAAAAATAAAAAGATTATGGTTTTTTTCTAGTGAGATCTGAAATGATCATTCGCTTCCAAATTGGCAAAAATGAGAGAAGACCTAAAAAAAGTTCAGGATATCTCGTTTAATTTTGTTAAAAATACGTATCTCCTCTAATTAATAATGGAAATTATTGTAAACGTTGTGATAAAAAAAACTAATAAAGGAAACTGTTAATGTGATTGTTGTGGTTTTAACGTGATTGGTAATTGTTGTAGAAACATCAAAATTTGTTTGTTAGGTGAAATAATAAAAAGATTATGATTTTTTTCTGGTGAGATCTGAAAAGATCATTCGCTTCCAAATTGGCATAAAATGAGAGAAGACCTAAAAAAAGTTCAGGATATCTCGTTTAATTTTGTTAAAAATACGTATCTCCTCTCATTAATATTGAAAATTATTGTAAGCGTTTTAATAAAAAAACTAATAAAGGAGACTGTTAAGGAGATTGTTGTCGTTTTAATATGATTTTTAGTTGTCGTAGAAACATAAAAATTTGTTTGGGAGGTGCAATAATAAAAAGATTATGATTTTTTTCTGGTGAGATCTTAAAAAGATCATTCCCTTCCAAATTGGCATAAAATGAGAGAAGACCTAAAAAAAGTTCAGGATATCTCGTTTAATTTTGTTAAAAATACGTATCTCCTCTCATTAATATTGAAAATTATTGTAAGCGTTTTAATAAAAAAACTAATAAAGGAGACTGTTAAGGTGATTGTTGTCGTTTTAATGTGATTTTTAGTTGTCGTGGAAACATCAAAATTTGTTTGGGAGGTGCAATTATAAAAAGATTATGATTTTTTTCTGGTGAGATCTTAAAAAGATCATTCCCTTCCAAATTGGCAAAAAATGAGAGAAGACCTAAAAAAAGTTCAGGATATCTCGTTTAATTTTGTTAAAAATACGTATCTCCTCTCATTAATATTGAAAATTATTGTAAGCGTTTTAATAAAAAAAACTAATAAAGGAGACCGTTAAGGTGATTGTTGTCATTTTAATGTGATTTTTAGTTGTCGTAGAAACATCAAAATTTGTTTGGGAGGTGAAAAATAAAAAGATTATGGTTTTTTTCTAGTGAGATCTGAAATGATCATTCGCTTCCAAATTGGCAAAAATGAGAGAAGACCTAAAAAAAGTTCAGGATATCTCGTTTAATTTTGTTAAAAATACGTATCTCCTCTAATTAATAATGGAAATTATTGTAAACGTTGTGATAACAAAAACTAATAAAGGAAACTGTTAATGTGATTGTTGTGGTTTTAACGTGATTGGTAATTGTTGTAGAAACATCAAAATTTGTTTGTTAGGTGAAAAAATAAAAAGATTATGATTTTTTTCTGGTGAGATCTGAAAAGATCATTCGCTTCCAAATTGGCATAAAATGAGAGAAGACCTAAAAAAAGTTCAGGATATCTCGTTTAATTTTGTTAAAAATACGTATCTCCTCTCATTAATATTGAAAATTATTGTAAGCGTTTTAATAAAAAAACTAATAAAGGAGACTGTTAAGGAGATTGTTGTCGTTTTAATATGATTTTTAGTTGTCGTAGAAACATAAAAATTTGTTTGGGAGGTGCAATAATAAAAAGATTATGATTTTTTTCTGGTGAGATCTTAAAAAGATCATTCCCTTCCAAATTGGCATAAAATGAGAGAAGACCTAAAAAAAGTTCAGGATATCTCGTTTAATTTTGTTAAAAATACGTATCTCCTCTCATTAATATTGAAAATTATTGTAAGCGTTTTAATAAAAAAAACTATTAAAGGAGACTGTTAAGGTGATTGTTGTCGTTTTAATGTGATTTTTAGTTGTCGTGGAAACATCAAAATTTGTTTGGGAGGTGCAATTATAAAAAGATTATGATTTTTTTCTGGTGAGATCTTAAAAAGATCATTCCCTTCCAAATTGGCAAAAAATGAGAGAAGACCTAAAAAAAGTTCAGGATATCTCGTTTAATTTTGTTAAAAATACGTATCTCCTCTCATTAATATTGAAAATTATTGTAAGCGTTTTAATAAAAAAAACTAATAAAGGAGACCGTTAAGGTGATTGTTGTCATTTTAATGTGATTTTTAGTTGTCGTAGAAACATCAAAAATTGTTTGGGAGGTGAAAAATAAAAAGATTATGGTTTTTTTCTAGTGAGATCTGAAATGATCATTCGCTTCCAAATTGGCAAAAATGAGAGAAGACCTAAAAAAAGTTCAGGATATCTCGTTTAATTTTGTTAAAAATACGTATCTCCTCTAATTAATAATGGAAATTATTGTAAACGTTGTGATAAAAAAAACTAATAAAGGAAACTGTTAATGTGATTGTTGTGGTTTTAACGTGATTGGTAATTGTTGTAGAAACATCAAAATTTGTTTGTTAGGTGAAATAATAAAAAGATTATGATTTTTTTCTGGTGAGATCTGAAAAGATCATTCGCTTCCAAATTGGCATAAAATGAGAGAAGACCTAAAAAAAGTTCAGGATATCTCGTTTAATTTTGTTAAAAATACGTATCTCCTCTCATTAATATTGAAAATTATTGTAAGCGTTTTAATAAAAAAACTAATAAAGGAGACTGTTAAGGAGATTGTTGTCGTTTTAATATGATTTTTAGTTGTCGTAGAAACATAAAAATTTGTTTGGGAGGTGCAATAATAAAAAGATTATGATTTTTTTCTGGTGAGATCTTAAAAAGATCATTCCCTTCCAAATTGGCATAAAATGAGAGAAGACCTAAAAAAAGTTCAGGATATCTCGTTTAATTTTGTTAAAAATACGTATCTCCTCTCATTAATATTGAAAATTATTGTAAGCGTTTTAATAAAAAAAACTATTAAAGGAGACTGTTAAGGTGATTGTTGTCGTTTTAATGTGATTTTTAGTTGTCGTGGAAACATCAAAATTTGTTTGGGAGGTGCAATTATAAAAAGATTATGATTTTTTTCTGGTGAGATCTTAAAAAGATCATTCCCTTCCAAATTGGCAAAAAATGAGAGAAGACCTAAAAAAAGTTCAGGATATCTCGTTTAATTTTGTTAAAAATACGTATCTCCTCTCATTAATATTGAAAATTATTGTAAGCGTTTTAATAAAAAAAAACTAATAAAGGAGACCGTTAAGGTGATTGTTGTCATTTTAATGTGATTTTTAGTTGTCGTAGAAACATCAAAATTTGTTTGGGAGGTGAAAAATAAAAAGATTATGGTTTTTTTCTAGTGAGATCTGAAATGATCATTCGCTTCTAAATTGGCAAAAATGAGAGAAGACCTAAAAAAAGTTCAGGATATCTCGTTTAATTTTGTTAAAAATACGTATCTCCTCTAATTAATAATGGAAATTATTGTAAACGTTGTGATAACAAAAACTAATAAAGGAAACTGTTAATGTGATTGTTGTGGTTTTAACGTGATTGGTAATTGTTGTAGAAACATCAAAATTTGTTTGTTAGGTGAAATAATAAAAAGATTATGATTTTTTTCTGGTGAGATCTGAAAAGATCATTCGCTTCCAAATTGGCATAAAATGAGAGAAGACCTAAAAAAAGTTCAGGATATCTCGTTTAATTTTGTTAAAAATATGTATCTCCTCTCATTAATATTGAAAATTATTGTAAGCGTTTTAATAAAAAAACTAATAAAGGAGACTGTTAAGGAGATTGTTGTCGTTTTAATATGATTTTTAGTTGTCGTAGAAACATAAAAATTTGTTTGGGAGGTGCAATAATAAAAAGATTATGATTTTTTTCTGGTGAGATCTTAAAAAGATCATTCCCTTCCAAATTGGCATAAAATGAGAGAAGACCTAAAAAAAGTTCAGGATATCTCGTTTAATTTTGTTAAAAATACGTATCTCCTCTCATTAATATTGAAAATTATTGTAAGCGTTTTAATAAAAAAAACTATTAAAGGAGACTGTTAAGGTGATTGTTGTCGTTTTAATGTGATTTTTAGTTGTCGTGGAAACATCAAAATTTGTTTGGGAGGTGCAATTATAAAAAGATTATGATTTTTTTCTGGTGAGATCTTAAAAAGATCATTCCCTTCCAAATTGGCAAAAAATGAGAGAAGACCTAAAAAAAGTTCAGGATATCTCGTTTAATTTTGTTAAAAATACGTATCTCCTCTCATTAATATTGAAAATTATTGTAAGCGTTTTAATAAAAAAAAACTAATAAAGGAGACCGTTAAGGTGATTGTTGTCATTTTAATGTGATTTTTAGTTGTCGTAGAAACATCAAAAATTGTTTGGGAGGTGAAAAATAAAAAGATTATGGTTTTTTTCTAGTGAGATCTGAAATGATCATTCGCTTCCAAATTGGCAAAAATGAGAGAAGACCTAAAAAAAGTTCAGGATATCTCGTTTAATTTTGTTAAAAATACGTATCTCCTCTAATTAATAATGGAAATTATTGTAAACGTTGTGATAAAAAAAACTAATAAAGGAAACTGTTAATGTGATTGTTGTGGTTTTAACGTGATTGGTAATTGTTGTAGAAACATCAAAATTTGTTTGTTAGGTGAAATAATAAAAAGATTATGATTTTTTTCTGGTGAGATCTGAAAAGATCATTCGCTTCCAAATTGGCATAAAATGAGAGAAGACCTAAAAAAAGTTCAGGATATCTCGTTTAATTTTGTTAAAAATACGTATCTCCTCTCATTAATATTGAAAATTATTGTAAGCGTTTTAATAAAAAAACTAATAAAGGAGACTGTTAAGGAGATTGTTGTCGTTTTAATATGATTTTTAGTTGTCGTAGAAACATAAAAATTTGTTTGGGAGGTGCAATAATAAAAAGATTATGATTTTTTTCTGGTGAGATCTTAAAAAGATCATTCCCTTCCAAATTGGCATAAAATGAGAGAAGACCTAAAAAAAGTTCAGGATATCTCGTTTAATTTTGTTAAAAATACGTATCTCCTCTCATTAATATTGAAAATTATTGTAAGCGTTTTAATAAAAAAAACTATTAAAGGAGACTGTTAAGGTGATTGTTGTCGTTTTAATGTGATTTTTAGTTGTCGTGGAAACATCAAAATTTGTTTGGGAGGTGCAATTATAAAAAGATTATGATTTTTTTCTGGTGAGATCTTAAAAAGATCATTCCCTTCCAAATTGGCAAAAAATGAGAGAAGACCTAAAAAAAGTTCAGGATATCTCGTTTAATTTTGTTAAAAATACGTATCTCCTCTCATTAATATTGAAAATTATTGTAAGCGTTTTAATAAAAAAAAACTAATAAAGGAGACCGTTAAGGTGATTGTTGTCATTTTAATGTGATTTTTAGTTGTCGTAGAAACATCAAAATTTGTTTGGGAGGTGAAAAATAAAAAGATTATGGTTTTTTTCTAGTGAGATCTGAAATGATCATTCGCTTCTAAATTGGCAAAAATGAGAGAAGACCTAAAAAAAGTTCAGGATATCTCGTTTAATTTTGTTAAAAATACGTATCTCCTCTAATTAATAATGGAAATTATTGTAAACGTTGTGATAACAAAAACTAATAAAGGAAACTGTTAATGTGATTGTTGTGGTTTTAACGTGATTGGTAATTGTTGTAGAAACATCAAAATTTGTTTGTTAGGTGAAATAATAAAAAGATTATGATTTTTTTCTGGTGAGATCTGAAAAGATCATTCGCTTCCAAATTGGCATAAAATGAGAGAAGACCTAAAAAAAGTTCAGGATATCTCGTTTAATTTTGTTAAAAATATGTATCTCCTCTCATTAATATTGAAAATTATTGTAAGCGTTTTAATAAAAAAACTAATAAAGGAGACTGTTAAGGAGATTGTTGTCGTTTTAATATGATTTTTAGTTGTCGTAGAAACATAAAAATTTGTTTGGGAGGTGCAATAATAAAAAGATTATGATTTTTTTCTGGTGAGATCTTAAAAAGATCATTCCCTTCCAAATTGGCATAAAATGAGAGAAGACCTAAAAAAAGTTCAGGATATCTCGTTTAATTTTGTTAAAAATACGTATCTCCTCTCATTAATATTGAAAATTATTGTAAGCGTTTTAATAAAAAAAACTATTAAAGGAGACTGTTAAGGTGATTGTTGTCGTTTTAATGTGATTTTTAGTTGTCGTGGAAACATCAAAATTTGTTTGGGAGGTGCAATTATAAAAAGATTATGATTTTTTTCTGGTGAGATCTTAAAAAGATCATTCCCTTCCAAATTGGCAAAAAATGAGAGAAGACCTAAAAAAAGTTCAGGATATCTCGTTTAATTTTGTTAAAAATACGTATCTCCTCTCATTAATATTGAAAATTATTGTAAGCGTTTTAATAAAAAAAAACTAATAAAGGAGACCGTTAAGGTGATTGTTGTCATTTTAATGTGATTTTTAGTTGTCGTAGAAACATCAAAATTTGTTTGGGAGGTGAAAAATAAAAAGATTATGGTTTTTTTCTAGTGAGATCTGAAATGATCATTCGCTTCCAAATTGGCAAAAA
Source organism: Pueraria montana var. lobata (assembly GCA_026413185.1). NCBI lineage: Eukaryota > Viridiplantae > Streptophyta > Magnoliopsida > Fabales > Fabaceae > Pueraria > Pueraria montana. Next base: position 781,404 of record JAOZWA010000174.1, read on the forward strand.
TGAGAGAAGACCTAAAAAAAGTTCAGGATATCTCGTTTAATTTTGTTAAAAATACGTATCTCCTCTAATTAATAATGGAAATTATTGTAAACGTTGTGATAAAAAAAACTAATAAAGGAAACTGTTAATGTGATTGTTGTGGTTTTAACGTGATTGGTAATTGTTGTAGAAACATCAAAATTTGTTTGTTAGGTGAAATAATAAAAAGATTATGATTTTTTTCTGGTGAGATCTGAAAAGATCATTCGCTTCCAAATTGGCATAAAATGAGAGAAGACCTAAAAAAAGTTCAGGATATCTCGTTTAATTTTGTTAAAAATACGTATCTCCTCTCATTAATATTGAAAATTATTGTAAGCGTTTTAATAAAAAAACTAATAAAGGAGACTGTTAAGGAGATTGTTGTCGTTTTAATATGATTTTTAGTTGTCGTAGAAACATAAAAATTTGTTTGGGAGGTGCAATAATAAAAAGATTATGATTTTTTTCTGGTGAGATCTTAAAAAGATCATTCCCTTCCAAATTGGCATAAAATGAGAGAAGACCTAAAAAAAGTTCAGGATATCTCGTTTAATTTTGTTAAAAATACGTATCTCCTCTCATTAATATTGAAAATTATTGTAAGCGTTTTAATAAAAAAAACTATTAAAGGAGACTGTTAAGGTGATTGTTGTCGTTTTAATGTGATTTTTAGTTGTCGTGGAAACATCAAAATTTGTTTGGGAGGTGCAATTATAAAAAGATTATGATTTTTTTCTGGTGAGATCTTAAAAAGATCATTCCCTTCCAAATTGGCAAAAAATGAGAGAAGACCTAAAAAAAGTTCAGGATATCTCGTTTAATTTTGTTAAAAATACGTATCTCCTCTCATTAATATTGAAAATTATTGTAAGCGTTTTAATAAAAAAAAACTAATAAAGGAGACCGTTAAGGTGATTGTTGTCATTTTAATGTGATTTTTAGTTGTCGTAGAAACATCAAAATTTGTTTGGGAGGTGAAAAATAAAAAGATTATGGTTTTTTTCTAGTGAGATCTGAAATGATCATTCGCTTCTAAATTGGCAAAAATGAGAGAAGACCTAAAAAAAGTTCAGGATATCTCGTTTAATTTTGTTAAAAATACGTATCTCCTCTAATTAATAATGGAAATTATTGTAAACGTTGTGATAAAAAAAACTAATAAAGGAAACTGTTAATGTGATTGTTGTGGTTTTAACGTGATTGGTAATTGTTGTAGAAACATCAAAATTTGTTTGTTAGGTGAAATAATAAAAAGATTATGATTTTTTTCTGGTGAGATCTGAAAAGATCATTCGCTTCCAAATTGGCATAAAATGAGAGAAGACCTAAAAAAAGTTCAGGATATCTCGTTTAATTTTGTTAAAAATATGTATCTCCTCTCATTAATATTGAAAATTATTGTAAGCGTTTTAATAAAAAAACTAATAAAGGAGACTGTTAAGGAGATTGTTGTCGTTTTAATATGATTTTTAGTTGTCGTAGAAACATAAAAATTTGTTTGGGAGGTGCAATAATAAAAAGATTATGATTTTTTTCTGGTGAGATCTTAAAAAGATCATTCCCTTCCAAATTGGCATAAAATGAGAGAAGACCTAAAAAAAGTTCAGGATATCTCGTTTAATTTTGTTAAAAATACGTATCTCCTCTCATTAATATTGAAAATTATTGTAAGCGTTTTAATAAAAAAAACTATTAAAGGAGACTGTTAAGGTGATTGTTGTCGTTTTAATGTGATTTTTAGTTGTCGTGGAAACATCAAAATTTGTTTGGGAGGTGCAATTATAAAAAGATTATGATTTTTTTCTGGTGAGATCTTAAAAAGATCATTCCCTTCCAAATTGGCAAAAAATGAGAGAAGACCTAAAAAAAGTTCAGGATATCTCGTTTAATTTTGTTAAAAATACGTATCTCCTCTCATTAATATTGAAAATTATTGTAAGCGTTTTAATAAAAAAAACTAATAAAGGAGACCGTTAAGGTGATTGTTGTCATTTTAATGTGATTTTTAGTTGTCGTAGAAACATCAAAATTTGTTTGGGAGGTGAAAAATAAAAAGATTATGGTTTTTTTCTAGTGAGATCTGAAATGATCATTCGCTTCCAAATTGGCAAAAATGAGAGAAGACCTAAAAAAAGTTCAGGATATCTCGTTTAATTTTGTTAAAAATACGTATCTCCTCTAATTAATAATGGAAATTATTGTAAACGTTGTGATAAAAAAAACTAATAAAGGAAACTGTTAATGTGATTGTTGTGGTTTTAACGTGATTGGTAATTGTTGTAGAAACATCAAAATTTGTTTGTTAGGTGAAATAATAAAAAGATTATGATTTTTTTCTGGTGAGATCTGAAAAGATCATTCGCTTCCAAATTGGCATAAAATGAGAGAAGACCTAAAAAAAGTTCAGGATATCTCGTTTAATTTTGTTAAAAATACGTATCTCCTCTCATTAATATTGAAAATTATTGTAAGCGTTTTAATAAAAAAACTAATAAAGGAGACTGTTAAGGAGATTGTTGTCGTTTTAATATGATTTTTAGTTGTCGTAGAAACATAAAAATTTGTTTGGGAGGTGCAATAATAAAAAGATTATGATTTTTTTCTGGTGAGATCTTAAAAAGATCATTCCCTTCCAAATTGGCATAAAATGAGAGAAGACCTAAAAAAAGTTCAGGATATCTCGTTTAATTTTGTTAAAAATACGTATCTCCTCTCATTAATATTGAAAATTATTGTAAGCGTTTTAATAAAAAAAACTATTAAAGGAGACTGTTAAGGTGATTGTTGTCGTTTTAATGTGATTTTTAGTTGTCGTGGAAACATCAAAATTTGTTTGGGAGGTGCAATTATAAAAAGATTATGATTTTTTTCTGGTGAGATCTTAAAAAGATCATTCCCTTCCAAATTGGCAAAAAATGAGAGAAGACCTAAAAAAAGTTCAGGATATCTCGTTTAATTTTGTTAAAAATACGTATCTCCTCTCATTAATATTGAAAATTATTGTAAGCGTTTTAATAAAAAAAAACTAATAAAGGAGACCGTTAAGGTGATTGTTGTCATTTTAATGTGATTTTTAGTTGTCGTAGAAACATCAAAATTTGTTTGGGAGGTGAAAAATAAAAAGATTATGGTTTTTTTCTAGTGAGATCTGAAATGATCATTCGCTTCCAAATTGGCAAAAATGAGAGAAGACCTAAAAAAAGTTCAGGATATCTCGTTTAATTTTGTTAAAAATACGTATCTCCTCTAATTAATAATGGAAATTATTGTAAACGTTGTGATAAAAAAAACTAATAAAGGAAACTGTTAATGTGATTGTTGTGGTTTTAACGTGATTGGTAATTGTTGTAGAAACATCAAAATTTGTTTGTTAGGTGAAATAATAAAAAGATTATGATTTTTTTCTGGTGAGATCTGAAAAGATCATTCGCTTCCAAATTGGCATAAAATGAGAGAAGACCTAAAAAAAGTTCAGGATATCTCGTTTAATTTTGTTAAAAATATGTATCTCCTCTCATTAATATTGAAAATTATTGTAAGCGTTTTAATAAAAAAACTAATAAAGGAGACTGTTAAGGAGATTGTTGTCGTTTTAATATGATTTTTAGTTGTCGTAGAAACATAAAAATTTGTTTGGGAGGTGCAATAATAAAAAGATTATGATTTTTTTCTGGTGAGATCTTAAAAAGATCATTCCCTTCCAAATTGGCATAAAATGAGAGAAGACCTAAAAAAAGTTCAGGATATCTCGTTTAATTTTGTTAAAAATACGTATATCCTCTCATTAATATTGAAAATTATTGTAAGCGTTTTAATAAAAAAAACTATTAAAGGAGACTGTTAAGGTGATTGTTGTCGTTTTAATGTGATTTTTAGTTGTCGTGGAAACATCAAAATTTGTTTGGGAGGTGCAATTATAAAAAGATTATGATTTTTTTCTGGTGAGATCTTAAAAAGATCATTCCCTTCCAAATTGGCAAAAAATGAGAGAAGACCTAAAAAAAGTTCAGGATATCTCGTTTAATTTTGTTAAAAATACGTATCTCCTCTCATTAATATTGAAAATTATTGTAAGCGTTTTAATAAAAAAAACTAATAAAGGAGACCGTTAAGGTGATTGTTGTCATTTTAATGTGATTTTTAGTTGTCGTAGAAACATCAAAATTTGTTTGGGAGGTGAAAAATAAAAAGATTATGGTTTTTTTCTAGTGAGATCTGAAATGATCATTCGCTTCCAAATTGGCAAAAATGAGAGAAGACCTAAAAAAAGTTCAGGATATCTCGTTTAATTTTGTTAAAAATACGTATCTCCTCTAATTAATAATGGAAATTATTGTAAACGTTGTGATAAAAAAAACTAATAAAGGAAACTGTTAATGTGATTGTTGTGGTTTTAACGTGATTGGTAATTGTTGTAGAAACATCAAAATTTGTTTGTTAGGTGAAATAATAAAAAGATTATGATTTTTTTCTGGTGAGATCTGAAAAGATCATTCGCTTCCAAATTGGCATAAAATGAGAGAAGACCTAAAAAAAGTTCAGGATATCTCGTTTAATTTTGTTAAAAATACGTATCTCCTCTCATTAATATTGAAAATTATTGTAAGCGTTTTAATAAAAAAACTAATAAAGGAGACTGTTAAGGAGATTGTTGTCGTTTTAATATGATTTTTAGTTGTCGTAGAAACATAAAAATTTGTTTGGGAGGTGCAATAATAAAAAGATTATGATTTTTTTCTGGTGAGATCTTAAAAAGATCATTCCCTTCCAAATTGGCATAAAATGAGAGAAGACCTAAAAAAAGTTCAGGATATCTCGTTTAATTTTGTTAAAAATACGTATCTCCTCTCATTAATATTGAAAATTATTGTAAGCGTTTTAATAAAAAAAACTATTAAAGGAGACTGTTAAGGTGATTGTTGTCGTTTTAATGTGATTTTTAGTTGTCGTGGAAACATCAAAATTTGTTTGGGAGGTGCAATTATAAAAAGATTATGATTTTTTTCTGGTGAGATCTTAAAAAGATCATTCCCTTCCAAATTGGCAAAAAATGAGAGAAGACCTAAAAAAAGTTCAGGATATCTCGTTTAATTTTGTTAAAAATACGTATCTCCTCTCATTAATATTGAAAATTATTGTAAGCGTTTTAATAAAAAAAACTAATAAAGGAGACCGTTAAGGTGATTGTTGTCATTTTAATGTGATTTTTAGTTGTCGTAGAAACATCAAAATTTGTTTGGGAGGTGAAAAATAAAAAGATTATGGTTTTTTTCTAGTGAGATCTGAAATGATCATTCGCTTCCAAATTGGCAAAAATGAGAGAAGACCTAAAAAAAGTTCAGGATATCTCGTTTAATTTTGTTAAAAATACGTATCTCCTCTAATTAATAATGGAAATTATTGTAAACGTTGTGATAAAAAAAACTAATAAAGGAAACTGTTAATGTGATTGTTGTGGTTTTAACGTGATTGGTAATTGTTGTAGAAACATCAAAATTTGTTTGTTAGGTGAAATAATAAAAAGATTATGATTTTTTTCTGGTGAGATCTGAAAAGATCATTCGCTTCCAAATTGGCATAAAATGAGAGAAGACCTAAAAAAAGTTCAGGATATCTCGTTTAATTTTGTTAAAAATACGTATCTCCTCTCATTAATATTGAAAATTATTGTAAGCATTTTAATAAAAAAACTAATAAAGGAGACTGTTAAGGAGATTGTTGTCGTTTTAATATGATTTTTAGTTGTCGTAGAAACATAAAAATTTGTTTGGGAGGTGCAATAATAAAAAGATTATGATTTTTTTCTGGTGAGATCTTAAAAAGATCATTCCCTTCCAAATTGGCATAAAATGAGAGAAGACCTAAAAAAAGTTCAGGATATCTCGTTTAATTTTGTTAAAAATACGTATCTCCTCTCATTAATATTGAAAATTATTGTAAGCGTTTTAATAAAAAAAACTATTAAAGGAGACTGTTAAGGTGATTGTTGTCGTTTTAATGTGATTTTTAGTTGTCGTGGAAACATCAAAATTTGTTTGGGAGGTGCAATTATAAAAAGATTATGATTTTTTTCTGGTGAGATCTTAAAAAGATCATTCCCTTCCAAATTGGCAAAAAATGAGAGAAGACCTAAAAAAAGTTCAGGATATCTCGTTTAATTTTGTTAAAAATACGTATCTCCTCTCATTAATATTGAAAATTATTGTAAGCGTTTTAATAAAAAAAAACTAATAAAGGAGACCGTTAAGGTGATTGTTGTCATTTTAATGTGATTTTTAGTTGTCGTAGAAACATCAAAAATTGTTTGGGAGGTGAAAAATAAAAAGATTATGGTTTTTTTCTAGTGAGATCTGAAATGATCATTCGCTTCCAAATTGGCAAAAATGAGAGAAGACCTAAAAAAAGTTCAGGATATCTCGTTTAATTTTGTTAAAAATACGTATCTCCTCTAATTAATAATGGAAATTATTGTAAACGTTGTGATAAAAAAAACTAATAAAGGAAACTGTTAATGTGATTGTTGTGGTTTTAACGTGATTGGTAATTGTTGTAGAAACATCAAAATTTGTTTGTTAGGTGAAATAATAAAAAGATTATGATTTTTTTCTGGTGAGATCTGAAAAGATCATTCGCTTCCAAATTGGCATAAAATGAGAGAAGACCTAAAAAAAGTTCAGGATATCTCGTTTAATTTTGTTAAAAATACGTATCTCCTCTCATTAATATTGAAAATTATTGTAAGCGTTTTAATAAAAAAACTAATAAAGGAGACTGTTAAGGAGATTGTTGTCGTTTTAATATGATTTTTAGTCGTCGTAGAAACATAAAAATTTGTTTGGGAGGTGCAATAATAAAAAGATTATGATTTTTTTCTGGTGAGATCTTAAAAAGATCATTCCCTTCCAAATTGGCATAAAATGAGAGAAGACCTAAAAAAAGTTCAGGATATCTCGTTTAATTTTGTTAAAAATACGTATCTCCTCTCATTAATATTGAAAATTATTGTAAGCGTTTTAATAAAAAAACTAATAAAGGAGACTGTTAAGGTGATTGTTGTCGTTTTAATGTGATTTTTAGTTGTCGTGGAAACATCAAAATTTGTTTGGGAGGTGCAATTATAAAAAGATTATGATTTTTTTCTGGTGAGATCTTAAAAAGATCATTCCCTTCCAAATTGGCAAAAAATGAGAGAAGACCTAAAAAAAGTTCAGGATATCTCGTTTAATTTTGTTAAAAATACGTATCTCCTCTCATTAATATTGAAAATTATTGTAAGCGTTTTAATAAAAAAAACTAATAAAGGAGACCGTTAAGGTGATTGTTGTCATTTTAATGTGATTTTTAGTTGTCGTAGAAACATCAAAATTTGTTTGGGAGGTGAAAAATAAAAAGATTATGGTTTTTTTCTAGTGAGATCTGAAATGATCATTCGCTTCCAAATTGGCAAAAATGAGAGAAGACCTAAAAAAAGTTCAGGATATCTCGTTTAATTTTGTTAAAAATACGTATCTCCTCTAATTAATAATGGAAATTATTGTAAACGTTGTGATAAAAAAAACTAATAAAGGAAACTGTTAATGTGATTGTTGTGGTTTTAACGTGATTGGTAATTGTTGTAGAAACATCAAAATTTGTTTGTTAGGTGAAATAATAAAAAGATTATGATTTTTTTCTGGTGAGATCTGAAAAGATCATTCGCTTCCAAATTGGCATAAAATGAGAGAAGACCTAAAAAAAGTTCAGGATATCTCGTTTAATTTTGTTAAAAATACGTATCTCCTCTCATTAATATTGAAAATTATTGTAAGCGTTTTAATAAAAAAACTAATAAAGGAGACTGTTAAGGAGATTGTTGTCGTTTTAATATGATTTTTAGTCGTCGTAGAAACATAAAAATTTGTTTGGGAGGTGCAATAATAAAAAGATTATGATTTTTTTCTGGTGAGATCTTAAAAAGATCATTCCCTTCCAAATTGGCATAAAATGAGAGAAGACCTAAAAAAAGTTCAGGATATCTCGTTTAATTTTGTTAAAAATACGTATCTCCTCTCATTAATATTGAAAATTATTGTAAGCGTTTTAATAAAAAAAACTATTAAAGGAGACTGTTAAGGTGATTGTTGTCGTTTTAATGTGATTTTTAGTTGTCGTGGAAACATCAAAATTTGTTTGGGAGGTGCAATTATAAAAAGATTATGATTTTTTTCTGGTGAGATCTTAAAAAGATCATTCCCTTCCAAATTGGCAAAAAATGAGAGAAGACCTAAAAAAAGTTCAGGATATCTCGTTTAATTTTGTTAAAAATACGTATCTCCTCTCATTAATATTGAAAATTATTGTAAGCGTTTTAATAAAAAAAACTAATAAAGGAGACCGTTAAGGTGATTGTTGTCATTTTAATGTGATTTTTAGTTGTCGTAGAAACATCAAAATTTGTTTGGGAGGTGAAAAATAAAAAGATTATGGTTTTTTTCTAGTGAGATCTGAAATGATCATTCCCTTCCAAATTGGCAAAAATGAGAGAAGACCTAAAAAAAGTTCAGGATATCTCGTTTAATTTTGTTAAAAATACGTATCTCCTCTAATTAATAATGGAAATTATTGTAAACGTTGTGATAAAAAAAACTAATAAAGGAAACTGTTAATGTGATTGTTGTGGTTTTAACGTGATTGGTAATTGTTGTAGAAACATCAAAATTTGTTTGTTAGGTGAAATAATAAAAAGATTATGATTTTTTTCTGGTGAGATCTGAAAAGATCATTCGCTTCCAAATTGGCATAAAATGAGAGAAGACCTAAAAAAAGTTCAGGATATCTCGTTTAATTTTGTTAAAAATACGTATCTCCTCTCATTAATATTGAAAATTATTGTAAGCGTTTTAATAAAAAAACTAATAAAGGAGACTGTTAAGGAGATTGTTGTCGTTTTAATATGATTTTTAGTTGTCGTAGAAACATAAAAATTTGTTTGGGAGGTGCAATAATAAAAAGATTATGATTTTTTTCTGGTGAGATCTTAAAAAGATCATTCCCTTCCAAATTGGCATAAAATGAGAGAAGACCTAAAAAAAGTTCAGGAGATCTCGTTTAATTTTGTTAAAAATACATATCTCCTCTCATTAATATTGAAAATTATTGTAAGCGTTTTAATAAAAAAACTAATAAAGGAGACTGTTAAGGTGATTGTTGTCGTTTTAATGTGATTTTTAGTTGTCGTGGAAACATCAAAATTTGTTTGGGAGGTGCAATTATAAAAAGATTATGATTTTTTTCTGGTGAGATCTTAAAAAGATCATTCCCTTCCAAATTGGCAAAAAATGAGAGAAGACCTAAAAAAAGTTCAGGATATCTCGTTTAATTTTGTTAAAAATACGTATCTCCTCTCATTAATATTGAAAATTATTGTAAGCGTTTTAATAAAAAAAACTAATAAAGGAGACCGTTAAGGTGATTGTTGTCATTTTAATGTGATTTTTAGTTGTCGTAGAAACATCAAAATTTGTTTGGGAGGTGAAAAATAAAAAGATTATGGTTTTTTTCTAGTGAGATCTGAAATGATCATTCGCTTCCAAATTGGCATAAAATGAGAGAAGACCTAAAAAAAGTTCAGGGTATCTCGTTTAATTTTGTTAAAAATACGTATCTCCTCTAATTAATAATGGAAATTATTGTAAACGTTGTGATAAAAAAAACTAATAAAGGAAACTGTTAATGTGATTGTTGTGGTTTTAACGTGATTGGTAATTGTTGTAGAAACATCAAAATTTGTTTGTTAGGTGAAATAATAAAAAGATTATGATTTTTTTTCTGGTGAGATCTGAAAAGATCATTCGCTTCCAAATTGGCATAAAATGAGAGAAGACCTAAAAAAAGTTCAGGATATCTCGTTTAATTTTGTTAAAAATACGTATCTCCTCTCATTAATATTGAAAATTATTGTAAGCATTTTAATAAAAAAACTAATAAAGGAGACTGTTAAGGAGATTGTTGTCGTTTTAATATGATTTTTAGTTGTCGTAGAAACATAAAAATTTGTTTGGGAGGTGCAATAATAAAAAGATTATGATTTTTTTCTGGTGAGATCTTAAAAAGATCATTCCCTTCCAAATTGGCATAAAATGAGAGAAGACCTAAAAAAAGTTCAGGATATCTCGTTTAATTTTGTTAAAAATACGTATCTCCTCTCATTAATATTGAAAATTATTGTAAGCGTTTTAATAAAAAAAACTATTAAAGGAGACTGTTAAGGTGATTGTTGTCGTTTTAATGTGATTTTTAGTTGTCGTGGAAACATCAAAATTTGTTTGGGAGGTGCAATTATAAAAAGATTATGATTTTTTTCTGGTGAGATCTTAAAAAGATCATTCCCTTCCAAATTGGCATAAAATGAGAGAAGACCTAAAAAAAGTTCAGGATATCTCGTTTAATTTTGTTAAAAATACGTATCTCCTCTCATTAATATTGAAAATTATTGTAAGCGTTTTAATAAAAAAACTAATAAAGGAGACTGTTAAGGAGATTGTTGTCGTTTTAATATGATTTTTAGTCGTCGTAGAAACATAAAAATTTGTTTGGGAGGTGCAATAATAAAAAGATTATGATTTTTTTCTGGTGAGATCTTAAAAAGATCATTCCCTTCCAAATTGGCATAAAATGAGAGAAGACCTAAAAAAAGTTCAGGATATCTCGTTTAATTTTGTTAAAAATACGTATCTCCTCTCATTAATATTGAAAATTATTGTAAGCGTTTTAATAAAAAAACTAATAAAGGAGACTGTTAAGGTGATTGTTGTCGTTTTAATGTGATTTTTAGTTGTCGTGGAAACATCAAAATTTGTTTGGGAGGTGCAATTATAAAAAGATTATGATTTTTTTCTGGTGAGATCTTAAAAAGATCATTCCCTTCCAAATTGGCAAAAAATGAGAGAAGACCTAAAAAAAGTTCAGGATATCTCGTTTAATTTTGTTAAAAATACGTATCTCCTCTCATTAATATTGAAAATTATTGTAAGCGTTTTAATAAAAAAAACTAATAAAGGAGACCGTTAAGGTGATTGTTGTCATTTTAATGTGATTTTTAGTTGTCGTAGAAACATCAAAATTTGTTTGGGAGGTGAAAAATAAAAAGATTATGGTTTTTTTCTAGTGAGATCTGAAATGATCATTCGCTTCCAAATTGGCAAAAATGAGAGAAGACCTAAAAAAAGTTCAGGATATCTCGTTTAATTTTGTTAAAAATACGTATCTCCTCTAATTAATAATGGAAATTATTGTAAACGTTGTGATAAAAAAAACTAATAAAGGAAACTGTTAATGTGATTGTTGTGGTTTTAACGTGATTGGTAATTGTTGTAGAAACATCAAAATTTGTTTGTTAGGTGAAATAATAAAAAGATTATGATTTTTTTCTGGTGAGATCTGAAAAGATCATTCGCTTCCAAATTGGCATAAAATGAGAGAAGACCTAAAAAAAGTTCAGGATATCTCGTTTAATTTTGTTAAAAATACGTATCTCCTCTCATTAATATTGAAAATTATTGTAAGCGTTTTAATAAAAAAACTAATAAAGGAGACTGTTAAGGAGATTGTTGTCGTTTTAATATGATTTTTAGTCGTCGTAGAAACATAAAAATTTGTTTGGGAGGTGCAATAATAAAAAGATTATGATTTTTTTCTGGTGAGATCTTAAAAAGATCATTCCCTTCCAAATTGGCATAAAATGAGAGAAGACCTAAAAAAAGTTCAGGATATCTCGTTTAATTTTGTTAAAAATACGTATCTCCTCTCATTAATATTGAAAATTATTGTAAGCGTTTTAATAAAAAAAACTATTAAAGGAGACTGTTAAGGTGATTGTTGTCGTTTTAATGTGATTTTTAGTTGTCGTGGAAACATCAAAATTTGTTTGGGAGGTGCAATTATAAAAAGATTATGATTTTTTTCTGGTGAGATCTTAAAAAGATCATTCCCTTCCAAATTGGCAAAAAATGAGAGAAGACCTAAAAAAAGTTCAGGATATCTCGTTTAATTTTGTTAAAAATACGTATCTCCTCTCATTAATATTGAAAATTATTGTAAGCGTTTTAATAAAAAAAACTAATAAAGGAGACCGTTAAGGTGATTGTTGTCATTTTAATGTGATTTTTAGTTGTCGTAGAAACATCAAAATTTGTTTGGGAGGTGAAAAATAAAAAGATTATGGTTTTTTTCTAGTGAGATCTGAAATGATCATTCCCTTCCAAATTGGCAAAAATGAGAGAAGACCTAAAAAAAGTTCAGGATATCTCGTTTAATTTTGTTAAAAATACGTATCTCCTCTAATTAATAATGGAAATTATTGTAAACGTTGTGATAAAAAAAACTAATAAAGGAAACTGTTAATGTGATTGTTGTGGTTTTAACGTGATTGGTAATTGTTGTAGAAACATCAAAATTTGTTTGTTAGGTGAAATAATAAAAAGATTATGATTTTTTTCTGGTGAGATCTGAAAAGATCATTCGCTTCCAAATTGGCATAAAATGAGAGAAGACCTAAAAAAAGTTCAGGATATCTCATTTAATTTTGTTAAAAATACGTATCTCCTCTCATTAATATTGAAAATTATTGTAAGCGTTTTAATAAAAAAACTAATAAAGGAGACTGTTAAGGAGATTGTTGTCGTTTTAATATGATTTTTAGTTGTCGTAGAAACATAAAAATTTGTTTGGGAGGTGCAATAATAAAAAGATTATGATTTTTTTCTGGTGAGATCTTAAAAAGATCATTCCCTTCCAAATTGGCATAAAATGAGAGAAGACCTAAAAAAAGTTCAGGAGATCTCGTTTAATTTTGTTAAAAATACGTATCTCCTCTCATTAATATTGAAAATTATTGTAAGCGTTTTAATAAAAAAACTAATAAAGGAGACTGTTAAGGTGATTGTTGTCGTTTTAATGTGATTTTTAGTTGTCGTGGAAACATCAAATTTTGTTTGGGAGGTGCAATTATAAAAAGATTATGATTTTTTTCTGGTGAGATCTTAAAAAGATCATTCCCTTCCAAATTGGCAAAAAATGAGAGAAGACCTAAAAAAAGTTCAGGATATCTCGTTTAATTTTGTTAAAAATACGTATCTCCTCTCATTAATATTGAAAATTATTGTAAGCGTTTTAATAAAAAAAAACTAATAAAGGAGACCGTTAAGGTGATTGTTGTCATTTTAATGTGATTTTTAGTTGTCGTAGAAACATCAAAATTTGTTTGGGAGGTGAAAAATAAAAAGATTATGGTTTTTTTCTAGTGAGATCTGAAATGATCATTCGCTTCCAAATTGGCATAAAATGAGAGAAGACCTAAAAAAAGTTCAGGGTATCTCGTTTAATTTTGTTAAAAATACGTATCTCCTCTAATTAATAATGGAAATTATTGTAAACGTTGTGATAAAAAAAACTAATAAAGGAAACTGTTAATGTGATTGTTGTGGTTTTAACGTGATTGGTAATTGTTGTAGAAACATCAAAATTTGTTTGTTAGGTGAAATAATAAAAAGATTATGATTTTTTTCTGGTGAGATCTGAAAAGATCATTCGCTTCCAAATTGGCATAAAATGAGAGAAGACCTAAAAAAAGTTCAGGATATCTCGTTTAATTTTGTTAAAAATACGTATCTCCTCTCATTAATATTGAAAATTATTGTAAGCGTTTTAATAAAAAAACTAATAAAGGAGACTGTTAAGGAGATTGTTGTCGTTTTAATATGATTTTTAGTCGTCGTAGAAACATAAAAATTTGTTTGGGAGGTGCAATAATAAAAAGATTATGATTTTTTTCTGGTGAGATCTTAAAAAGATCATTCCCTTCCAAATTGGCATAAAATGAGAGAAGACCTAAAAAAAGTTCAGGATATCTCGTTTAATTTTGTTAAAAATACGTATCTCCTCTCATTAATATTGAAAATTATTGTAAGCGTTTTAATAAAAAAAACTATTAAAGGAGACTGTTAAGGTGATTGTTGTCGTTTTAATGTGATTTTTAGTTGTCGTGGAAACATCAAAATTTGTTTGGGAGGTGCAATTATAAAAAGATTATGATTTTTTTCTGGTGAGATCTTAAAAAGATCATTCCCTTCCAAATTGGCAAAAAATGAGAGAAGACCTAAAAAAAGTTCAGGATATCTCGTTTAATTTTGTTAAAAATACGTATCTCCTCTCATTAATATTGAAAATTATTGTAAGCGTTTTAATAAAAAAAACTAATAAAGGAGACCGTTAAGGTGATTGTTGTCATTTTAATGTGATTTTTAGTTGTCGTAGAAACATCAAAATTTGTTTGGGAGGTGAAAAATAAAAAGATTATGGTTTTTTTCTAGTGAGATCTGAAATGATCATTCCCTTCCAAATTGGCAAAAATGAGAGAAGACCTAAAAAAAGTTCAGGATATCTCGTTTAATTTTGTTAAAAATACGTATCTCCTCTAATTAATAATGGAAATTATTGTAAACGTTGTGATAAAAAAAACTAATAAAGGAAACTGTTAATGTGATTGTTGTGGTTTTAACGTGATTGGTAATTGTTGTAGAAACATCAAAATTTGTTTGTTAGGTGAAATAATAAAAAGATTATGATTTTTTTCTGGTGAGATCTGAAAAGATCATTCGCTTCCAAATTGGCATAAAATGAGAGAAGACCTAAAAAAAGTTCAGGATATCTCGTTTAATTTTGTTAAAAATACGTATCTCCTCTCATTAATATTGAAAATTATTGTAAGCGTTTTAATAAAAAAACTAATAAAGGAGACTGTTAAGGAGATTGTTGTCGTTTTAATATGATTTTTAGTTGTCGTAGAAACATAAAAATTTGTTTGGGAGGTGCAATAATAAAAAGATTATGATTTTTTTCTGGTGAGATCTTAAAAAGATCATTCCCTTCCAAATTGGCATAAAATGAGAGAAGACCTAAAAAAAGTTCAGGAGATCTCGTTTAATTTTGTTAAAAATACGTATCTCCTCTCATTAATATTGAAAATTATTGTAAGCGTTTTAATAAAAAAACTAATAAAGGAGACTGTTAAGGTGATTGTTGTCGTTTTAATGTGATTTTTAGTTGTCGTGGAAACATCAAAATTTGTTTGGGAGGTGCAATTATAAAAAGATTATGATTTTTTTCTGGTGAGATCTTAAAAAGATCATTCCCTTCCAAATTGGCAAAAAATGAGAGAAGACCTAAAAAAAGTTCAGGATATCTCGTTTAATTTTGTTAAAAATACGTATCTCCTCTCATTAATATTGAAAATTATTGTAAGCGTTTTAATAAAAAAAACTAATAAAGGAGACCGTTAAGGTGATTGTTGTCATTTTAATGTGATTTTTAGTTGTCGTAGAAACATCAAAATTTGTTTGGGAGGTGAAAAATAAAAAGATTATGGTTTTTTTCTAGTGAGATCTGAAATGATCATTCGCTTCCAAATTGGCATAAAATGAGAGAAGACCTAAAAAAAGTTCAGGGTATCTCGTTTAATTTTGTTAAAAATACGTATCTCCTCTAATTAATAATGGAAATTATTGTAAACGTTGTGATAAAAAAAACTAATAAAGGAAACTGTTAATGTGATTGTTGTGGTTTTAACGTGATTGGTAATTGTTGTAGAAACATCAAAATTTGTTTGTTAGGTGAAATAATAAAAAGATTATGATTTTTTTTCTGGTGAGATCTGAAAAGATCATTCGCTTCCAAATTGGCATAAAATGAGAGAAGACCTAAAAAAAGTTCAGGATATCTCGTTTAATTTTGTTAAAAATACGTATCTCCTCTCATTAATATTGAAAATTATTGTAAGCATTTTAATAAAAAAACTAATAAAGGAGACTGTTAAGGAGATTGTTGTCGTTTTAATATGATTTTTAGTTGTCGTAGAAACATAAAAATTTGTTTGGGAGGTGCAATAATAAAAAGATTATGATTTTTTTCTGGTGAGATCTTAAAAAGATCATTCCCTTCCAAATTGGCATAAAATGAGAGAAGACCTAAAAAAAGTTCAGGATATCTCGTTTAATTTTGTTAAAAATACGTATCTCCTCTAATTAATAATGGAAATTATTGTAAACGTTGTGATAAAAAAAACTAATAAAGGAAACTGTTAATGTGATTGTTGTGGTTTTAACGTGATTGGTAATTGTTGTAGAAACATCAAAATTTGTTTGTTAGGTGAAATAATAAAAAGATTATGATTTTTTTCTGGTGAGATCTGAAAAGATCATTCGCTTCCAAATTGGCATAAAATGAGAGAAGACCTAAAAAAAGTTCAGGATATCTCATTTAATTTTGTTAAAAATACGTATCTCCTCTCATTAATATTGAAAATTATTGTAAGCGTTTTAATAAAAAAACTAATAAAGGAGACTGTTAAGGAGATTGTTGTCGTTTTAATATGATTTTTAGTTGTCGTAGAAACATAAAAATTTGTTTGGGAGGTGCAATAATAAAAAGATTATGATTTTTTTCTGGTGAGATCTTAAAAAGATCATTCCCTTCCAAATTGGCATAAAATGAGAGAAGACCTAAAAAAAGTTCAGGAGATCTCGTTTAATTTTGTTAAAAATACGTATCTCCTCTCATTAATATTGAAAATTATTGTAAGCGTTTTAATAAAAAAACTAATAAAGGAGACTGTTAAGGTGATTGTTGTCGTTTTAATGTGATTTTTAGTTGTCGTGGAAACATCAAATTTTGTTTGGGAGGTGCAATTATAAAAAGATTATGATTTTTTTCTGGTGAGATCTTAAAAAGATCATTCCCTTCCAAATTGGCAAAAAATGAGAGAAGACCTAAAAAAAGTTCAGGATATCTCGTTTAATTTTGTTAAAAATACGTATCTCCTCTCATTAATATTGAAAATTATTGTAAGCGTTTTAATAAAAAAAAACTAATAAAGGAGACCGTTAAGGTGATTGTTGTCATTTTAATGTGATTTTTAGTTGTCGTAGAAACATCAAAATTTGTTTGGGAGGTGAAAAATAAAAAGATTATGGTTTTTTTCTAGTGAGATCTGAAATGATCATTCGCTTCCAAATTGGCATAAAATGAGAGAAGACCTAAAAAAAGTTCAGGGTATCTCGTTTAATTTTGTTAAAAATACGTATCTCCTCTAATTAATAATGGAAATTATTGTAAACGTTGTGATAAAAAAAACTAATAAAGGAAACTGTTAATGTGATTGTTGTGGTTTTAACGTGATTGGTAATTGTTGTAGAAACATCAAAATTTGTTTGTTAGGTGAAATAATAAAAAGATTATGATTTTTTTCTGGTGAGATCTGAAAAGATCATTCGCTTCCAAATTGGCATAAAATGAGAGAAGACCTAAAAAAAGTTCAGGATATCTCGTTTAATTTTGTTAAAAATACGTATCTCCTCTCATTAATATTGAAAATTATTGTAAGCGTTTTAATAAAAAAACTAATAAAGGAGACTGTTAAGGAGATTGTTGTCGTTTTAATATGATTTTTAGTCGTCGTAGAAACATAAAAATTTGTTTGGGAGGTGCAATAATAAAAAGATTATGATTTTTTTCTGGTGAGATCTTAAAAAGATCATTCCCTTCCAAATTGGCATAAAATGAGAGAAGACCTAAAAAAAGTTCAGGATATCTCGTTTAATTTTGTTAAAAATACGTATCTCCTCTCATTAATATTGAAAATTATTGTAAGCGTTTTAATAAAAAAAACTATTAAAGGAGACTGTTAAGGTGATTGTTGTCGTTTTAATGTGATTTTTAGTTGTCGTGGAAACATCAAAATTTGTTTGGGAGGTGCAATTATAAAAAGATTATGATTTTTTTCTGGTGAGATCTTAAAAAGATCATTCCCTTCCAAATTGGCAAAAAATGAGAGAAGACCTAAAAAAAGTTCAGGATATCTCGTTTAATTTTGTTAAAAATACGTATCTCCTCTCATTAATATTGAAAATTATTGTAAGCGTTTTAATAAAAAAAACTAATAAAGGAGACCGTTAAGGTGATTGTTGTCATTTTAATGTGATTTTTAGTTGTCGTAGAAACATCAAAATTTGTTTGGGAGGTGAAAAATAAAAAGATTATGGTTTTTTTCTAGTGAGATCTGAAATGATCATTCCCTTCCAAATTGGCAAAAATGAGAGAAGACCTAAAAAAAGTTCAGGATATCTCGTTTAATTTTGTTAAAAATACGTATCTCCTCTAATTAATAATGGAAATTATTGTAAACGTTGTGATAAAAAAAACTAATAAAGGAAACTGTTAATGTGATTGTTGTGGTTTTAACGTGATTGGTAATTGTTGTAGAAACATCAAAATTTGTTTGTTAGGTGAAATAATAAAAAGATTATGATTTTTTTCTGGTGAGATCTGAAAAGATCATTCGCTTCCAAATTGGCATAAAATGAGAGAAGACCTAAAAAAAGTTCAGGATATCTCGTTTAATTTTGTTAAAAATACGTATCTCCTCTCATTAATATTGAAAATTATTGTAAGCGTTTTAATAAAAAAACTAATAAAGGAGACTGTTAAGGAGATTGTTGTCGTTTTAATATGATTTTTAGTTGTCGTAGAAACATAAAAATTTGTTTGGGAGGTGCAATAATAAAAAGATTATGATTTTTTTCTGGTGAGATCTTAAAAAGATCATTCCCTTCCAAATTGGCATAAAATGAGAGAAGACCTAAAAAAAGTTCAGGAGATCTCGTTTAATTTTGTTAAAAATACGTATCTCCTCTCATTAATATTGAAAATTATTGTAAGCGTTTTAATAAAAAAACTAATAAAGGAGACTGTTAAGGTGATTGTTGTCGTTTTAATGTGATTTTTAGTTGTCGTGGAAACATCAAAATTTGTTTGGGAGGTGCAATTATAAAAAGATTATGATTTTTTTCTGGTGAGATCTTAAAAAGATCATTCCCTTCCAAATTGGCAAAAAATGAGAGAAGACCTAAAAAAAGTTCAGGATATCTCGTTTAATTTTGTTAAAAATACGTATCTCCTCTCATTAATATTGAAAATTATTGTAAGCGTTTTAATAAAAAAAACTAATAAAGGAGACCGTTAAGGTGATTGTTGTCATTTTAATGTGATTTTTAGTTGTCGTAGAAACATCAAAATTTGTTTGGGAGGTGAAAAATAAAAAGATTATGGTTTTTTTCTAGTGAGATCTGAAATGATCATTCGCTTCCAAATTGGCATAAAATGAGAGAAGACCTAAAAAAAGTTCAGGGTATCTCGTTTAATTTTGTTAAAAATACGTATCTCCTCTAATTAATAATGGAAATTATTGTAAACGTTGTGATAAAAAAAACTAATAAAGGAAACTGTTAATGTGATTGTTGTGGTTTTAACGTGATTGGTAATTGTTGTAGAAACATCAAAATTTGTTTGTTAGGTGAAATAATAAAAAGATTATGATTTTTTTCTGGTGAGATCTGAAAAGATCATTCGCTTCCAAATTGGCATAAAATGAGAGAAGACCTAAAAAAAGTTCAGGATATCTCGTTTAATTTTGTTAAAAATACGTATCTCCTCTCATTAATATTGAAAATTATTGTAAGCGTTTTAATAAAAAAACTAATAAAGGAGACTGTTAAGGAGATTGTTGTCGTTTTAATATGATTTTTAGTTGTCGTAGAAACATAAAAATTTGTTTGGGAGGTACAATAATAAAAAGATTATGATTTTTTTCTGGTGAGATCTTAAAAAGATCATTCCCTTCCAAATTGGCATAAAATGAGAGAAGACCTAAAAAAAGTTCAGGATATCTCGTTTAATTTTGTTAAAAATACGTATCTCCTCTCATTAATATTGAAAATTATTGTAAGCGTTTTAATAAAAAAAACTATTAAAGGAGACTGTTAAGGTGATTGTTGTCGTTTTAATGTGATTTTTAGTTGTCGTGGAAACATCAAAATTTGTTTGGGAGGTGCAATTATAAAAAGATTATGATTTTTTTCTGGTGAGATCTTAAAAAGATCATTCCCTTCCAAATTGGCAAAAAATGAGAGAAGACCTAAAAAAAGTTCAGGATATCTCGTTTAATTTTGTTAAAAATACGTATCTCCTCTCATTAATATTGAAAATTATTGTAAGCGTTTTAATAAAAAAAACTAATAAAGGAGACCGTTAAGGTGATTGTTGTCATTTTAATGTGATTTTTAGTTGTCGTAGAAACATCAAAAATTGTTTGGGAGGTGAAAAATAAAAAGATTATGGTTTTTTTCTAGTGAGATCTGAAATGATCATTCGCTTCCAAATTGGCAAAAATGAGAGAAGACCTAAAAAAAGTTCAGGATATCTCGTTTAATTTTGTTAAAAATACGTATCTCCTCTAATTAATAATGGAAATTATTGTAAACGTTGTGATAAAAAAAACTAATAAAGGAAACTGTTAATGTGATTGTTGTGGTTTTAACGTGATTGGTAATTGTTGTAGAAACATCAAAATTTGTTTGTTAGGTGAAATAATAAAAAGATTATGATTTTTTTCTGGTGAGATCTGAAAAGATCATTCGCTTCCAAATTGGCATAAAATGAGAGAAGACCTAAAAAAAGTTCAGGATATCTCGTTTAATTTTGTTAAAAATACGTATCTCCTCTCATTAATATTGAAAATTATTGTAAGCGTTTTAATAAAAAAACTAATAAAGGAGACTGTTAAGGAGATTGTTGTCGTTTTAATATGATTTTTAGTTGTCGTAGAAACATAAAAATTTGTTTGGGAGGTGCAATAATAAAAAGATTATGATTTTTTTCTGCTGAGATCTTAAAAAGATCATTCCCTTCCAAATTGGCATAAAATGAGAGAAGACCTAAAAAAAGTTCAGGATATCTCGTTTAATTTTGTTAAAAATACGTATCTCCTCTCATTAATATTGAAAATTATTGTAAGCGTTTTAATAAAAAAAACTATTAAAGGAGACTGTTAAGGTGATTGTTGTCGTTTTAATGTGATTTTTAGTTGTCGTGGAAACATCAAAATTTGTTTGGGAGGTGCAATTATAAAAAGATTATGATTTTTTTCTGGTGAGATCTTAAAAAGATCATTCCCTTCCAAATTGGCAAAAAATGAGAGAAGACCTAAAAAAAGTTCAGGATATCTCGTTTAATTTTGTTAAAAATACGTATCTCCTCTCATTAATATTAAAAATTATTGTAAGCGTTTTAATAAAAAAAACTAATAAAGGAGACCGTTAAGGTGATTGTTGTCATTTTAATGTGATTTTTAGTTGTCGTAGAAACATCAAAATTTGTTTGGGAGGTGAAAAATAAAAAGATTATGGTTTTTTTCTAGTGAGATCTGAAATGATCATTCCCTTCCAAATTGGCAAAAATGAGAGAAGACCTAAAAAAAGTTCAGGATATCTCGTTTAATTTTGTTAAAAATACGTATCTCCTCTAATTAATAATGGAAATTATTGTAAACGTTGTGATAAAAAAAACTAATAAAGGAAACTGTTAATGTGATTGTTGTGGTTTTAACGTGATTGGTAATTGTTGTAGAAACATCAAAATTTGTTTGTTAGGTGAAATAATAAAAAGATTATGATTTTTTTCTGGTGAGATCTGAAAAGATCATTCGCTTCCAAATTGGCATAAAATGAGAGAAGACCTAAAAAAAGTTCAGGATATCTCGTTTAATTTTGTTAAAAATACGTATCTCCTCTCATTAATATTGAAAATTATTGTAAGCGTTTTAATAAAAAAACTAATAAAGGAGACTGTTAAGGAGATTGTTGTCGTTTTAATATGATTTTTAGTTGTCGTAGAAACATAAAAATTTGTTTGGGAGGTGCAATAATAAAAAGATTATGATTTTTTTCTGGTGAGATCTTAAAAAGATCATTCCCTTCCAAATTGGCATAAAATGAGAGAAGACCTAAAAAAAGTTCAGGAGATCTCGTTTAATTTTGTTAAAAATACGTATCTCCTCTCATTAATATTGAAAATTATTGTAAGCGTTTTAATAAAAAAACTAATAAAGGAGACTGTTAAGGTGATTGTTGTCGTTTTAATGTGATTTTTAGTTGTCGTGGAAACATCAAAATTTGTTTGGGAGGTGCAATTATAAAAAGATTATGATTTTTTTCTGGTGAGATCTTAAAAAGATCATTCCCTTCCAAATTGGCAAAAAATGAGAGAAGACCTAAAAAAAGTTCAGGATATCTCGTTTAATTTTGTTAAAAATACGTATCTCCTCTCATTAATATTGAAAATTATTGTAAGCGTTTTAATAAAAAAAACTAATAAAG
Organism: Pueraria montana var. lobata; assembly: GCA_026413185.1. Classification (NCBI taxonomy): domain Eukaryota; kingdom Viridiplantae; phylum Streptophyta; class Magnoliopsida; order Fabales; family Fabaceae; genus Pueraria; species Pueraria montana. The sequence goes on from JAOZWA010000174.1 coordinate 803,669, forward strand.
GAGACCGTTAAGGTGATTGTTGTCATTTTAATGTGATTTTTAGTTGTCGTAGAAACATCAAAATTTGTTTGGGAGGTGAAAAATAAAAAGATTATGGTTTTTTTCTAGTGAGATCTGAAATGATCATTCGCTTCCAAATTGGCATAAAATGAGAGAAGACCTAAAAAAAGTTCAGGGTATCTCGTTTAATTTTGTTAAAAATACGTATCTCCTCTAATTAATAATGGAAATTATTGTAAACGTTGTGATAAAAAAAACTAATAAAGGAAACTGTTAATGTGATTGTTGTGGTTTTAACGTGATTGGTAATTGTTGTAGAAACATCAAAATTTGTTTGTTAGGTGAAATAATAAAAAGATTATGATTTTTTTCTGGTGAGATCTGAAAAGATCATTCGCTTCCAAATTGGCATAAAATGAGAGAAGACCTAAAAAAAGTTCAGGATATCTCGTTTAATTTTGTTAAAAATACGTATCTCCTCTCATTAATATTGAAAATTATTGTAAGCGTTTTAATAAAAAAACTAATAAAGGAGACAGTTAAGGAGATTGTTGTCGTTTTAATATGATTTTTAGTTGTCGTAGAAACATAAAAATTTGTTTGGGAGGTGCAATAATAAAAAGATTATGATTTTTTTCTGGTGAGATCTTAAAAAGATCATTCCCTTCCAAATTGGCAAAAAATGAGAGAAGACCTAAAAAAAGTTCAGGATATCTCGTTTAATTTTGTTAAAAATACGTATCTCCTCTCATTAATATTGAAAATTATTGTAAGCGTTTTAATAAAAAAACTAATAAAGGAGACTGTTAAGGTGATTGTTGTCGTTTTAATGTGATTTTTAGTTGTCGTGGAAACATCAAAATTTGTTTGGGAGGTGCAATTATAAAAAGATTATGATTTTTTTCTGGTGAGATCTTAAAAAGATCATTCCCTTCCAAATTGGCAAAAAATGAGAGAAGACCTAAAAAGAGTTCAGGATATCTCGTTTAATTTTGTTAAAAATACGTATCTCCTCTCATTAATATTGAAAATTATTGTAAGCGTTTTAATAAAAAAACTAATAAAGGAGACTGTTAAGGTGATTGTTGTCGTTTTAATGTGATTTTTAGTTGTCGTGGAAACATCAAAATTTGTTTGGGAGGTGCAATTATAAAAAGATTATGATTTTTTTCTGGTGAGATCTTAAAAAGATCATTCCCTTCCAAATTGGCAAAAAATGAGAGAAGACCTAAAAAAAGTTCAGGATATCTCGTTTAATTTTGTTAAAAATACGTATCTCCTCTCATTAATATTGAAAATTATTGTAAGCGTTTTAATAAAAAAAACTAATAAAGGAGACCATTAAGGTGATTGTTGTCATTTTAATGTGATTTTTAGTTGTCGTAGAAACATCAAAATTTGTTTGGGAGGTGAAAAATAAAAAGATTATGGTTTTTTTCTAGTGAGATCTGAAATGATCATTCGCTTCCCAATTGGCAAAAATGAGAGAAGACCTAAAAAAAGTTCAGGATATCTCGTTTAATTTTGTTAAAAATACGTATCTCCTCTAATTAATAATGGAAATTATTGTAAACGTTGTGATAACAAAAACTAATAAAGGAAACTGTTAATGTGATTGTTGTGGTTTTAACGTGATTGGTAATTGTTGTAGAAACATCAAAATTTGTTTGTTAGGTGAAATAATAAAAAGATTATGATTTTTTTCTGGTGAGATCTGAAAAGATCATTCGCTTCCAAATTGGCATAAAATGAGAGAAGACCTAAAAAAAGTTCAGGATATCTCGTTTAATTTTGTTAAAAATACGTATCTCCTCTCATTAATATTGAAAATTATTGTAAGCGTTTTAATAAAAAAACTAATAAAGGAGACTGTTAAGGAGATTGTTGTCGTTTTAATATGATTTTTAGTTGTCGTAGAAACATAAAAATTTGTTTGGGAGGTGCAATAATAAAAAGATTATGATTTTTTTCTGGTGAGATCTTAAAAAGATCATTCCCTTCCAAATTGGCATAAAATGAGAGAAGACCTAAAAAAAGTTCAGGATATCTCGTTTAATTTTGTTAAAAATACGTATCTCCTCTCATTAATATTGAAAATTATTGTAAGCGTTTTAATAAAAAAACTAATAAAGGAGACTGTTAAGGTGATTGTTGTCGTTTTAATGTGATTTTTAGTTGTCGTGGAAACATCAAAATTTGTTTGGGAGGTGTAATTATAAAAAGATTATGATTTTTTTCTGGTGAGATCTTAAAAAGATCATTCCCTTCCAAATTGGCAAAAAATGAGAGAAGACCTAAAAAAAGTTCAGGATATCTCGTTTAATTTTGTTAAAAATACGTATCTCCTCTCATTAATATTGAAAATTATTGTAAGCGTTTTAATAAAAAAAACTAATAAAGGAGACCGTTAAGGTGATTGTTGTCATTTTAATGTGATTTTTAGTTGTCGTAGAAACATCAAAATTTGTTTGGGAGGTGAAAAATAAAAAGACTATGGTTTTTTTCTAGTGAGATCTGAAATGATCATTCGCTTCCAAATTGGCAAAAATGAGAGAAGACCTAAAAAAAGTTCAGGATATCTCGTTTAATTTTGTTAAAAATACGTATCTCCTCTAATTAATAATGGAAATTATTGTAAACGTTGTGATAAAAAAAACTAATAAAGGAAACTGTTAATGTGATTGTTGTGGTTTTAACGTGATTGGTAATTGTTGTAGAAACATCAAAATTTGTTTGTTAGGTGAAATAATAAAAAGATTATGATTTTTTTCTGGTGAGATCTGAAAAGATCATTCGCTTCCAAATTGGCATAAAATGAGAGAAGACCTAAAAAAAGTTCAGGATATCTCGTTTAATTTTGTTAAAAATACGTATCTCCTCTCATTAATATTGAAAATTATTGTAAGCGTTTTAATAAAAAAACTAATAAAGGAGACTGTTAAGGAGATTGTTGTCGTTTTAATATGATTTTTAGTTGTCGTAGAAACATAAAAATTTGTTTGGGAGGTGCAATAATAAAAAGATTATGATTTTTTTCTGGTGAGATCTTAAAAAGATCATTCCCTTCCAAATTGGCATAAAATGAGAGAAGACCTAAAAAAAGTTCAGGATATCTCGTTTAATTTTGTTAAAAATACGTATCTCCTCTCATTAATATTGAAAATTATTGTAAGCGTTTTAATAAAAAAACTAATAAAGGAGACTGTTAAGGTGATTGTTGTCGTTTTAATGTGATTTTTAGTTGTCGTGGAAACATCAAAATTTGTTTGGGAGGTGCAATTATAAAAAGATTATGATTTTTTTCTGGTGAGATCTTAAAAAGATCATTCCCTTCCAAATTGGCATAAAATGAGAGAAGACCTAAAAAAAGTTCAGGATATCTCGTTTAATTTTGTTAAAAATACGTATCTCCTCTCATTAATATTGAAAATTATTGTAAGCGTTTTAATAAAAAAACTAATAAAGGAGACTGTTAAGGTGATTGTTGTCGTTTTAATGTGATTTTTAGTTGTCGTGGAAACATCAAAATTTGTTTGGGAGGTGCAATTATAAAAAGATTATGATTTTTTTCTGGTGAGATCTTAAAAAGATCATTCCCTTCCAAATTGGCAAAAAATGAGAGAAGACCTAAAAAAAGTTCAGGATATCTCGTTTAATTTTGTTAAAAATACGTATCTCCTCTCATTAATATTGAAAATTATTGTAAGCGTTTTAATAAAAAAAACTAATAAAGGAGACCATTAAGGTGATTGTTGTCATTTTAATGTGATTTTTAGTTGTCGTAGAAACATCAAAATTTGTTTGGGAGGTGAAAAATAAAAAGATTATGGTTTTTTTCTAGTGAGATCTGAAATGATCATTCGCTTCCAAATTGGCAAAAATGAGAGAAGACCTAAAAAAAGTTCAGGATATCTCGTTTAATTTTATTAAAAATACGTATCTCCTCTAATTAATAATGGAAATTATTGTAAACGTTGTGATAAAAAAAACTAATAAAGGAAACTGTTAATGTGATTGTTGTGGTTTTAACGTGATTGGTAATTGTTGTAGAAACATCAAAATTTGTTTGTTAGGTGAAATAATAAAAAGATTATGATTTTTTTCTGGTGAGATCTGAAAAGGTCATTCGCTTCCAAATTGGCATAAAATGAGAGAAGACCTAAAAAAAGTTCAGGATATCTCGTTTAATTTTGTTAAAAATACGTATCTCCTCTCATTAATATTGAAAATTATTGTAAGCGTTTTAATAAAAAAACTAATAAAGGAGACTGTTAAGGAGATTGTTGTCGTTTTAATATGATTTTTAGTTGTCGTACAAACATAAAAATTTGTTTGGGAGGTGCAATAATAAAAAGATTATGATTTTTTTCTGGTGAGATCTTAAAAAGATCATTCCCTTCCAAATTGGCATAAAATGAGAGAAGACCTAAAAAAAGTTCAGGATATCTCGTTTAATTTTGTTAAAAATACGTATCTCCTCTCATTAATATTGAAAATTATTGTAAGCGTTTTAATAAAAAAACTAATAAAGGAGACTGTTAAGGTGATTGTTGTCGTTTTAATGTGATTTTTAGTTGTCGTGGAAACATCAAAATTTGTTTGGGAGGTGCAATTATAAAAAGATTATGATTTTTTTCTGGTGAGATCTTAAAAAGATCATTCCCTTCCAAATTGGCAAAAAATGAGAGAAGACCTAAAAAAAGTTCAGGATATCTCGTTTAATTTTGTTAAAAATACGTATCTCCTCTCATTAATATTGAAAATTATTGTAAGCGTTTTAATAAAAAAAACTAATAAAGGAGACCATTAAGGTGATTGTTGTCATTTTAATGTGATTTTTAGTTGTCGTAGAAACATCAAAATTTGTTTGGGAGGTGAAAAATAAAAAGATTATGGTTTTTTTCTAGTGAGATCTGAAATGATCATTCGCTTCCAAATTGGCAAAAATGAGAGAAGACCTAAAAAAAGTTCAGGATATCTCGTTTAATTTTGTTAAAAATACGTATCTCCTCTAATTAATAATGGAAATTATTGTAAACGTTGTGATAAAAAAAACTAATAAAGGAAACTGTTAATGTGATTGTTGTGGTTTTAACGTGATTGGTAATTGTTGTAGAAACATCAAAATTTGTTTGTTAGGTGAAATAATAAAAAGATTATGATTTTTTTCTGGTGAGATCTGAAAAGGTCATTCGCTTCCAAATTGGCATAAAATGAGAGAAGACCTAAAAAAAGTTCAGGATATCTCGTTTAATTTTGTTAAAAATACGTATCTCCTCTCATTAATATTGAAAATTATTGTAAGCGTTTTAATAAAAAAAATAATAAAGGAGACCGTTAAGGTGATTGTTGTCATTTTAATGTGATTTTTAGTTGTCGTAGAAACATCAAAATTTGTTTGGGAGGTGCAATTATAAAAAGATTATGATTTTTTTCTGGTGAGATCTTAAAAAGATCATTCCCTTCCAAATTGGCATAAAATGAGAGAAGACCTAAAAAAAGTTCAGGATATCTCGTTTAATTTTGTTAAAAATACGTATCTCCTCTCATTAATATTGAAAATTATTGTAAGCGTTTTAATAAAAAAACTAATAAAGGAGACTGTTAAGGAGATTGTTGTCGTTTTAATATGATTTTTAGTTGTCGTAGAAACATAAAAATTTGTTTGGGAGGTGCAATAATAAAAAGATTATGATTTTTTTCTGGTGAGATCTTAAAAAGATCATTCCCTTCCAAATTGGCAAAAAATGAGAGAAGACCTAAAAAAAGTTCAGGATATCTCGTTTAATTTTGTTAAAAATACGTATCTCCTCTCATTAATATTGAAAATTATTGTAAGCGTTTTAATAAAAAAACTAATAAAGGAGACTGTTAAGGAGATTGTTGTCGTTTTAATATGATTTTTAGTTGTCGTCGAAACATAAAAAATTGTTTGGGAGGTGCAATAATAAAAAGATTATGATTTTTTTCTGGTGAGATCTTAAAAAGATCATTCCCTTCCAAATTGGCATAAAATGAGAGAAGACCTAAAAAAAGTTCAGGATATCTCGTTTAATTTTGTTAAAAATACGTATCTCCTCTCATTAATATTGAAAATTATTGTAAGCGTTTTAATAAAAAAACTAATAAAGGAGACAGTTAAGGAGATTGTTGTCGTTTTAATATGATTTTTAGTTGTCGTAGAAACATAAAAATTTGTTTGGGAGGTGCAATAATAAAAAGATTATGATTTTTTTCTGGTGAGATCTTAAAAAGATCATTCCCTTCCAAATTGGCAAAAAATGAGAGAAGACCTAAAAAAAGTTCAGGATATCTCGTTTAATTTTGTTAAAAATACGTATCTCCTCTCATTAATATTGAAAATTATTGTAAGCGTTTTAATAAAAAAACTAATAAAGGAGACTGTTAAGGTGATTGTTGTCGTTTTAATGTGATTTTTAGTTGTCGTGGAAACATCAAAATTTGTTTTGGGAGGTGCAATTATAAAAAGATTATGATTTTTTTCTGGTGAGATCTTAAAAAGATCATTCCCTTCCAAATTTGCAAAAAATGAGAGAAGACCTAAAAAGAGTTCAGGATATCTCGTTTAATTTTGTTAAAAATACGTATCTCCTCTCATTAATATTGAAAATTATTGTAAGCGTTTTAATAAAAAAACTAATAAAGGAGACTGTTAAGGTGATTGTTGTCGTTTTAATGTGATTTTTAGTTGTCGTGGAAACATCAAAATTTGTTTGGGAGGTGCAATTATAAAAAGATTATGATTTTTTTCTGGTGAGATCTTAAAAAGATCATTCCCTTCCAAATTGGCAAAAAATGAGAGAAGACCTAAAAAAAGTTCAGGATATCTCGTTTAATTTTGTTAAAAATACGTATCTCCTCTCATTAATATTGAAAATTATTGTAAGCGTTTTAATAAAAAAAACTAATAAAGGAGACCATTAAGGTGATTGTTGTCATTTTAATGTGATTTTTAGTTGTCGTAGAAACATCAAAATTTGTTTGGGAGGTGAAAAATAAAAAGATTATGGTTTTTTTCTAGTGAGATCTGAAATGATCATTCGCTTCCCAATTGGCAAAAATGAGAGAAGACCTAAAAAAAGTTCAGGATATCTCGTTTAATTTTGTTAAAAATACGTATCTCCTCTAATTAATAATGGAAATTATTGTAAACGTTGTGATAAAAAAAACTAATAAAGGAAACTGTTAATGTGATTGTTGTGGTTTTAACGTGATTGGTAATTGTTGTAGAAACATCAAAATTTGTTTGTTAGGTGAAATAATAAAAAGATTATGATTTTTTTCTGGTGAGATCTGAAAAGATCATTCGCTTCCAAATTGGCATAAAATGAGAGAAGACCTAAAAAAAGTTCAGGATATCTCGTTTAATTTTGTTAAAAATACGTATCTCCTCTCATTAATATTGAAAATTATTGTAAGCGTTTTAATAAAAAAACTAATAAAGGAGACTGTTAAGGAGATTGTTGTCGTTTTAATATGATTTTTAGTTGTCGTAGAAACATAAAAATTTGTTTGGGAGGTGCAATAATAAAAAGATTATGATTTTTTTCTGGTGAGATCTTAAAAAGATCATTCCCTTCCAAATTGGCATAAAATGAGAGAAGACCTAAAAAAAGTTCAGGATATCTCGTTTAATTTTGTTAAAAATACGTATCTCCTCTCATTAATATTGAAAATTATTGTAAGCGTTTTAATAAAAAAACTAATAAAGGAGACTGTTAAGGTGATTGTTGTCGTTTTAATGTGATTTTTAGTTGTCGTGGAAACATCAAAATTTGTTTGGGAGGTGTAATTATAAAAAGATTATGATTTTTTTCTGGTGAGATCTTAAAAAGATCATTCCCTTCCAAATTGGCAAAAAATGAGAGAAGACCTAAAAAAAGTTCAGGATATCTCGTTTAATTTTGTTAAAAATACGTATCTCCTCTCATTAATATTGAAAATTATTGTAAGCGTTTTAATAAAAAAAACTAATAAAGGAGACCGTTAAGGTGATTGTTGTCATTTTAATGTGATTTTTAGTTGTCGTAGAAACATCAAAATTTGTTTGGGAGGTGAAAAATAAAAAGACTATGGTTTTTTTCTAGTGAGATCTGAAATGATCATTCGCTTCCAAATTGGCAAAAATGAGAGAAGACCTAAAAAAAGTTCAGGATATCTCGTTTAATTTTGTTAAAAATACGTATCTCCTCTAATTAATAATGGAAATTATTGTAAACGTTGTGATAAAAAAAACTAATAAAGGAAACTGTTAATGTGATTGTTGTGGTTTTAACGTGATTGGTAATTGTTGTAGAAACATCAAAATTTGTTTGTTAGGTGAAATAATAAAAAGATTATGATTTTTTTCTGGTGAGATCTGAAAAGATCATTCGCTTCCAAATTGGCATAAAATGAGAGAAGACCTAAAAAAAGTTCAGGATATCTCGTTTAATTTTGTTAAAAATACGTATCTCCTCTCATTAATATTGAAAATTATTGTAAGCGTTTTAATAAAAAAACTAATAAAGGAGACTGTTAAGGAGATTGTTGTCGTTTTAATATGATTTTTAGTTGTCGTAGAAACATAAAAATTTGTTTGGGAGGTGCAATAATAAAAAGATTATGATTTTTTTCTGGTGAGATCTTAAAAAGATCATTCCCTTCCAAATTGGCATAAAATGAGAGAAGACCTAAAAAAAGTTCAGGATATCTCGTTTAATTTTGTTAAAAATACGTATCTCCTCTCATTAATATTGAAAATTATTGTAAGCGTTTTAATAAAAAAACTAATAAAGGAGACTGTTAAGGTGATTGTTGTCGTTTTAATGTGATTTTTAGTTGTCGTGGAAACATCAAAATTTGTTTGGGAGGTGCAATTATAAAAAGATTATGATTTTTTTCTGGTGAGATCTTAAAAAGATCATTCCCTTCCAAATTGGCAAAAAATGAGAGAAGACCTAAAAAAAGTTCAGGATATCTCGTTTAATTTTGTTAAAAATACGTATCTCCTCTCATTAATATTGAAAATTATTGTAAGCGTTTTAATAAAAAAAACTAATAAAGGAGACCATTAAGGTGATTGTTGTCATTTTAATGTGATTTTTAGTTGTCGTAGAAACATCAAAATTTGTTTGGGAGGTGAAAAATAAAAAGATTATGGTTTTTTTCTAGTGAGATCTGAAATGATCATTCGCTTCCAAATTGGCAAAAATGAGAGAAGACCTAAAAAAAGTTCAGGATATCTCGTTTAATTTTGTTAAAAATACGTATCTCCTCTAATTAATAATGGAAATTATTGTAAACGTTGTGATAAAAAAAACTAATAAAGGAAACTGTTAATGTGATTGTTGTGGTTTTAACGTGATTGGTAATTGTTGTAGAAACATCAAAATTTGTTTGTTAGGTGAAATAATAAAAAGATTATGATTTTTTTCTGGTGAGATCTGAAAAGGTCATTCGCTTCCAAATTGGCATAAAATGAGAGAAGACCTAAAAAAAGTTCAGGATATCTCGTTTAATTTTGTTAAAAATACGTATCTCCTCTCATTAATATTGAAAATTATTGTAAGCGTTTTAATAAAAAAAATAATAAAGGAGACCGTTAAGGTGATTGTTGTCATTTTAATGTGATTTTTAGTTGTCGTAGAAACATCAAAATTTGTTTGGGAGGTGCAATTATAAAAAGATTATGATTTTTTTCTGGTGAGATCTTAAAAAGATCATTCCCTTCCAAATTGGCATAAAATGAGAGAAGACCTAAAAAAAGTTCAGGATATCTCGTTTAATTTTGTTAAAAATACGTATCTCCTCTCATTAATATTGAAAATTATTGTAAGCGTTTTAATAAAAAAACTAATAAAGGAGACTGTTAAGGAGATTGTTGTCGTTTTAATATGATTTTTAGTTGTCGTAGAAACATAAAAATTTGTTTGGGAGGTGCAATAATAAAAAGATTATGATTTTTTTCTGGTGAGATCTTAAAAAGATCATTCCCTTCCAAATTGGCATAAAATGAGAGAAGACCTAAAAAAAGTTCAGGATATCTCGTTTAATTTTGTTAAAAATACGTATCTCCTCTCATTAATATTGAAAATTATTGTAAGCGTTTTAATAAAAAAACTAATAAAGGAGACTGTTAAGGAGATTGTTGTCATTTTAATATGATTTTTAGTTGTCGTAGAAACATAAAAATTTGTTTGGGAGGTGCAATAATAAAAAGATTATGATTTTTTTCTGGTGAGATCTTAAAAAGATCATTCCCTTCCAAATTGGCATAAAATGAGAGAAGACCTAAAAAAAGTTCAGGATATCTCGTTTAATTTTGTTAAAAATACGTATCTCCTCTCATTAATATTGAAAATTATTGTAAGCGTTTTAATAAAAAAACTAATAAAGGAGACTGTTAAGGTGATTGTTGTCGTTTTAATGTGATTTTTAGTTGTCGTGGAAACATCAAAATTTGTTTGGGAGGTGTAATTATAAAAAGATTATGATTTTTTTCTGGTGAGATCTTAAAAAGATCATTCCCTTCCAAATTGGCAAAAAATGAGAGAAGACCTAAAAAAAGTTCAGGATATCTCGTTTAATTTTGTTAAAAATACGTATCTCCTCTCATTAATATTGAAAATTATTGTAAGCGTTTTAATAAAAAAAACTAATAAAGGAGACCGTTAAGGTGATTGTTGTCATTTTAATGTGATTTTTAGTTGTCGTAGAAACATCAAAATTTGTTTGGGAGGTGAAAAATAAAAAGACTATGGTTTTTTTCTAGTGAGATCTGAAATGATCATTCGCTTCCAAATTGGCAAAAATGAGAGAAGACCTAAAAAAAGTTCAGGATATCTCGTTTAATTTTGTTAAAAATACGTATCTCCTCTAATTAATAATGGAAATTATTGTAAACGTTGTGATAAAAAAAACTAATAAAGGAAACTGTTAATGTGATTGTTGTGGTTTTAACGTGATTGGTAATTGTTGTAGAAACATCAAAATTTGTTTGTTAGGTGAAATAATAAAAAGATTATGATTTTTTTCTGGTGAGATCTGAAAAGATCATTCGCTTCCAAATTGGCATAAAATGAGAGAAGACCTAAAAAAAGTTCAGGATATCTCGTTTAATTTTGTTAAAAATACGTATCTCCTCTCATTAATATTGAAAATTATTGTAAGCGTTTTAATAAAAAAACTAATAAAGGAGACTGTTAAGGAGATTGTTGTCGTTTTAATATGATTTTTAGTTGTCGTAGAAACATAAAAATTTGTTTGGGAGGTGCAATAATAAAAAGATTATGATTTTTTTCTGGTGAGATCTTAAAAAGATCATTCCCTTCCAAATTGGCATAAAATGAGAGAAGACCTAAAAAAAGTTCAGGATATCTCGTTTAATTTTGTTAAAAATACGTATCTCCTCTCATTAATATTGAAAATTATTGTAAGCGTTTTAATAAAAAAACTAATAAAGGAGACTGTTAAGGTGATTGTTGTCATTTTAATGTGATTTTTAGTTGTCGTGGAAACATCAAAATTTGTTTGGGAGGTGCAATTATAAAAAGATTATGATTTTTTTCTGGTGAGATCTTAAAAAGATCATTCCCTTCCAAATTGGCATAAAATGAGAGAAGACCTAAAAAAAGTTCAGGATATCTCGTTTAATTTTGTTAAAAATACGTATCTCCTCTCATTAATATTGAAAATTATTGTAAGCGTTTTAATAAAAAAAACTAATAAAGGAGACCATTAAGGTGATTGTTGTCATTTTAATGTGATTTTTAGTTGTCGTAGAAACATCAAAATTTGTTTGGGAGGTGAAAAATAAAAAGATTATGGTTTTTTTCTAGTGAGATCTGAAATGATCATTCGCTTCCAAATTGGCAAAAATGAGAGAAGACCTAAAAAAAGTTCAGGATATCTCGTTTAATTTTGTTAAAAATACGTATCTCCTCTAATTAATAATGGAAATTATTGTAAACGTTGTGATAAAAAAAACTAATAAAGGAAACTGTTAATGTGATTGTTGTGGTTTTAACGTGATTGGTAATTGTTGTAGAAACATCAAAATTTGTTTGTTAGGTGAAATAATAAAAAGATTATGATTTTTTTCTGGTGAGATCTGAAAAGGTCATTCGCTTCCAAATTGGCATAAAATGAGAGAAGACCTAAAAAAAGTTCAGGATATCTCGTTTAATTTTGTTAAAAATACGTATCTCCTCTCATTAATATTGAAAATTATTGTAAGCGTTTTAATAAAAAAAATAATAAAGGAGACCGTTAAGGTGATTGTTGTCATTTTAATGTGATTTTTAGTTGTCGTAGAAACATCAAAATTTGTTTGGGAGGTGCAATTATAAAAAGATTATGATTTTTTTCTGGTGAGATCTTAAAAAGATCATTCCCTTCCAAATTGGCATAAAATGAGAGAAGACCTAAAAAAAGTTCAGGATATCTCGTTTAATTTTGTTAAAAATACGTATCTCCTCTCATTAATATTGAAAATTATTGTAAGCGTTTTAATAAAAAAACTAATAAAGGAGACTGTTAAGGAGATTGTTGTCGTTTTAATATGATTTTTAGTTGTCGTAGAAACATAAAAATTTGTTTGGGAGGTGCAATAATAAAAAGATTATGATTTTTTTCTGGTGAGATCTTAAAAAGATCATTCCCTTCCAAATTGGCATAAAATGAGAGAAGACCTAAAAAAAGTTCAGGATATCTCGTTTAATTTTGTTAAAAATACGTATCTCCTCTCATTAATATTGAAAATTATTGTAAGCGTTTTAATAAAAAAACTAATAAAGGAGACTGTTAAGGAGATTGTTGTCGTTTTAATATGATTTTTAGTTGTCGTAGAAACATAAAAATTTGTTTGGGAGGTGCAATAATAAAAAGATTATGATTTTTTTCTGGTGAGATCTTAAAAAGATCATTCCCTTCCAAATTGGCATAAAATGAGAGAAGACCTAAAAAAAGTTCAGGATATCTCGTTTAATTTTGTTAAAAATACGTATCTCCTCTCATTAATATTGAAAATTATTGTAAGCGTTTTAATAAAAAAACTAATAAAGGAGACTGTTAAGGTGATTGTTGTCGTTTTAATGTGATTTTTAGTTGTCGTGGAAACATCAAAATTTGTTTGGGAGGTGTAATTATAAAAAGATTATGATTTTTTTCTGGTGAGATCTTAAAAAGATCATTCCCTTCCAAATTGGCAAAAAATGAGAGAAGACCTAAAAAAAGTTCAGGATATCTCGTTTAATTTTGTTAAAAATACGTATCTCCTCTCATTAATATTGAAAATTATTGTAAGCGTTTTAATAAAAAAAACTAATAAAGGAGACCGTTAAGGTGATTGTTGTCATTTTAATGTGATTTTTAGTTGTCGTAGAAACATCAAAATTTGTTTGGGAGGTGAAAAATAAAAAGACTATGGTTTTTTTCTAGTGAGATCTGAAATGATCATTCGCTTCCAAATTGGCAAAAATGAGAGAAGACCTAAAAAAAGTTCAGGATATCTCGTTTAATTTTGTTAAAAATACGTATCTCCTCTAATTAATAATGGAAATTATTGTAAACGTTGTGATAAAAAAAACTAATAAAGGAAACTGTTAATGTGATTGTTGTGGTTTTAACGTGATTGGTAATTGTTGTAGAAACATCAAAATTTGTTTGTTAGGTGAAATAATAAAAAGATTATGATTTTTTTCTGGTGAGATCTGAAAAGATCATTCGCTTCCAAATTGGCATAAAATGAGAGAAGACCTAAAAAAAGTTCAGGATATCTCGTTTAATTTTGTTAAAAATACGTATCTCCTCTCATTAATATTGAAAATTATTGTAAGCGTTTTAATAAAAAAACTAATAAAGGAGACTGTTAAGGAGATTGTTGTCGTTTTAATATGATTTTTAGTTGTCGTAGAAACATAAAAATTTGTTTGGGAGGTGCAATAATAAAAAGATTATGATTTTTTTCTGGTGAGATCTTAAAAAGATCATTCCCTTCCAAATTGGCATAAAATGAGAGAAGACCTAAAAAAAGTTCAGGATATCTCGTTTAATTTTGTTAAAAATACGTATCTCCTCTCATTAATATTTAAAATTATTGTAAGCGTTTTAATAAAAAAACTAATAAAGGAGACTGTTAAGGTGATTGTTGTCGTTTTAATGTGATTTTTAGTTGTCGTGGAAACATCAAAATTTGTTTGGGAGGTGCAATTATAAAAAGATTATGATTTTTTTCTGGTGAGATCTTAAAAAGATCATTCCCTTCCAAATTGGCATAAAATGAGAGAAGACCTAAAAAAAGTTCAGGATATCTCGTTTAATTTTGTTAAAAATACGTATCTCCTCTCATTAATATTGAAAATTATTGTAAGCGTTTTAATAAAAAAACTAATAAAGGAGACTGTTAAGGTGATTGTTGTCGTTTTAATGTGATTTTTAGTTGTCGTGGAAACATCAAAATTTGTTTGGGAGGTGCAATTATAAAAAGATTATGATTTTTTTCTGGTGAGATCTTAAAAAGATCATTCCCTTCCAAATTGGCAAAAAATGAGAGAAGACCTAAAAAAAGTTCAGGATATCTCGTTTAATTTTGTTAAAAATACGTATCTCCTCTCATTAATATTGAAAATTATTGTAAGCGTTTTAATAAAAAAAACTAATAAAGGAGACCATTAAGGTGATTGTTGTCATTTTAATGTGATTTTTAGTTGTCGTAGAAACATCAAAATTTGTTTGGGAGGTGAAAAATAAAAAGATTATGGTTTTTTTCTAGTGAGATCTGAAATGATCATTCGCTTCCAAATTGGCAAAAATGAGAGAAGACCTAAAAAAAGTTCAGGATATCTCGTTTAATTTTGTTAAAAATACGTATCTCCTCTAATTAATAATGGAAATTATTGTAAACGTTGTGATAAAAAAAACTAATAAAGGAAACTGTTAATGTGATTGTTGTGGTTTTAACGTGATTGGTAATTGTTGTAGAAACATCAAAATTTGTTTGTTAGGTGAAATAATAAAAAGATTATGATTTTTTTCTGGTGAGATCTGAAAAGGTCATTCGCTTCCAAATTGGCATAAAATGAGAGAAGACCTAAAAAAAGTTCAGGATATCTCGTTTAATTTTGTTAAAAATACGTATCTCCTCTCATTAATATTGAAAATTATTGTAAGCGTTTTAATAAAAAAAACTAATAAAGGAAACTGTTAATGTGATTGTTGTGGTTTTAACGTGATTGGTAATTGTTGTAGAAACATCAAAATTTGTTTGTTAGGTGAAATAATAAAAAGATTATGATTTTTTTCTGGTGAGATCTGAAAAGATCATTCGCTTCCAAATTGGCATAAAATGAGAGAAGACCTAAAAAAAGTTCAGGATATCTCGTTTAATTTTGTTAAAAATACGTATCTCCTCTCATTAATATTGAAAATTATTGTAAGCGTTTTAATAAAAAAACTAATAAAGGAGACTGTTAAGGAGATTGTTGTCGTTTTAATATGATTTTTAGTTGTCGTAGAAACATAAAAATTTGTTTGGGAGGTGCAATAATAAAAAGATTATGATTTTTTTCTGGTGAGATCTTAAAAAGATCATTCCCTTCCAAATTGGCATAAAATGAGAGAAGACCTAAAAAAAGTTCAGGATATCTCGTTTAATTTTGTTAAAAATACGTATCTCCTCTCATTAATATTGAAAATTATTGTAAGCGTTTTAATAAAAAAACTAATAAAGGAGACTGTTAAGGTGATTGTTGTCGTTTTAATGTGATTTTTAGTTGTCGTGGAAACATCAAAATTTGTTTGGGAGGTGCAATTATAAAAAGATTATGATTTTTTTCTGGTGAGATCTTAAAAAGATCATTCCCTTCCAAATTGGCATAAAATGAGAGAAGACCTAAAAAAAGTTCAGGATATCTCGTTTAATTTTGTTAAAAATACGTATCTCCTCTCATTAATATTGAAAATTATTGTAAGCGTTTTAATAAAAAAACTAATAAAGGAGACTGTTAAGGTGATTGTTGTCGTTTTAATGTGATTTTTAGTTGTCGTGGAAACATCAAAATTTGTTTGGGAGGTGCAATTATAAAAAGATTATGATTTTTTTCTGGTGAGATCTTAAAAAGATCATTCCCTTCCAAATTGGCAAAAAATGAGAGAAGACCTAAAAAAAGTTCAGGATATCTCGTTTAATTTTGTTAAAAATACGTATCTCCTCTCATTAATATTGAAAATTATTGTAAGCGTTTTAATAAAAAAAACTAATAAAGGAGACCATTAAGGTGATTGTTGTCATTTTAATGTGATTTTTAGTTGTCGTAGAAACATCAAAATTTGTTTGGGAGGTGAAAAATAAAAAGATTATGGTTTTTTTCTAGTGAGATCTGAAATGATCATTCGCTTCCAAATTGGCAAAAATGAGAGAAGACCTAAAAAAAGTTCAGGATATCTCGTTTAATTTTGTTAAAAATACGTATCTCCTCTAATTAATAATGGAAATTATTGTAAACGTTGTGATAAAAAAAACTAATAAAGGAAACTGTTAATGTGATTGTTGTGGTTTTAACGTGATTGGTAATTGTTGTAGAAACATCAAAATTTGTTTGTTAGGTGAAATAATAAAAAGATTATGATTTTTTTCTGGTGAGATCTGAAAAGGTCATTCGCTTCCAAATTGGCATAAAATGAGAGAAGACCTAAAAAAAGTTCAGGATATCTCGTTTAATTTTGTTAAAAATACGTATCTCCTCTCATTAATATTGAAAATTATTGTAAGCGTTTTAATAAAAAAAATAATAAAGGAGACCGTTAAGGTGATTGTTGTCATTTTAATGTGATTTTTAGTTGTCGTAGAAACATCAAAATTTGTTTGGGAGGTGCAATTATAAAAAGATTATGATTTTTTTCTGGTGAGATCTTAAAAAGATCATTCCCTTCCAAATTGGCATAAAATGAGAGAAGACCTAAAAAAAGTTCAGGATATCTCGTTTAATTTTGTTAAAAATACGTATCTCCTCTCATTAATATTGAAAATTATTGTAAGCGTTTTAATAAAAAAACTAATAAAGGAGACTGTTAAGGAGATTGTTGTCGTTTTAATATGATTTTTAGTTGTCGTAGAAACATAAAAATTTGTTTGGGAGGTGCAATAATAAAAAGATTATGATTTTTTTCTGGTGAGATCTTAAAAAGATCATTCCCTTCCAAATTGGCATAAAATGAGAGAAGACCTAAAAAAAGTTCAGGATATCTCGTTTAATTTTGTTAAAAATACGTATCTCCTCTCATTAATATTGAAAATTATTGTAAGCGTTTTAATAAAAAAACTAATAAAGGAGACTGTTAAGGTGATTGTTGTCGTTTTAATGTGATTTTTAGTTGTCGTGGAAACATCAAAATTTGTTTGGGAGGTGCAATTATAAAAAGATTATGATTTTTTTCTGGTGAGATCTTAAAAAGATCATTCCCTTCCAAATTGGCAAAAAATGAGAGAAGACCTAAAAAAAGTTCAGGATATCTCGTTTAATTTTGTTAAAAATACGTATCTCCTCTCATTAATATTGAAAATTATTGTAAGCGTTTTAATAAAAAAAACTAATAAAGGAGACCATTAAGGTGATTGTTGTCATTTTAATGTGATTTTTAGTTGTCGTAGAAACATCAAAATTTGTTTGGGAGGTGAAAAATAAAAAGATTATGGTTTTTTTCTAGTGAGATCTGAAATGATCATTCGCTTCCAAATTGGCAAACATGAGAGAAGACCTAAAAAAAGTTCAGGATATCTCGTTTAATTTTGTTAAAAATACGTATCTCCTCTAATTAATAATGGAAATTATTGTAAACGTTGTGATAAAAAAAACTAATAAAGGAAACTGTTAATGTGATTGTTGTGGTTTTAACGTGATTGGTAATTGTTGTAGAAACATCAAAATTTGTTTGTTAGGTGAAATCATAAAAAGATTATGATTTTTTTCTGGTGAGATCTTAAAAGATCATTCGCTTCCAAATTGGCATAAAATGAGAGAAGACCTAAAAAAAGTTCAGGATATCTCGTTTAATTTTGTTAAAAATACGTATCTCCTCTCATTAATATTGAAAATTTTTGTAAGCGTTTTAATAAAAAAACTAATAAAGGAGACTGTTAAGGAGATTGTTGTCGTTTTAATATGATTTTTAGTTGTCGTAGAAACATAAAAATTTGTTTGGGAGGTGCAATAATAAAAAGATTATGATTTTTTTCTGGTGAGATCTTAAAAGATCATTCCCTTCCAAATTGGCATAAAATGAGAGAAGACCTAAAAAAAGTTCAGGATATCTCGTTTAATTTTGTTAAAAATACGTATCTCCTCTCATTAATATTGAAAATTATTGTAAGCGTTTTAATAAAAAAACTAATAAAGGAGACTGTTAAGGTGATTGTTGTCGTTTTAATGTGATTTTTAGTTGTCGTGGAAACATCAAAATTTGTTTGGGAGGTGCAATTATAAAAAGATTATGATTTTTTTCTGGTGAGATCTTAAAAAGATCATTCCCTTCCAAATTGGCATAAAATGAGAGAAGACCTAAAAAAAGTTCAGGATATCTCGTTTAATTTTGTTAAAAATACGTATCTCCTCTCATTAATATTGAAAATTATTGTAAGCGTTTTAATAAAAAAAACTAATAAAGGAGACCGTTAAGGTGATTGTTGTCATTTTAATGTGATTTTTAGTTGTCGTAGAAACATCAAAATTTGTTTGGGAGGTGAAAAATAAAAAGATTATGGTTTTTTTCTAGTGAGATCTGAAATGATCATTCGCTTCCAAATTGGCAAAAATGAGAGAAGACCTAAAAAAAGTTCAGGATATCTCGTTTAATTTTGTTAAAAATACGTATCTCCTCTAATTAATAATGGAAATTATTGTAAACGTTGTGATAAAAAAAACTAATAAAGGAAACTGTTAATGTGATTGTTGTGGTTTTAACGTGATTGGTAATTGTTGTAGAAACATCAAAATTTGTTTGTTAGGTGAAATAATAAAAAGATTATGATTTTTTTCTGGTGAGATCTTAAAAGATCATTCACTTCCAAATTGGCATAAAATGAGAGAAGACCTAAAAAAAGTTCAGGATATCTCGTTTAATTTTGTTAAAAATACGTATCTCCTCTCATTAATATTGAAAATTATTGTAAGCGTTTTAATAAAAAAACTAATAAAGGAGACTGTTAAGGAGATTGTTGTCGTTTTAATATGATTTTTAGTTGTCGTAGAAACATAAAAATTTGTTTGGGAGGTGCAATAATAAAAAGATTATGATTTTTTTCTGGTGAGATCTTAAAAGATCATTCGCTTCCAAATTGGCATAAAATGAGAGAAGACCTAAAAAAATTTCAGGATATCTCGTTTAATTTTGTTAAAAATACGTATCTCCTCTCATTAATATTGAAAATTATTGTAAGCGTTTTAATAAAAAAAATAAATAAAGGAGACTGTTAAGGAGATTGTTGTCGTTTTAATATGATTTTTAGTTGTCGTAGAAACATAAAAATTTGTTTGGGAGGTGCAATAATAAATAGATTATGATTTTTTTCTGGTGAGATCTTAAAAAGATCATTCCCTTCCAAATTGGCATAAAATGAGAGAAGACCTAAAAAAAGTTCAGGATATCTCGTTTAATTTTGTTAAAAATACGTATCTCCTCTCATTAATATTGAAAATTATTGTAAGCGTTTTAATAAAAAAACTAATAAAGGAGACTGTTAAGGTGATTGTTGTCGTTTTAATGTGATTTTTAGTTGTCGTGGAAACATCAAAATTTGTTTGGGAGGTGCAATTATAAAAAGATTATGATTTTTTTCTGGTGAGATCTTAAAAAGATCATTCCCTTCCAAATTGGCAAAAAATGAGAGAAGACCTAAAAAAAGTTCAGGATATCTCGTTTAATTTTGTTAAAAATACGTATCTCCTCTCATTAATATTGAAAATTATTGTAAGCGTTTTAATAAAAAAAACTAATAAAGGAGACCGTTAAGGTGATTGTTGTCATTTTAATGTGATTTTTAGTTGTCGTAGAAACATCAAAATTTGTTTGGGAGGTGAAAAATAAAAAGATTATGGTTTTTTTCTAGTGA
The DNA here is from genome assembly GCA_026413185.1 of Pueraria montana var. lobata. Taxonomy (NCBI): domain Eukaryota; kingdom Viridiplantae; phylum Streptophyta; class Magnoliopsida; order Fabales; family Fabaceae; genus Pueraria; species Pueraria montana. Next base: position 823,776 of record JAOZWA010000174.1, read on the forward strand.
GATCTGAAATGATCATTCGCTTCCAAATTGGAAAAAATGAGAGAAGACCTAAAAAAAGTTCAGGATATCTCGTTTAATTTTGTTAAAAATACGTATCTCCTCTAATTAATAATGGAAATTATTGTAAACGTTGTGATAAAAAAAACTAATAAAGGAAACTGTTAATGTGATTGTTGTGGTTTTAACGTGATTGTTAATTGTTGTAGAAACATCAAAATTTGTTTGTTAGGTGAAATAATAAAAAGATTATGATTTTTTTCTGGTGAGATCTTAAAAGATCATTCGCTTCCAAATTGGCATAAAATGAGAGAAGACCTAAAAAAAGTTCAGGATATCTCGTTTAATTTTGTTAAAAATACGTATCTCCTCTCATTAATATTGAAAATTATTGTAAGCGTTTTAATAAAAAAACTAATAAAGGAGACTGTTAAGGAGATTGTTGTCGTTTTAATATGATTTTTAGTTGTCGTAGAAACATAAAAATTTGTTTGGGAGGTGCAATAATAAAAAGATTATGATTTTTTTCTGGTGAGATCTTAAAAGATCATTCGCTTCCAAATTGGCATAAAATGAGAGAAGACCTAAAAAAAGTTCAGGATATCTCGTTTAATTTTGTTAAAAATACGTATCTCCTCTCATTAATATTGAAAATTATTGTAAGCGTTTTAATAAAAAAACTAATAAAGGAGACTGTTAAGGTGATTGTTGTCGTTTTAATGTGATTTTTAGTTGTCGTGGAAACATCAAAATTTGTTTGGGAGGTGCAATTATAAAAAGATTATGATTTTTTTCTGGTGAGATCTTAAAAAGATCATTCCCTTCCAAATTGGCATAAAATGAGAGAAGACCTAAAAAAATTTCAGGATATCTCGTTTAATTTTGTTAAAAATACGTATCTCCTCTCATTAATATTGAAAATTATTGTAAGCGTTTTAATAAAAAAAACTAATAAAGGAGACCGTTAAGGTGATTGTTGTCATTTTAATGTGATTTTTAGTTGTCGTAGAAACATCAAAATTTGTTTGGGAGGTGAAAAATAAAAAGATTATGGTTTTTTTCTAGTGAGATCTGAAATGATCATTCGCTTCCAAATTGGAAAAAATGAGAGAAGACCTAAAAAAAGTTCAGGATATCTCGTTTAATTTTGTTAAAAATACGTATCTCCTCTAATTAATAATGGAAATTATTGTAAACGTTGTGATAAAAAAAACTAATAAAGGAAACTGTTAATGTGATTGTTGTGGTTTTAACGTGATTGTTAATTGTTGTAGAAACATCAAAATTTGTTTGTTAGGTGAAATAATAAAAAGATTATGATTTTTTTCTGGTGAGATCTTAAAAGATCATTCGCTTCCAAATTGGCATAAAATGAGAGAAGACCTAAAAAAAGTTCAGGATATCTCGTTTAATTTTGTTAAAAATACGTATCTCCTCTCATTAATATTGAAAATTATTGTAAGCGTTTTAATAAAAAAACTAATAAAGGAGACTGTTAAGGAGATTGTTGTCGTTTTAATATGATTTTTAGTTGTCGTAGAAACATAAAAATTTGTTTGGGAGGTGCAATAATAAAAAGATTATGATTTTTTTCTGGTGAGATCTTAAATGATCATTCGCTTCCAAATTGGCATAAAATGAGAGAAGACCTAAAAAAAGTTCAGGATATCTCGTTTAATTTTGTTAAAAATACGTATCTCCTCTCATTAATATTGAAAATTATTGTAAGCGTTTTAATAAAAAAACTAATAAAGGAGACTGTTAAGGTGATTGTTGTCGTTTTAATGTGATTTTTAGTTGTCGTGGAAACATCAAAATTTGTTTGGGAGGTGCAATTATAAAAAGATTATGATTTTTTTCTGGTGAGATCTTAAAAAGATCATTCCCTTCCAAATTGGCATAAAATGAGAGAAGACCTAAAAAAATTTCAGGATATCTCGTTTAATTTTGTTAAAAATACGTATCTCCTCTCATTAATATTGAAAATTATTGTAAGCGTTTTAATAAAAAACACTAATAAAGGAGACTGTTAAGGAGATTGTTGTCGTTTTAATATGATTTTTAGTTGTCGTAGAAACATAAAAATTTGTTTGGGAGGTGCAATAATAAAAAGATTATGATTTTTTTCTGGTGAGATCTTAAAAAGATCATTCCCTTCCAAATTGGCATAAAATGAGAGAAGACCTAAAAAAAGTTCAGGATATCTCGTTTAATTTTGTTAAAAATACGTATCTCCTCTCATTAATATTGAAAATTATTGTAAGCGTTTTAATAAAAAAACTAATAAAGGAGACTGTTAAGGTGATTGTTGTCGTTTTAATGTGATTTTTAGTTGTCGTGGAAACATCAAAATTTGTTTGGGAGGTGCAATTATAAAAAGATTATGATTTTTTTCTGGTGAGATCTTAAAAAGATCATTCCCTTCCAAATTGGCATAAAATGAGAGAAGACCTAAAAAAATTTCAGGATATCTCGTTTAATTTTGTTAAAAATACGTATCTCCTCTCATTAATATTGAAAATTATTGTAAGCGTTTTAATAAAAAACACTAATAAAGGAGACTGTTAAGGAGATTGTTGTCGTTTTAATATGATTTTTAGTTGTCGTAGAAACATAAAAATTTGTTTGGGAGGTGCAATAATAAAAAGATTATGATTTTTTTCTGGTGAGATCTTAAAAAGATCATTCCCTTCCAAATTGGCATAAAATGAGAGAAGACCTAAAAAAAGTTCAGGATATCTCGTTTAATTTTGTTAAAAATACGTATCTCCTCTCATTAATATTGAAAATTATTGTAAGCGTTTTAATAAAAAAACTAATAAAGGAGACTGTTAAGGTGATTGTTGTCGTTTTAATGTGATTTTTAGTTGTCGTGGAAACATCAAAATTTTTTTGGGAGGTGCAATTATAAAAAGATTATGATTTTTTTCTGGTGAGATCTTAAAAAGATCATTCCCTTCCAAATTGGCAAAAAATGAGAGAAGACCTAAAAAAAGTTCAGGATATCTCGTTTAATTTTGTTAAAAATACGTATCTCCTCTCATTAATATTGAAAATTATTGTAAGCGTTTTAATAAAAAAAACTAATAAAGGAGACCGTTAAGGTGATTGTTGTCATTTTAATGTGATTTTTAGTTGTCGTAGAAACATCAAAATTTGTTTGGGAGGTGAAAATTGTAACACCCTCAATTTTATTATTTTACCATTTGTAAATATTTTTATATAAATATTATGAGAAATGATGTACTGTATTTTATAGAAACTTTCTGTACCTATTTTCATAATAAAATTAATACAGTGCTATTCAGTAAAATTTTCTAAGTCTTTTGATACATTTGTTTAGGCCTAAATTTCTTGTTGACCGGACAGTTGTGTCAGACAGCTGTTCAGGATAAGATTTTCAGTATAACATTTTGGATTAAACTGTACTCTAATAAATCAAGAATTTAATGTAGATTTAAAATATATACAGTTGAGAAATGAAATTACTTGTTGACTGGACAGTATGTCAGACAGCTGTCCAGGATAAATTTACAAGTGTAAAATTTTGGACTAATCTGTAACTTAATAAAAAGGTAAGTGAATATAGATTAAAAATATATACAGTTAAAGAATTAAAATGCTAATTCTGAATTGTTAGAATTTTCTGAAAGTTAGAACTTTGAGAAATTCTTACGATAAAATTCTAAGGTGGAAAATTAAGAAAAAAATCCGTATGACATCTATAGAATTATCTAATAATTGTAATATACTTAGAATAATTATTAAAAATGTTTAACTAAGAAAAATTAAATTTAGAGTATTAACCAATCACAATGTGACAAATCAAAGTTTCTAATGTCACTAAATTAAGCTAATTAGACTTGGATTAAGAGATAAGTAAGACACTACCCCAAGGTTTTTGATAGTGAGGAATCCAATGGTGGTGTTAGTTTCTTCAAATTCTAATTAGTTTGTAAGATAATTAAAAGCCCTAAAAGATCTTCTAGACTAATCTACCATTTTCCAAATTTTTGACTTTTGACACAAATTGAAAAGTCACCAACGCAAGCCATCTTGAACGTGCAAGTGGCTGTGATTTTTGTCCAAATTGGCTGCTATTGGAACAAGGCAGCAGCAGCAGCTGGACGTGTGAATGCCATTCAATTTGGTGAAGAAAACTTTTTATTAAAGACATAGAAATTAATATAAAACAAAAAGCACAAAATTTAACTCTTTAAGAAACTCAAACCCGTGAGCTTCTGCAGCTTCTGCCCCTCCATTTCACTTCATCTTTTCAACCAAAATCAAGAAAGAAACCAACCTAAATCTCACAAATTCTAACATAGCTTCGGTCCAAAGAGAAGAAATTTGAAGAAAAACCTTAAAATTTCAAGAAACCAAGGAAGAAAGGGAGAAGAAGATTCAAGGGTTCCTCTTCAAACTAAGGATCTAAGGTAAGGATCTTGGCATTTAATTTCAATTTAAACCAATTGGAGTTAATAGAAACATGTTCTTAGGTCTAATTTCAAGATTTGATCAAGATTCAATAAAAGATGAAATTGATTTAGGGCTTTTAGATGATTGATGTTAGAAGCTTGAAATTGTTGTTTGAATCCATGTTTGATTGAATTCATGATGTGTTGTGATGGATTGGAATTAATTGATTGGCTTGTTCTTGATTGGAAATTGAAATTTGTTCTTGATTGAGATTTCTTGATTTGGTTGATTATTGATTGGAAAGTTGCTTGGTTGTTTTGGAAATGTTGTTGGAAATGTGAAGGAGGCCATACGGCCATGATGAGAATGATAGGGATATCATGTGGAATTTTTCAAATGACCAAGGGTAAAATAGTCATTTCACATGTAGGGACACATTGAGAATTTTAGAAAAAATTTAAGGGCATTTTCGGCAATAATTAAAAAGTATAAGGGTAATTAGGTAATTTCACATTTAGAGGATACAATTGGAATTGTATAAAAAGATTGAGGTTAATTAGGTAATTTCACATTTAGAGGATACAATTGGAATTGTATAAAAAGATTGAGGATAATTAGGTAATTTCATAGATTCTAGAAGAATTAGGGACACATTCGGAAATTTATAAAAAGATCAAGGGTAAAATGGGAAATTTTAGAAAATAGTAAGGGTAATTTAGTAATTTCACCTTTGAGGGCAAAATTGGAAATTTATAAAAAGATAGGGGTATTTTAGTAATTTTCCACATTAAAGACTTAATTGGTATTTTAGTAAAAGTTTAGTAATTTTCATAGTAAATACATAATTATTATTTTAGTAAAAGTTTAGTAATTTTACCTAGTAAAGGACTAGTTAGTAATTTATTAAGGTATTGATGTTATAATGTTAATTAGTGAATTTTATAATTTTAATGTGATTGATTAATATTAATTATTTGTTAATTAGCATCATTATCATATTGCATAAGTCTGAGTTCTTGGAAAATACAAAGATTTCAAATGAGAAATGAGTTTTCAAATGAGAAATGAGTTTGTTGACTAACCGAGACTGCGGTAGTCATGAAAAATGAGTATTTTTGGGGGAATTGATTTCCAGGACTATGTTGACTGACCGGACTGCGGTAGTCATGTATTTGAAAAGATGATTGAGATTATGAACAGAGAACTGTGTTGACTGACCGGACTGCGGTAGTCATGTATTTGAAAAGATGATTGAGATTATGAACAGAGAATATGATAGTCCTGAGAAATGGGTGAGCAGAGTAAGTTAGACAGGACTGTATAGTCTGTGATTATATAGTCTGTGGGGTGAAGGGTATTGGCAATTCCACATGTGGCTGTAATCTGGACAGAGATGCTGCCGTGGTGGCCTTCCGGGTATCCTGATCTCCTAATTCTGTTTAGTTTATTCGCGTTTAGTAGGGGCTGATAGCTGAATTGCAGTACGTAATGGTAGGCCAGTTACTTACTAAACACTCAAAGGGGAAGTCTCCATGGAGCAGGGTCAAAATGATTTTGAGTCAAAAAAATGAGTTTGAGTCAAAAAACTGCATTTGCATAAATCATACTGCATTTAATTATATGTGTAACTAATTAATTTGTTATGATATGAATTTGTTTGAAATTGTTTTCATTGTATGAGAAATTAAATGCCTGATCCGGTAATGCTGTCCCCAGATTCTAGGGGAGTGTGAATTGCAGGTATTTTGAAGATTAATTAGAAGTTAAAGATGCAGATATTTTCCAGAGCTATAGGAATGGGTGTTTTTGGCTTTAGATACTTTTGTATTAATTAGAAATAAATTGGTAGTAGCATTTTCTGTAAATTTTAATAATGTAAATTATAATGACAAACTTTAAATTTTAATGGAATGTATTTATTTTAATGGTAAATTCATTTTATGGATTTTAGATGGAAATTAATTAATTAGAAGGGGGGTTACAAAAAATAAAAAGATTATGGTTTTTTTCTAGTGAGATCTGAAATGATCATTCGCTTCCAAATTGGCAAAAATGAGAGAAGACCTAAAAAAAGTTCAGGATATCTCGTTTAATTTTGTTAAAAATACGTATCTCCTCTAATTAATAATGGAAATTATTGTAAACGTTGTGATAAAAAAAACTAATAAAGGAAACTGTTAATGTGATTGTTGTGGTTTTAACGTGATTGGTAATTGTTGTAGAAACATCAAAATTTGTTTGTTAGGTGAAATAATAAAAAGATTATGATTTTTTTCTGGTGAGATCTTAAAAGATCATTCGCTTCCAAATTGGCATAAAATGAGAGAAGACCTAAAAAAAGTTCAGGATATCTCGTTTAATTTTGTTAAAAATACGTATCTCCTCTCATTAATATTGAAAATTATTGTAAGCGTTTTAATAAAAAAACTAATAAAGGAGACTGTTAAGGAGATTGTTGTCGTTTTAATATGATTTTTAGTTGTCGTAGAAACATAAAAATTTGTTTGGGAGGTGCAATAATAAAAAGATTATGATTTTTTTCTGGTGAGATCTTAAAAGATCATTCCCTTCCAAATTGGCATAAAATGAGAGAAGACCTAAAAAAAGTTCAGGATATCTCGTTTAATTTTGTTAAAAATACGTATCTCCTCTCATTAATATTGAAAATTATTGTAAGCGTTTTAATAAAAAAACTAATAAAGGAGACTGTTAAGGAGATTGTTGTCGTTTTAATATGATTTTTAGTTGTCGTAGAAACATAAAAATTTGTTTGGGAGGTGCAATAATAAAAAGATTATGATTTTTTTCTGGTGAGATCTTAAAAAGATCATTCCCTTCCAAATTGGCATAAAATGAGAGAAGACCTAAAAAAGGTTCAGGATATCTCGTTTAATTTTGTTAAAAATACGTATCTCCTCTCATTAATATTGAAAATTATTGTAAGCGTTTTAATAAAAAAACTAATAAAGGAGACTGTTAAGGTGATTGTTGTCGTTTTAATGTGATTTTTAGTTGTCGTGGAAACATCAAAATTTGTTTGGGAGGTGCAATTATAAAAAGATTATGATTTTTTTCTGGTGAGATCTTAAAAAGATCATTCCCTTCCAAATTGGCATAAAATGAGAGAAGCCCTAAAAAAATTTCAGGATATCTCGTTTAATTTTGTTAAAAATACGTATCTCCTCTCATTAATATTGAAAATTATTGTAAGCGTTTTAATAAAAAACACTAATAAAGGAGACTGTTAAGGAGATTGTTGTCGTTTTAATATGATTTTTAGTTGTCGTAGAAACATAAAAATTTGTTTGGGAGGTGCAATAATAAAAAGATTATGATTTTTTTCTGGTGAGATCTTAAAAAGATCATTCCCTTCCAAATTGGCATAAAATGAGAGAAGACCTAAAAAAAGTTCAGGATATCTCGTTTAATTTTGTTAAAAATACGTATCTCCTCTCATTAATATTTAAAATTATTGTAAGCGTTTTAATAAAAAAACTAATAAAGGAGACTGTTAAGGTGATTGTTGTCGTTTTAATGTGATTTTTAGTTGTCGTGGAAACATCAAAATTTGTTTGGGAGGTGCAATAATAAAAAGATTATGATTTTTTTCTGGTGAGATCTTAAAAAGATCATTCCCTTCCAAATTGGCATAAAATGAGAGAAGACCTAAAAAAAGTTCAGGATATCTCGTTTAATTTTGTTAAAAATACGTATCTCCTCTCATTAATATTTAAAATTATTGTAAGCGTTTTAATAAAAAAACTAATAAAGGAGACTGTTAAGGTGATTGTTGTCGTTTTAATGTGATTTTTAGTTGTCGTGGAAACATCAAAATTTGTTTGGGAGGTGCAATTATAAAAAGATTATGATTTTTTTCTGGTGAGATCTTAAAAAGATCATTCCCTTCCAAATTGGCAAAAAATGAGAGAAGACCTAAAAAAAGTTCAGGATATCTCGTTTAATTTTGTTAAAAATACGTATCTCCTCTCATTAATATTGAAAATTATTGTAAGCGTTTTAATAAAAAAAAACTAATAAAGGAGACCGTTAAGGTGATTGTTGTCATTTTAATGTGATTTTTAGTTGTCGTAGAAACATCAAAATTTGTTTGGGAGGTGAAAAATAAAAAGATTATGGTTTTTTTCTAGTGAGATCTGAAATGATCATTCGCTTCCAAATTGGCAAAAATGAGAGAAGACCTAAAAAAAGTTCAGGATATCTCGTTTAATTTTGTTAAAAATACGTATCTCCTCTAATTAATAATGGAAATTATTGTAAACGTTGTGATAAAAAAAACTAATAAAGGAAACTGTTAATGTGATTGTTGTGGTTTTAACGTGATTGGTAATTGTTGTAGAAACATCAAAATTTGTTTGTTAGGTGAAATAATAAAAAGATTATGATTTTTTTCTGGTGAGATCTGAAAAGATCATTCCCTTCCAAATTGGCATAAAATGAGAGAAGACCTAAAAAAAGTTCAGGATATCTCGTTTAATTTTGTTAAAAATACGTATCTCCTCTCATTAATATTGAAAATTATTGTAATCGTTTTAATAAAAAACACTAATAAAGGAGACTGTTAAGGAGATTGTTGTCGTTTTAATATGATTTTTAGTTGTCGTAGAAACATAAAAATTTGTTTGGGAGGTGCAATAATAAAAAGATTATGATTTTTTTCTGGTGAGATCTTAAAAAGATCATTCCCTTCCAAATTGGCATAAAATGAGAGAATACCTAAAAAAAGTTCAGGATATCTCGTTTAATTTTGTTAAAAATACGTATCTCCTCTCATTAATATTGAAAATTATTGTAAGCGTTTTAATAAAAAAACTAATAAAGGAGACTGTTAAGGTGATTGTTGTCGTTTTAATGTGATTTTTAGTTGTCGTGGAAACATCAAAATTTGTTTGGGAGGTGCAATTATAAAAAGATTATGATTTTTTTCTGGTGAGATCTTAAAAAGATTATTCCCTTCCAAATTGGCATAAAATGAGAGAAGACCTAAAAAAAGTTCAGGATATCTCGTTTAATTTTGTTAAAAATACGTATCTCCTCTCATTAATATTGAAAATTATTGTAAGCGTTTTAATAAAAAAAACTAATAAAGGAGACCGTTAAGGTGATTGTTGTCGTTTTAATATGATTTTTAGTTGTCGTAGAAACATAAAAATTTGTTTGGGAGGTGCAATAATAAAAAGATTATGATTTTTTTCTGGTGAGATCTTAAAAAGATCATTCCCTTCCAAATTGGCATAAAATGAGAGAAGACCTAAAAAAAGTTCAGGATATCTCGTTTAATTTTGTTAAAAATACGTATCTCCTCTCATTAATATTGAAAATTATTGTAAGCGTTTTAATAAAAAAACTAATAAAGGAGACTGTTAAGGTGATTGTTGTCGTTTTAATGTGATTTTTAGTTGTCGTGGAAACATCAAAATTTGTTTGGGAGGTGCAATTATAAAAAGATTATGATTTTTTTCTGGTGAGATCTTAAAAAGATCATTCCCTTCCAAATTGGCAAAAAATGAGAGAAGACCTAAAAAAAGTTCAGGATATCTCGTTTAATTTTGTTAAAAATACGTATCTCCTCTCATTAATATTGAAAATTTTTGTAAGCGTTTTAATAAAAAAAAAACTAATAAAGGAGACCGTTAAGGTGATTGTTGTCATTTTAATGTGATTTTTAGTTGTCGTAGAAACATCAAAATTTGTTTGGGAGGTGAAAAATAAAAAGATTATGGTTTTTTTCTAGTGAGATCTGAAATGATCATTCGCTTCCAAATTGGCAAAAATGAGAGAAGACCTAAAAAAAGTTCAGGATATCTCGTTTAATTTTGTTAAAAATACGTATCTCCTCTAATTAATAATGGAAATTATTGTAAACGTTGTGATAAAAAAAACTAATAAAGGAAACTGTTAATGTGATTGTTGTGGTTTTAACGTGATTGGTAATTGTTGTAGAAACATCAAAATTTGTTTGTTAGGTGAAATAATAAAAAGATTATGATTTTTTTCTGGTGAGATCTGAAAAGATCATTCGCTTCCAAATTGGCATAAAATGAGAGAAGACCTAAAAAAAGTTCAGGATATCTCGTTTAATTTTGTTAAAAATACGTATCTCCTCTCATTAATATTGAAAATTATTGTAAGCGTTTTAATAAAAAAAACTAATAAAGGAGACTGTTAAGGAGATTGTTGTCGTTTTAATATGATTTTTAGTTGTCGTAGAAACATAAAAATTTGTTTGGGAGGTGCAATAATAAAAAGATTATGATTTTTTTCTGGTGAGATCTTAAAAAGATCATTCCCTTCCAAATTGGCATAAAATGAGAGAAGACCTAAAAAAAGTTCAGGATATCTCGTTTAATTTTGTTAAAAATACGTATCTCCTCTCATTAATATTGAAAATTATTGTAAGCATTTTAATAAAAAAACTAATAAAGGAGACTGTTAAGGTGATTGTTGTCATTTTAATGTGATTTTTAGTTGTCGTGGAAACATCAAAATTTGTTTGGGAGGTGCAATTATAAAAAGATTATGATTTTTTTCTGGTGAGATCTTAAAAAGATCATTCCCTTCCAAATTGGCAAAAAATGAGAGAAGACCTAAAAAAAGTTCAGGATATCTCGTTTAATTTTGTTAAAAATACGTATCTCCTCTCATTAATATTGAAAATTATTGTAAGCGTTTTAATAAAAAAAACTAATAAAGGAGACCGTTAAAGTGATTGTTGTCATTTTAATGTGATTTTTAGTTGTCGTAGAAACATCAAAATTTGTTTGGGAGGTGAAAAATAAAAAGATTATGGTTTTTTTCTAGTGAGATCTGAAATGATCATTCGCTTCCAAATTGGCAAAAATGAGAGAAGACCTAAAAAAAGTTCAGGATATCTCGTTTAATTTTGTTAAAAATACGTATCTCCTCTAATTAATAATGGAAATTATTGTAAACGTTGTGATAAAAAAAACTAATAAAGGAAACTGTTAATGTGATTGTTGTGGTTTTAACGTGATTGGTAATTGTTGTAGAAACATCAAAATTTGTTTGTTAGGTGAAATAATAAAAAGATTATGATTTTTTTCTGGTGAGATCTTAAAAGATCATTCGCTTCCAAATTGGCATAAAATGAGAGAAGACCTAAAAAAAGTTCAGGATATCTCGTTTAATTTTGTTAAAAATACGTATCTCCTCTCATTAATATTGAAAATTATTGTAAGCGTTTTAATAAAAAAAACTAATAAAGGAGACTGTTAAGGAGATTGTTGTCGTTTTAATATGATTTTTAGTTCTCGTAGAAACATAAAAATTTGTTTGGGAGGTGCAATAATAAAAAGATTATGATTTTTTTCTGGTGAGATCTTAAAAAGATCATTCCCTTCCAAATTGGCATAAAATGAGAGAAGACCTAAAAAAAGTTCAGGATATCTCGTTTAATTTTGTTAAAAATACGTATCTCCTCTCATTAATATTGAAAATTATTGTAAGCGTTTTAATAAAAAAACTAATAAAGGAGACTGTTAAGGAGATTGTTGTCGTTTTAATATGATTTTTAGTTATCGTAGAAACATAAAAATTTGTTTGGGAGGTGCAATAATAAAAAGATTATGATTTTTTTCTGGTGAGATCTTAAAAAGATCATTCCCTTCCAAATTGGCATAAAATGAGAGAAGACCTAAAAAAAGTTCAGGATATCTCGTTTAATTTTGTTAAAAATACGTATCTCCTCTCATTAATATTGAAAATTATTGTAAGTGTTTTAATAAAAAAACTAATAAAGGAAACTGTTAATGTGATTGTTGTGGTTTTTACGTGATTGGTAATTGTTGTAGAAACATCAAAATTTGTTTGTTAGGTGAAATAATAAAAAGATTATGATTTTTTTCTGGTGAGATCTTAAAAGATCATTCGCTTCCAAATTGGCATAAAATGAGAGAAGACCTAAAAAAAGTTCAGGATATCTCGTTTAATTTTGTTAAAAATACGTATCTCCTCTCATTAATATTGAAAATTATTGGAAGCGTTTTAATAAAAAAAACTAATAAAGGAGACCGTTAAAGTGATTGTTGTCATTTTAATGTGATTTTTAGTTGTCGTAGAAACATCAAAATTTGTTTGGGAGGTGAAAAATAAAAAGATTATGGTTTTTTTCTAGTGAGATCTGAAATGATCATTCGCTTCCAAATTGGCAAAAATGAGAGAAGACCTAAAAAAAGTTCAGGATATCTCGTTTAATTTTGTTAAAAATACGTATCTCCTCTAATTAATAATGGAAATTATTGTAAACGTTGTGATAAAAAAAACTAATAAAGGAAACTGTTAATGTGATTGTTGTGGTTTTAACGTGATTGGTAATTGTTGTAGAAACATCAAAATTTGTTTGTTAGGTGAAATAATAAAAAGATTATGATTTTTTTCTGGTGAGATCTTAAAAGATCATTCGCTTCCAAATTGGCATAAAATGAGAGAAGACCTAAAAAAAGTTCAGGATATCTCGTTTAATTTTGTTAAAAATACGTATCTCCTCTCATTAATATTGAAAATTATTGTAAGCGTTTTAATAAAAAAAACTAATAAAGGAGACTGTTAAGGAGATTGTTGTCGTTTTAATATGATTTTTAGTTGTCGTAGAAACATAAAAATTTGTTTGGGAGGTGCAATAATAAAAAGATTATGATTTTTTTCTGGTGAGATCTTAAAAAGATCATTCCCTTCCAAATTGGCATAAAATGAGAGAAGACCTAAAAAAAGTTCAGGATATCTCGTTTAATTTTGTTAAAAATACGTATCTCCTCTCATTAATATTGAAAATTATTGTAAGCATTTTAATAAAAAAACTAATAAAGGAGACTGTTAAGGTGATTGTTGTCATTTTAATGTGATTTTTAGTTGTCGTGGAAACATCAAAATTTGTTTGGGAGGTGCAATTATAAAAAGATTATGATTTTTTTCTGGTGAGATCTTAAAAAGATCATTCCCTTCCAAATTGGCAAAAAATGAGAGAAGACCTAAAAAAAGTTCAGGATATCTCGTTTAATTTTGTTAAAAATACGTATCTCCTCTCATTAATATTGAAAATTATTGTAAGCGTTTTAATAAAAAAAACTAATAAAGGAGACCGTTAAAGTGATTGTTGTCATTTTAATGTGATTTTTAGTTGTCGTAGAAACATCAAAATTTGTTTGGGAGGTGAAAAATAAAAAGATTATGGTTTTTTTCTAGTGAGATCTGAAATGATCATTCGCTTCCAAATTGGCAAAAATGAGAGAAGACCTAAAAAAAGTTCAGGATATCTCGTTTAATTTTGTTAAAAATACGTATCTCCTCTAATTAATAATGGAAATTATTGTAAACGTTGTGATAAAAAAAACTAATAAAGGAAACTGTTAATGTGATTGTTGTGGTTTTAACGTGATTGGTAATTGTTGTAGAAACATCAAAATTTGTTTGTTAGGTGAAATAATAAAAAGATTATGATTTTTTTCTGGTGAGATCTTAAAAGATCATTCGCTTCCAAATTGGCATAAAATGAGAGAAGACCTAAAAAAAGTTCAGGATATCTCGTTTAATTTTGTTAAAAATACGTATCTCCTCTCATTAATATTGAAAATTATTGTAAGCGTTTTAATAAAAAAAACTAATAAAGGAGACTGTTAAGGAGATTGTTGTCGTTTTAATATGATTTTTAGTTCTCGTAGAAACATAAAAATTTGTTTGGGAGGTGCAATAATAAAAAGATTATGATTTTTTTCTGGTGAGATCTTAAAAAGATCATTCCCTTCCAAATTGGCATAAAATGAGAGAAGACCTAAAAAAAGTTCAGGATATCTCGTTTAATTTTGTTAAAAATACGTATCTCCTCTCATTAATATTGAAAATTATTGTAAGCGTTTTAATAAAAAAACTAATAAAGGAGACTGTTAAGGAGATTGTTGTCGTTTTAATATGATTTTTAGTTATCGTAGAAACATAAAAATTTGTTTGGGAGGTGCAATAATAAAAAGATTATGATTTTTTTCTGGTGAGATCTTAAAAAGATCATTCCCTTCCAAATTGGCATAAAATGAGAGAAGACCTAAAAAAAGTTCAGGATATCTCGTTTAATTTTGTTAAAAATACGTATCTCCTCTCATTAATATTGAAAATTATTGTAAGTGTTTTAATAAAAAAACTAATAAAGGAAACTGTTAATGTGATTGTTGTGGTTTTTACGTGATTGGTAATTGTTGTAGAAACATCAAAATTTGTTTGTTAGGTGAAATAATAAAAAGATTATGATTTTTTTCTGGTGAGATCTTAAAAGATCATTCGCTTCCAAATTGGCATAAAATGAGAGAAGACCTAAAAAAAGTTCAGGATATCTCGTTTAATTTTGTTAAAAATACGTATCTCCTCTCATTAATATTGAAAATTATTGTAAGCGTTTTAATAAAAAAAACTAATAAAGGAGACCGTTAAAGTGATTGTTGTCATTTTAATGTGATTTTTAGTTGTCGTAGAAACATCAAAATTTGTTTGGGAGGTGAAAAATAAAAAGATTATGGTTTTTTTCTAGTGAGATCTGAAATGATCATTCGCTTCCAAATTGGCAAAAATGAGAGAAGACCTAAAAAAAGTTCAGGATATCTCGTTTAATTTTGTTAAAAATACGTATCTCCTCTAATTAATAATGGAAATTATTGTAAACGTTGTGATAAAAAAAACTAATAAAGGAAACTGTTAATGTGATTGTTGTGGTTTTAACGTGATTGGTAATTGTTGTAGAAACATCAAAATTTGTTTGTTAGGTGAAATAATAAAAAGATTATGATTTTTTTCTGGTGAGATCTTAAAAGATCATTCGCTTCCAAATTGGCATAAAATGAGAGAAGACCTAAAAAAAGTTCAGGATATCTCGTTTAATTTTGTTAAAAATACGTATCTCCTCTCATTAATATTGAAAATTATTGTAAGCGTTTTAATAAAAAAAACTAATAAAGGAGACTGTTAAGGAGATTGTTGTCGTTTTAATATGATTTTTAGTTGTCGTAGAAACATAAAAATTTGTTTGGGAGGTGCAATAATAAAAAGATTATGATTTTTTTCTGGTGAGATCTTAAAAAGATCATTCCCTTCCAAATTGGCATAAAATGAGAGAAGACCTAAAAAAAGTTCAGGATATCTCGTTTAATTTTGTTAAAAATACGTATCTCCTCTCATTAATATTGAAAATTATTGTAAGCATTTTAATAAAAAAACTAATAAAGGAGACTGTTAAGGTGATTGTTGTCATTTTAATGTGATTTTTAGTTGTCGTGGAAACATCAAAATTTGTTTGGGAGGTGCAATTATAAAAAGATTATGATTTTTTTCTGGTGAGATCTTAAAAAGATCATTCCCTTCCAAATTGGCAAAAAATGAGAGAAGACCTAAAAAAAGTTCAGGATATCTCGTTTAATTTTGTTAAAAATACGTATCTCCTCTCATTAATATTGAAAATTATTGTAAGCGTTTTAATAAAAAAAACTAATAAAGGAGACCGTTAAAGTGATTGTTGTCATTTTAATGTGATTTTTAGTTGTCGTAGAAACATCAAAATTTGTTTGGGAGGTGAAAAATAAAAAGATTATGGTTTTTTTCTAGTGAGATCTGAAATGATCATTCGCTTCCAAATTGGCAAAAATGAGAGAAGACCTAAAAAAAGTTCAGGATATCTCGTTTAATTTTGTTAAAAATACGTATCTCCTCTAATTAATAATGGAAATTATTGTAAACGTTGTGATAAAAAAAACTAATAAAGGAAACTGTTAATGTGATTGTTGTGGTTTTTACGTGATTGGTAATTGTTGTAGAAACATCAAAATTTGTTTGTTAGGTGAAATAATAAAAAGATTATGATTTTTTTCTGGTGAGATCTTAAAAGATCATTCGCTTCCAAATTGGCATAAAATGAGAGAAGACCCAAAAAAAGTTCAGGATATCTCGTTTAATTTTGTTAAAAATACGTATCTCCTCTCATTAATATTGAAAATTATTGTAAGCGTTTTAATAAAAAAACTAATAAAGGAGACTGTTAAGGAGATTGTTGTCGTTTTAATATGATTTTTAGTTGTCGTAGAAACATAAAAATTTGTTTGGGAGGTGCAATAATAAAAAGATTATGATTTTTTTCTGGTGAGATCTTAAAAAGATAATTCCCTTCCAAATTGGCATAAAATGAGAGAAGACCTAAAAAAAGTTCAGGATATCTCATTTAATTTTGTTAAAAATACGTATCTCCTCTCATTAATATTGAAAATTATTGTAAGCGTTTTAATAAAAAAAAACTAGTAAAGGAGACTGTTAAGGTGATTGTTGTCGTTTTAATGTGATTTTTAGTTGTCGTGGAAACATCAAAATTTGTTTGGGAGGTGCAATTATAAAAAGATTATGATTTTTTTCTGGTGAGATCTTAAAAAGATCATTCCCTTCCAAATTGGCAAAAAATGAGAGAAGACCTAAAAAAAGTTCAGGATATCTCGTTTAATTTTGTTAAAAATACGTATCTCCTCTCATTAATATTGAAAATTATTGTAAGCATTTTAATAAAAAAAACTAATAAAGGAGACCGTTAAGGTGATTGTTGTCATTTTAATGTGATTTTTAGTTGTCGTAGAAACATCAAAATTTGTTTGGGAGGTGAAAAATAAAAAGATTATGGTTTTTTTCTAGTGAGATCTGAAATGATCATTCGCTTCCAAATTGGCAAAAATGAGAGAAGACCTAAAAAAAGTTCAGGATATCTCGTTTAATTTTGTTAAAAATACGTATCTCCTCTAATTAATAATGGAAATTATTGTAAACGTTGTGATAAAAAAAACTAATAAAGGAAACTGTTAATGTGATTGTTGTGGTTTTAACGTGATTGGTAATTGTTGTAGAAACATCAAAATTTGTTTGTTAGGTGAAATAATAAAAAGATTATGATTTTTTTCTGGTGAGATCTTAAAAGATCATTCGCTTCCAAATTGGCATAAAATGAGAGAAGACCTAAAAAAAGTTCAGGATATCTCGTTTAATTTTGTTAAAAATATGTATCTCCTCTCATTAATATTGAAAATTATTGTAAGCGTTTTAATAAAAAAACTAATAAAGGAGACTGTTAAGGAGATTGTTGTCATTTTAATATGATTTTTAGTTGTCGTAGAAACATAAAAATTTGTTTGGGAGGTGCAATAATAAAAAGATTATGATTTTTTTCTGGTGAGATCTTAAAAAGATCATTCCCTTCCAAATTGGCATAAAATGAGAGAAGACCTAAAAAAAGTTCAGGATATCTCGTTTAATTTTGTTAAAAATACGTATCTCCTCTCATTAATATTGAAAATTATTGTAAGCGTTTTAATAAAAAAACTAATAAAGGAGACTGTTAAGGAGATTGTTGTCGTTTTAATATGATTTTTAGTTATCGTAGAAACATAAAAATTTGTTTGGGAGGTGCAATAATAAAAAGATTATGATTTTTTTCTGGTGAGATCTTAAAAAGATCATTCCCTTCCAAATTGGCATAAAATGAGAGAAGACCTAAAAAAAGTTCAGGATATCTCGTTTAATTTTGTTAAAAATACGTATCTCCTCTCATTAATATTGAAAATTATTGTAAGTGTTTTAATAAAAAAACTAATAAAGGAGACTGTTAAGGAGATTGTTGTCGTTTTAATATGATTTTTAGTTGTCGTAGAAACATAAAAATTTGTTTGGGAGGTGCAATAATAAAAAGATTATGATTTTTTTCTGGTGAGATCTTAAAAGATCATTCCCTTCCAAATTGGCATAAAATGAGAGAAGACCTAAAAAAAGTTCAGGATATCTCGTTTAATTTTGTTAAAAATACGTATCTCCTCTCATTAATATTGAAAATTATTGTAAGCGTTTTAATAAAAAAACTAATAAAGGAGACTGTTAAGGAGATTGTTGTCGTTTTAATATGATTTTTAGTTGTCGTAGAAACATAAAAATTTGTTTGGGAGGTGCAATAATAAAAAGATTATGATTTTTTTCTGGTGAGATCTTAAAAAGATCATTCCCTTCCAAATTGGCATAAAATGAGAGAAGACCTAAAAAAAGTTCAGGATATCTCATTTAATTTTGTTAAAAATACGTATCTCCTCTCATTAATATTGAAAATTATTGTAAGCGTTTTAATAAAAAAAAACTAATAAAGGAGACTGTTAAGGTGATTGTTGTCGTTTTAATGTGATTTTTAGTTGTCGTGGAAACATCAAAATTTGTTTGGGAGGTGCAATTATAAAAAGATTATGATTTTTTTCTGGTGAGATCTTAAAAAGATCATTCCCTTCCAAATTGGCAAAAAATGAGAGAAGACCTAAAAAAAGTTCAGGATATCTCGTTTAATTTTGTTAAAAATACGTATCTCCTCTCATTAATATTGAAAATTATTGTAAGCATTTTAATAAAAAAAACTAATAAAGGAGACCGTTAAGGTGATTGTTGTCATTTTAATGTGATTTTTAGTTGTCGTAGAAACATCAAAATTTGTTTGGGAGGTGAAAAATAAAAAGATTATGGTTTTTTTCTAGTGAGATCTGAAATGATCATTCGCTTCCAAATTGGCAAAAATGAGAGAAGACCTAAAAAAAGTTCAGGATATCTCGTTTAATTTTGTTAAAAATACGTATCTCCTCTAATTAATAATGGAAATTATTGTAAACGTTGTGATAAAAAAAACTAATAAAGGAAACTGTTAATGTGATTGTTGTGGTTTTAACGTGATTGGTAATTGTTGTAGAAACATCAAAATTTGTTTGTTAGGTGAAATAATAAAAAGATTATGATTTTTTTCTGGTGAGATCTTAAAAGATCATTCGCTTCCAAATTGGCATAAAATGAGAGAAGACCTAAAAAAAGTTCAGGATATCTCGTTTAATTTTGTTAAAAATATGTATCTCCTCTCATTAATATTGAAAATTATTGTAAGCGTTTTAATAAAAAAACTAATAAAGGAGACTGTTAAGGAGATTGTTGTCATTTTAATATGATTTTTAGTTGTCGTAGAAACATAAAAATTTGTTTGGGAGGTGCAATAATAAAAAGATTATGATTTTTTTCTGGTGAGATCTTAAAAAGATCATTCCCTTCCAAATTGGCATAAAATGAGAGAAGACCTAAAAAAAGTTCAGGATATCTCGTTTAATTTTGTTAAAAATACGTATCTCCTCTCATTAATATTGAAAATTATTGTAAGCGTTTTAATAAAAAAACTAATAAAGGAGACTGTTAAGGAGATTGTTGTCGTTTTAATATGATTTTTAGTTATCGTAGAAACATAAAAATTTGTTTGGGAGGTGCAATAATAAAAAGATTATGATTTTTTTCTGGTGAGATCTTAAAAAGATCATTCCCTTCCAAATTGGCATAAAATGAGAGAAGACCTAAAAAAAGTTCAGGATATCTCGTTTAATTTTGTTAAAAATACGTATCTCCTCTCATTAATATTGAAAATTATTGTAAGTGTTTTAATAAAAAAACTAATAAAGGAGACTGTTAAGGAGATTGTTGTCGTTTTAATATGATTTTTAGTTGTCGTAGAAACATAAAAATTTGTTTGGGAGGTGCAATAATAAAAAGATTATGATTTTTTTCTGGTGAGATCTTAAAAGATCATTCCCTTCCAAATTGGCATAAAATGAGAGAAGACCTAAAAAAAGTTCAGGATATCTCGTTTAATTTTGTTAAAAATACGTATCTCCTCTCATTAATATTGAAAATTATTGTAAGCGTTTTAATAAAAAAACTAATAAAGGAGACTGTTAAGGAGATTGTTGTCGTTTTAATATGATTTTTAGTTGTCGTAGAAACATAAAAATTTGTTTGGGAGGTGCAATAATAAAAAGATTATGATTTTTTTCTGGTGAGATCTTAAAAAGATCATTCCCTTCCAAATTGGCATAAAATGAGAGAAGACCTAAAAAAAGTTCAGGATATCTCATTTAATTTTGTTAAAAATACGTATCTCCTCTCATTAATATTGAAAATTATTGTAAGCGTTTTAATAAAAAAAAACTAATAAAGGAGACTGTTAAGGTGATTGTTGTCGTTTTAATGTGATTTTTAGTTGTCGTGGAAACATCAAAATTTGTTTGGGAGGTGCAATTATAAAAAGATTATGATTTTTTTCTGGTGAGATCTTAAAAAGATCATTCCCTTCCAAATTGGCAAAAAATGAGAGAAGACCTAAAAAAAGTTCAGGATATCTCGTTTAATTTTGTTAAAAATACGTATCTCCTCTCATTAATATTGAAAATTATTGTAAGCATTTTAATAAAAAAAACTAATAAAGGAGACCGTTAAGGTGATTGTTGTCATTTTAATGTGATTTTTAGTTGTCGTAGAAACATCAAAATTTGTTTGGGAGGTGAAAAATAAAAAGATTATGGTTTTTTTCTAGTGAGATCTGAAATGATCATTCGCTTCCAAATTGGCAAAAATGAGAGAAGACCTAAAAAAAGTTCAGGATATCTCGTTTAATTTTGTTAAAAATACGTATCTCCTCTAATTAATAATGGAAATTATTGTAAACGTTGTGATAAAAAAAACTAATAAAGGAAACTGTTAATGTGATTGTTGTGGTTTTAACGTGATTGGTAATTGTTGTAGAAACATCAAAATTTGTTTGTTAGGTGAAATAATAAAAAGATTATGATTTTTTTCTGGTGAGATCTTAAAAGATCATTCGCTTCCAAATTGGCATAAAATGAGAGAAGACCTAAAAAAAGTTCAGGATATCTCGTTTAATTTTGTTAAAAATATGTATCTCCTCTCATTAATATTGAAAATTATTGTAAGCGTTTTAATAAAAAAACTAATAAAGGAGACTGTTAAGGAGATTGTTGTCATTTTAATATGATTTTTAGTTGTCGTAGAAACATAAAAATTTGTTTGGGAGGTGCAATAATAAAAAGATTATGATTTTTTTCTGGTGAGATCTTAAAAAGATCATTCCCTTCCAAATTGGCATAAAATGAGAGAAGACCTAAAAAAAGTTCAGGATATCTCGTTTAATTTTGTTAAAAATACGTATCTCCTCTCATTAATATTGAAAATTATTGTAAGCGTTTTAATAAAAAAACTAATAAAGGAGACTGTTAAGGAGATTGTTGTCGTTTTAATATGATTTTTAGTTATCGTAGAAACATAAAAATTTGTTTGGGAGGTGCAATAATAAAAAGATTATGATTTTTTTCTGGTGAGATCTTAAAAAGATCATTCCCTTCCAAATTGGCATAAAATGATAGAAGACCTAAAAAAAGTTCAGGATATCTCGTTTAATTTTGTTAAAAATACGTATCTCCTCTCATTAATATTGAAAATTATTGTAAGTGTTTTAATAAAAAAACTAATAAAGGAGACTGTTAAGGAGATTGTTGTCGTTTTAATATGATTTTTAGTTGTCGTAGAAACATAAAAATTTGTTTGGGAGATGCAATAATAAAAAGATTATGATTTTTTTCTGGTGAGATCTTAAAAGATCATTCCCTTCCAAATTGGCATAAAATGAGAGAAGAGCTAAAAAAAGTTCAGGATATCTCGTTTAATTTTGTTAAAAATACGTATCTCCTCTCATTAATATTGAAAATTATTGTAAGCGTTTTAATAAAAAAACTAATAAAGGAGACTGTTAAGGAGATTGTTGTCGTTTTAATATGATTTTTAGTTGTCGTAGAAACATAAAAATTTGTTTGGGAGGTGCAATAATAAAAAGATTATGATTTTTTTCTGGTGAGATCTTAAAAAGATCATTCCCTTCCAAATTGGCATAAAATGAGAGAAGACCTAAAAAAAGTTCAGGATATCTCATTTAATTTTGTTAAAAATACGTATCTCCTCTCATTAATATTGAAAATTATTGTAAGCGTTTTAATAAAAAAAAACTAATAAAGGAGACTGTTAAGGTGATTGTTGTCGTTTTAATGTGATTTTTAGTTGTCGTGGAAACATCAAAATTTGTTTGGGAGGTGCAATTATAAAAAGATTATGATTTTTTTCTGGTGAGATCTTAAAAAGATCATTCCCTTCCAAATTGGCAAAAAATGAGAGAAGACCTAAAAAAAGTTCAGGATATCTCGTTTAATTTTGTTAAAAATACGTATCTCCTCTCATTAATATTGAAAATTATTGTAAGCATTTTAATAAAAAAAACTAATAAAGGAGACCGTTAAGGTGATTGTTGTCATTTTAATGTGATTTTTAGTTGTCGTAGAAACATCAAAATTTGTTTGGGAGGTGAAAAATAAAAAGATTATGGTTTTTTTCTAGTGAGATCTGAAATGATCATTCGCTTCCAAATTGGCAAAAATGAGAGAAGACCTAAAAAAAGTTCAGGATATCTCGTTTAATTTTGTTAAAAATACGTATCTCCTCTAATTAATAATGGAAATTATTGTAAACGTTGTGATAAAAAAAACTAATAAAGGAAACTGTTAATGTGATTGTTGTGGTTTTAACGTGATTGGTAATTGTTGTAGAAACATCAAAATTTGTTTGTTAGGTGAAATAATAAAAAGATTATGATTTTTTTCTGGTGAGATCTTAAAAGATCATTCGCTTCCAAATTGGCATAAAATGAGAGAAGACCTAAAAAAAGTTCAGGATATCTCGTTTAATTTTGTTAAAAATACGTATCTCCTCTCATTAATATTGAAAATTATTGTAAGCGTTTTAATAAAAAAACTAATAAAGGAGACTGTTAAGGAGATTGTTGTCGTTTTAATATGATTTTTAGTTGTCGTAGAAACATAAAAATTTGTTTGGGAGGTGCAATAATAAAAAGATTATGATTTTTTTCTGGTGAGATCTTAAAAAGATCATTCCCTTCCAAATTGGCATAAAATGAGAGAATACCTAAAAAAAGTTCAGGATATCTCGTTTAATTTTGTTAAAAATACGTATCTCCTCTCATTAATATTGAAAATTATTGTAAGCGTTTTAATAAAAAAACTAATAAAGGAGACTGTTAAGGTGATTGTTGTCGTTTTAATGTGATTTTTAGTTGTCGTGGAAACATCAAAATTTGTTTGGGAGGTGCAATTATAAAAAGATTATGATTTTTTTCTGGTGAGATCTTAAAAAGATCATTCCCTTCCAAATTGGCATAAAATGAGAGAAGACCTAAAAAAAGTTCAGGATATCTCGTTTAATTTTGTTAAAAATACGTATCTCCTCTCATTAATATTGAAAATTATTGTAAGCGTTTTAATAAAAAAAACTAATAAAGGAGACCGTTAAGGTGATTGTTGTCGTTTTAATATGATTTTTAGTTGTCGTAGAAACATAAAAATTTGTTTGGGAGGTGCAATAATAAAAAGATTATGATTTTTTTCTGGTGAGATCTTTAAAAGATCATTCCCTTCCAAATTGGCATAAAATGAGAGAAGACCTAAAAAAAGTTCAGGATATCTCGTTTAATTTTGTTAAAAATACGTATCTCCTCTCATTAATATTGAAAATTATTGTAAGCGTTTTAATAAAAAAACTAATAAAGGAGACTGTTAAGGTGATTGTTGTCGTTTTAATGTGATTTTTAGTTGTCGTGGAAACATCAAAATTTGTTTGTTAGGTGAAATAATAAAAAGATTATGATTTTTTTCTGGTGAGATCTTAAAAGATCATTCGCTTCCAAATTGGCATAAAATGAGAGAAGACCTAAAAAAAGTTCAGGATATCTCGTTTAATTTTGTTAAAAATATGTATCTCCTCTCATTAATATTGAAAATTATTGTAAGCGTTTTAATAAAAAAACTAATAAAGGAGACTGTTAAGGAGATTGTTGTCATTTTAATATGATTTTTAGTTGTCGTAGAAACATAAAAATTTTTTTGGGAGGTGCAATAATAAAAAGATTATGATTTTTTTCTGGTGAGATCTTAAAAAGATCATTCCCTTCCAAATTGGCATAAAATGAGAGAAGACCTAAAAAAAGTTCAGGATATCTCGTTTAATTTTGTTAAAAATACGTATCTCCTCTCATTAATATTGAAAATTATTGTAAGCGTTTTAATAAAAAAACTAATAAAGGAGACTGTTAAGGAGATTGTTGTCGTTTTAATATGATTTTTAGTTATCGTAGAAACATAAAAATTTGTTTGGGAGGTGCAATAATAAAAAGATTATGATTTTTTTCTGGTGAGATCTTAAAAAGATCATTCCCTTCCAAATTGGCATAAAATGAGAGAAGACCTAAAAAAAGTTCAGGATATCTCGTTTAATTTTGTTAAAAATACGTATCTCCTCTCATTAATATGGAAAATTATTGTAAGTGTTTTAATAAAAAAACTAATAAAGGAGACTGTTAAGGAGATTGTTGTCGTTTTAATATGATTTTTAGTTGTCGTAGAAACATAAAAATTTGTTTGGGAGGTGCAATAATAAAAAGATTATGATTTTTTTCTGGTGAGATCTTAAAAGATCATTCCCTTCCAAATTGGCATAAAATGAGAGAAGACCTAAAAAAAGTTCAGGATATCTCGTTTAATTTTGTTAAAAATACGTATCTCCTCTCATTAATATTGAAAATTATTGTAAGCGTTTTAATAAAAAAACTAATAAAGGAGACTGTTAAGGAGATTGTTGTCATTTTAATATGATTTTTAGTTGTCGTAGAAACATAAAAATTTGTTTGGGAGGTGCAATAATAAAAAGATTATGATTTTTTTCTGGTGAGATCTTAAAAAGATCATTCCCTTCCAAATTGGCATAAAATGAGAGAAGACCTAAAAAAAGTTCAGGATATCTCGTTTAATTTTGTTAAAAATACGTATCTCCTCTCATTAATATTGAAAATTATTGTAAGCGTTTTAATAAAAAAACTAATAAAGGAGACTGTTAAGGAGATTGTTGTCGTTTTAATATGATTTTTAGTTATCGTAGAAACATAAAAATTTGTTTGGGAGGTGCAATAATAAAAAGATTATGATTTTTTTCTGGTGAGATCTTAAAAAGATCATTCCCTTCCAAATTGGCATAAAATGAGAGAAGACCTAAAAAAAGTTCAGGATATCTCGTTTAATTTTGTTAAAAATACGTATCTCCTCTCATTAATATTGAAAATTATTGTAAGTGTTTTAATAAAAAAACTAATAAAGGAGACTGTTAAGGAGATTGTTGTCGTTTTAATATGATTTTTAGTTGTCGTAGAAACATAAAAATTTGTTTGGGAGGTGCAATAATAAAAAGATTATGATTTTTTTCTGGTGAGATCTTAAAAGATCATTCCCTTCCAAATTGGCATAAAATGAGAGAAGACCTAAAAAAAGTTCAGGATATCTCGTTTAATTTTGTTAAAAATACGTATCTCCTCTCATTAATATTGAAAATTATTGTAAGCGTTTTAATAAAAAAACTAATAAAGGAGACTGTTAAGGAGATTGTTGTCGTTTTAATATGATTTTTAGTTGTCGTAGAAACATAAAAATTTGTTTGGGAGGTGCAATAATAAAAAGATTATGATTTTTTTCTGGTGAGATCTTAAAAAGATCATTCCCTTCCAAATTGGCATAAAATGAGAGAAGACCTAAAAAAAGTTCAGGATATCTCATTTAATTTTGTTAAAAATACGTATCTCCTCTCATTAATATTGAAAATTATTGTAAGCGTTTTAATAAAAAAAAACTAATAAAGGAGACTGTTAAGGTGATTGTTGTCGTTTTAATGTGATTTTTAGTTGTCGTGGAAACATCAAAATTTGTTTGGGAGGTGCAATTATAAAAAGATTATGATTTTTTTCTGGTGAGATCTTAAAAAGATCATTCCCTTCCAAATTGGCAAAAAATGAGAGAAGACCTAAAAAAAGTTCAGGATATCTCGTTTAATTTTGTTAAAAATACGTATCTCCTCTCATTAATATTGAAAATTATTGTAAGCATTTTAATAAAAAAAACTAATAAAGGAGACCGTTAAGGTGATTGTTGTCATTTTAATGTGATTTTTAGTTGTCGTAGAAACATCAAAATTTGTTTGGGAGGTGAAAAATAAAAAGATTATGGTTTTTTTCTAGTGAGATCTGAAATGATCATTCGCTTCCAAATTGGCAAAAATGAGAGAAGACCTAAAAAAAGTTCAGGATATCTCGTTTAATTTTGTTAAAAATACGTATCTCCTCTAATTAATAATGGAAATTATTGTAAACGTTGTGATAAAAAAAACTAATAAAGGAAACTGTTAATGTGATTGTTGTGGTTTTAACGTGATTGGTAATTGTTGTAGAAACATCAAAATTTGTTTGTTAGGTGAAATAATAAAAAGATTATGATTTTTTTCTGGTGAGATCTTAAAAGATCATTCGCTTCCAAATTGGCATAAAATGAGAGAAGACCTAAAAAAAGTTCAGGATATCTCGTTTAATTTTGTTAAAAATATGTATCTCCTCTCATTAATATTGAAAATTATTGTAAGCGTTTTAATAAAAAAACTAATAAAGGAGACTGTTAAGGAGATTGTTGTCATTTTAATATGATTTTTAGTTGTCGTAGAAACATAAAAATTTGTTTGGGAGGTGCAATAATAAAAAGATTATGATTTTTTTCTGGTGAGATCTTAAAAAGATCATTCCCTTCCAAATTGGCATAAAATGAGAGAAGACCTAAAAAAAGTTCAGGATATCTCGTTTAATTTTGTTAAAAATACGTATCTCCTCTCATTAATATTGAAAATTATTGTAAGCGTTTTAATAAAAAAACTAATAAAGGAGACTGTTAAGGAGATTGTTGTCGTTTTAATATGATTTTTAGTTGTCGTAGAAACATAAAAATTTGTTTGGGAGGTGCAATAATAAAAAGATTATGATTTTTTTCTGGTGAGATCTTAAAAAGATCATTCCCTTCCAAATTGGCATAAAATGAGAGAAGACCTAAAAAAAGTTCAGGATATCTCGTTTAATTTTGTTAAAAATACGTATCTCCTCTCATTAATATTGAAAATTATTGTAAGTGTTTTAATAAAAAAACTAATAAAGGAGACTGTTAAGGAGATTGTTGTCGTTTTAATATGATTTTTAGTTGTCGTAGAAACATAAAAATTTGTTTGGGAGGTGCAATAATAAAAAGATTATGATTTTTTTCTGGTGAGATCTTAAAAGATCATTCCCTTCCAAATTGGCATAAAATGAGAGAAGACCTAAAAAAAGTTCAGGATATCTCGTTTAATTTTGTTAAAAATACGTATCTCCTCTCATTAATATTGAAAATTATTGTAAGCGTTTTAATAAAAAAACTAATAAAGGAGACTGTTAAGGAGATTGTTGTCGTTTTAATATGATTTTTAGTTGTCGTAGAAACATAAAAATTTGTTTGGGAGGTGCAATAATAAAAAGATTATGATTTTTTTCTGGTGAGATCTTAAAAAGATCATTCCCTTCCAAATTGGCATAAAATGAGAGAAGACCTAAAAAAAGTTCAGGATATCTCGTTTAATTTTGTTAAAAATACGTATCTCCTCTCATTAATATTGAAAATTATTGTAAGCGTTTTAATAAAAAAACTAATAAAGGAGACTGTTAAGGTGATTGTTGTCGTTTTAATGTGATTTTTAGTTGTCGTGGAAACATCAAAATTTGTTTGGGAGGTGCAATTATAAAAAGATTATGATTTTTTTCTGGTGAGATCTTAAAAAGATCATTCCCTTCCAAATTGGCATAAAATGAGAGAAGACCTAAAAAAATTTCAGGATATCTCGTTTAATTTTGTTAAAAATACGTATCTCCTCTCATTAATATTGAAAATTATTGTAAGCGTTTTAATAAAAAAACTAATAAAGGAGACTGTTAAGGTGATTGTTGTCGTTTTAATGTGATTTTTAGTTGTCGTGGAAACATCAAAATTTGTTTGGGAGGTGCAACTATAAAAAGATTATGATTTTTTTCTGGTGAGATCTTAAAAAGATCATTCCCTTCCAAATTGGCAAAAAATGAGAGAAGACCTAAAAAAAGTTCAGGATATCTCGTTTAATTTTGTTAAAAATACGTATCTCCTCTCATTAATATTGAAAATTATTGTAAGCGTTTTAATAAAAAAAAAACTAATAAAGGAGACCGTTAAGGTGATTGTTGTCATTTTAATGTGATTTTTAGTTGTCGTAGAAACATCAAAATTTGTTTGGGAGGTGAAAAATAAAAAGATTATGGATTTTTTCTAGTGAGATCTGAAATGATCATTCGCTTCCAAATTGGCAAAAATGAGAGAAGACCTAAAAAAAGTTCAGGATATCTCGTTTAATTTTGTTAAAAATACGTATCTCCTCTAATTAATAATGGAAATTATTGTAAACGTTGTGATAAAAAAAACTAATAAAGGAAACTGTTAATGTGATTGTTGTGGTTTTAACGTGATTGGTAATTGTTGTAGAAACATCAAAATTTGTTTGTTAGGTGAAATAATAAAAAGATTATGATTTTTTTCTGGTGAGATCTTAAAAGATCATTCGCTTCCAAATTGGCATAAAATGAGAGAAGACCTAAAAAAAGTTCAGGATATCTCGTTTAATTTTGTTAAAAATACGTATCTCCTCTCATTAATATTGAAAATTATTGTAAGCGTTTTAATAAAAAAAACTAATAAAGGAGACTGTTAAGGAGATTGTTGTCGTTTTAATATGATTTTTAGTTGTCGTAGAAACATAAAAATTTGTTTGGGAGGTGCAATAATAAAAAGATTATGATTTTTTTCTGGTGAGATCTTAAAAAGATCATTCCCTTCCAAATTGGCATAAAATGAGAGAATACCTAAAAAAAGTTCAGGATATCTCGTTTAATTTTGTTAAAAATACGTATCTCCTCTCATTAATATTGAAAATTATTGTAAGCGTTTTAATAAAAAAACTAATAAAGGAGACTGTTAAGGTGATTGTTGTCGTTTTAATGTGATTTTTAGTTGTCGTGGAAACATCAAAATTTGTTTGGGAGGTGCAATTATAAAAAGATTATGATTTTTTTCTGGTGAGATCTTAAAAAGATCATTCCCTTCCAAATTGGCATAAAATGAGAGAAGACCTAAAAAAAGTTCAGGATATCTCGTTTAATTTTGTTAAAAATACGTATCTCCTCTCATTAATATTGAAAATTATTGTAAGCGTTTTAATAAAAAAAAGTAATAAAGGAGACCGTTAAGGTGATTGTTGTCGTTTTAATATGATTTTTAGTTGTCGTAGAAACATAAAAATTTGTTTGGGAGGTGCAATAATAAAAAGATTATGATTTTTTTCTGGTGAGATCTTTAAAAGATCATTCCCTTCCAAATTGGCATAAAATGAGAGAAGACCTAAAAAAAGTTCAGGATATCTCGTTTAATTTTGTTAAAAATACGTATCTCCTCTCATTAATATTGAAAATTATTGTAAGCGTTTTAATAAAAAAACTAATAAAGGAGACTGTTAAGGTGATTGTTGTCGTTTTAATGTGATTTTTAGTTGTCGTGGAAACATCAAAATTTGTTTGGGAGGTGCAATTATAAAAAGATTATGATTTTTTTCTGGTGAGATCTTAAAAAGATCATTCCCTTCCAAATTGGCATAAAATGAGAGAAGACCTAAAAAAAGTTTAGGATATCTCGTTTAATTTTGTTAAAAATACGTATCTCCTCTCATTAATATTGAAAATTATTGTAAGCGTTTTAATAAAAAAACTAATAAAGGAGACCGTTAAGGTGATTGTTGTCGTTTTAATGTGATTTTTAGTTGTCGTGGAAACATCAAAATTTGTTTGGGAGGTGCAATTATAAAAAGATTATGATTTTTTTCTGGTGAGATCTTAAAAAGATCATTCCCTTCCAAATTGGCAAAAAATGAGAGAAGACCTAAAAAAAGTTCAGGATATCTCGTTTAATTTTGTTAAAAATACGTATCTCCTCTCATTAATATTGAAAATTATTGTAAGCGTTTTAATAAAAAAACTAATAAAGGAGACTGTTAAGGTGATTGTTGTCGTTTTAATGTGATTTTTAGTTGTCGTGGAAACATCAAAATTTGTTTGGGAGGTGCAATTATAAAAAGATGATGATTTTTTTCCGGTGAGATCTTAAAAAGATCATTCCCTTCCAAATTGGCATAAAATGAGAGAAGACCTAAAAAAAGTTCAGGATATCTCGTTTAATTTTGTTAAAAATACGTATCTCCTCTCATTAATATTGAAAATTATTGTAAGCGTTTTAATAAAAAAAACTAATAAAGGAGACCGTTAAGGTGATTGTTGTCGTTTTAATATGATTTTTAGTTGTCGTAGAAACATAAAAATTTGTTTGGGAGGTGCAATAATAAAAAGATTATGATTTTTTTCTGGTGAGATCTTAAAAAGATCATTCCCTTCCAAATTGGCATAAAATGAGAGAAGTCCTAAAAAAAGTTCAGGATATCTCGTTTAATTTTGTTAAAAATACGTATCTCCTCTCATTATTATTGAAAATTATTGTAAGCGTTTTAATAAAAAAACTAATAAAGGAGACTGTTAAGGTGATTGTTGTCGTTTTAATGTGATTTTTCGTTGTCGTGGAAACATCAAAATTTGTTTGGGAGGTGCAATTATAAAAAGATTATGATTTTTTTCTGGTGAGATCTTAAAAAGATCATTCCCTTCCAAATTGGCAAAAAATGAGAGAAGACCTAAAAAAAGTTCAGGATATCTCGTTTAATTTTGTTAAAAATACGTATCTCCTCTCATTAATATTGAAAATTATTGTAAGCGTTTTAATAAAAAAAAAACTAATAAAGGAGACCGTTAAGGTGATTGTTGTCATTTTAATGTGATTTTTAGTTGTCGTAGAAACATCAAAATTTGTTTGGGAGGTGAAAAATAAAAAGATTATGGTTTTTTTCTAGTGAGATCTGAAATGATCATTCGCTTCCAAATTGGCAAAAATGAGAGAAGACCTAAAAAAAGTTCAGGATATCTCGTTTAATTTTGTTAAAAATACGTATCTCCTCTCATTAATATTGAAAATTATTGTAAGCGTTTTAATAAAAAAAACTAATAAAGGAGACCGTTAAGGTGATTGTTGTCGTTTTAATATGATTTTTTGTTGTCGTAGAAACATCAAAATTTGTTTGGGAGGTGCAATAATAAAAAGATTATGATTTTTTTCTGGTGAGATCTTAAAAAGATCATTCCCTTCCAAATTGGCATAAAATGAGAGAAGACCTAAAAAAAGTTCAGGATATCTCGTTTAATTTTGTTAAAAATACGTATCTCCTCTCATTAATATTGAAAATTATTGTAAGCGTTTTACTAAAAAAACTAATAAAGGAGACTGTTAAGGAGATTGTTGTCGTTTTAATATGATTTTTAGTTGTCGTAGAAACATAAAAATTTGTTTGGGAGGTGCAATAATAAAAAGATTATGATTTTTTTCTGGTGAGATCTTAAAAAGATCATTCCCTTCCAAATTGGCATAAAATGAGAGAAGACCTAAAAAAAGTTCAGGATATCTCGTTTAATTTTGTTAAAAATACGTATCTCCTCTCATTAATATTGAAAATTATTGTAAGCGTTTTAATAAAAAAACTAATAAAGGAGACTGTTAAGGTGATTGTTGTCGTTTTAATGTGATTTTTAGTTGTCGAGGAAACATCAAAATTTGTTTGGGAGGTGCAATTATAAAAAGATTATGATTTTTTTCTGGTGAGATCTTAAAAAGATCATTCCCTTCCAAATTGGCAAAAAATGAGAGAAGACCTAAAAAAAGTTCAGGATATCTCGTTTAATTTTGTTAAAAATACGTATCTCCTCTCATTAATATTGAAAATTATTGTAAGCGTTTTAATAAAAAAAAACTAATAAAGGAGACCGTTAAGGTGATTGTTGTCATTTTAATGTGATTTTTAGTTGTCGTAGAAACATCAAAATTTGTTTGGGAGGTGAAAAATAAAAAGATTATGGTTTTTTTCTAGTGAGATCTGAAATGATCATTCGCTTCCAAATTGGCAAAAATGAGAGAAGACCTAAAAAAAGTTCAGGATATCTCGTTTAATTTTGTTAAAAATACGTATCTCCTCTCATTAATATTGAAAATTATTGTAAGCGTTTTAATAAAAAAAACTAATAAAGGAGACCGTTAAGGTGATTGTTGTCGTTTTAATATGATTTTTTGTTGTCGTAGAAACATCAAAATTTGTTTGGGAGGTGCAATAATAAAAAGATTATGATTTTTTTCTGGTGAGATCTTAAAAAGATCATTCCCTTCCAAATTGGCATAAAATGAGAGAAGACCTAAAAAAAGTTCAGGATATCTCGTTTAATTTTGTTAAAAATACGTATCTCCTCTCATTAATATTGAAAATTATTGTAAGCGTTTTACTAAAAAAACTAATAAAGGAGACTGTTAAGGAGATTGTTGTCGTTTTAATATGATTTTTAGTTGTCGTAGAAACATAAAAATTTGTTTGGGAGGTGCAATAATAAAAAGATTATGATTTTTTTCTGGTGAGATCTTAAAAAGATCATTCCCTTCCAAATTGGCATAAAATGAGAGAAGACCTAAAAAAAGTTCAGGATATCTCGTTTAATTTTGTTAAAAATACGTATCTCCTCTCATTAATATTGAAAATTATTGTAAGCGTTTTAATAAAAAAACTAATAAAGGAGACTGTTAAGGTGATTGTTGTCGTTTTAATGTGATTTTTAGTTGTCGTGGAAACATCAAAATTTGTTTGGGAGGTGCAATTATAAAAAGATTATGATTTTTTTCTGGTGAGATCTTAAAAAGATCATTCCCTTCCAAATTGGCAAAAAATGAGAGAAGACCTAAAAAAAGTTCAGGATATCTCGTTTAATTT
Organism: Pueraria montana var. lobata; assembly: GCA_026413185.1. Classification (NCBI taxonomy): domain Eukaryota; kingdom Viridiplantae; phylum Streptophyta; class Magnoliopsida; order Fabales; family Fabaceae; genus Pueraria; species Pueraria montana. Next base: position 856,980 of record JAOZWA010000174.1, read on the forward strand.
TGTTAAAAATACGTATCTCCTCTCATTAATATTGAAAATTATTGTAAGCGTTTTAATAAAAAAAAAAACTAATAAAGGAGACCGTTAAGGTGATTGTTGTCATTTTAATGTGATTTTTAGTTGTCGTAGAAACATCAAAATTTGTTTGGGAGGTGAAAAATAAAAAGATTATGGTTTTTTTCTAGTGAGATCTGAAATGATCATTCGCTTCCAAATTGGCAAAAATGAGAGAAGACCTAAAAAAAGTTCAGGATATCTCGTTTAATTTTGTTAAAAATACGTATCTCCTCTCGTTAATATAGAAAATTATTGTAAGCGTTTTAATAAAAAAAACTAATAAAGGAGACCGTTAAGGTGATTGTTGTCGTTTTAATATGATTTTTTGTTGTCGTAGAAACATCAAAATTTGTTTGGGAGGTGCAATAATAAAAAGATTATGGTTTTTTTCTAGTGAGATCTGAAATGATCATTCGCTTCCAAATTGGCAAAAATGAGAGAAGACCTAAAAAAAGTTCAGGATATCTCGTTTAATTTTGTTAAAAATACGTATCTCCTCTCGTTAATATAGAAAATTATTGTAAGCGTTTTAATAAAAAAAACTAATAAAGGAGACTGTTAAGGTGATTGTTGTCGTTTTAATGTGATTTTTAGTTGTCGTGGAAACATCAAAATTTGTTTGGGAGGTGCAATTATAAAAAGATTATGATTTTTTTCTGGTGAGATCTTAAAAAGATCATTCCCTTCCAAATTGGCAAAAAATGAGAGAAGACCTAAAAAAAGTTCAGGATATCTCGTTTAATTTTGTTAAAAATACGTATCTCCTCTCATTAATACTGAAAATTATTGTAAGCGTTTTAATAAAAAAAAAACTAATAAAGGAGACCGTTAAGGTGATTGTTGTCATTTTAATGTGATTTTTAGTTGTCGTAGAAACATCAAAATTTGTTTGGGAGGTGAAAAATAAAAAGATTATGGTTTTTTTCTAGTGAGATCTGAAATGATCATTCGCTTCCAAATTGGCAAAAATGAGAGAAGACCTAAAAAAAGTTCAGGATATCTCGTTTAATTTTGTTAAAAATACGTATCTCCTCTAATTAATAATGGAAATTATTGTAAACGTTGTGATAAAAAAAACTAATAAAGGAAACTGTTAATGTGATTGTTGTGGTTTTAACGTGATTGGTAATTGTTGTAGAAACATCAAAATTTGTTTGTTAGGTGAAATAATAAAAAGATTATGATTTTTTTCTGGTGAGATCTTAAAAGATCATTCGCTTCCAAATTGGCATAAAATGAGAGAAGACCTAAAAAAAGTTCAGGATATCTCGTTTAATTTTGTTAAAAATACGTATCTCCTCTCATTAATATTGAAAATTATTGTAAGCGTTTTAATAAAAAAAACTAATAAAGGAGACTGTTAAGGAGATTGTTGTCGTTTTAATATGATTTTTAGTTGTCGTAGAAACATAAAAATTTGTTTGGGAGGTGCAATAATAAAAAGATTATGATTTTTTTCTGGTGAGATCTTAAAAAGATCATTCCCTTCCAAATTGGCATAAAATGAGAGAAGACCTAAAAAAAGTTCAGGATATCTCGTTTAATTTTGTTAAAAATACGTATCTCCTCTCATTAATATTGAAAATTATTGTAAGCGTTTTAATAAAAAAACTAATAAAGGAGACTGTTAAGGTGATTGTTGTCGTTTTAATGTGATTTTTAGTTGTCGTGGAAACATCAAAATTTGTTTGGGAGGTGCAATTATAAAAAGATTATGATTTTTTTCTGGTGAGATCTTAAAAAGATCATTCCCTTCCAAATTGGCAAAAAATGAGAGAAGACCTAAAAAAAGTTCAGGATATCTCGTTTAATTTTGTTAAAAATACGTATCTCCTCTCATTAATATTGAAAATTATTGTAAGCGTTTTAATAAAAAAAACTAATAAAGGAGACCGTTAAGGTGATTGTTGTCATTTTAATGTGATTTTTAGTTGTCGTAGAAACATCAAAATTTGTTTGGGAGGTGAAAAATAAAAAGATTATGGTTTTTTTCTAGTGAGATCTGAAATGATCATTCGCTTCCAAATTGGCAAAAATGAGAGAAGACCTAAAAAAAGTTCAGGATATCTCGTTTAATTTTGTTAAAAATACGTATCTCCTCTAATTAATAATGGAAATTATTGTAAACGTTGTGATAAAAAAAACTAATAAAGGAAACTGTTAATGTGATTGTTGTGGTTTTAACGTGATTGGTAATTGTTGTAGAAACATCAAAATTTGTTTGTTAGGTGAAATAATAAAAAGATTATGATTTTTTTCTGGTGAGATCTGAAAAGATCATTCGCTTCCAAATTGGCATAAAAGGAGAGAAGACCTAAAAAAAGTTCAGGATATCTCATTTAATTTTGTTAAAAATACGTATCTCCTCTCATTAATATTGAAAATTATTGTAAGCGTTTTAATAAAAAAACTAATAAAGGAGACTGTTAAGGAGATTGTTGTCGTTTTAATATGATTTTTAGTTGTCGTAGAAACATCAAAATTTGTTTGGGAGGTGCAATAATAAAAAGATTATGATTTTTTTCTGGTGAGATCTTAAAAAGATCATTCCCTTCCAAATTGGCATAAAATGAGAGAAGACCTAAAAAAAGTTCAGGATATCTCGTTTAATTTTGTTAAAAATACGTATCTCCTCTCATTAATATTGAAAATTATTGTAAGCGTTTTAATAAAAAAACTAATAAAGGAGACTGTTAAGGAGATTGTTGTCGTTTTAATATGATTTTTAGTTGTCGTAGAAACATAAAAATTTGTTTGGGAGGTGCAATAATAAAAAGATTATGATTTTTTTCTGGTGAGATCTTAAAAAGATAATTCCCTTCCAAATTGGCAAAAAATGAGAGAAGACCTAAAAAAAGTTCAGGATATCTCGTTTAATTTTGTTAAAAATACGTATCTCCTCTAATTAATAATGGAAATTATTGTAAACGTTGTGATAAAAAAAACTAATAAAGGAAACTGTTAATGTGATTGTTGTGGTTTTAACGTGATTGGTAATTGTTGTAGAAACATCAAAATTTGTTTGTTAGGTGAAATAATAAAAAGATTATGATTTTTTTCTGGTGAGATCTTAAAAAGATCATTCCCTTCCAAATTGGCAAAAAATGAGAGAAGACCTAAAAAAAGTTCAGGATATCTCGTTTAATTTTGTTAAAAATACGTATCTCCTCTCATTAATATTGAAAATTATTGTAAGCGTTTTAATAAAAAAACTAATAAAGGAGACTGTTAAGGAGATTGTTGTCGTTTTAATATGATTTTTAGTTGTCGTAGAAACATAAAAATTTGTTTGGGAGGTGCAATAATAAAAAGATTATGATTTTTTTCTGGTGAGATCTTAAAAAGATCATTCCCTTCCAAATTGGCATAAAATGAGAGAAGACCTAAAAAAAGTTCAGGATATCTCGTTTAATTTTGTTAAAAATACGTATCTCCTCTCATTAATATTGAAAATTATTGTAAGCGTTTTAATAAAAAAACTAATAAAGGACACTGTTAAGGAGATTGTTGTCATTTTAATATGATTTTTAGTTGTCGTCGAAACATAAAAATTTGTTTGGGAGGTGCAATAATAAAAAGATTATGATTTTTTTCTGGTGAGATCTTAAAAAGATAATTCCCTTCCAAATTGGCATAAAATGAGAGAAGACCTAAAAAAAGTTCAGGATATCTCGTTTAATTTTGTTAAAAATACGTATCTCCTCTCATTAATATTGAAAATTATTGTAAGCGTTTTAATAAAAAAAACTAATAAAGGAGACTGTTAAGGAGATTGTTGTCATTTTAATATGATTTTTAGTTGTCGTAGAAACATCAAAATTTGTTTGGGAGGTGAAAAATAAAAAGATTATGGTTTTTTTCTAGTGAGATCTGAAATGATCATTCGCTTCCAAATTGGCAAAAATGAGAGAAGACCTAAAAAAAGTTCAGGATATCTCGTTTAATTTTGTTAAAAATACGTATCTCCTCTAATTAATAATGGAAATTATTGTAAACGTTGTGATAAAAAAAACTAATAAAGGAAACTGTTAATGTGATTGTTGTGGTTTTAACGTGATTGGTAATTGTTGTAGAAACATCAAAATTTGTTTGTTAGGTGAAATAATAAAAAGATTATGATTTTTTTCTGGTGAGATCTTAAAAGATCATTCGCTTCCAAATTGGCATAAAATGAGAGAAGACCTAAAAAAAGTTCAGGATATCTCGTTTAATTTTGTTAAAAATACGTATCTCCTCTCATTAATATTGAAAATTATTGTAAGCGTTTTAATAAAAAAACTAATAAAGGAGACTGTTAAGGAGATTGTTGTCGTTTTAATATGATTTTTAGTTGTCGTAGAAACATAAAAATTTGTTTGGGAGGTGCAATAATAAAAAGATTATGATTTTTTTCTGGTGATATCTTAAAAAGATCATTCCCTTCCAAATTGGCATAAAATGAGAGAAGACCTAAAAAAAGTTCAGGATATCTCGTTTAATTTTGTTAAAAATACGTATCTCCTCTCATTAATATTGAAAATTATTGTAAGTGTTTTAATAAAAAAACTAATAAAGGAGACTGTTAAGGAGATTGTTGTCGTTTTAATATGATTTTTAGTTGTCGTAGAAACATAAAAATTTGTTTGGGAGGTGCAATAATAAAAAGATTATGATTTTTTTCTGGTGAGATCTTAAAAAGATAATTCCCTTCCAAATTGGCAAAAAATGAGAGAAGACCTAAAAAAAGTTCAGGATATCTCGTTTAATTTTGTTAAAAATACGTATCTCCTCTAATTAATAATGGAAATTATTGTAAACGTTGTGATAAAAAAAACTAATAAAGGAAACTGTTAATGTGATTGTTGTGGTTTTAACGTGATTGGTAATTGTTGTAGAAACATCAAAATTTGTTTGTTAGGTGAAATAATAAAAAGATTATGATTTTTTTCTGGTGAGATCTTAAAAAGATCATTCCCTTCCAAATTGGCAAAAAATGAGAGAAGACCTAAAAAAAGTTCAGGATATCTCGTTTAATTTTGTTAAAAATACGTATCTCCTCTCATTAATATTGAAAATTATTGTAAGCGTTTTAATAAAAAAACTAATAAAGGAGACTGTTAAGGAGATTGTTGTCGTTTTAATATGATTTTTAGTTGTCGTAGAAACATAAAAATTTGTTTGGGAGGTGCAATAATAAAAAGATTATGATTTTTTTCTGGTGAGATCTTAAAAAGATCATTCCCTTCCAAATTGGCATAAAATGAGAGAAGACCTAAAAAAAGTTCAGGATATCTCGTTTAATTTTGTTAAAAATACGTATCTCCTCTCATTAATATTGAAAATTATTGTAAGTGTTTTAATAAAAAAACTAATAAAGGAGACTGTTAAGGAGATTGTTGTCGTTTTAATATGATTTTTAGTTGTCGTAGAAACATCACAATTTGTTTGGGAGGTGAAAAATAAAAAGATTATGGTTTTTTTCTAGTGAGATCTGAAATGATCATTCGCTTCCAAATTGGCAAAAATGAGAGAAGACCTAAAAAAAGTTCAGGATATCTCGTTTAATTTTGTTAAAAATACGTATCTCCTCTAATTAATAATGGAAATTATTGTAAACGTTGTGATAAAAAAAACTAATAAAGGAAACTGTTAATGTGATTGTTGTGGTTTTAACGTGATTGGTAATTGTTGTAGAAACATCAAAATTTGTTTGTTAGGTGAAATAATAAAAAGATTATGATTTTTTTCTGGTGAGATCTGAAAAGATCATTCGCTTCCAAATTGGCATAAAATGAGAGAAGACCTAAAAAAAGTTCAGGATATCTCGTTTAATTTTGTTAAAAATACGTATCTCCTCTCATTAATATTGAAAATTATTGTAAGCGTTTTAATAAAAAAAACTAATAAAGGAGACTGTTAACGAGATTGTTGTCATTTTAATATGATTTTTAGTTGTCGTAGAAACATCAAAATTTGTTTGGGAGGTGAAAAATAAAAAGATTATGGTTTTTTTCTAGTGAGATCTGAAATGATCATTCGCTTCCAAATTGGCAAAAATGAGAGAAGACCTAAAAAAAGTTCAGGATATCTCGTTTAATTTTGTTAAAAATACGTATCTCCTCTAATTAATAATGGAAATTATTGTAAACGTTGTGATAAAAAAAACTAATAAAGGAAACTGTTAATGTGATTGTTGTGGTTTTAACGTGATTGGTAATTGTTGTAGAAACATCAAAATTTGTTTGTTAGGTGAAATAATAAAAAGATTATGATTTTTTTCTGGTGAGATCTTAAAAAGATCATTCCCTTCCAAATTGGCAAAAAATGAGAGAAGACCTAAAAAAAGTTCAGGATATCTCGTTTAATTTTGTTAAAAATACGTATCTCCTCTCATTAATATTGAAAATTATTGTAAGCGTTTTAATAAAAAAACTAATAAAGGAGACTGTTAAGGAGATTGTTGTCGTTTTAATATGATTTTTAGTTGTCGTAGAAACATAAAAATTTGTTTGGGAGGTGCAATAATAAAAAGATTATGATTTTTTTCTGGTGAGATCTTAAAAAGATCATTCCCTTCCAAATTGGCATAAAATGAGAGAAGACCTAAAAAAAGTTCAGGATATCTCGTTTAATTTTGTTAAAAATACGTATCTCCTCTCATTAATATTGAAAATTATTGTAAGTGTTTTAATAAAAAAACTAATAAAGGAGACTGTTAAGGAGATTGTTGTCGTTTTAATATGATTTTTAGTTGTCGTAGAAACATCACAATTTGTTTGGGAGGTGAAAAATAAAAAGATTATGGTTTTTTTCTAGTGAGATCTGAAATGATCATTCGCTTCCAAATTGGCAAAAATGAGAGAAGACCTAAAAAAAGTTCAGGATATCTCGTTTAATTTTGTTAAAAATACGTATCTCCTCTAATTAATAATGGAAATTATTGTAAACGTTGTGATAAAAAAAACTAATAAAGGAAACTGTTAATGTGATTGTTGTGGTTTTAACGTGATTGGTAATTGTTGTAGAAACATCAAAATTTGTTTGTTAGGTGAAATAATAAAAAGATTATGATTTTTTTCTGGTGAGATCTGAAAAGATCATTCGCTTCCAAATTGGCATAAAATGAGAGAAGACCTAAAAAAAGTTCAGGATATCTCGTTTAATTTTGTTAAAAATACGTATCTCCTCTCATTAATATTGAAAATTATTGTAAGCGTTTTAATAAAAAAAACTAATAAAGGAGACTGTTAACGAGATTGTTGTCATTTTAATATGATTTTTAGTTGTCGTAGAAACATCAAAATTTGTTTGGGAGGTGAAAAATAAAAAGATTATGGTTTTTTTCTAGTGAGATCTGAAATGATCATTCGCTTCCAAATTGGCAAAAATGAGAGAAGACCTAAAAAAAGTTCAGGATATCTCGTTTAATTTTGTTAAAAATACGTATCTCCTCTAATTAATAATGGAAATTATTGTAAACGTTGTGATAAAAAAAACTAATAAAGGAAACTGTTAATGTGATTGTTGTGGTTTTAACGTGATTGGTAATTGTTGTAGAAACATCAAAATTTGTTTGTTAGGTGAAATAATAAAAAGATTATGATTTTTTTCTGGTGAGATCTGAAAAGATCATTCGCTTCCAAATTGGCATAAAATGAGAGAAGACCTAAAAAAAGTTCAGGATATCTCGTTTAATTTTGTTAAAAATACGTATCTCCTCTCATTAATATTGAAAATTATTGTAAGCGTTTTAATAAAAAAACTAATAAAGGAGACTGTTAAGGAGATTGTTGTCGTTTTAATATGATTTTTAGTTGTCGTAGAAACATAAAAATTTGTTTGGGAGGTGCAATAATAAAAAGATTATGATTTTTTTCTGGTGAGATCTTAAAAAGATCATTCCCTTCCAAATTGGCATAAAATGAGAGAAGACCTAAAAAAAGTTCAGGATATCTCGTTTAATTTTGTTAAAAATACGTATCTCCTCTCATTAATATTGAAAATTATTGTAAGCGTTTTAATAAAAAAACTAATAAAGGAGACTGTTAAGGTGATTGTTGTCGTTTTAATGTGATTTTTAGTTGTCGTGGAAACATCAAAATTTGTTTGGGAGGTGCAATTATAAAAAGATTATGATTTTTTTCTGGTGAGATCTTAAAAAGATCATTCCCTTCCAAATTGGCAAAAAATGAGAGAAGACCTAAAAAAAGTTCAGGATATCTCGTTTAATTTTGTTAAAAATACGTATCTCCTCTAATTAATAATGGAAATTATTGTAAACGTTGTGATAAAAAAAACTAATAAAGGAAACTGTTAATGTGATTGTTGTGGTTTTAACGTGATTGGTAATTGTTGTAGAAACATCAAAATTTGTTTGTTAGGTGAAATAATAAAAAGATTATGATTTTTTTCTGGTGAGATCTTAAAAGATCATTCGCTTCCAAATTGGCATAAAATGAGAGAAGACCTAAAAAAAGTTCAGGATATCTCGTTTAATTTTGTTAAAAATACGTATCTCCTCTCATTAATATTGAAAATTATTGTAAGCGTTTTAATAAAAAAACTAATAAAGGAGACTGTTAAGGAGATTGTTGTCGTTTTAATATGATTTTTAGTTGTCGTAGAAACATAAAAATTTGTTTGGGAGGTGCAATAATAAAAAGATTATGATTTTTTTCTGGTGAGATCTTAAAAAGATCATTCCCTTCCAAATTGGCATAAAATGAGAGAAGACCTAAAAAAAGTTCAGGATATCTCGTTTAATTTTGTTAAAAATACGTATCTCCTCTCATTAATATTGAAAATTATTGTAAGCGTTTTAATAAAAAAACTAATAAAGGAGACTGTTAAGGTGATTGTTGTCGTTTTAATGTGATTTTTAGTTGTCGTGGAAACATCAAAATTTGTTTGGGAGGTGCAATTATAAAAAGATTATGATTTTTTTCTGGTGAGATCTTAAAAAGATAATTCCCTTCCAAATTGGCAAAAAATGAGAGAAGACCTAAAAAAAGTTCAGGATATCTCGTTTAATTTTGTTAAAAATACGTATCTCCTCTAATTAATAATGGAAATTATTGTAAACGTTGTGATAAAAAAAACTAATAAAGGAAAGTGTTAATGTGATTGTTGTGGTTTTAACGTGATTGGTAATTGTTGTAGAAACATCAAAATTTGTTTGTTAGGTGAAATAATAAAAAGATTATGATTTTTTTCTGGTGAGATCTTAAAAAGATCATTCCCTTCCAAATTGGCAAAAAATGAGAGAAGACCTAAAAAAAGTTCAGGATATCTCGTTTAATTTTGTTAAAAATACGTATCTCCTCTCATTAATATTGAAAATTATTGTAAGCGTTTTAATAAAAAAAACTAATAAAGGAGACTGTTAAGGAGATTGTTGTCGTTTTAATATGATTTTTAGTTGTCGTAGAAACATAAAAATTTGTTTGGGAGGTGCAATAATAAAAAGATTATGATTTTTTTCTGGTGAGATCTTAAAAAGATCATTCCCTTCCAAATTGGCATAAAATGAGAGAAGACGTAAAAAAAGTTCAGGATATCTCGTTTAATTTTGTTAAAAATACGTATCTCCTCTCATTAATATTGAAAATTATTGTAAGCGTTTTAATAAAAAAAACTAATAAAGGAGACTGTTAAGGAGATTGTTGTCATTTTAATATGATTTTTAGTTGTCGTAGAAACATCAAAATTTGTTTGGGAGGTGCAATAATAAAAAGATTATGATTTTTTTCTGGTGAGATCTTAAAAAGATCATTCCCTTCCAAATTGGCATAAAATGAGAGAAGACCTAAAAAAAGTTCAGGATATCTCGTTTAATTTTGTTAAAAATACGTATCTCCTCTCATTAATATTGAAAATTATTGTAAGTGTTTTAATAAAAAAACTAATAAAGGAGACTGTTAAGGAGATTGTTGTCGTTTTAATATGATTTTTAGTTGTCGTAGAAACATCACAATTTGTTTGGGAGGTGAAAAATAAAAAGATTATGGTTTTTTTCTAGTGAGATCTGAAATGATCATTCGCTTCCAAATTGGCAAAAATGAGAGAAGACCTAAAAAAAGTTCAGGATATCTCGTTTAATTTTGTTAAAAATACGTATCTCCTCTAATTAATAATGGAAATTATTGTAAACGTTGTGATAAAAAAAACTAATAAAGGAAACTGTTAATGTGATTGTTGTGGTTTTACCGTGATTGGTAATTGTTGTAGAAACATCAAAATTTGTTTGTTAGGTGAAATAATAAAAAGATTATGATTTTTTTCTGGTGAGATCTGAAAAGATCATTCGCTTCCAAATTGGCATAAAATGAGAGAAGACCTAAAAAAAGTTCAGGATATCTCGTTTAATTTTGTTAAAAATACGTATCTCCTCTCATTAATATTGAAAATTATTGTAAGCGTTTTAATAAAAAAACTAATAAAGGAGACTGTTAAGGAGATTGTTGTCGTTTTAATATGATTTTTAGTTGTCGTAGAAACATAAAAATTTGTTTGGGAGGTGCAATAATAAAAAGATTATGATTTTTTTCTGGTGAGATCTTAAAAAGATCATTCCCTTCCAAATTGGCATAAAATGAGAGAAGACCTAAAAAAAGTTCAGGATATCTCGTTTAATTTTGTTAAAAATACGTATCTCCTCTCATTAATATTGAAAATTATTGTAAGCGTTTTAATAAAAAAACTAATAAAGGAGACTGTTAAGGTGATTGTTGTCGTTTTAATGTGATTTTTAGTTGTCGTGGAAACATCAAAATTTGTTTGGGAGGTGCAATTATAAAAAGATTATGATTTTTTTCTGGTGAGATCTTAAAAAGATAATTCCCTTCCAAATTGGCAAAAAATGAGAGAAGACCTAAAAAAAGTTCAGGATATCTCGTTTAATTTTGTTAAAAATACGTATCTCCTCTAATTAATAATGGAAATTATTGTAAACGTTGTGATAAAAAAAACTAATAAAGGAAAGTGTTAATGTGATTGTTGTGGTTTTAACGTGATTGGTAATTGTTGTAGAAACATCAAAATTTGTTTGTTAGGTGAAATAATAAAAAGATTATGATTTTTTTCTGGTGAGATCTTAAAAAGATCATTCCCTTCCAAATTGGCAAAAAATGAGAGAAGACCTAAAAAAAGTTCAGGATATCTCGTTTAATTTTGTTAAAAATACGTATCTCCTCTCATTAATATTGAAAATTATTGTAAGCGTTTTAATAAAAAAAACTAATAAAGGAGACTGTTAAGGAGATTGTTGTCGTTTTAATATGATTTTTAGTTGTCGTAGAAACATAAAAATTTGTTTGGGAGGTGCAATAATAAAAAGATTATGATTTTTTTCTGGTGAGATCTTAAAAAGATCATTCCCTTCCAAATTGGCATAAAATGAGAGAAGACGTAAAAAAAGTTCAGGATATCTCGTTTAATTTTGTTAAAAATACGTATCTCCTCTCATTAATATTGAAAATTATTGTAAGCGTTTTAATAAAAAAAACTAATAAAGGAGACTGTTAAGGAGATTGTTGTCATTTTAATATGATTTTTAGTTGTCGTAGAAACATCAAAATTTGTTTGGGAGGTGCAATAATAAAAAGATTATGATTTTTTTCTGGTGAGATCTTAAAAAGATCATTCCCTTCCAAATTGGCATAAAATGAGAGAAGACCTAAAAAAAGTTCAGGATATCTCGTTTAATTTTGTTAAAAATACGTATCTCCTCTCATTAATATTGAAAATTATTGTAAGTGTTTTAATAAAAAAACTAATAAAGGAGACTGTTAAGGAGATTGTTGTCGTTTTAATATGATTTTTAGTTGTCGTAGAAACATCACAATTTGTTTGGGAGGTGAAAAATAAAAAGATTATGGTTTTTTTCTAGTGAGATCTGAAATGATCATTCGCTTCCAAATTGGCAAAAATGAGAGAAGACCTAAAAAAAGTTCAGGATATCTCGTTTAATTTTGTTAAAAATACGTATCTCCTCTAATTAATAATGGAAATTATTGTAAACGTTGTGATAAAAAAAACTAATAAAGGAAACTGTTAATGTGATTGTTGTGGTTTTAACGTGATTGGTAATTGTTGTAGAAACATCAAAATTTGTTTGTTAGGTGAAATAATAAAAAGATTATGATTTTTTTCTGGTGAGATCTGAAAAGATCATTCGCTTCCAAATTGGCATAAAATGAGAGAAGACCTAAAAAAAGTTCAGGATATCTCGTTTAATTTTGTTAAAAATACGTATCTCCTCTCATTAATATTGAAAATTATTGTAAGCGTTTTAATAAAAAAACTAATAAAGGAGACTGTTAAGGAGATTGTTGTCGTTTTAATATGATTTTTAGTTGTCGTAGAAACATCAAAATTTGTTTGGGAGGTGCAATAATAAAAAGATTATGATTTTTTTCTGGTGAGATCTTAAAAAGATCATTCCCTTCCAAATTGGCATAAAATGAGAGAAGACCTAAAAAAAGTTCAGGATATCTCGTTTAATTTTGTTAAAAATACGTATCTCCTCTCATTAATATTGAAAATTATTGTAAGCGTTTTAATAAAAAAACTAATAAAGGAGACTGTTAAGGTGATTGTTGTCGTTTTAATGTGATTTTTAGTTGTCGTGGAAACATCAAAATTTGTTTGGGAGGTGCAATTATAAAAAGATTATGATTTTTTTCTGGTGAGATCTTAAAAAGATAATTCCCTTCCAAATTGGCAAAAAATGAGAGAAGACCTAAAAAAAGTTCAGGATATCTCGTTTAATTTTGTTAAAAATACGTATCTCCTCTAATTAATAATGGAAATTATTGTAAACGTTGTGATAAAAAAAACTAATAAAGGAAAGTGTTAATGTGATTGTTGTGGTTTTAACGTGATTGGTAATTGTTGTAGAAACATCAAAATTTGTTTGTTAGGTGAAATAATAAAAAGATTATGATTTTTTTCTGGTGAGATCTTAAAAAGATCATTCCCTTCCAAATTGGCAAAAAATGAGAGAAGACCTAAAAAAAGTTCAGGATATCTCGTTTAATTTTGTTAAAAATACGTATCTCCTCTCATTAATATTGAAAATTATTGTAAGCGTTTTAATAAAAAAAAACTAATAAAGGAGACTGTTAAGGAGATTGTTGTCGTTTTAATATGATTTTTAGTTGTCGTAGAAACATGAAAATTTGTTTGGGAGGTGCAATAATAAAAAGATTATGATTTTTTTCTGGTGAGATCTTAAAAAGATCATTCCCTTCCAAATTGGCATAAAATGAGAGAAGACGTAAAAAAAGTTCAGGATATCTCGTTTAATTTTGTTAAAAATACGTATCTCCTCTCATTAATATTGAAAATTATTGTAAGCGTTTTAATAAAAAAAACTAATAAAGGAGACTGTTAAGGAGATTGTTGTCATTTTAATATGATTTTTAGTTGTCGTAGAAACATCAAAATTTGTTTGGGAGGTGCAATAATAAAAAGATTATGATTTTTTTCTGGTGAGATCTTAAAAAGATCATTCCCTTCCAAATTGGCATAAAATGAGAGAAGACCTAAAAAAAGTTCAGGATATCTCGTTTAATTTTGTTAAAAATACGTATCTCCTCTCATTAATATTGAAAATTATTGTAAGTGTTTTAATAAAAAAACTAATAAAGGAGACTGTTAAGGAGATTGTTGTCGTTTTAATATGATTTTTAGTTGTCGTAGAAACATCACAATTTGTTTGGGAGGTGAAAAATAAAAAGATTATGGTTTTTTTCTAGTGAGATCTGAAATGATCATTCGCTTCCAAATTGGCAAAAATGAGAGAAGACCTAAAAAAAGTTCAGGATATCTCGTTTAATTTTGTTAAAAATACGTATCTCCTCTAATTAATAATGGAAATTATTGTAAACGTTGTGATAAAAAAAACTAATAAAGGAAACTGTTAATGTGATTGTTGTGGTTTTAACGTGATTGGTAATTGTTGTAGAAACATCAAAATTTGTTTGTTAGGTGAAATAATAAAAAGATTATGATTTTTTTCTGGTGAGATCTGAAAAGATCATTCGCTTCCAAATTGGCATAAAATGAGAGAAGACCTAAAAAAAGTTCAGGATATCTCGTTTAATTTTGTTAAAAATACGTATCTCCTCTCATTAATATTGAAAATTATTGTAAGCGTTTTAATAAAAAAACTAATAAAGGAGACTGTTAAGGAGATTGTTGTCGTTTTAATATGATTTTTAGTTGTCGTAGAAACATCAAAATTTGTTTGGGAGGTGCAATAATAAAAAGATTATGATTTTTTTCTGGTGATATCTTAAAAAGATCATTCCCTTCCAAATTGGCATAAAATGAGAGAAGACCTAAAAAAAGTTCAGGATATCTCGTTTAATTTTGTTAAAAATACGTATCTCCTCTCATTAATATTGAAAATTATTGTAAGTGTTTTAATAAAAAAACTAATAAAGGAGACTGTTAAGGAGATTGTTGTCGTTTTAATATGATTTTTAGTTGTCGTAGAAACATAAAAATTTGTTTGGGAGGTGCAATAATAAAAAGATTATGATTTTTTTCTGGTGAGATCTTAAAAAGATAATTCCCTTCCAAATTGGCAAAAAATGAGAGAAGACCTAAAAAAAGTTCAGGATATCTCGTTTAATTTTGTTAAAAATACGTATCTCCTCTAATTAATAATGGAAATTATTGTAAACGTTGTGATAAAAAAAACTAATAAAGGAAACTGTTAATGTGATTGTTGTGGTTTTAACGTGATTGGTAATTGTTGTAGAAACATCAAAATTTGTTTGTTAGGTGAAATAATAAAAAGATTATGATTTTTTTCTGGTGAGATCTTAAAAAGATCATTCCCTTCCAAATTGGCAAAAAATGAGAGAAGACCTAAAAAAAGTTCAGGATATCTCGTTTAATTTTGTTAAAAATACGTATCTCCTCTCATTAATATTGAAAATTATTGTAAGCGTTTTAATAAAAAAACTAATAAAGGAGACTGTTAAGGAGATTGTTGTCGTTTTAATATGATTTTTAGTTGTCGTAGAAACATAAAAATTTGTTTGGGAGGTGCAATAATAAAAAGATTATGATTTTTTTCTGGTGAGATCTTAAAAAGATCATTCCCTTCCAAATTGGCATAAAATGAGAGAAGACGTAAAAAAAGTTCAGGATATCTCGTTTAATTTTGTTAAAAATACGTATCTCCTCTCATTAATATTGAAAATTATTGTAAGCGTTTTAATAAAAAAAACTAATAAAGGAGACTGTTAAGGAGATTGTTGTCATTTTAATATGATTTTTAGTTGTCGTAGAAACATCAAAATTTGTTTGGGAGGTGCAATAATAAAAAGATTATGATTTTTTTCTGGTGAGATCTTAAAAAGATCATTCCCTTCCAAATTGGCATAAAATGAGAGAAGACCTAAAAAAAGTTCAGGATATCTCGTTTAATTTTGTTAAAAATACGTATCTCCTCTCATTAATATTGAAAATTATTGTAAGCGTTTTAATAAAAAAACTAATAAAGGAGACTGTTAAGGAGATTGTTGTCGTTTTAATATGATTTTTAGTTGTCGTAGAAACATAAAAATTTGTTTGGGAGGTGCAATAATAAAAAGATTATGATTTTTTTCTGGTGAGATCTTAAAAAGATCATTCCCTTCCAAATTGGCATAAAATGAGGGAAGACCTAAAAAAAGTTCAGGATATCTCGTTTAATTTTGTTAAAAATACGTATCTCCTCTCATTAATATTGAAAATTATTGTAAGCGTTTTAATAAAAAAACTAATAAAGGAGACTGTTAAGGAGATTGTTGTCATTTTAATATGATTTTTAGTTGTCGTAGAAACATCAAAATTTGTTTGGGAGGTGCAATAATAAAAAGATTATGATTTTTTTCTGGTGAGATCTTAAAAAGATCATTCCCTTCCAAATTGGCATAAAATGAGAGAAGACCTAAAAAAAGTTCAGGATATCTCGTTTAATTTTGTTAAAAATACGTATCTCCTCTCATTAATATTGAAAATTATTGTAAGCGTTTTAATAAAAAAACTAATAAAGGAGACTGTTAAGGTGATTGTTGTCGTTTTAATGTGATTTTTAGTTGTCGTAGAAACATCAAAATTTGTTTGGGAGGTGCAATAATAAAAAGATTATGATTTTTTTCTGGTCAGATCTTAAAAAGATCATTCCCTTCCAAATTGGCATAAAATGAGAGAAGACCTAAAAAAAGTTCAGGATATCTCGTTTAATTTTGTTAAAAATACGTATCTCCTCTCATTAATATTGAAAATTATTGTAAGCGTTTTAATAAAAAAAACTAATAAAGGAGACTGTTAAGGAGATTGTTGTCGTTTTAATATGATTTTTAGTTGTCGTAGAAACATAAAAATTTGTTTGGGAGGTGCAATAATAAAAAGATTATGATTTTTTTCTGGTGAGATCTTAAAAAGATCATTCCCTTCCAAATTGGCATAAAATGAGAGAAGACGTAAAAAAAGTTCAGGATATCTCGTTTAATTTTGTTAAAAATACGTATCTCCTCTCATTAATATTGAAAATTATTGTAAGCGTTTTAATAAAAAAAACTAATAAAGGAGACTGTTAAGGAGATTGTTGTCATTTTAATATGATTTTTAGTTGTCGTAGAAACATCAAAATTTGTTTGGGAGGTGCAATAATAAAAAGATTATGATTTTTTTCTGGTGAGATCTTAAAAAGATCATTCCCTTCCAAATTGGCATAAAATGAGAGAAGACCTAAAAAAAGTTCAGGATATCTCGTTTAATTTTGTTAAAAATACGTATCTCCTCTCATTAATATTGAAAATTATTGTAAGCGTTTTAATAAAAAAACTAATAAAGGAGACTGTTAAGGTGATTGTTGTCGTTTTAATGTGATTTTTAGTTGTCGTGGAAACATCAAAATTTGTTTGGGAGGTGCAATTATAAAAAGATTATGATTTTTTTCTGGTGAGATCTTAAAAAGATCATTCCCTTCCAAATTGGCAAAAAATGAGAGAAGACCTAAAAAAAGTTCAGGATATCTCGTTTAATTTTGTTAAAAATACGTATCTCCTCTCATTAATATTGAAAATTATTGTAAGCATTTTAATAAAAAAAACTAATAAAGGAGACCGTTAAGGTGATTGTTGTCATTTTAATGTGATTTTTAGTTGTCGTAGAAACATCAAAATTTGTTTGGGAGGTGAAAAATAAAAAGATTATGGTTTTTTTCTAGTGAGATCTGAAATGATCATTCGCTTCCAAATTGGCAAAAATGAGAGAAGACCTAAAAAAAGTTCAGGATATCTCGTTTAATTTTGTTAAAAATACGTATCTCCTCTAATTAATAATGGAAATTATTGTAAACGTTGTGATAAAAAAAACTAATAAAGGAAACTGTTAATGTGATTGTTGTGGTTTTAACGTGATTGGTAATTGTTGTAGAAACATCAAAATTTGTTTGTTAGGTGAAATAATAAAAAGATTATGATTTTTTTCTGGTGAGATCTTAAAAGATCATTCGCTTCCAAATTGGCATAAAATGAGAGAAGACCTAAAAAAAGTTCAGGATATCTCGTTTAATTTTGTTAAAAATACGTATCTCCTCTCATTAATATTGAAAATTATTGTAAGCGTTTTAATAAAAAAACTAATAAAGGAGACTGTTAAGGAGATTATTGTCGTTTTAATATGATTTTTAGTTGTCGTAGAAACATAAAAATTTGTTTGGGAGGTGCAATAATAAAAAGATTATGATTTTTTTCTGGTGAGATCTTAAAAAGATCATTCCCTTCCAAATTGGCATAAAATGAGAGAAGACCTAAAAAAAGTTCAGGATATCTCGTTTAATTTTGTTAAAAATACGTATCTCCTCTCATTAATATTGAAAATTATTGTAAGCGTTTTAATAAAAAAACTAATAAAGGAGACTGTTAAGGAGATTGTTGTCGTTTTAATATGATTTTTAGTTGTCGTAGAAACACAAAAATTTGTTTGGGAGGTGCAATAATAAAAAGATTATGATTTTTTTCTGGTGAGATCTTAAAAAGATCATTCCCTTCCAAATTGGCATAAAATGAGAGAAGACCTAAAAAAAGTTCAGGATATCTCGTTTAATTTTGTTAAAAATACGTATCTCCTCTCATTAATATTGAAAATTATTGTAAGCGTTTTAATAAAAAAACTAATAAAGGAGACTGTTAAGGAGATTGTTGTCGTTTTAATATGATTTTTAGTTGTCGTAGAAACATAAAAATTTGTTTGGGAGGTGCAATAATAAAAAGATTATGATTTTTTTCTGGTGAGATCTTAAAAGATCATTCCCTTCCAAATTGGCATAAAATGAGAGAAGACCTAAAAAAATTTCAGGATATCTCGTTTAATTTTGTTAAAAATACGTATCTCCTCTCATTAATATTGAAAATTATTGTAAGCGTTTTAATAAAAAAAACTAATAAAGGAGACTGTTAAGGAGATTGTTGTCGTTTTAATATGATTTTTAGTTGTCGTAGAAACATAAAAATTTGTTTGGGAGGTGCAATAATAAAAAGATTATGATTTTTTTCTGGTGAGATCTTAAAAAGATCATTCCCTTCCAAATTGGCATAAAATGAGAGAAGACCTAAAAAAAGTTCAGGATATCTCGTTTAATTTTGTTAAAAATACGTATCTCCTCTCATTAATATTGAAAATTATTGTAAGCGTTTTAATAAAAAAACTAATAAAGGAGACTGTTAAGGAGATTGTTGTCGTTTTAATATGATTTTTAGTTGTCGTAGAAACATAAAAATTTGTTTGGGAGGTGCAATAATAAAAAGATTATGATTTTTTTCTGGTGAGATCTTAAAAAGATCATTCCCTTCCAAATTGGCATAAAATGAGAGAAGACCTAAAAAAAGTTCAGGATATCTCGTTTAATTTTGTTAAAAATACGTATCTCCTCTCATTAATATTGAAAATTATTGTAAGCGTTTTAATAAAAAAACTAATAAAGGAGACTGTTAAGGAGATTGTTGTCGTTTTAATATGATTTTTAGTTGTCGTAGAAACATAAAAATTTGTTTGGGAGGTGCAATAATAAAAAGATTATGATTTTTTTCTGGTGAGATCTTAAAAAGATCATTCCCTTCCAAATTGGCATAAAATGAGGGAAGACCTAAAAAAAGTTCAGGATATCTCGTTTAATTTTGTTAAAAATACGTATCTCCTCTCATTAATATTGAAAATTATTGTAACGTTTTAATAAAAAAACTAATAAAGGAGACTGTTAAGGTGATTGTTGTCGTTTTAATGTGATTTTTAGTTGTCGTGGAAACATCAAAATTTGTTTGGGAGGTGCAATTATAAAAAGATTATGATTTTTTTCTGGTGAGATCTTAAAAAGATCATTCCCTTCCAAATTGGCAAAAAATGAGAGAAGACCTAAAAAAAGTTCAGGATATCTCGTTTAATTTTGTTAAAAATACGTATCTCCTCTCATTAATATTGAAAATTATTGTAAGCGTTTTAATAAAAAAACTAATAAAGGAGACTGTTAAGGAGATTGTTGTCGTTTTAATATGATTTTTAGTTGTCGTAGAAACATAAAAATTTGTTTGGGAGGTGCAATAATAAAAAGATTATGATTTTTTTCTGGTGAGATCTTAAAAGATCATTCCCTTCCAAATTGGCATAAAATGAGAGAAGACCTAAAAAAATTTCAGGATATCTCGTTTAATTTTGTTAAAAATACGTATCTCCTCTCATTAATATTGAAAATTATTGTAAGCGTTTTAATAAAAAAAACTAATAAAGGAGACTGTTAAGGAGATTGTTGTCGTTTTAATATGATTTTTAGTTGTCGTAGAAACATAAAAATTTGTTTGGGAGGTGCAATAATAAAAAGATTATGATTTTTTTCTGGTCAGATCTTAAAAAGATCATTCCCTTCCAAATTGGCATAAAATGAGAGAAGACCTAAAAAAAGTTCAGGATATCTCGTTTAATTTTGTTAAAAATACGTATCTCCTCTCATTAATATTGAAAATTATTGTAAGCGTTTTAATAAAAAAACTAATAAAGGAGACTGTTAAGGAGATTGTTGTCGTTTTAATATGATTTTTAGTTGTCGTAGAAACATAAAAATTTGTTTGGGAGGTGCAATAATAAAAAGATTATGATTTTTTTCTGGTGAGATCTTAAAAAGATCATTCCCTTCCAAATTGGCATAAAATGAGAGAAGACCTAAAAAAAGTTCAGCATATCTCGTTTAATTTTGTTAAAAATACGTATCTCCTCTCATTAATATTGAAAATTATTGTAAGCGTTTTAATAAAAAAACTAATAAAGGAGACTGTTAAGGAGATTGTTGTCGTTTTAATATGATTTTTAGTTGTCGTAGAAACATAAAAATTTGTTTGGGAGGTGCAATAATAAAAAGATTATGATTTTTTTCTGGTGAGATCTTAAAAAGATAATTCCCTTCCAAATTGGCATAAAATGAGAGAAGACCTAAAAAAAGTTCAGGATATCTCGTTTAATTTTGTTAAAAATACGTATCTCCTCTCATTAATATTGAAAATTATTGTAAGCGTTTTAATAAAAAAAACTAATAAAGGAGACCGTTAAGGTGATTGTTGTCATTTTAATGTGATTTTTAGTTGTCGTAGAAACATCAAAATTTGTTTGGGAGGTGAAAAATAAAAAGATTATGATTTTTTCTAGTGAGATCTGAAATGATCATTCCTTCCAAATTGGCAAAAATGAGAGAAGACCTAAAAAAAGTTCAGCATATCTCGTTTAATTTTGTTAAAAATACGTATCTCCTCTAATTAATAATGGAAATTATTGTAAACGTTGTGAAAAAAAAACTAATAAAGGAAACTGTTAATGTGATTGTTGTGGTTTTAACGTGATTGGTAATTGTTGTAGAAACATCAAAATTTGTTTGTTAGGTGAAATAATAAAAAGATTATGATTTTTTTCTGGTGAGATCTGAAAAGATCATTCGCTTCCAAATTGGCATAAAATGAGAGCAGACTTAAAAAAAGTTCAGGATATCTCGTTTAATTTTGTTAAAAATGCGTATCTCCTCTCATTAATATTGAAAATTATTGTAAGCGTTTTAATAAAAAAACTAATAAAGGAGACTGTTAAGGAGATTGTTGTCGTTTTAATATGATTTTTAGTTGTCGTAGAAACATAAAAATTTGTTTGGGAGGTGCAATAATAAAAAGATTATGATTTTTTTCTGGTGAGATCTTAAAAGATCATTCCCTTCCAAATTGGCATAAAATGAGAGAAGACCTAAAAAAATTTCAGGATATCTCGTTTAATTTTGTTAAAAATACGTATCTCCTCTCATTAATATTGAAAATTATTGTAAGCGTTTTAATAAAAAAAACTAATAAAGGAGACTGTTAAGGAGATTGTTGTCGTTTTAATATGATTTTTAGTTGTCGTAGAAACATAAAAATTTGTTTGGGAGGTGCAATAATAAAAAGATTATGATTTTTTTCTGGTCAGATCTTAAAAAGATCATTCCCTTCCAAATTGGCATAAAATGAGAGAAGACCTAAAAAAAGTTCAGGATATCTCGTTTAATTTTGTTAAAAATACGTATCTCCTCTCATTAATATTGAAAATTATTGTAAGCGTTTTAATAAAAAAACTAATAAAGGAGACTGTTAAGGAGATTGTTGTCGTTTTAATATGATTTTTAGTTGTCGTAGAAACATAAAAATTTGTTTGGGAGGTGCAATAATAAAAAGATTATGATTTTTTTCTGGTGAGATCTTAAAAAGATCATTCCCTTCCAAATTGGCATAAAATGAGAGAAGACCTAAAAAAAGTTCAGCATATCTCGTTTAATTTTGTTAAAAATACGTATCTCCTCTCATTAATATTGAAAATTATTGTAAGCGTTTTAATAAAAAAACTAATAAAGGAGACTGTTAAGGAGATTGTTGTCGTTTTAATATGATTTTTAGTTGTCGTAGAAACATAAAAATTTGTTTGGGAGGTGCAATAATAAAAAGATTATGATTTTTTTCTGGTGAGATCTTAAAAAGATAATTCCCTTCCAAATTGGCATAAAATGAGAGAAGACCTAAAAAAAGTTCAGGATATCTCGTTTAATTTTGTTAAAAATACGTATCTCCTCTCATTAATATTGAAAATTATTGTAAGCGTTTTAATAAAAAAAACTAATAAAGGAGACCGTTAAGGTGATTGTTGTCATTTTAATGTGATTTTTAGTTGTCGTAGAAACATCAAAATTTGTTTGGGAGGTGAAAAATAAAAAGATTATGATTTTTTCTAGTGAGATCTGAAATGATCATTCCTTCCAAATTGGCAAAAATGAGAGAAGACCTAAAAAAAGTTCAGCATATCTCGTTTAATTTTGTTAAAAATACGTATCTCCTCTAATTAATAATGGAAATTATTGTAAACGTTGTGAAAAAAAAACTAATAAAGGAAACTGTTAA
Organism: Pueraria montana var. lobata; assembly: GCA_026413185.1. Classification (NCBI taxonomy): domain Eukaryota; kingdom Viridiplantae; phylum Streptophyta; class Magnoliopsida; order Fabales; family Fabaceae; genus Pueraria; species Pueraria montana. The sequence continues at coordinate 879,476 of JAOZWA010000174.1, forward strand.
TGTGATTGTTGTGGTTTTAACGTGATTGGTAATTGTTGTAGAAACATCAAAATTTGTTTGTTAGGTGAAATAATAAAAAGATTATGATTTTTTTCTGGTGAGATCTGAAAAGATCATTCGCTTCCAAATTGGCATAAAATGAGAGCAGACTTAAAAAAAGTTCAGGATATCTCGTTTAATTTTGTTAAAAATGCGTATCTCCTCTCATTAATATTGAAAATTATTGTAAGCGTTTTAATAAAAAAACTAATAAAGGAGACTGTTAAGGAGATTGTTGTCGTTTTAATATGATTTTTAGTTGTCGTAGAAACATTAAAATTTGTTTGGGAGGTGGAATAATAAAAAGATTATGATTTTTTTCTGGTGAGATCTTAAAAAGATCATTCCCTTCCAAATTGGCATAAAATGAGAGAAGACCTAAAAAAAGTTCAGGATATCTCGTTTAATTTTGTTAAAAATACGTATCTCCTCTCATTAATATTGAAAATTATTGTAAGCGTTTTAATAAAAAAAACTAATAAAGGAGACTGTTAAGGTGATTGTTGTCGTTTTAATGTGATTTTTAGTTGTCGTGGAAACATCAAAATTTGTTTGGGAGGTGCAATTATAAAAAGATTATGATTTTTTTCTGGTGAGATCTTAAAAAGATCATTCCCTTCCAAATTGGCAAAAAATGAGAGAAGACCTAAAAAAAGTTCAGGATATCTCGTTTAATTTTGTTAAAAATACGTATCTCCTCTCATTAATATTGAAAATTATTGTAAGCGTTTTAATAAAAAAAACTAATAAAGGAGACCGTTAAGGTGATTGTTGTCATTTTAATGTGATTTTTAGTTGTCGTAGAAACATCAAAATTTGTTTGGGAGGTGAAAAATAAAAAGATTATGGTTTTTTTCTAGTGAGATCTGAAATGATCATTCGCTTCCAAATTGGCAAAAATGAGAGAAGACCTAAAAAAAGTTCAGGATATCTCGTTTAATTTTGTTCAAAATACGTATCTCCTCTAATTAATAATGGAAATTATTGTAAACGTTGTGATAAAAAAAACTAATAAAGGAAACTGTTAATGTGATTGTTGTGGTTTTAACGTGATTGGTAATTGTTGTAGAAACATCAAAATTTGTTTGTTAGGTGAAATAATAAAAAGATTATGATTTTTTTCTGGTGAGATCTTAAAAGATCATTCGCTTCCAAATTGGCATAAAATGAGAGAATACTTAAAAAAAGTTCAGGATATCTCGTTTAATTTTGTTAAAAGTACGTATCTCCTCTCATTAATATTGAAAATTATTGTAAGTGTTTTAATAAAAAAACTAATAAAGGAGACTGTTAAGGAGATTGTTGTCGTTTTAATATGATTTTTAGTTGTCGTAGAAACATAAAAATTTGTTTGGGAGGTGCAATAATAAAAAGATTATGATTTTTTTCTGGTGAGATCTTAAAAAGATCATTCCCTTCCAAATTGGCATAAAATGAGAGAAGACCTAAAAAAAGTTCAGGATATCTCGTTTAATTTTGTTAAAAATACGTATCTCCTCTCATTAATATTGAAAATTATTGTAAGTGTTTTAATAAAAAAACTAATAAAGGAGACTGTTAAGGAGATTGTTGTCGTTTTAATATGATTTTTAGTTGTCGTAGAAACATAAAAATTTGTTTGGGAGGTGCAATAATAAAAAGATTATGATTTTTTTCTGGTGAGATCTTAAAAAGATAATTCCCTTCCAAATTGGCAAAAAATGAGAGAAGACCTAAAAAAAGTTCAGGATATCTCGTTTAATTTTGTTAAAAATACGTATCTCCTCTAATTAATAATGGAAATTATTGTAAACGTTGTGATAAAAAAAACTAATAAAGGAAACTGTTAATGTGATTGTTGTGGTTTTAACGTGATTGGTAATTGTTGTAGAAACATCAAAATTTGTTTGTTAGGTGAAATAATAAAAAGATTATGATTTTTTTCTGGTGAGATCTTAAAAAGATCATTCCCTTCCAAATTGGCAAAAAATGAGAGAAGACCTAAAAAAAGTTCAGGATATCTCGTTTAATTTTGTTAAAAATACGTATCTCCTCTCATTAATATTGAAAATTATTGTAAGCGTTTTAATAAAAAAACTAATAAAGGAGACTGTTAAGGAGATTGTTGTCGTTTTAATATGATTTTTAGTTGTCGTAGAAACATAAAAATTTGTTTGGGAGGTGCAATAATAAAAAGATTATGATTTTTTTCTGGTGAGATCTTAAAAAGATCATTCCCTTCCAAATTGGCATAAAATGAGAGAAGACGTAAAAAAAGTTCAGGATATCTCGTTTAATTTTGTTAAAAATACGTATCTCCTCTCATTAATATTGAAAATTATTGTAAGCGTTTTAATAAAAAAAACTAATAAAGGAGACTGTTAAGGAGATTGTTGTCATTTTAATATGATTTTTAGTTGTCGTAGAAACATCAAAATTTGTTTGGGAGGTGCAATAATAAAAAGATTATGATTTTTTTCTGGTGAGATCTTAAAAAGATCATTCCCTTCCAAATTGGCATAAAATGAGAGAAGACCTAAAAAAAGTTCAGGATATCTCGTTTAATTTTGTTAAAAATACGTATCTCCTCTCATTAATATTGAAAATTATTGTAAGCGTTTTAATAAAAAAACTAATAAAGGAGACTGTTAAGGTGATTGTTGTCGTTTTAATGTGATTTTTAGTTGTCGTAGAAACATCAAAATTTGTTTGGGAGGTGCAATAATAAAAAGATTATGATTTTTTTCTGGTCAGATCTTAAAAAGATCATTCCCTTCCAAATTGGCATAAAATGAGAGAAGACCTAAAAAAAGTTCAGGATATCTCGTTTAATTTTGTTAAAAATACGTATCTCCTCTCATTAATATTGAAAATTATTGTAAGCGTTTTAATAAAAAAACTAATAAAGGAGACTGTTAAGGAGATTGTTGTCGTTTTAATATGATTTTTAGTTGTCGTAGAAACATAAAAATTTGTTTGGGAGGTGCAATAATAAAAAGATTATGATTTTTTTCTGGTGAGATCTTAAAAAGATCATTCCCTTCCAAATTGGCATAAAATGAGAGAAGACGTAAAAAAAGTTCAGGATATCTCGTTTAATTTTGTTAAAAATACGTATCTCCTCTCATTAATATTGAAAATTATTGTAAGCGTTTTAATAAAAAAAACTAATAAAGGAGACTGTTAAGGAGATTGTTGTCGTTTTAATATGATTTTTAGTTGTCGTAGAAACATCAAAATTTGTTTGGGAGGTGCAATAATAAAAAGATTATGATTTTTTTCTGGTGAGATCTTAAAAAGATCATTCCCTTCCAAATTGGCATAAAATGAGAGAAGACCTAAAAAAAGTTCAGGATATCTCGTTTAATTTTGTTAAAAATACGTATCTCCTCTCATTAATATTGAAAATTATTGTAAGCGTTTTAATAAAAAAACTAATAAAGGAGACTGTTAAGGTGATTGTTGTCGTTTTAATGTGATTTTTAGTTGTCGTGGAAACATCAAAATTTGTTTGGGAGGTGCAATTATAAAAAGATTATGATTTTTTTCTGGTGAGATCTTAAAAAGATCATTCCCTTCCAAATTGGCAAAAAATGAGAGAAGACCTAAAAAAAGTTCAGGATATCTCGTTTAATTTTGTTAAAAATACGTATCTCCTCTCATTAATATTGAAAATTATTGTAAGCATTTTAATAAAAAAAACTAATAAAGGAGACCGTTAAGGTGATTGTTGTCATTTTAATGTGATTTTTAGTTGTCGTAGAAACATCAAAATTTGTTTGGGAGGGGAAAAATAAAAAGATTATGGTTTTTTTCTAGTGAGATCTGAAATGATCATTCGCTTCCAAATTGGCAAAAATGAGAGAAGACCTAAAAAAAGTTCAGGATATCTCGTTTAATTTTGTTAAAAATACGTATCTCCTCTAATTAATAATGGAAATTATTGTAAACGTTGTGATAAAAAAAACTAATAAAGGAAACTGTTAATGTGATTGTTGTGGTTTTAACGTGATTGGTAATTGTTGTAGAAACATCAAAATTTGTTTGTTAGGTGAAATAATAAAAAGATTATGATTTTTTTCTGGTGAGATCTTAAAAGATCATTCGCTTCCAAATTGGCATAAAATGAGAGAAGACCTAAAAAAAGTTCAGGATATCTCGTTTAATTTTGTTAAAAATACGTATCTCCTCTCATTAATATTGAAAATTATTGTAAGCGTTTTAATAAAAAAACTAATAAAGGAGACTGTTAAGGAGATTATTGTCTTTTTAATATGATTTTTAGTTGTCGTAGAAACATAAAAATTTGTTTGGGAGGTGCAGTAATAAAAAGATTATGATTTTTTTCTGGTGAGATCTTAAAAAGATCATTCCCTTCCAAATTGGCATAAAATGAGAGAAGACCTAAAAAAAGTTCAGGATATCTCGTTTAATTTTGTTAAAAATACGTATCTCCTCTCATTAATATTGAAAATTATTGTAAGCGTTTTAATAAAAAAACTAATAAAGGAGACTGTTAAGGAGATTGTTGTCGTTTTAATATGATTTTTAGTTGTCGTAGAAACATAAAAATTTGTTTGGGAGGTGCAATAATAAAAAGATTATGATTTTTTTCTGGTGAGATCTTAAAAAGATCATTCCCTTCCAAATTGGCATAAAATGAGAGAAGACCTAAAAAAAGTTCAGGATATCTCGTTTAATTTTGTTAAAAATACGTATCTCCTCTCATTAATATTGAAAATTATTGTAAGCGTTTTAATAAAAAAACTAATAAAGGAGACTGTTAAGGTGATTGTTGTCGTTTTAATGTGATTTTTAGTTGTCGTGGAAACATCAAAATTTGTTTGGGAGGTGCAATTATAAAAAGATTATGATTTTTTTCTGGTGAGATCTTAAAAAGATCATTCCCTTCCAAATTGGCAAAAAATGAGAGAAGACCTAAAAAAAGTTCAGGATATCTCGTTTAATTTTGTTAAAAATACGTATCTCCTCTCATTAATATTGAAAATTATTGTAAGCGTTTTAATAAAAAAACTAATAAAGGAGACTGTTAAGGAGATTGTTGTCGTTTTAATATGATTTTTAGTTGTCGTAGAAACATAAAAATTTGTTTGGGAGGTGCAATAATAAAAAGATTATGATTTTTTTCTGGTGAGATCTTAAAAGATCATTCCCTTCCAAATTGGCATAAAATGAGAGAAGACCTAAAAAAATTTCAGGATATCTCGTTTAATTTTGTTAAAAATACGTATCTCCTCTCATTAATATTGAAAATTATTGTAAGCGTTTTAATAAAAAAAACTAATAAAGGAGACTGTTAAGGAGATTGTTGTCGTTTTAATATGATTTTTAGTTGTCGTAGAAACATAAAAATTTGTTTGGGAGGTGCAATAATAAAAAGATTATGATTTTTTTCTGGTGAGATCTTAAAAAGATCATTCCCTTCCAAATTGGCATAAAATGAGAGAAGACCTAAAAAAAGTTCAGGATATCTCGTTTAATTTTGTTAAAAATACGTATCTCCTCTCATTAATATTGAAAATTATTGTAAGCGTTTTAATAAAAAAACTAATAAAGGAGACTGTTAAGGAGATTGTTGTCGTTTTAATATGATTTTTAGTTGTCGTAGAAACATAAAAATTTGTTTGGGAGGTGCAATAATAAAAAGATTATGATTTTTTTCTGGTGAGATCTTAAAAAGATAATTCCCTTCCAAATTGGCATAAAATGAGAGAAGACCTAAAAAAAGTTCAGGATATCTCGTTTAATTTTGTTAAAAATACGTATCTCCTCTCATTAATATTGAAAATTATTGTAAGCGTTTTAATAAAAAAAACTAATAAAGGAGACCGTTAAGGTGATTGTTGTCATTTTAATGTGATTTTTAGTTGTCGTAGAAACATCAAAATTTGTTTGGGAGGTGAAAAATAAAAAGATTATGATTTTTTCTAGTGAGATCTGAAATGATCATTCGCTTCCAAATTGGCAAAAATGAGAGAAGACCTAAAAAAAGTTCAGCATATCTCGTTTAATTTTGTTAAAAATACGTATCTCCTCTAATTAATAATGGAAATTATTGTAAACGTTGTGAAAAAAAAACTAATAAAGGAAACTGTTAATGTGATTGTTGTGGTTTTAACGTGATTGGTAATTGTTGTAGAAACATCAAAATTTGTTTGTTAGGTGAAATAATAAAAAGATTATGATTTTTTTCTGGTGAGATCTGAAAAGATCATTCGCTTCCAAATTGGCATAAAATGAGAGAAGACTTAAAAAAAGTTCAGGATATCTCGTTTAATTTTGTTAAAAATGCGTATCTCCTCTCATTAATATTGAAAATTATTGTAAGCATTTTAATAAAAAAACTAATAAAGGAGACTGTTAAGGAGATTGTTGTCGTTTTAATATGATTTTTAGTTGTCGTAGAAACATTAAAATTTGTTTGGGAGGTGCAATAATAAAAAGATTATGATTTTTTTCTGGTGAGATCTTAAAAAGATCATTCCCTTCCAAATTGGCATAAAATGAGAGAAGACCTAAAAAAAGTTCAGGATATCTCGTTTAATTTTGTTAAAAATACGTATCTCCTCTCATTAATATTGAAAATTATTGTAAGCGTTTTAATAAAAAAACTAATAAAGGAGACTGTTAAGGTGATTGTTGTCGTTTTAATGTGATTTTTAGTTGTCGTGGAAACATCAAAATTTGTTTGGGAGGTGCAATTATAAAAAGATTATGATTTTTTTCTGGTGAGATCTTAAAAAGATCATTCCCTTCCAAATTGGCAAAAAATGAGAGAAGACCTAAAAAAAGTTCAGGATATCTCGTTTAATTTTGTTAAAAATACGTATCTCCTCTCATTAATATTGAAAATTATTGTAAGCGTTTTAATAAAAAAAACTAATAAAGGAGACCGTTAAGGTGATTGTTGTCATTTTAATGTGATTTTTAGTTGTCGTAGAAACATCAAAATTTGTTTGGGAGGTGAAAAATAAAAAGATTATGGTTTTTTTCTAGTGAGATCTGAAATGATCATTCGCTTCCAAATTGGCAAAAATGAGAGAAGACCTAAAAAAAGTTCAGGATATCTCGTTTAATTTTGTTAAAAATACGTATCTCCTCTAATTAATAATGGAAATTATTGTAAACGTTGTGATAAAAAAAACTAATAAAGGAAACTGTTAATGTGATTGTTGTGGTTTTAACGTGATTGGTAATTGTTGTAGAAACATCAAAATTTGTTTGTTAGGTGAAATAACAAAAAGATTATGATTTTTTTCTGGTGAGATCTTAAAAGATCATTCGCTTCCAAATTGGCATAAAATGAGAGAAGACTTAAAAAAAGTTCAGGATATCTCGTTTAATTTTGTAAAAAATACGTATCTCCTCTCATTAATATTGAAAATTATTGTAAGCGTTTTAATAAAAAAACTAATAAAGGAGACTGTTAAGGAGATTGTTGTCGTTTTAATATGATTTTTAGTTGTCGTAGAAACATAAAAATTTGTTTGGGAGGTGCAATAATAAAAAGATTATGATTTTTTTCTGGTGAGATCTTAAAAAGATCATTCCCTTCCAAATTGGCATAAAATGAGAGAAGACCTAAAAAAAGTTCAGGATATCTCGTTTAATTTTGTTAAAAATACGTATCTCCTCTCATTAATATTGAAAATTATTGTAAGCGTTTTAATAAAAAAACTAATAAAGGAGACTGTTAAGGAGATTGTTGTCGTTTTAATATGATTTTTAGTTGTCGTAGAAACATAAAAATTTGTTTGGGAGGTGCAATAATAAAAAGATTATGATTTTTTTCTGGTGAGATCTTAAAAAGATCATTCCCTTCCAAATTGGCATAAAATGAGAGAAGACCTAAAAAAAGTTCAGGATATCTCGTTTAATTTTGTTAAAAATACGTATCTCCTCTCATTAATATTGAAAATTATTGTAAGCGTTTTAATAAAAAAACTAATAAAGGAGACTGTTAAGGTGATTGTTGTCGTTTTAATGTGATTTTTAGTTGTCGTGGAAACATCAAAATTTGTTTGGGAGGTGCAATTATAAAAAGATTATGATTTTTTTCTGGTGAGATCTTAAAAAGATCATTCCCTTCCAAATTGGCAAAAAATGAGAGAAGACCTAAAAAAAGTTCAGGATATCTCGTTTAATTTTGTTAAAAATACGTATCTCCTCTCATTAATATTGAAAATTATTGTAAGCGTTTTAATAAAAAAAACTAATAAAGGAGACCGTTAAGGTGATTGTTGTCATTTTAATGTGATTTTTAGTTGTCGTAGAAACATCAAAATTTGTTTGGGAGGTGAAAAATAAAAAGATTATGGTTTTTTTCTAGTGAGATCTGAAATGATCATTCGCTTCCAAATTGGCAAAAATGAGAGAAGACCTAAAAAAAGTTCAGGATATCTCGTTTAATTTTGTTAAAAATACGTATCTCCTCTAATTAATAATGGAAATTATTGTAAACGTTGTGATAAAAAAAACTAATAAAGGAAACTGTTAATGTGATTGTTGTGGTTTTAACGTGATTGGTAATTGTTGTAGAAACATCAAAATTTGTTTGTTAGGTGAAATAATAAAAAGATTATGATTTTTTTCTGGTGAGATCTGAAAAGATCATTCGCTTCCAAATTGGCATAAAATGAGAGAAGACCTAAAAAAAGTTCAGGATATCTCGTTTAATTTTGTTAAAAATACGTATCTCCTCTCATTAATATTGAAAATTATTGTAAGCGTTTTAATAAAAAAAACTAATAAAGGAGACCGTTAAGGTGATTGTTGTCATTTTAATGTGATTTTTAGTTGTCGTAGAAACATCAAAATTTGTTTGGGAGGTGAAAAATAAAAAGATTATGGTTTTTTTCTAGTGAGATCTGAAATGATCATTCGCTTCCAAATTGGCAAAAATGAGAGAAGACCTAAAAAAAGTTCAGGATATCTCGTTTAATTTTGTTAAAAATACGTATCTCCTCTAATTAATAATGGAAATTATTGTAAACGTTGTGATAAAAAAAACTAATAAAGGAAACTGTTAATGTGATTGTTGTGGTTTTAACGTGATTGGTAATTGTTGTAGAAACATCAAAATTTGTTTGTTAGGTGAAATAATAAAAAGATTATGATTTTTTTCTGGTGAGATCTGAAAAGATCATTCGCTTCCAAATTGGCATAAAATGAGAGAAGACCTAAAAAAAGTTCAGGATATCTCGTTTAATTTTGTTAAAAATACGTATCTCCTCTCATTAATATTGAAAATTATTGTAAGCGTTTTAATAAAAAAACTAATAAAGGAGACTGTTAAGGAGATTGTTGTCATTTTAATATGATTTTTAGTTGTCGTAGAAACATAAAAATTTGTTTGGGAGGTGCAATAATAAAAACATTATGATTTTTTTCTGGTGATATCTTAAAAAGATCATTCCCTTCCAAATTGGCATAAAATGAGAGAAGACCTAAAAAAAGTTCAGGATATCTCGTTTAATTTTGTTAAAAATACGTATCTCCTCTCATTAATATTGAAAATTATTGTAAGCGTTTTAATAAAAAAAACTAATAAAGGAGACCGTTAAGGTGATTGTTGTCATTTTAATGTGATTTTTAGTTGTCGTAGAAACATCAAAATTTGTTTGGGAGGTGAAAAATAAAAAGATTATGGTTTTTTTCTAGTGAGATCTGAAACGATCATTCGCTTCCAAATTGGCAAAAATGAGAGAAGACCTAAAAAAAGTTCAGGATATCTCGTTTAATTTTGTTAAAAATACGTATCTCCTCTAATTAATAATGGAAATTATTGTAAACGTTGTGATAAAAAAAACTAATAAAGGAAACTGTTAATGTGATTGTTGTGGTTTTAACGTGATTGGTAATTGTTGTAGAAACATCAAAATTTGTTTGTTAGGTGAAATAATAAAAAGATTATGATTTTTTTCTGGTGAGATCTTAAAAAGATCATTCCCTTCCAAATTGGCATAAAATGAGAGAAGACCTAAAAAAAGTTCAGGATATCTCGTTTAATTTTGTTAAAAATACGTATCTCCTCTCATTAATATTGAAAATTATTGTAAGCGTTTTAATAAAAAAACTAATAAAGGAGACTGTTAAGGAGATTGTTGTCGTTTTAATATGATTTTTAGTTGTCGTAGAAACATAAAAATTTGTTTGGGAGGTGCAATAATAAAAAGATTATGATTTTTTTCTGGTGAGATCTTAAAAAGATCATTCCCTTCCAAATTGGCATAAAATGAGAGAAGACCTAAAAAAAGTTCAGGATATCTCGTTTAATTTTGTTAAAAATACGTATCTCCTCTCATTAATATTGAAAATTATTGTAAGCGTTTTAATAAAAAAACTAATAAAGGAGACTGTTAAGGTGATTGTTGTCGTTTTAATGTGATTTTTAGTTGTCGTGGAAACATCAAAATTTGTTTGGGAGGTGCAATTATAAAAAGATTATGATTTTTTTCTGGTGAGATCTTAAAAAGATCATTCCCTTCCAAATTGGCAAAAAATGAGAGAAGACCTAAAAAAAGTTCAGGATATCTCGTTTAATTTTGTTAAAAATACGTATCTCCTCTCATTAATATTGAAAATTATTGTAAGCGTTTTAATAAAAAAAACTAATAAAGGAGACTGTTAAGGTGATTGTTGTCATTTTAATGTGATTTTTAGTTGTCGTAGAAACATCAAAATTTGTTTGGGAGGTGAAAAATAAAAAGATTATGGTTTTTTTTCTAGTGAGATCTGAAATGATCATTCGCTTCCAAATTGGCAAAAATGAGAGAAGACCTAAAAAAAGTTCAGGATATCTCGTTTAATTTTGTTAAAAATACGTATCTCCTCTAATTAATAATGGAAATTATTGTAAACGTTGTGATAAAAAAAACTAATAAAGGAAACTGTTAATGTGATTGTTGTGGTTTTAACGTGATTGGTAATTGTCGTAGAAACATCAAAATTTGTTTGGGAGGTGAAATAATAAATAGAAAATGATTTTTTTCTGGTGAGATCTGAAAAGATCATTCGCTTCCAAATTGGCATAAAATGAGAGAAGACCTAAAAAAAGTTCAGGATATCTCGTTTAATTTTGTTAAAAATACGTATCTCCTCTCATTAATATTGAAAATTATTGTAAGCGTTTTAATAAAAAAACTAATAAAGGAGACTGTTAAGGTGATTGTTGTCGTTTTAATGTGATTTTTAGTTGTCGTGGAAACATCAAAATTTGTTTGGGAGGTGCAATTATAAAAAGATTATGATTTTTTTCTGGTGAGATCTTAAAAAGATCATTCCCTTCCAAATTGGCAAAAAATGAGAGAAGACCTAAAAAAAGTTCAGGATATCTCGTTTAATTTTGTTAAAAATACGTATCTCCTCTCATTAATATTGAAAATTATTGTAAGCGTTTTAATAAAAAAACTAATAAAGGAGACTGTTAAGGAGATTGTTGTCATTTTAATATGATTTTTAGTTGTCGTAGAAACATAAAAATTTGTTTGGGAGGTGCAATAATAAAAAGATTATGATTTTTTTCTGGTGAGATCTTAAAAAGATCATTCCCTTCCAAATTGGCATAAAATGAGAGAAGACCTAAAAAAAGTTCAGGATATCTCGTTTAATTTTGTTAAAAATACGTATCTCCTCTCATTAATATTGAAAATTATTGTAAGCGTTTTAATAAAAAAACTAATAAAGGAGACTGTTAAGGTGATTGTTGTCGTTTTAATGTGATTTTTAGTTGTCGTGGAAACATCAAAATTTGTTTGGGAGGTGCAATTATAAAAAGATTATGATTTTTTTCTGGTGAGATCTTAAAAAGATCATTCCCTTCCAAATTGGCAAAAAATGAGAGAAGACCTAAAAAAAGTTCAGGATATCTCGTTTAATTTTGTTAAAAATACGTATCTCCTCTCATTAATATTGAAAATTATTGTAAGCGTTTTAATAAAAAAAACTAATAAAGGAGACCGTTAAGGTGATTGTTGCCATTTTAATGTGATTTTTAGTTGTCGTAGAAACATCAAAATTTGTTTGGGAGGTGAAAAATAAAAAGATTATGGTTTTTTTCTAGTGAGATCTGAAATGATCATTCGCTTCCAAATTGGCAAAAATGAGAGAAGACCTAAAAAAAGTTCAGGATATCTCGTTTAATTTTGTTAAAAATACGTATCTCCTCTAATTAATAATGGAAATTATTGTAAACGTTGTGATAAAAAAAACTAATAAAGGAAACTGTTAATGTGATTGTTGTGGTTTTAACGTGATTGGTAATTGTTGTAGAAACATCAAAATTTGTTTGTTAGGTGAAATAATAAAAAGATTATGATTTTTTTCTGGTGAGATCTGAAAAGATCATTCGCTTCCAAATTGGCATAAAATGAGAGAAGACCTAAAAAAAGTTCAGGATATCTCGTTTAATTTTGTTAAAAATACGTATCTCCTCTCATTAATATTGAAAATTATTGTAAGCGTTTTAATAAAAAAAACTAATAAAGGAGACCGTTAAGGTGATTGTTGTCATTTTAATGTGATTTTTAGTTGTCGTAGAAACATCAAAATTTGTTTGGGAGGTGAAAAATAAAAAGATTATGGTTTTTTTCTAGTGAGATCTGAAATGATCATTCGCTTCCAAATTGGCAAAAATGAGAGAAGACCTAAAAAAAGTTCAGGATATCTCGTTTAATTTTGTTAAAAATACGTATCTCCTCTAATTAATAATGGAAATTATTGTAAACGTTGTGATAAAAAAAACTAATAAAGGAAACTGTTAATGTGATTGTTGTGGTTTTAACGTGATTGGTAATTGTTGTAGAAACATCAAAATTTGTTTGTTAGGTGAAATAATAAAAAGATTATGATTTTTTTCTGGTGAGATCTGAAAAGATCATTCGCTTCCAAATTGGCATAAAATGAGAGAAGACCTAAAAAAAGTTCAGGATATCTCGTTTAATTTTGTTAAAAATACGTATCTCCTCTCATTAATATTGAAAATTATTGTAAGCGTTTTAATAAAAAAACTAATAAAGGAGACTGTTAAGGAGATTGTTGTCATTTTAATATGATTTTTAGTTGTCGTAGAAACATAAAAATTTGTTTGGGAGGTGCAATAATAAAAACATTATGATTTTTTTCTGGTGATATCTTAAAAAGATCATTCCCTTCCAAATTGGCATAAAATGAGAGAAGACCTAAAAAAAGTTCAGGATATCTCGTTTAATTTTGTTAAAAATACGTATCTCCTCTCATTAATATTGAAAATTATTGTAAGCGTTTTAATAAAAAAAACTAATAAAGGAGACCGTTAAGGTGATTGTTGTCATTTTAATGTGATTTTTAGTTGTCGTAGAAACATCAAAATTTGTTTGGGAGGTGAAAAATAAAAAGATTATGGTTTTTTTCTAGTGAGATCTGAAACGATCATTCGCTTCCAAATTGGCAAAAATGAGAGAAGACCTAAAAAAAGTTCAGGATATCTCGTTTAATTTTGTTAAAAATACGTATCTCCTCTAATTAATAATGGAAATTATTGTAAACGTTGTGATAAAAAAAACTAATAAAGGAAACTGTTAATGTGATTGTTGTGGTTTTAACGTGATTGGTAATTGTTGTAGAAACATCAAAATTTGTTTGTTAGGTGAAATAATAAAAAGATTATGATTTTTTTCTGGTGAGATCTTAAAAAGATCATTCCCTTCCAAATTGGCATAAAATGAGAGAAGACCTAAAAAAAGTTCAGGATATCTCGTTTAATTTTGTTAAAAATACGTATCTCCTCTCATTAATATTGAAAATTATTGTAAGCGTTTTAATAAAAAAACTAATAAAGGAGACTGTTAAGGAGATTGTTGTCGTTTTAATATGATTTTTAGTTGTCGTAGAAACATAAAAATTTGTTTGGGAGGTGCAATAATAAAAAGATTATGATTTTTTTCTGGTGAGATCTTAAAAAGATCATTCCCTTCCAAATTGGCATAAAATGAGAGAAGACCTAAAAAAAGTTCAGGATATCTCGTTTAATTTTGTTAAAAATACGTATCTCCTCTCATTAATATTGAAAATTATTGTAAGCGTTTTAATAAAAAAACTAATAAAGGAGACTGTTAAGGTGATTGTTGTCGTTTTAATGTGATTTTTAGTTGTCGTGGAAACATCAAAATTTGTTTGGGAGGTGCAATTATAAAAAGATTATGATTTTTTTCTGGTGAGATCTTAAAAAGATCATTCCCTTCCAAATTGGCAAAAAATGAGAGAAGACCTAAAAAAAGTTCAGGATATCTCGTTTAATTTTGTTAAAAATACGTATCTCCTCTCATTAATATTGAAAATTATTGTAAGCGTTTTAATAAAAAAAACTAATAAAGGAGACCGTTAAGGTGATTGTTGTCATTTTAATGTGATTTTTAGTTGTCGTAGAAACATCAAAATTTGTTTGGGAGGTGAAAAATAAAAAGATTATGGTTTTTTTCTAGTGAGATCTGAAATGATCATTCGCTTCCAAATTGGCAAAAATGAGAGAAGACCTAAAAAAAGTTCAGGATATCTCGTTTAATTTTGTTAAAAATACGTATCTCCTCTAATTAATAATGGAAATTATTGTAAACGTTGTGATAAAAAAAACTAATAAAGGAAACTGTTAATGTGATTGTTGTGGTTTTAACGTGATTGGTAATTGTTGTAGAAACATCAAAATTTGTTTGTTAGGTGAAATATTAAAAAGATTATGATTTTTTTCTGGTGAGATCTGAAAAGATCATTCGCTTCCAAATTGGCATAAAATGAGAGAAGACCTAAAAAAAGTTCAGGATATCTCGTTTAATTTTGTTAAAAATACGTATCTCCTCTCATTAATATTGAAAATTATTGTAAGCGTTTTAATAAAAAAACTAATAAAGGAGACTGTTAAGGAGATTGTTGTCGTTTTAATATGATTTTTAGTTGTCGTAGAAACATAAAAATTTGTTTGGGAGGTGCAATAATAAAAAGATTATGATTTTTTTCTGGTGAGATCTTAAAAAGATCATTCCCTTCCAAATTGGCATAAAATGAGAGAAGACCTAAAAAAAGTTCAGGATATCTCGTTTAATTTTGTTAAAAATACGTATCTCCTCTCATTAATATTGAAAATTATTGTAAGCGTTTTAATAAAAAAACTAATAAAGGAGACTGTTAAGGTGATTGTTGTCGTTTTAATGTGATTTTTAGTTGTCGTGGAAACATCAAAATTTGTTTGGGAGGTGCAATTATAAAAAGATTATGATTTTTTTCTGGTGAGATCTTAAAAAGATCATTCCCTTCCAAATTGGCAAAAAATGAGAGAAGACCTAAAAAAAGTTCAGGATATCTCGTTTAATTTTGTTAAAAATACGTATCTCCTCTCATTAATATTGAAAATTATTGTAAGCGTTTTAATAAAAAAAACTAATAAAGGAGACCGTTAAGGTGATTGTTGTCATTTTAATGTGATTTTTAGTTGTCGTAGAAACATCAAAATTTGTTTGGGAGGTGAAAAATAAAAAGATTATGGTTTTTTTCTAGTGAGATCTGAAATGATCATTCGCTTCCAAATTGGCAAAAATGAGAGAAGACCTAAAAAAAGTTCAGGATATCTCGTTTAATTTTGTTAAAAATACGTATCTCCTCTAATTAATAATGGAAATTATTGTAAACGTTGTGATAACAAAAACTAATAAAGGAAACTGTTAATGTGATTGTTGTGGTTTTAACGTGATTGGTAATTGTTGTAGAAACATCAAAATTTGTTTGTTAGGTGAAATAATAAAAAGATTATGATTTTTTTCTGGTGAGATCTGAAAAGATCATTCGCTTCCAAATTGGCATAAAATGAGAGAAGACCTAAAAAAAGTTCAGGATATCTCGTTTAATTTTGTTAAAAATACGTATCTCCTCTCATTAATATTGAAAATTATTGTAAGCGTTTTAATAAAAAAACTAATAAAGGAGACTGTTAAGGAGATTGTTGTCGTTTTAATGTGATTTTTAGTTGTCGTAGAAACATAAAAATTTGTTTGGGAGGTGCAATAATAAAAAGATTATGATTTTTTTCTGGTGAGATCTTAAAAAGATCATTCCCTTCCAAATTGGCATAAAATGAGAGAAGACCTAAAAAAAGTTCAGGATATCTCGTTTAATTTTGTTAAAAATACGTATCTCCTCTCATTAATATTGAAAATTATTGTAAGCGTTTTAATAAAAAAACTAATAAAGGAGACTGTTAAGGTGATTGTTGTCGTTTTAATGTGATTTTTAGTTGTCGTGGAAACATCAAAATTTGTTTGGGAGGTGCAATTATAAAAAGATTATGATTTTTTTCTGGTGAGATCTTAAAAAGATCATTCCCTTCCAAATTGGCAAAAAATGAGAGAAGACCTAAAAAAAGTTCAGGATATCTCGTTTAATTTTGTTAAAAATACGTATCTCCTCTCATTAATATTGAAAATTATTGTAAGCGTTTTAATAAAAAAAACTAATAAAGGAGACCGTTAAGGTGATTGTTGTCATTTTAATGTGATTTTTAGTTGTCGTAGAAACATCAAAATTTGTTTGGGAGGTGAAAAATAAAAAGATTATGGTTTTTTTCTAGTGAGATCTGAAATGATCATTCGCTTCCAAATTGGCAAAAATGAGAGAAGACCTAAAAAAAGTTCAGGATATCTCGTTTAATTTTGTTAAAAATACGTATCTCCTCTAATTAATAATGGAAATTATTGTAAACGTTGTGATAACAAAAACTAATAAAGGAAACTGTTAATGTGATTGTTGTGGTTTTAACGTGATTGGTAATTGTTGTAGAAACATCAAAATTTGTTTGTTAGGTGAAATAATAAAAAGATTATGATTTTTTTCTGGTGAGATCTGAAAAGATCATTCGCTTCCAAATTGGCATAAAATGAGAGAAGACCTAAAAAAAGTTCAGGATATCTCGTTTAATTTTGTTAAAAATACGTATCTCCTCTCATTAATATTGAAAATTATTGTAAGCGTTTTAATAAAAAAACTAATAAAGGAGACTGTTAAGGAGATTGTTGTCGTTTTAATGTGATTTTTAGTTGTCGTAGAAACATAAAAATTTGTTTGGGAGGTGCAATAATAAAAAGATTATGATTTTTTTCTGGTGAGATCTTAAAAAGATCATTCCCTTCCAAATTGGCATAAAATGAGAGAAGACCTAAAAAAAGTTCAGGATATCTCGTTTAATTTTGTTAAAAATACGTATCTCCTCTCATTAATATTGAAAATTATTGTAAGCGTTTTAATAAAAAAACTAATAAAGGAGACTGTTAAGGTGATTGTTGTCGTTTTAATGTGATTTTTAGTTGTCGTGGAAACATCAAAATTTGTTTGGGAGGTGCAATTATAAAAAGATTATGATTTTTTTCTGGTGAGATCTTAAAAAGATCATTCCCTTCCAAATTGGCAAAAAATGAGAGAAGACCAAAAAAAAGTTCAGGATATCTCGTTTAATTTTGTTAAAAATACGTATCTCCTCTCATTAATATTGAAAATTATTGTAAGCGTTTTAATAAAAAAAACTAATAAAGGAGACCGTTAAGGTGATTGTTGTCATTTTAATGTGATTTTTAGTTGTCGTAGAAACATCAAAATTTGTTTGGGAGGTGAAAAATAAAAAGATTATGGTTTTTTTCTAGTGAGATCTGAAATGATCATTCGCTTCCAAATTGGCAAAAATGAGAGAAGACCTAAAAAAAGTTCAGGATATCTCGTTTAATTTTGTTAAAAATACGTATCTCCTCTAATTAATAATGGAAATTATTGTAAACGTTGTGATAACAAAAACTAATAAAGGAAACTGTTAATGTGATTGTTGTGGTTTTAACGTGATTGGTAATTGTTGTAGAAACATCAAAATTTGTTTGTTAGGTGAAATAATAAAAAGATTATGATTTTTTTCTGGTGAGATCTGAAAAGATCATTCGCTTCCAAATTGGCATAAAATGAGAGAAGACCTAAAAAAAGTTCAGGATATCTCGTTTAATTTTGTTAAAAATACGTATCTCCTCTCATTAATATTGAAAATTATTGTAAGCGTTTTAATAAAAAAACTAATAAAGGAGACTGTTAAGGAGATTGTTGTCGTTTTAATGTGATTTTTAGTTGTCGTAGAAACATCAAAATTTGTTTGGGAGGTGCAATAATAAAAAGATTATGATTTTTTTCTGGTGAGATCTTAAAAAGATCATTCCCTTCCAAATTGGCATAAAATGAGAGAAGACCTAAAAAAAGTTCAGGATATCTCGTTTAATTTTGTTAAAAATACGTATCTCCTCTCATTAATATTGAAAATTATTGTAAGCGTTTTAATAAAAAAACTAATAAAGGAGACTGTTAAGGTGATTGTTGTCGTTTTAATGTGATTTTTAGTTGTCGTGGAAACATCAAAATTTGTTTGGGAGGTGCAATTATAAAAAGATTATGATTTTTTTCTGGTGAGATCTTAAAAAGATCATTCCCTTCCAAATTGGCAAAAAATGAGAGAAGACCTAAAAAAAGTTCAGGATATCTCGTTTAATTTTGTTAAAAATACGTATCTCCTCTCATTAATATTGAAAATTATTGTAAGCGTTTTAATAAAAAAAACTAATAAAGGAGACCGTTAAGGTGATTGTTGTCATTTTAATGTGATTTTTAGTTGTCGTAGAAACATCAAAATTTGTTTGGGAGGTGAAAAATAAAAAGATTATGGTTTTTTTCTAGTGAGATCTGAAATGATCATTCGCTTCCAAATTGGCAAAAATGAGAGAAGACCTAAAAAAAGTTCAGGATATCTCGTTTAATTTTGTTAAAAATACGTATCTCCTCTAATTAATAATGGAAATTATTGTAAACGTTGTGATAACAAAAACTAATAAAGGAAACTGTTAATGTGATTGTTGTGGTTTTAACGTGATTGGTAATTGTTGTAGAAACATCAAAATTTGTTTGTTAGGTGAAATAATAAAAAGATTATGATTTTTTTCTGGTGAGATCTGAAAAGATCATTCGCTTCCAAATTGGCATAAAATGAGAGAAGACCTAAAAAAAGTTCAGGATATCTCGTTTAATTTTGTTAAAAATACGTATCTCCTCTCATTAATATTGAAAATTATTGTAAGCGTTTTAATAAAAAAACTAATAAAGGAGACTGTTAAGGAGATTGTTGTCGTTTTAATATGATTTTTAGTTGTCGTAGAAACATAAAAATTTGTTTCGGAGGTGCAATAATAAAAAGATTATGATTTTTTTCTGGTGAGATCTTAAAAAGATCATTCCCTTCCAAATTGGCATAAAATGAGAGAAGACCTAAAAAAAGTTCAGGATATCTCGTTTAATTTTGTTAAAAATACGTATCTCCTCTCATTAATATTGAAAATTATTGTAAGCGTTTTAATAAAAAAACTAATAAAGGAGACTGTTAAGGTGATTGTTGTCGTTTTAATGTGATTTTTAGTTGTCGTGGAAACATCAAAATTTGTTTGGGAGGTGCAATTATAAAAAGATTATGATTTTTTTCTGGTGAGATCTTAAAAAGATCATTCCCTTCCAAATTGGCAAAAAATGAGAGAAGACCTAAAAAAAGTTCAGGATATCTCGTTTAATTTTGTTAAAAATACGTATCTCCTCTCATTAATATTGAAAATTATTGTAAGCGTTTTAATAAAAAAAACTAATAAAGGAGACCGTTAAGGTGATTGTTCCCATTTTAATGTGATTTTTAGTTGTCGTAGAAACATCAAAATTTGTTTGGGAGGTGAAAAATAAAAAGATTATGGTTTTTTTCTAGTGAGATCTGAAATGATCATTCGCTTCCAAATTGGCAAAAATGAGAGAAGACCTAAAAAAAGTTCAGGATATCTCGTTTAATTTTGTTAAAAATACGTATCTCCTCTAATTAATAATGGAAATTATTGTAAACGTTGTGATAAAAAAAACTAATAAAGGAAACTGTTAATGTGATTGTTGTGGTTTTAACGTGATTGGTAATTGTTGTAGAAACATCAAAATTTGTTTGTTAGGTGAAATAATAAAAAGATTATGATTTTTTTCTGGTGAGATCTGAAAAGATCATTCGCTTCCAAATTGGCATAAAATGAGAGAAGACCTAAAAAAAGTTCAGGATATCTCGTTTAATTTTGTTAAAAATACGTATCTCCTCTCATTAATATTGAAAATTATTGTAAGCGTTTTAATAAAAAAACTAATAAAGGAGATTGTTGTCGTTTTAATATGATTTTTAGTTGTCGTAGAAACATAAAAATTTGTTTGGGAGGTGCAATAATAAAAAGATTATGATTTTTTTCTGGTGAGATCTGAAAAGATCATTCGCTTCCAAATTGGCATAAAATGAGAGAAGACCTAAAAAAAGTTCAGGATATCTCGTTTAATTTTGTTAAAAATACGTATCTCCTCTCATTAATATTGAAAATTATTGTAAGCGTTTTAATAAAAAAACTAATAAAGGAGACTGTTAAGGAGATTGTTGTCGTTTTAATGTGATTTTTAGTTGTCGTAGAAACATAAAAATTTGTTTGGGAGGTGCAATAATAAAAAGATTATGATTTTTTTCTGGTGAGATCTTAAAAAGATCATTCCCTTCCAAATTGGCATAAAATGAGAGAAGACCTAAAAAAAGTTCAGGATATCTCGTTTAATTTTGTTAAAAATACGTATCTCCTCTCATTAATATTGAAAATTATTGTAAGCGTTTTAATAAAAAAACTAATAAAGGAGACTGTTAAGGTGATTGTTGTCGTTTTAATGTGATTTTTAGTTGTCGTGGAAACATCAAAATTTGTTTGGGAGGTGCAATTATAAAAAGATTATGATTTTTTTCTGGTGAGATCTTAAAAAGATCATTCCCTTCCAAATTGGCAAAAAATGAGAGAAGACCTAAAAAAAGTTCCGGATATCTCGTTTAATTTTGTTAAAAATACGTATCTCCTCTCATTAATATTGAAAATTATTGTAAGCGTTTTAATAAAAAAAACTAATAAAGGAGACCGTTAAGGTGATTGTTGTCATTTTAATGTGATTTTTAGTTGTCGTAGAAACATCAAAATTTGTTTGGGAGGTGAAAAATAAAAAGATTATGGTTTTTTTCTAGTGAGATCTGAAATGATCATTCGCTTCCAAATTGGCAAAAATGAGAGAAGACCTAAAAAAAGTTCAGGATATCTCGTTTAATTTTGTTAAAAATACGTATCTCCTCTAATTAATAATGGAAATTATTGTAAACGTTGTGATAAAAAAACTAATAAAGGAAACTGTTAATGTGATTGTTGTGGTTTTAACGTGATTGGTAATTGTTGTAGAAACATCAAAATTTGTTTGTTAGGTGAAATAATAAAAAGATTATGATTTTTTTCTGGTGAGATCTGAAAAGATCATTCGCTTCCAAATTGGCATAAAATGAGAGAAGACCTAAAAAAAGTTCAGGATATCTCGTTTAATTTTGTTAAAAATACGTATCTCCTCTCATTAATATTGAAAATTATTGTAAGCGTTTTAATAAAAAAACTAATAAAGGAGACTGTTAAGGAGATTGTTGTCGTTTTAATATGATTTTTAGTTGTCGTAGAAACATAAAAATTTGTTTCGGAGGTGCAATAATAAAAAGATTATGATTTTTTTCTGGTGAGATCTTAAAAAGATCATTCCCTTCCAAATTGGCATAAAATGAGAGAAGACCTAAAAAAAGTTCAGGATATCTCGTTTAATTTTGTTAAAAATACGTATCTCCTCTCATTAATATTGAAAATTATTGTAAGCGTTTTAATAAAAAAACTAATAAAGGAGACTGTTAAGGTGATTGTTGTCGTTTTAATGTGATTTTTAGTTGTCGTGGAAACATCAAAATTTGTTTGGGAGGTGCAATTATAAAAAGATTATGATTTTTTTCTGGTGAGATCTTAAAAAGATCATTCCCTTCCAAATTGGCAAAAAATGAGAGAAGACCTAAAAAAAGTTCAGGATATCTCGTTTAATTTTGTTAAAAATACGTATCTCCTCTCATTAATATTGAAAATTATTGTAAGCGTTTTAATAAAAAAAACTAATAAAGGAGACCGTTAAGGTGATTGTTCCCATTTTAATGTGATTTTTAGTTGTCGTAGAAACATCAAAATTTGTTTGGGAGGTGAAAAATAAAAAGATTATGGTTTTTTTCTAGTGAGATCTGAAATGATCATTCGCTTCCAAATTGGCAAAAATGAGAGAAGACCTAAAAAAAGTTCAGGATATCTCGTTTAATTTTGTTAAAAATACGTATCTCCTCTAATTAATAATGGAAATTATTGTAAACGTTGTGATAAAAAAAACTAATAAAGGAAACTGTTAATGTGATTGTTGTGGTTTTAACGTGATTGGTAATTGTTGTAGAAACATCAAAATTTGTTTGTTAGGTGAAATAATAAAAAGATTATGATTTTTTTCTGGTGAGATCTGAAAAGATCATTCGCTTCCAAATTGGCATAAAATGAGAGAAGACCTAAAAAAAGTTCAGGATATCTCGTTTAATTTTGTTAAAAATACGTATCTCCTCTCATTAATATTGAAAATTATTGTAAGCGTTTTAATAAAAAAACTAATAAAGGAGATTGTTGTCGTTTTAATATGATTTTTAGTTGTCGTAGAAACATAAAAATTTGTTTGGGAGGTGCAATAATAAAAAGATTATGATTTTTTTCTGGTGAGATCTTAAAAAGATCATTCCCTTCCAAATTGGCATAAAATGAGAGAAGACCTAAAAAAAGTTCAGGATATCTCGTTTAATTTTGTTAAAAATACGTATCTCCTCTCATTAATATTGAAAATTATTGTAAGCGTTTTAATAAAAAAACTAATAAAGGAGACTGTTAAGGTGATTGTTGTCGTTTTAATGTGATTTTTAGTTGTCGTGGAAACATCAAAATTTGTTTGGGAGGTGCAATTATAAAAAGATTATGATTTTTTTCTGGTGAGATCTGTAACGACCCATCTTCGTTACATATTTGTTATACTAAAACATTTTGTTAAATATTATCATATGAAATTACGTAGAATATTTTTCACATTTAACACATATTATATGTACCTACTTTCCTACATATAATATACATCATCACACCATAAAAGTATTAAGTCTAGCTTTACAAAACTTAAATATATATATGTACATACAATACCAAAAAGAGTCCTCTTATAAAGGACATTCACAACAATCTAAGTATTTATACATATGTCCTAAGCTGGTCCCCATACTATGTACATATATACTATAACATATCCAAAAAGAGGGATCTCATCCCATCTTCAATATCTACATCCGCTTCAGTCATGAGCGGCCTAAGAACCTGCAACATCATCACGCTCTGCTCCCGTGCCAACCACACGATCATTGCAGTAAAACAACACAAACACAAAATGCAAGGGTAAGCTTATTTACAAAAGAATGATAGGATTTGATCAAAGGAAAATTTAGAATAAATCAACAATAATAATTCAGATAACATCACACATCAATACATACATCAATTTTATATACAATTTCATTATGCAATGTCATGCTGACTCGACTCCATGGAGATTTCTACAACTTTTGGGCGGTCCCCCTAGGCCCCATCCCCTACCATAGTCTCACTTTTGACCATTCAGGGAGTCCCTTGAGCTACCATGTGGAGGAAGTGTGAATTTAATCGAATATAGACAAGTGTTGGTATTGGCTTACCTCTGTCAGGTTTGCAAAACCTTCCATCTATAGGAATTCGCCCACTTGTCTATTCTATAGGCCCACCGTTGGCCACCACGAAAACCTCCGGCACTAGGTTGAGAGCCTACCTAGCACCCTCAACTTACGTGCCTACCCATATGCAATGTAATGTTACAAGCCAAACAACTTTGATTGCCACAAGTTCCCTCTATGTTATAAATTCACAATTTTTCTCAAATTCTGCTTATGAACCCATCTAGCAATTCAATAGGCTCAAGTAAGGTATTCTCACACTTTGAATAATTACTCACAACACAACACTTAAAAATGTGAATTTCCTCACATAGCTCTAGAACTAAAGTTGTGGCCTATCCAACATCATCATTCAACATTAATAACTCTAATAATTATATCACATTAACAAAATTGACCAAATGAGGTCGATTTCTCTTTGACAGTACTGAATGTGACTTTCCAGTGAACATGGTTCAAAGAAAGTAAGTTTTCTAACACTTCCAAAACTTGTTTTGAGCTGAAATTTTTACAGGATAAAGATAACACATTTCTCTTTCAAAATTGATATCCCATGTCCTCAAATTCGTTCCCAATTGTTCCCAGTAAAATTTCTCTAACAGCCTAAATTTCAGACTCCAAACAGAGCTCCAAACCCTTGCCCTGTTCCTTTTCAAAAATTTAATTTAGGAATTGGACATGATAATTTTTGTAAATTACACAGTTAAAAACCTTGTTTTGTCTAGTTTTTAATAGCACAAAAACGAAAACAAAACATTAAGTGTACAATTAGGAATTTAAGAAAAACCGAGACATGTTCCAGGGGAACTCGAAAAACAGAACAGCCACTTTGTGGGTCACAGATGAACCCTGAGATGAAGTTTTCTCTTCAAGATGTCAAAATAAAAGTTTCTCCATTTCGAGTCTATTTGCATTCAAAACAAATTTCGTGAAAAACCAACGGTTAGATCTTCCAAAAATCACAAAATCGTGGGGACTGTCCAGAGCTGGACGAACCAAACAGCCACTGCCACTTTTATTTTTGGGTAAATCTCACATTGAAAACCTTGTCAAACAATTTTAATAAAATTTGGGCATGGTCTCCTTTGTTTTAGGAGCCTTTCCAAGTAATTTAGATAGTCAAAAACAAAAAAAAATAATCAGTTCATATACACTCACACAGCTACTCCTGGATATCAACTACCCATTTTACATCAATTTCAAACTCAATCAAGCAACTCAACATAAACAACAATAGGGGCAGTCATGCTATATGTGGTTGAGCCCCCTAACTCTCAACCACATTTGAACTGAAAATATAATTTCACAAGCAAGCTTCCCTTACCTAAAATTTTGACTGAAAACCTTGAAGAAATTAGGGAGGAGACTTGGTGATTCAAGAAGGATCTCTACCCAACTTTGGCTATGGAATCAACTAGAGAACACCTAATTCAATTCCAAAATAAGCTTCAATCAAATTTTCATCCACCAACAAAAGTTTTACATGAGACCCATTTCATTTCTTGGTAGGAGAAGAAAATGAATTGAAGAGACCAAAGGAGAAGAGGAGAGGTGCTTACCAACTAGAAATCAATCAAAGGAAGCTCTAGACAAGGAGAAAAGTCCTTCAATGATATAGGAAATCAAACTTCCATTAAAGAGAAAGAGAGGTTTCGGAAGAGGAAGGAGGAAGAATTGGAGAAAAGGGAAGAATGAAAGTTCACGGCTGAAATTGGTTTTAATTTACAAAAATTACTTTTGGCACCTATCTCCCTCTAAGGACACCCCCCCTTTCTCTTATTTTTTTTTTCTACAACTTACGGAACTTACGTAAAAGTCTCAAAAATCTCGTAATAACCCTATGACACATAACAAAACATAGAACTTAAGTTAATTATTCTATTAATCAATGTAATTTAAATTTAATTTACTCTTGCATTATTAATCACACACTTAATCATACAATTAGGAAAATCACAACATTACAAGATCTTAAAAAGATCATTCCCTTCCAAATTGGCAAAAAATGAGAGAAGACCTAAAAAAAGTTCAGGATATCTCGTTTAATTTTGTTAAAAATACGTATCTCCTCTCATTAGTATTGAAAATTATTGTCAGCGTTTTAATAAAAAAAACTAATAAAGGAGACTGTTAAGGTGATTGTTGTCGTTTTAATGTGATTTTTAGTTGTCGTAGAAACATCAAAATTTGTTTGGGAGGTGAAAAATAAAAAGATTATGGTTTTTTTCTAGTGAGATGTGAAAAGATCATTCGCTTCCAAATTGGGAAAAATGAGAGAAGACCTAAAAAAAGTTCAGGATATCTCGTTTAATTTTGTTAAAAATACGTATCTCCTCTAATTAATAATGGAAATTATTGTAAACGTTGTGATAAAAAAACTAATAAAGGAGACTGTTAAGGTGATTGTTGTCGTTTTAATGTGATTTTTAGTTGTCGTGGAAACATCAAAATTTGTTTGGGAGGTGCAATTATAAAAAGATTATGATTTTTTTCTGGTGAGATCTTAAAAAGATCATTCCCTTCCAAATTGGCAAAAAATGAGAGAAGAGCTACAAAAAGTTCAGGATATCTCGTTTAATTTTGTTAAAAATACGTATCTCCTCTCATTAATATTGAAAATTATTGTAAGCGTTGTAATAAAAAAACTAATAAAGGAGACTGTTAAGGTGATTGTTGTCATTTTAATGTGATTTTTAGTTGTCGTAGAAACATCAATATTTGTTTGGGAGGTGCAATAATAAAAAGATTATGATTTTTTTCTGGTGAGATCTTAAAAAGATCATTCCCTTCCAAATTGGCATAAAATGAGAGAAGACCTAAAAAAAGTTCAGGATATCTCGTTTAATTTTGTTAAAAATAAGTATCTCCTCTCATTAATATTGAAAATTATTGTAAGCGTTTTAATAAAAAAAACTAATAAAGGAGACTGTTAAGGTGATTGTTGTCGTTTTAATGTGATTTTTAGTTGTCGTAGAAACATCAAAATTTGTTTGGGAGGTGAAAAATAAAAAGATTATGGTTTTTTTCTAGTGAGATGTGAAAAGATCATTCGCTTCCAAATTGGGAAAAATGAGAGAAGACCTAAAAAAAGTTCAGGATATCTCGTTTAATTTTGTTAAAAATACGTATCTCCTCTCATTAATATTGAAAATTATTGTAAGCGTTTTAATAAAAAAACTAATAAAGGAGACTGTTAAGGAGATTGTTGTCGTTTTAATATGATTTTTAGTTGTCGTAGAAACATAAAAATTTGTTTGGGAGGTGCAATAATAAAAAGATTATGATTTTTTTTCTGGTGAGATCTTAAAAAGATCATTCCCTTCCAAATTGGCATAAAATGAGAGAAGACCTAAAAAAAGTTCAGGATATCTCGTTTAATTTTGTTAAAAATACGTATCTCCTCTCATTAATATTGAAAATTATTGTAAGCGTTTTAATAAAAAAACTAATAAAGGAGACTGTTAAGGTGATTGTTGTCGTTTTAATGTGATTTTTAGTTGTCGTGGAAACATCAAAATTTGTTTGGGAGGTGCAATTATAAAAAGATTATGATTTTTTTCTGGTGAGATCTTAAAAAGATCATTCCCTTCCAAATTGGCAAAAAATGAGAGAAGACCTAAAAAAAGTTCAGGATATCTCGTTTAATTTTGTTAAAAATACGTATCTCCTCTCATTAATATTGAAAATTATTGTAAGCGTTTTAATAAAAAAAACTAATAAAGGAGACCGTTAAGGTGATTGTTGCCATTTTAATGTGATTTTTAGTTGTCGTAGAAACATCAAAATTTGTTTGGGAGGTGAAAAATAAAAAGATTATGGTTTTTTTCTAGTGAGATCTGAAATGATCATTCGCTTCCAAATTGGCAAAAATGAGAGAAGACCTAAAAAAAGTTCAGGATATCTCGTTTAATTTTGTTAAAAATACGTATCTCCTCTAATTAATAATGGAAATTATTGTAAACGTTGTGATAAAAAAAACTAATAAAGGAAACTGTTAATGTGATTGTTGTGGTTTTAACGTGATTGGTAATTGTTGTAGAAACATCAAAATTTGTTTGTTAGGTGAAATAATAAAAAGATTATGATTTTTTTCTGGTGAGATCTGAAAAGATCATTCGCTTCCAAATTGGCATAAAATGAGAGAAGACCTAAAAAAAGTTCAGGATATCTCGTTTAATTTTGTTAAAAATACGTATCTCCTCTCATTAATATTGAAAATTATTGTAAGCGTTTTAATAAAAAAACTAATAAAGGAGACTGTTAAGGAGATTGTTGTCGTTTTAATATGATTTTTAGTTGTCGTAGAAACATAAAAATTTGTTTGGGAGGTGCAATAATAAAAAGATTATGATTTTTTTTCTGGTGAGATCTTAAAAAGATCATTCCCTTCCATATTGGCATAAAATGAGAGAAGACCTAAAAAAAGTTCAGGATATCTCGTTTAATTTTGTTAAAAATACGTATCTCCTCTCATTAATATTGAAAATTATTGTAAGCGTTTTAATAAAAAAACTAATAAAGGAGACTGTTAAGGTGATTGTTGTCGTTTTAATGTGATTTTTAGTTGTCGTGGAAACATCAAAATTTGTTTGGGAGGTGCAATTATAAAAAGATTATGATTTTTTTCTGCTGAGATCTTAAAAAGATCATTCCCTTCCAAATTGGCAAAAAATGAGAGAAGACCTAAAAAAAGTTCAGGATATCTCGTTTAATTTTGTTAAAAATACGTATCTCCTCTCATTAGTATTGAAAATTATTGTCAGCGTTTTAATAAAAAAAACTAATAAAGGAGACTGTTAAGGTGATTGTTGTCGTTTTAATGTGATTTTTAGTTGTCGTAGAAACATCAAAATTTGTTTGGGAGGTGAAAAATAAAAAGATTATGGTTTTTTTCTTGTGAGATGTGAAAAGATCATTCGCTTCCAAATTGGGAAAAATGAGAGAAGACCTAAAAAAAGTTCAGGATATCTCGTTTAATTTTGTTAAAAATACATATCTCCTCTAATTAATAATGGAAATTATTGTAAACGTTGTGATAAAAAAACTAATAAAGGAGACTGTTAAGGTGATTGTTGTCGTTTTAATGTGATTTTTAGTTGTCGTGGAAACATCAAAATTTGTTTGGGAGGTGCAATTATAAAAAGATTATGATTTTTTTCTGGTGAGATCTTAAAAAGATCATTCCCTTCCAAATTGGCAAAAAATGAGAGAAGACCTAAAAAAAGTTCAGGATATCTCGTTTAATTTTGTTAAAAATACGTATCTCCTCTCATTAATATTGAAAATTATTGTAAGCGTTGTAATAAAAAAACTAATAAAGGAGACTGTTAAGGTGATTGTTGTCATTTTAATGTGATTTTTAGTTGTCGTAGAAGCATCAATATTTGTTTGGGAGGTGCAATAATAAAAAGATTATGATTTTTTTCTGGTGAGATCTTAAAAAGATCATTCCCTTCCAAATTGGCATAAAATGAGAGAAGACCTAAAAAAAGTTCAGGATATCTCGTTTAATTTTGTTAAAAATAAGTATCTCCTCTCATTAATATTGAAAATTATTGTAAGCGTTTTAATAAAAAAACTAATAAAGGAGACTGTTAAGGTGATTGTTGTCGTTTTAATGTGATTTTTAGTTGTCGTGGAAACATCAAAATTTGTTTGGGAGGTGCAATTATAAAAAGATTATGATTTTTTTATGGTGAGATCTTAAAAAGATCATTCCCTTCCAAATTGGCAAAAAATGAGAGAAGACCTAAAAAAAGTTCAGGATATCTCGTTTAATTTTGTTAAAAATACGTATCTCCTCTCATTAATATTGAAAATTATTGTAAGCGTTTTAATAAAAAAAACTAATAAAGGAGACCGTTAAGGTGATTGTTGTCATTTTAATGTGATTTTTAGTTGTCGTAGAAACATCAAAATTTGTTTGGGAGGTGAAAAATAAAAAGATTATCATTTTTTTCTAGTGAGACGTGAAAAGATCATTCGCTTCCAAATTGGATAAAATGAGAGAAGACCTAAAAAAAGTTCAGGATATCTCGTTTAATTTTGTTAAAAATACGTATCTCCTCTAATTAATAATGGAAATTATTGTAAACGTTGTGATAAAAAAAACTAATAAAGGAAACTGTTAATGTGATTGTTGTGGTTTTAACGTGATTGCTAATTGTTGTAGAAACATCAAAATTTGTTTGTTAGGTGAAATAATAAAAAGATTATGATTTTTTTCTGGTGAGATCTGAAAAGATCATTCGCTTCCAAATTGGCATAAAATGAGAGAAGACCTAAAAAAAGTTCAGGATATCTCGTTTAATTTTGTTAAAAATACGTATCTCCTCTCATTAATATTGAAAATTATTGTAAGCGTTTTAATAAAAAAACTAATAAAGGAGACTGTTAAGGAGATTGTTGTCGTTTTAATATGATTTTTAGTTGTCGTAGAAACATAAAAATTTGTTTGAGAGGTGCAATAATAAAAAGATTATGATTTTTTTCTGGTGAGATCTTAAAAAGATCATTCTCTTCCAAATTGGCAAAAAATGAGAGAAGACCTAAAAAAAGTTCAGGATATCTCGTTTAATTTTGTTAAAAATACGTATCTCCTCTAATTAATAATGGAAATTATTGTAAACGTTGTGATAAAAAAACTAATAAAGGAGACTGTTAAGGTGATTGTTGTCGTTTTAATGTGATTTTTAGTTGTCGTGGAAACATCAAAATTTGTTTGGGAGGTGCAATTATAAAAAGATTATGATTTTTTTCTGGTGAGATCTTAAAAAGATCATTCCCTTCCAAATTGACAAAAAATGAGAGAAGACCTAAAAAAAGTTCAGGATATCTCGTTTAATTTTGTTAAAAATACGTATCTCCTCTCATTAATATTGAAAATTATTGTAAGCGTTGTAATAAAAAAACTAATAAAGGAGACTGTTAAGGTGATTGTTGTCATTTTAATGTGATTTTTAGTTGTCGTAGAAACATCAATATTTGTTTGGGAGGTGCAATAATAAAAAGATTATGATTTTTTTCTGGTGAGATCTTAAAAAGATCATTCCCTTCCAAATTGGCATAAAATGAGAGAAGACCTAAAAAAAGTTCAGGATATCTCGTTTAATTTTGTTAAAAATACGTATCTCCTCTAATTAATAATGGAAATTATTGTAAACGTTGTGATAAAAAAAACTAATAAAGGAAACTGTTAATGTGATTGTTGTGGTTTTAACGTGATTGGTAATTGTCGTAGAAACATCCAAATTTGTTTGTTAGGTGAAATAATAAAAAGATTATGATTTTTTTCTGGTGAGATCTGAAAAGATCATTCGCTTCCAAATTGGCATAAAATGAGAGAAGACCTAAAAAAAGTTCAGGATATCTCGTTTAATTTTGTTAAAAATACGTGTCTCCTCTCATTAATATTGAAAATTATTGTAAGCGTTGTAATAAAAAAACTAATAAAGGAGACTGTTAAGGTGATTGTTGTCGTTTTAATGTGATTTTTAGTTGTCGTAGAAACATCAAAATTTGTTTGGGAGGTGCAATAATAAAAAGATTTATGATTTTTTTCTTGTGAGATCTTAAAAAGATCATTCCCTTCCAAATTGGCATAAAATGAGAGAAGACCTAAAAAAAGTTCAGGATATCTCGTTTAATTTTGTTAAAAATACGTATCTCCTCTAATTAATAATGGAAATTATTGTAAACGTTGTGATAAAAAAACTAATAAAGGAAACTGTTAATGTGATTGTTGTGGTTTTAACGTGATTGCTAATTGTCGTAGAAACATAAAAATTTGTTTGGGAGGTGCAATAATAAAAAGATTATGATTTTTTTCTGGTGAGATCTTAAAAAGATCATTCCCTTCCAAATTGGCATAAAATGAGGGAAGACCTAAAAAAAGTTCAGGATATCTCGTTTAATTTTGTTAAAAATACGTATCTCCTCTCATTAATATTGAAAATTATTGTAACGTTTTAATAAAAAAACTAATAAAGGAGACTGTTAAGGTGATTGTTGTCGTTTTAATGTGATTTTTAGTTGTCGTGGAAACATCAAAATTTGTTTGGGAGGTGCAATTATAAAAAGATTATGATTTTTTTCTGGTGAGATCTTAAAAAGATCATTCCCTTCCAAATTGGCAAAAAATGAGAGAAGACCTAAAAAAAGTTCAGGATATCTCGTTTAATTTTGTTAAAAATACGTATCTCCTCTCATTAATATTGAAAATTATTGTAAGCGTTTTAATAAAAAAACTAATAAAGGAGACTGTTAAGGAGATTGTTGTCGTTTTAATATGATTTTTAGTTGTCGTAGAAACATAAAAATTTGTTTGGGAGGTGCAATAATAAAAAGATTATGATTTTTTTCTGGTGAGATCTTAAAAAGATCATTCCCTTCCAAATTGGCATAAAATGAGAGAAGACCTAAAAAAAGTTCAGGATATCTCGTTTAATTTTGTTAAAAATACGTATCTCCTCTAATTAATAATGGAAATTATTGTAAACGTTGTGATAAAAAAAACTAATAAAGGAAACTGTTAATGTGATTGTTGTGGTTTTAACGTGATTGGTAATTGTCGTAGAAACATCCAAATTTGTTTGTTAGGTGAAATAATAAAAAGATTATGATTTTTTTCTGGTGAGATCTGAAAAGATCATTCGCTTCCAAATTGGCATAAAATGAGAGAAGACCTAAAAAAAGTTCAGGATATCTCGTTTAATTTTGTTAAAAATACGTGTCTCCTCTCATTAATATTGAAAATTATTGTAAGCGTTGTAATAAAAAAACTAATAAAGGAGACTGTTAAGGTGATTGTTGTCGTTTTAATGTGATTTTTAGTTGTCGTAGAAACATCAAAATTTGTTTGGGAGGTGCAATAATAAAAAGATTTATAATTTTTTTCTTGTGAGATCTTAAAAAGATCATTCCCTTCCAAATTGGCATAAAATGAGAGAAGACCTAAAAAAAGTTCAGGATATCTCGTTTAATTTTGTTAAAAATACGTATCTCCTCTAATTAATAATGGAAATTATTGTAAACATTGTGATAAAAAAACTAATAAAGGAAACTGTTAATGTGATTGTTGTGGTTTTAACGTGATTGCTAATTGTCGTAGAAACATAAAAATTTGTTTGGGAGGTGCAATAATAAAAAGATTATGATTTTTTTCTGGTGAGATCTTAAAAAGATCATTCCCTTCCAAATTGGCATAAAATGAGGGAAGACCTAAAAAAAGTTCAGGATATCTCGTTTAATTTTGTTAAAAATACGTATCTCCTCTCATTAATATTGAAAATTATTGTAACGTTTTAATAAAAAAACTAATAAAGGAGACTGTTAAGGTGATTGTTGTCGTTTTAATGTGATTTTTAGTTGTCGTGGAAACATCAAAATTTGTTTGGGAGGTGCAATTATAAAAAGATTATGATTTTTTTCTGGTGAGATCTTAAAAAGATCATTCCCTTCCAAATTGGCAAAAAATGAGAGAAGACCTAAAAAATGTTCAGGATATCTCGTTTAATTTTGTTAAAAATACGTATCTCCTCTCATTAATATTGAAAATTATTGTAAGCGTTTTAATAAAAAAACTAATAAAGGAGACTGTTAAGGAGATTGTTGTCGTTTTAATATGATTTTTAGTTGTCGTAGAAACATAAAAATTTGTTTGGGAGGTGCAATAATAAAAAGATTATGATTTTTTTCTGGTGAGATCTTAAAAAGATCATTCCCTTCCAAATTGGCATAAAATGAGGGAAGACCTAAAAAAAGTTCAGGATATCTCGTTTAATTTTGTTAAAAATACGTATCTCCTCTCATTAATATTGAAAATTATTGTAACGTTTTAATAAAAAAACTAATAAAGGAGACTGTTAAGGTGATTGTTGTCGTTTTAATGTGATTTTTAGTTGTCGTGGAAACATCAAAATTTATTTGGGAGGTGCAATTATAAAAAGATTATGATTTTTTTCTGGTGAGATCTTAGAAAGATCATTCCCTTCCAAATTGGCAAAAAATGAGAGAAGACCTAAAAAAAGTTCAGGATATCTCGTTTAATTTTGTTAAAAATACGTATCTCCTCTCATTAGTATTGAAAATTATTGTCAGCGTTTTAATAAAAAAAACTAATAAAGGAGACTGTTAAGGTGATTGTTGTCGTTTTAATGTGATTTTTAGTTGTCGTAGAAACATCAAAATTTGTTTGGGAGGTGAAAAATAAAAAGATTATGGTTTTTTTCTAGTGAGATGTGAAAAGATCATTCGCTTCCAAATTGGGAAAAATGAGAGAAGACCTAAAAAAAGTTCAGGATATCTCGTTTAATTTTGTTAAATATACGTATCTCCTCTAATTAATAATGGAAATTATTGTAAACGTTGTGATAAAAAAACTAATAAAGGAGACTGTTAAGGTGATTGTTGTCGTTTTAATGTGATTTTTAGTTGTCGTGGAAACATCAAAATTTGTTTGGGAGGTGCAATTATAAAAAGATTATGATTTTTTTCTGGTGAGATCTTAAAAAGATCATTCCCTTCCAAATTGGCAAAAAATGAGAGAAGACCTAAAAAAAGTTCAGGATATCTCGTTTAATTTTGTTAAAAATACGTATCTCCTCTCATTAATATTGAAAATTATTGTAAGCGTTGTAATAAAAAAACTAATAAAGGAGACTGTTAAGGTGATTGTTGTCATTTTAATGTGATTTTTAGTTGTCGTAGAAACATCAATATTTGTTTGGGAGGTGCAATAATAAAAAGATTATGATTTTTTTCTGGTGAGATCTTAAAAAGATCATTCCCTTCCAAATTGGCATAAAATGAGAGAAGACCTAAAAAAAGTTCAGGATATCTCGTTTAATTTTGTTAAAAATACGTATCTCCTCTCATTAATATTGAAAATTATTGTAAGCGTTGTAATAAAAAAAACTAATAAAGGAGACTGTTAAGGTGATTGTTGTCATTTTAATGTGATTTTTAGTTGTCCAAGAAACATCAAAATTTGTTTGGGAGGTGCAATTATAAAAAGATTATGATTTTTTTCTGCTGAGATCTTAAAAATATCATTCCCTTCCAAATTGGCATAAAATGAGAGAAGACCGAAAAAAAGTTCAGGATATCTCGTTTAATTTTGTTAAAAATACGTATCTCCTCTTATTAATATTGAAAATTATTGTAAGCGTTTTAATAAAAAAAAACTAATAAAGGAGACCGTTAAGGTGATTGTTGTCGTTTTAATTTGATTTTTAGTTGTCGTAGAAACATCAAAATTTGTTTGGGAGGTGAAAAATAAAAAGATTATGGTTTTTTTCTAGTGAGATCTGAAATGATCATTCGCTTCCAAATTGGCAAAAATGAGAGAAGACCTAAAAAAAGTTCAGGATATCTCGTTTAATTTTGTTAAAAATACGTATCTCCTCTCATTAATATTGAAAATTATTGTAAGCGTTTTAATAAAAAAACTAATAAAGGAGACTGTTAAGGAGATTGTTGTCGTTTTAATATGATTTTTAGTTGTCGTAGAAACATAAAAATTTGTTTGGGAGGTGCAATAATAAAAAGATTATGATTTTTTTCTGGTGAGATCTTAAAAAGATCATTCCCTTCCAAATTGGCATAAAATGAGGGAAGACCTAAAAAAAGTTCAGGATATCTCGTTTAATTTTGTTAAAAATACGTATCTCCTCTCATTAATATTGAAAATTATTGTAACGTTTTAATAAAAAAACTAATAAAGGAGACTGTTAAGGTGATTGTTGTCGTTTTAATGTGATTTTTAGTTGTCGTGGAAACATCAAAATTTATTTGGGAGGTGCAATTATAAAAAGATTATGATTTTTTTCTGGTGAGATCTTAGAAAGATCATTCCCTTCCAAATTGGCAAAAAATGAGAGAAGACCTAAAAAAAGTTCAGGATATCTCGTTTAATTTTGTTAAAAATACGTATCTCCTCTCATTAGTATTGAAAATTATTGTCAGCGTTTTAATAAAAAAAACTAATAAAGGAGACTGTTAAGGTGATTGTTGTCGTTTTAATGTGATTTTTAGTTGTCGTAGAAACATCAAAATTTGTTTGGGAGGTGAAAAATAAAAAGATTATGGTTTTTTTCTAGTGAGATGTGAAAAGATCATTCGCTTCCAAATTGGGAAAAATGAGAGAAGACCTAAAAAAAGTTCAGGATATCTCGTTTAATTTTGTTAAATATACGTATCTCCTCTAATTAATAATGGAAATTATTGTAAACGTTGTGATAAAAAAACTAATAAAGGAGACTGTTAAGGTGATTGTTGTCGTTTTAATGTGATTTTTAGTTGTCGTGGAAACATCAAAATTTGTTTGGGAGGTGCAATTATAAAAAGATTATGATTTTTTTCTGGTGAGATCTTAAAAAGATCATTCCCTTCCAAATTGGCAAAAAATGAGAGAAGACCTAAAAAAAGTTCAGGATATCTCGTTTAATTTTGTTAAAAATACGTATCTCCTCTCATTAATATTGAAAATTATTGTAAGCGTTGTAATAAAAAAACTAATAAAGGAGACTGTTAAGGTGATTGTTGTCATTTTAATGTGATTTTTAGTTGTCGTAGAAACATCAATATTTGTTTGGGAGGTGCAATAATAAAAAGATTATGATTTTTTTCTGGTGAGATCTTAAAAAGATCATTCCCTTCCAAATTGGCATAAAATGAGAGAAGACCTAAAAAAAGTTCAGGATATCTCGTTTAATTTTGTTAAAAATACGTATCTCCTCTCATTAATATTGAAAATTATTGTAAGCGTTGTAATAAAAAAAACTAATAAAGGAGACTGTTAAGGTGATTGTTGTCATTTTAATGTGATTTTTAGTTGTCCAAGAAACATCAAAATTTGTTTGGGAGGTGCAATTATAAAAAGATTATGATTTTTTTCTGCTGAGATCTTAAAAATATCATTCCCTTCCAAATTGGCATAAAATGAGAGAAGACCGAAAAAAAGTTCAGGATATCTCGTTTAATTTTGTTAAAAATACGTATCTCCTCTTATTAATATTGAAAATTATTGTAAGCGTTTTAATAAAAAAAAACTAATAAAGGAGACCGTTAAGGTGATTGTTGTCGTTTTAATTTGATTTTTAGTTGTCGTAGAAACATCAAAATTTGTTTGGGAGGTGAAAAATAAAAAGATTATGGTTTTTTTCTAGTGAGATCTGAAATGATCATTCGCTTCCAAATTGGCAAAAATGAGAGAAGACCTAAAAAAAGTTCAGGATATCTCGTTTAATTTTGTTAAAAATACGTATCTCCTCTCATTAATATTGAAAATTATTGTAAGCGTTTTAATAAAAAAACTAATAAAGGAGACTGTTAAGGAGATTGTTGTCGTTTTAATATGATTTTTAGTTGTCGTAGAAACATAAAAATTTGTTTGGGAGGTGCAATAATAAAAAGATTATGATTTTTTTCTGGTGAGATCTTAAAAAGATCATTCCCTTCCAAATTGGCATAAAATGAGGGAAGACCTAAAAAAAGTTTAGGATATCTCGTTTAATTTTGTTAAAAATACGTATCTCCTCTCATTAATATTGAAAATTATTGTAACGTTTTAATAAAAAAACTAATAAAGGAGACTGTTAAGGTGATTGTTGTCGTTTTAATGTGATTTTTAGTTGTCGTGGAAACATCAAAATTAGTTTGGGAGGTGCAATTATAAAAAGATTATGATTTTTTTCTGGTGAGATCTTAAAAAGATCATTCCCTTCCAAATTGGCAAAAAATGAGAGAAGACCTAAAAAAAGTTCAGGATATCTCGTTTAATTTTGTTAAAAATACGTATCTCCTCTCATTAATATTGAAAATTATTGTAAGCGTTGTAATAAAAAAAACTAATAAAGGAGACTGTTAAGGTGATTGTTGTCATTTTAATGTGATTTTTAGTTGTCGTAGAAACATCAATATTTGTTTGGGAGGTGCAATAATAAAAAGATTATGATTTTTTTCTGGTGAGATCTTAAAAAGATCATTCCCTTCCAAATTAGCATAAAATGAGAGAAGACCTAAAAAAAGTTCAGGATATCTCGTTTAATTTTGTTAAAAATACGTATCTCCTCTAATTAATAATGGAAATTATTGTAAACGTTGTGATAAAAAAAACTAATAAAGGAAACTGTTAATGTGATTGTTGTGGTTTTAACGTGATTGGTA
Organism: Pueraria montana var. lobata; assembly: GCA_026413185.1. NCBI lineage: Eukaryota > Viridiplantae > Streptophyta > Magnoliopsida > Fabales > Fabaceae > Pueraria > Pueraria montana. Next base: position 917,406 of record JAOZWA010000174.1, read on the forward strand.
ATTGTCGTAGAGACATCCAAATTTGTTTGTTAGGTGAAATAATAAAAAGATTATGATTTTTTTCTGGTGAGATCTGAAAAGATCATTCGCTTCCAAATTGGCATAAAATGAGAGAAGACCTAAAAAAAGTTCAGGATATCTCGTTTAATTTTGTTAAAAATACGTGTCTCCTCTCATTAATATTGAAAATTATTGTAAGCGTTGTAATAAAAAAACTAATAAAGGAGACTGTTAAGGTGATTGTTGTCGTTTTAATGTGATTTTTAGTTGTCGTAGAAACATCAAAATTTGTTTGGGAGGTGCAATAATAAAAAGATTTATGATTTTTTTCTTGTGAGATCTTAAAAAGATCATTCCCTTCCAAATTGGCATAAAATGAGAGAAGACCTAAAAAAAGTTCAGGATATCTCGTTTAATTTTGTTAAAAATACGTATCTCCTCTCATTAATATTGAAAATTATTGTAAGCGTTGTAATAAAAAAACTAATAAAGGAGACTGTTAAGGTGATTGTTGTCATTTTAATGTGATTTTTAGTTGTCCAAGAAACATCAAAATTTGTTTGGGAGGTGCAATTATAAAAAGATTATGATTTTTTTCTGCTGACATCTTAAAAATATCATTCCCTTCCAAATTGGCATAAAATGAGAGAAGACCGAAAAAAAGTTCAGGATATCTCGTTTAATTTTGTTAAAAATACGTATCTCCTCTTATTAATATTGAAAATTATTGTAAGCGTTTTAATAAAAAAAAACTAATAAAGGAGACCGTTAAGGTGATTGTTGTCGTTTTAATTTGATTTTTAGTTGTCGTAGAAACATCAAAATTTGTTTGGGAGGTGAAAAATAAAAATATTATGGTTTTTTTCTAGTGAGATCTGAAATGATCATTCGCTTCCAAATTGGCAAAAATGAGAGAAGACCTAAAAAAAGTTCAGGATATCTCGTTTAATTTTGTTAAAAATACGTGTCTCCTCTCATTAATATTGAAAATTATTGTAAGCGTTGTAATAAAAAAACTAATAAAGGAGACTGTTAAGGTGATTGTTGTCGTTTTAATGTGATTTTTAGTTGTCGTAGAAACATCAAAATTTGTTTGGGAGGTGCAATAATAAAAAGATTTATGATTTTTTTCTTGTGAGATCTTAAAAAGATCATTCCCTTCCAAATTGGCATAAAATGAGAGAAGACCTAAAAAAAGTTCAGGATATCTCGTTTAATTTTGTTAAAAATACGTATCTCCTCTCATTAATATTGAAAATTATTGTAAGCGTTGTAATAAAAAAACTAATAAAGGAGACTGTTAAGGTGATTGTTGTCATTTTAATGTGATTTTTAGTTGTCCAAGAAACATCAAAATTTGTTTGGGAGGTGCAATTATAAAAAGATTATGATTTTTTTCTGCTGAGATCTTAAAAATATCATTCCCTTCCAAATTGGCATAAAATGAGAGAAGACCGAAAAAAAGTTCAGGATATCTCGTTTAATTTTGTTAAAAATACGTATCTCCTCTTATTAATATTGAAAATTATTGTAAGCGTTTTAATAAAAAAAAACTAATAAAGGAGACCGTTAAGGTGATTGTTGTCGTTTTAATTTGATTTTTAGTTGTCGTAGAAACATCAAAATTTGTTTGGGAGGTGAAAAATAAAAAGATTATGGTTTTTTTCTAGTGAGATCTGAAATGATCATTCGCTTCCAAATTGGCAAAAATGAGAGAAGACCTAAAAAAAGTTCAGGATATCTCGTTTAATTTTGTTAAAAATACGTATCTCCTCTCATTAATATTGAAAATTATTGTAAGCGTTGTAATAAAAAAACTAATAAAGGAGACTGTTAAGGTGATTGTTGTCATTTTAATGTGATTTTTAGTTGTCGTAGAAACATCAACATTTGTTTGGGAGGTGCAATAATAAAAAGATTATGATTTTTTTCTGGTGAGATCTTAAAAAGATCATTCCCTTCCAAATTGGCATAAAATGAGAGAAGACCTAAAAAAAGTTCAGGATATCTCGTTTAATTTTGTTAAAAATACGTATCTCCTCTCATTAATATTGAAAATTATTGTAAGCGTTTTAATAAAAAAACTAATAAAGGAGACTGTTAAGGAGATTGTTGTCGTTTTAATATGATTTTTAGTTGTCGTAGAAACATAAAAATTTGTTTGGGAGGTGCAATAATAAAAAGATTATGATTTTTTTCTGGTGAGATCTTAAAAAGATCATTCCCTTCCAAATTGGCATAAAATGAGGGAAGACCTAAAAAAAGTTTAGGATATCTCGTTTAATTTTGTTAAAAATACGTATCTCCTCTCATTAATATTGAAAATTATTGTAACGTTTTAATAAAAAAACTAATAAAGGAGACTGTTAAGGTGATTGTTGTCGTTTTAATGTGATTTTTAGTTGTCGTGGAAACATCAAAATTAGTTTGGGAGGTGCAATTATAAAAAGATTATGATTTTTTTCTGGTGAGATCTTAAAAAGATCATTCCCTTCCAAATTGGCAAAAAATGAGAGAAGACCTAAAAAAAGTTCAGGATATCTCGTTTAATTTTGTTAAAAATACGTATCTCCTCTCATTAATATTGAAAATTATTGTAAGCGTTGTAATAAAAAAAACTAATAAAGGAGACTGTTAAGGTGATTGTTGTCATTTTAATGTGATTTTTAGTTGTCGTAGAAACATCAATATTTGTTTGGGAGGTGCAATAATAAAAAGATTATGATTTTTTTCTGGTGAGATCTTAAAAAGATCATTCCCTTCCAAATTAGCATAAAATGAGAGAAGACCTAAAAAAAGTTCAGGATATCTCGTTTAATTTTGTTAAAAATACGTATCTCCTCTAATTAATAATGGAAATTATTGTAAACGTTGTGATAAAAAAAACTAATAAAGGAAACTGTTAATGTGATTGTTGTGGTTTTAACGTGATTGGTAATTGTCGTAGAGACATCCAAATTTGTTTGTTAGGTGAAATAATAAAAAGATTATGATTTTTTTCTGGTGAGATCTGAAAAGATCATTCGCTTCCAAATTGGCATAAAATGAGAGAAGACCTAAAAAAAGTTCAGGATATCTCGTTTAATTTTGTTAAAAATACGTGTCTCCTCTCATTAATATTGAAAATTATTGTAAGCGTTGTAATAAAAAAACTAATAAAGGAGACTGTTAAGGTGATTGTTGTCGTTTTAATGTGATTTTTAGTTGTCGTAGAAACATCAAAATTTGTTTGGGAGGTGCAATAATAAAAAGATTTATGATTTTTTTCTTGTGAGATCTTAAAAAGATCATTCCCTTCCAAATTGGCATAAAATGAGAGAAGACCTAAAAAAAGTTCAGGATATCTCGTTTAATTTTGTTAAAAATACGTATCTCCTCTCATTAATATTGAAAATTATTGTAAGCGTTGTAATAAAAAAACTAATAAAGGAGACTGTTAAGGTGATTGTTGTCATTTTAATGTGATTTTTAGTTGTCCAAGAAACATCAAAATTTGTTTGGGAGGTGCAATTATAAAAAGATTATGATTTTTTTCTGCTGACATCTTAAAAATATCATTCCCTTCCAAATTGGCATAAAATGAGAGAAGACCGAAAAAAAGTTCAGGATATCTCGTTTAATTTTGTTAAAAATACGTATCTCCTCTTATTAATATTGAAAATTATTGTAAGCGTTTTAATAAAAAAAAACTAATAAAGGAGACCGTTAAGGTGATTGTTGTCGTTTTAATTTGATTTTTAGTTGTCGTAGAAACATCAAAATTTGTTTGGGAGGTGAAAAATAAAAATATTATGGTTTTTTTCTAGTGAGATCTGAAATGATCATTCGCTTCCAAATTGGCAAAAATGAGAGAAGACCTAAAAAAAGTTCAGGATATCTCGTTTAATTTTGTTAAAAATACGTGTCTCCTCTCATTAATATTGAAAATTATTGTAAGCGTTGTAATAAAAAAACTAATAAAGGAGACTGTTAAGGTGATTGTTGTCGTTTTAATGTGATTTTTAGTTGTCGTAGAAACATCAAAATTTGTTTGGGAGGTGCAATAATAAAAAGATTTATGATTTTTTTCTTGTGAGATCTTAAAAAGATCATTCCCTTCCAAATTGGCATAAAATGAGAGAAGACCTAAAAAAAGTTCAGGATATCTCGTTTAATTTTGTTAAAAATACGTATCTCCTCTCATTAATATTGAAAATTATTGTAAGCGTTGTAATAAAAAAACTAATAAAGGAGACTGTTAAGGTGATTGTTGTCATTTTAATGTGATTTTTAGTTGTCCAAGAAACATCAAAATTTGTTTGGGAGGTGCAATTATAAAAAGATTATGATTTTTTTCTGCTGAGATCTTAAAAATATCATTCCCTTCCAAATTGGCATAAAATGAGAGAAGACCGAAAAAAAGTTCAGGATATCTCGTTTAATTTTGTTAAAAATACGTATCTCCTCTTATTAATATTGAAAATTATTGTAAGCGTTTTAATAAAAAAAAACTAATAAAGGAGACCGTTAAGGTGATTGTTGTCGTTTTAATTTGATTTTTAGTTGTCGTAGAAACATCAAAATTTGTTTGGGAGGTGAAAAATAAAAAGATTATGGTTTTTTTCTAGTGAGATCTGAAATGATCATTCGCTTCCAAATTGGCAAAAATGAGAGAAGACCTAAAAAAAGTTCAGGATATCTCGTTTAATTTTGTTAAAAATACGTATCTCCTCTCATTAATATTGAAAATTATTGTAAGCGTTGTAATAAAAAAACTAATAAAGGAGACTGTTAAGGTGATTGTTGTCATTTTAATGTGATTTTTAGTTGTCGTAGAAACATCAATATTTGTTTGGGAGGTGCAATAATAAAAAGATTATGATTTTTTTCTGGTGAGATCTTAAAAAGATCATTCCCTTCCAAATTGGCATAAAATGAGAGAAGACCTAAAAAAAGTTCAGGATATCTCGTTTAATTTTGTTAAAAATACGTATCTCCTCTCATTAATATTGAAAATTATTGTAAGCGTTGTAATAAAAAAACTAATAAAGGAGACTGTTAAGGTGATTGTTGTCATTTTAATGTGATTTTTAGTTGTCCAAGAAACATCAAAATTTGTTTGGGAGGTGCAATTATAAAAAGATTATGATTTTTTTCTGCTGAGATCTTAAAAATATCATTCCCTTCCAAATTGGCATAAAATGAGAGAAGACCGAAAAAAAGTTCAGGATATCTCGTTTAATTTTGTTGAAAATACGTATCTCCTCTTATTAATATTGAAAATTATTGTCAGCGTTTTAATAAAAAAAAACTAATAAAGGAGAGCGTTAAGGTGATTGTTGTCGTTTTAATGTGATTTTTAGTTGTCGTAGAAACATCAAAATTTGTTTGGGAGGTGAAAAATAAAAAGATTATGATTTTTTTCTAGTGAGATGTGAAAAGATCATTCGCTTCCAAATTGGGAAAAATGAGAGAAGACCTAAAAAAAGTTCAGGATATCTCGTTTAATTTTGTTAAAAATACGTATCTCCTCTAATTAATAATGGAAATTATTGTAAACGTTGTGATAAAAAAACTAATAAAGGAGACTGTTAAGGTGATTGTTGTCGTTTTAATGTGATTTTTAGTTGTCGTTGAAACATCAAAATTTGTTTGGGAGGTGCAATTATAAAAAGATTATGATTTTTTTCTGGTGAGATCTTAAAAAGATCGTTCCCTTCCAAATTGGCAAAAAATGAGAGAAGACCTAAAAAAAGTTCAGGATATCTCGTTTAATTTTGTTAAAAATACGTATCTCCTCTCATTAATATTGAAAATTATTGTAAGCGTTTTAATAAAAAAACTAATAAAGGAGACTGTTAAGGAGATTGTTGTCGTTTTAATATGATTTTTAGTTGTCGTACAAACATAAAAATTTGTTTGGGAGGTGCAATAATAAAAAGATTATGATTTTTTTCTGGTGAGATCTTAAAAAGATCATTCCCTTCCAAATTGGCATAAAATGAGGGAAGACCTAAAAAAAGTTTAGGATATCTCGTTTAATTTTGTTAAAAATACGTATCTCCTCTCATTAATATTGAAAATTATTGTAACGTTTTAATAAAAAAACTAATAAAGGAGACTGTTAAGGTGATTGTTGTCGTTTTAATGTGATTTTTAGTTGTCGTGGAAACATCAAAATTAGTTTGGGAGGTGCAATTATAAAAAGATTATGATTTTTTTCTGGTGAGATCTTAAAAAGATCATTCCCTTCCAAATTGGCAAAAAATGAGAGAAGACCTAAAAAAAGTTCAGGATATCTCGTTTAATTTTGTTAAAAATACGTATCTCCTCTCATTAATATTGAAAATTATTGTAAGCGTTGTAATAAAAAAAACTAATAAAGGAGACTGTTAAGGTGATTGTTGTCATTTTAATGTGATTTTTAGTTGTCGTAGAAACATCAATATTTGTTTGGGAGGTGCAATAATAAAAAGATTATGATTTTTTTCTGGTGAGATCTTAAAAAGATCATTCCCTTCCAAATTAGCATAAAATGAGAGAAGACCTAAAAAAAGTTCAGGATATCTCGTTTAATTTTGTTAAAAATACGTATCTCCTCTAATTAATAATGGAAATTATTGTAAACGTTGTGATAAAAAAAACTAATAAAGGAAACTGTTAATGTGATTGTTGTGGTTTTAACGTGATTGGTAATTGTCGTAGAGACATCCAAATTTGTTTGTTAGGTGAAATAATAAAAAGATTATGATTTTTTTCTGGTGAGATCTGAAAAGATCATTCGCTTCCAAATTGGCATAAAATGAGAGAAGACCTAAAAAAAGTTCAGGATATCTCGTTTAATTTTGTTAAAAATACGTGTCTCCTCTCATTAATATTGAAAATTATTGTAAGCGTTGTAATAAAAAAACTAATAAAGGAGACTGTTAAGGTGATTGTTGTCGTTTTAATGTGATTTTTAGTTGTCGTAGAAACATCAAAATTTGTTTGGGAGGTGCAATAATAAAAAGATTTATGATTTTTTTCTTGTGAGATCTTAAAAAGATCATTCCCTTCCAAATTGGCATAAAATGAGAGAAGACCTAAAAAAAGTTCAGGATATCTCGTTTAATTTTGTTAAAAATACGTATCTCCTCTCATTAATATTGAAAATTATTGTAAGCGTTGTAATAAAAAAACTAATAAAGGAGACTGTTAAGGTGATTGTTGTCATTTTAATGTGATTTTTAGTTGTCCAAGAAACATCAAAATTTGTTTGGGAGGTGCAATTATAAAAAGATTATGATTTTTTTCTGCTGACATCTTAAAAATATCATTCCCTTCCAAATTGGCATAAAATGAGAGAAGACCGAAAAAAAGTTCAGGATATCTCGTTTAATTTTGTTAAAAATACGTATCTCCTCTTATTAATATTGAAAATTATTGTAAGCGTTTTAATAAAAAAAAACTAATAAAGGAGACCGTTAAGGTGATTGTTGTCGTTTTAATTTGATTTTTAGTTGTCGTAGAAACATCAAAATTTGTTTGGGAGGTGAAAAATAAAAATATTATGGTTTTTTTCTAGTGAGATCTGAAATGATCATTCGCTTCCAAATTGGCAAAAATGAGAGAAGACCTAAAAAAAGTTCAGGATATCTCGTTTAATTTTGTTAAAAATACGTGTCTCCTCTCATTAATATTGAAAATTATTGTAAGCGTTGTAATAAAAAAACTAATAAAGGAGACTGTTAAGGTGATTGTTGTCGTTTTAATGTGATTTTTAGTTGTCGTAGAAACATCAAAATTTGTTTGGGAGGTGCAATAATAAAAAGATTTATGATTTTTTTCTTGTGAGATCTTAAAAAGATCATTCCCTTCCAAATTGGCATAAAATGAGAGAAGACCTAAAAAAAGTTCAGGATATCTCGTTTAATTTTGTTAAAAATACGTATCTCCTCTCATTAATATTGAAAATTATTGTAAGCGTTGTAATAAAAAAACTAATAAAGGAGACTGTTAAGGTGATTGTTGTCATTTTAATGTGATTTTTAGTTGTCCAAGAAACATCAAAATTTGTTTGGGAGGTGCAATTATAAAAAGATTATGATTTTTTTCTGCTGAGATCTTAAAAATATCATTCCCTTCCAAATTGGCATAAAATGAGAGAAGACCGAAAAAAAGTTCAGGATATCTCGTTTAATTTTGTTAAAAATACGTATCTCCTCTTATTAATATTGAAAATTATTGTAAGCGTTTTAATAAAAAAAAACTAATAAAGGAGACCGTTAAGGTGATTGTTGTCGTTTTAATTTGATTTTTAGTTGTCGTAGAAACATCAAAATTTGTTTGGGAGGTGAAAAATAAAAAGATTATGGTTTTTTTCTAGTGAGATCTGAAATGATCATTCGCTTCCAAATTGGCAAAAATGAGAGAAGACCTAAAAAAAGTTCAGGATATCTCGTTTAATTTTGTTAAAAATACGTATCTCCTCTCATTAATATTGAAAATTATTGTAAGCGTTGTAATAAAAAAACTAATAAAGGAGACTGTTAAGGTGATTGTTGTCATTTTAATGTGATTTTTAGTTGTCGTAGAAACATCAATATTTGTTTGGGAGGTGCAATAATAAAAAGATTATGATTTTTTTCTGGTGAGATCTTAAAAAGATCATTCCCTTCCAAATTGGCATAAAATGAGAGAAGACCTAAAAAAAGTTCAGGATATCTCGTTTAATTTTGTTAAAAATACGTATCTCCTCTCATTAATATTGAAAATTATTGTAAGCGTTGTAATAAAAAAACTAATAAAGGAGACTGTTAAGGTGATTGTTGTCATTTTAATGTGATTTTTAGTTGTCCAAGAAACATCAAAATTTGTTTGGGAGGTGCAATTATAAAAAGATTATGATTTTTTTCTGCTGAGATCTTAAAAATATCATTCCCTTCCAAATTGGCATAAAATGAGAGAAGACCGAAAAAAAGTTCAGGATATCTCGTTTAATTTTGTTGAAAATACGTATCTCCTCTTATTAATATTGAAAATTATTGTCAGCGTTTTAATAAAAAAAAACTAATAAAGGAGAGCGTTAAGGTGATTGTTGTCGTTTTAATGTGATTTTTAGTTGTCGTAGAAACATCAAAATTTGTTTGGGAGGTGAAAAATAAAAAGATTATGATTTTTTTCTAGTGAGATGTGAAAAGATCATTCGCTTCCAAATTGGGAAAAATGAGAGAAGACCTAAAAAAAGTTCAGGATATCTCGTTTAATTTTGTTAAAAATACGTATCTCCTCTAATTAATAATGGAAATTATTGTAAACGTTGTGATAAAAAAACTAATAAAGGAGACTGTTAAGGTGATTGTTGTCGTTTTAATGTGATTTTTAGTTGTCGTTGAAACATCAAAATTTGTTTGGGAGGTGCAATTATAAAAAGATTATGATTTTTTTCTGGTGAGATCTTAAAAAGATCGTTCCCTTCCAAATTGGCAAAAAATGAGAGAAGACCTAAAAAAAGTTCAGGATATCTCGTTTAATTTTGTTAAAAATACGTATCTCCTCTCATTAATATTGAAAATTATTGTAAGCGTTTTAATAAAAAAACTAATAAAGGAGACTGTTAAGGAGATTGTTGTCGTTTTAATATGATTTTTAGTTGTCGTAGAAACATAAAAATTTGTTTGGGAGGTGCAATAATAAAAAGATTATGATTTTTTTCTGGTGAGATCTTAAAAAGATCATTCCCTTCCAAATTGGCATAAAATGAGGGAAGACCTAAAAAAAGTTTAGGATATCTCGTTTAATTTTGTTAAAAATACGTATCTCCTCTCATTAATATTGAAAATTATTGTAACGTTTTAATAAAAAAACTAATAAAGGAGACTGTTAAGGTGATTGTTGTCGTTTTAATGTGATTTTTAGTTGTCGTGGAAACATCAAAATTAGTTTGGGAGGTGCAATTATAAAAAGATTATGATTTTTTTCTGGTGAGATCTTAAAAAGATCATTCCCTTCCAAATTGGCAAAAAATGAGAGAAGACCTAAAAAAAGTTCAGGATATCTCGTTTAATTTTGTTAAAAATACGTATCTCCTCTCATTAATATTGAAAATTATTGTAAGCGTTGTAATAAAAAAAACTAATAAAGGAGACTGTTAAGGTGATTGTTGTCATTTTAATGTGATTTTTAGTTGTCGTAGAAACATCAATATTTGTTTGGGAGGTGCAGTAATAAAAAGATTATGATTTTTTTCTGGTGAGATCTTAAAAAGATCATTCCCTTCCAAATTGGCATAAAATGAGAGAAGACCTAAAAAAAGTTCAGGATATCTCGTTTAATTTTGTTAAAAATAAGTATCTCCTCTCATTAATATTGAAAATTATTGTAAGCGTTGTGATAAAAAAAGCTAATAAAGGAAACTGTTAATGTGATTGTTGTGGTTTTAACGTGATTGGTAATTGTCGTAGAGACATCCAAATTTGTTTGTTAGGTGAAATAATAAAAAGATTATGATTTTTTTCTGGTGAGATCTGAAAAGATCATTCGCTTCCAAATTGGCATAAAATGAGAGAAGACCTAAAAAAAGTTCAGGATATCTCGTTTAATTTTGTTAAAAATACGTGTCTCCTCTCATTAATATTGAAAATTATTGTAAGCGTTGTAATAAAAAAACTAATAAAGGAGACTGTTAAGGTGATTGTTGTCGTTTTAATGTGATTTTTAGTTGTCGTAGAAACATCAAAATTTGTTTGGGAGGTGCAATAATAAAAAGATTTATGATTTTTTTCTTGTGAGATCTTAAAAAGATCATTCCCTTCCAAATTGGCATAAAATGAGAGAAGACCTAAAAAAAGTTCAGGATATCTCGTTTAATTTTGTTAAAAATACGTATCTCCTCGAATTAATAATGGAAATTATTGTAAACGTTGTGATAAAAAAAACTAATAAAGGAAACTGTTAATGTGATTATTGTGGTTTTAACGTGATTGGTAATTGTCGTAGAAACATCCAAATTTGTTTGTTAGGTGAAATAATAAAAAGATTATGATTTTTTTCTGGTGAGATCTGAAAAGATCATTCGCTTCCAAATTGGCATAAAATGAGAGAAGACCTAAAAAAAGTTCAGGATATCTCGTTTAATTTTGTTAAAAATACGTATCTCCTCTCATTAATATTGAAAATTATTGTAAGCGTTTTAATAAAAAAACTAATAAAGGAGACTGTTAAGGAGATTGTTGTCGTTTTAATATGATTTTTAGTTGTCGTAGAAACATAAAAATTTGTTTGGGAGGTGCAATAATAAAAAGATTATGATTTTTTTCTGGTGAGATCTTAAAAAGATCATTCCCTTCCAAATTGGCATAAAATGAGAGAAGACCTAAAAAAAGTTCAGGATATCTCGTTTAATTTTGTTAAAAATATGTATCTCCTCTCATTAATATTGAAAATTATTGTAAGCGTTTTAATAAAAAAACTAATAAAGGAGACTGTTAAGGTGATTGTTGTCGTTTTAATGTGATTTTTAGTTGTCGTGGAAACATCAAAATTTGTTTGGGAGGTGCAATTATAAAAAGATTATGATTTTTTTCTGGTGAGATCTTAAAAAGATCATTCCCTTCCAAATTGGCAAAAAATGAGAGAAGACCTAAAAAAAGTTCAGGATATCTCGTTTAATTTTGTTAAAAATACGTATCTCCTCTCATTAATATTGAAAATTATTGTAAGCGTTTTAATAAAAAAAACTAATAAAGGAGACTGTTAAGGTGATTGTTGTCATTTTAATGTGATTTTTTGTTGTCGTAGAAACATCAAAATTTGTTTGGGAGGTGAAAAATAAAAAGATTATGGTTTTTTTCTAGTGAGATCTGAAATGATCATTCGCTTCCAAATTGGCAAAAATGAGAGAAGACCTAAAAAAAGTTCAGGATATCTCGTTTAATTTTGTTAAAAATACGTATCTCCTCTAATTAATAATGGAAATTATTGTAAACGTTGTGATAAAAAAAACTAATAAAGGAAACTGTTAATGTGATTGTTGTGGTTTTAACGTGATTGGTAATTGTTGTAGAAACATCAAAATTTGTTTGTTAGGTGAAATAATAAAAAGATTATGATTTTTTTCTGGTGAGATCTTAAAAGATCATTCCCTTCCAAATTGGCATAAAATGAGAGAAGACATAAAAAAAGTTCAGGATATCTCGTTTAATTTTGTTAAAAATACGTATCTCCTCTCATCAATATTGAAAATTATTGTAAGCGTTTTAATAAAAAAACTAATAAAGGCGACTGTTAAGGAGATTGTTGTCGTTTTAATATGATTTTTAGTTGTCGTAGAAACATAAAAATTTGTTTGGGAGGTGCAATAATAAAAAGATTATGATTTTTTTCTGGTGAGATCTTAAAAAGATCATTCCCTTCCAAATTGGCATAAAATGAGAGAAGACCTAAAAAAAGTTCAGGATATCTCGTTTAATTTTGTTAAAAATACGTATCTCCTCTCATTAATATTGAAAATTATTGTAAGCGTTTTAATAAAAAAACTAATAAAGGAGACTGTTAAGGTGATTGTTGTCGTTTTAATGTGATTTTTAGTTGTCGTGGAAACATCAAAATTTGTTTGGGAGGTGCAATTATAAAAAGATTATGATTTTTTTCTGGTGAGATCTTAAAAAGATCATTCCCTTCCAAATTGGCAAAAAATGAGAGAAGACCTAAAAAAAGTTCAGGATATCTCGTTTAATTTTGTTAAAAATACGTGTCTCCTGTCATTAATATTGAAAATTATTGTAAGCGTTGTAATAAAAAAACTAATAAAGGAGACTGTTAAGGTGATTGTTGTCGTTTTAATGTGATTTTTAGTTGTCGTAGAAAAATCAAAATTTGTTTGGGAGGTGCAATAATAAAAAGATTTATGATTTTTTTCTTGTGAGATCTTAAAAAGATCATTCCCTTCCAAATTGGCATAAAATGAGAGAAGACCTAAAAAAAGTTCAGGATATCTCGTTTAATTTTGTTAAAAATACGTATCTCCTCGAATTAATAATGGAAATTATTGTAAACGTTGTGATAAAAAAAACTAATAAAGGAAACTGTTAATGTGATTGTTGTGGTTTTAACGTGATTGGTAATTGTCGTAGAAACATCCAAATTTGTTTGTTAGGTGAAATAATAAAAATATTATGATTTTTTTCTGGTGAGATCTGAAAAGATCATTCGCTTCCAAATTGGCATAAAATGAGAGAAGACCTAAAAAAAGTTCAGGATATCTCGTTTAATTTTGTTAAAAATACGTATCTCCTCTCATTAATATTGAAAATTATTGTAAGCATTGTAATAAAAAAACTAATAAAGGAGACTGTTAAGGTGATTGTTGTCGTTTTAATGTGATTTTTAGTTGTCGTTGAAACATCAAAATTTGTTTGGGAGGTGCAATTATAAAAAGATTATGATTTTTTTCTGGTGAGATCTTAAAAAGATCATTCCCTTCCAAATTGGCAAAAAATGAGAGAAGACCTAAAAAAAGTTCAGGATATCTCGTTTAATTTTGTTAAAAATACGTATCTCCTCTCATTAATATTGAAAATTATTGTAAGCGTTGCAATAAAAAAAACTAATAAAGGAGACTGTTAAGGTGATTGTTGTCATTTTAATGTGATTTTTAGTTGTCGTAGAAACATCAATATTTGTTTGGGAGGTGAAATAATAAAAAGATTATGATTTTTTTCTGGTGAGATCTTAAAAAGATCATTCCCTTCCAAATTGGCATAAAATGAGAGAAGACCTAAAAAAAGTTCAGGATATCTCGTTTAATTTTGTTAAAAATACGTATCTCCTCTCATTAATAATGGAAATTATTGTAAACGTTGTGATAAAAAAAACTAATAAAGGAGACTGTTAAGGTGATTGTTGTCGTTTTAATGTGATTTTTAGTTGTCGTAGAAACATCAAAATTTGTTTGGCAGGTGCAATAATAAAAAGATTATGATTTTTTTCTGGTGAGATCTTAAAAAGATCATTCCCTTCCAAATTGGCATAAAATGAGAGAAGACCTAAAAAAAGTTCAGGATATCTCGTTTAATTTTGTTAAAAATACGTATCTCCTCTCATTAATATTGAAAATTATTGTAAGCGTTTTAATAAAGGACACCGTTAAGGTGATTGTTGTCATTTTAATGTGATTTTTAGTTGTCGTAGAAACATCAAAATTTGTTTGGGAGGTGAAAAATAAAAACATTATGGTTTTTTTCTAGTGAGATGTGAAAAGATCATTCGCTTCCAAATTGGGAAAAATGAGAGAAGACCTAAAAAAAGTTCAGGATATCTCGTTTAATTTTGTTAAAAATACGTATCTCCTCTAATTAATAATGGAAATTATTGTAAACGTTGTGATAAAAAAAACTAATAAAGGAGACTGTTAAGGTGATTGTTGTCGTTTTAATGTGATTTTTAGTTGTCGTTGAAACATCAAAATTTGTTTGGGAGGTGCAATTATAAAAAGATTATGATTTTTTTCTGGTGAGATCTTAAAAAGATCATTCCCTTCCAAATTGGCAAAAAATGAGAGAAGACCTAAAAAAAGTTCAGGATATCTCCTTTAATTTTGTTAAAAATACGTATCTCCTCTCATTAATATTGAAAATTATTGTAAGCGTTGTAATAAAAAAACTAATAAAGGAGACTGTTAAGGTGATTGTTGTCATTTTAATGTGATTTTTAGTTGTCCAAGAAACATCAAAATTTGTTTGGGAGGTGCAATTATAAAAAGATTATGATTTTTTTCTGCTGAGATCTTAAAAATATCATTCCCTTCCAAATTGGCATAAAATGAGAGAAGACCGAAAAAAAGTTCAGGATATCTCGTTTAATTTTGTTAAAAATACGTATCTCCTCTTATTAATATTGAAAATTATTGTAAGCGTTTTAATAAAAAAAAACTAATAAACGAGACCGTTAAGGTGATTGTTGTCATTGTGATTTTTAGTTGTCGTAGAAACATCAAAATTTGTTTGGGAGGTGAAAAATAAAAAGATTATGGTTTTTTTCTAGTGAGATGTGAAAAGATCATTCGCTTCCAAATTGGGAAAAATGAGAGAAGACCTAAAAAAAGTTCAGGATATCTCGTTTAATTTCGTTAAAAGTACGTATCTCCTGTAATTAATAATGGAAATTATTGTAAACATTGTGATAAAAAAAACTAATAAAGGAGACTGTTAAGGTGATTGTTGTCGTTTTAATGTGATTTTTAGTTGTCGTGGAAACATCAAAATTTGTTTGGGAGGTGCAATTATAAAAAGATTATGATTTTTTCTGGTGAGATCTTAAAAAGATCATTCCCTTCCAAATTGGCAAAAAGTGAGAGAAGACCTAAAAAAAGTTCAGGATATCTCGTTTAATTTTGTTAAAAATACGTATCACCTCTCATTAATATTGAAAATTATTGTAAGCGTTGTAATAAAAAAACTAATAAAGGAGACTGTTAAGGTGATTGTTGTCATTTTAATGTGATTTTTAGTTGTCGTAGAAACATCAAAATTTGTTTGGGAGGTGCAATAATAAAAAGATTATGATTTTTTTCTGGTGAGATCTTTAAAAGATCATTCCCTTCCAAATTGGCATAAAATGAGAGAAGACCTAAAAAAAGTTAAGGATATCTCGTTTAATTTTGTTAAAAATACGTATCTCCTCTCATTAATATTGAAAATTATTGTAAGCGTTTTAAAAAAAAAACTAATAAAGGAGACCCTTAAGGTGATTGTTGTCATTTTAATGTGATTTTTAGTTGTCGTAGAAACATGAAAATTTGTTTGGGAGGTGAAAAATAAAAAGATTATGGTTTTTTTCTAGTGAGATGTGAAAAGATCATTCGCTTGCAAATTGGCATAAAATGAGAGAAGACCTAAAAAAAGTTCAGGATATCTCGTTTAATTTTGTTAAAAATATGTATCTCCTCTCATTAATATTGAAAATTATTGTAAGCGTTGTAATAAAAAAACTAATAAAGGAGACTGTTAAGGTGATTGTTGTCATTTTAATGTGATTTTTAGTTGTCCAAGAAACATCAAAATTTGTTTGGGAGGTGCAATTATAAAAAGATTATGATTTTTTTCTGGTGAGATCTTAAAAATATCATTCCCTTCCAAATTGGCATAAAATGAGAGAAGACCTAAAAAAAGTTCAGGATATCTCGTTTAATTTTGTTAAAAATACGTATCTCCTCTCATTAATATTGAAAATTATTGTAAGCGTTTTAATAAAAAAAAACTAATAAAGGAGACCGTTCAGGTGATTGTTGTCATTTTAATGTGATTTTTAGTTGTCGTAGAAACATCAAAATTTGTTTGGGAGGTGAAAAATAAAAAGATTATGGTTTTTTTCTAGTGAGATGTGTAATGTCGTGTTTTTTTTTAAGTGTATGATCAAGTGTTGATTGTTAATGCAAGAGGAAATTAAATTTAAAGCTATATTATGTATAAAAGAATTAATAAATAGATTGTGTTGTTATGTGCTATAATGTTGTTGATAATATTTCATGTAAGGTCGGGCTTAGAAGGTAAGGTTGTTGTTAGGAATTTTACGTAAATTTCGTAAGTTGTAGAAGAAGAAAAAAATAAGAAAAGGGGGTGCTTTTAGAGGAAATAGAGGTGTTACTAGCAAAATTTCATGCAAATCTCTTAAGTGAACGTGTCAAGCTTCCTGTTTCTTCCATTCTCCTTCATTCTTATCTTTCTTTTTCTATAAGTTTCCTTACCGTGAGTGAGAGAGCTATTTTTCTACCTGAACTTGAAGATTTATTTCTTCTTTCCTAGAGAGTTCTTGGCTGATTTTAAGTTGGTGTCTCCTAGTTGATTCTGTAACAAAACTTGAGGGCAGATCACTCGAGAACCTCAAAGTTATCCTCTCTAGCTTTTTCTTCTTCACGGTTTGAGTCAAGAGCTGTAGGTAAGGGAAGCTTTAAACTTGTTTGACTGATCTGGTGGTGATATGTTTGGAATTCTGTTTCTGTTTTGAATGCTTTAAAGATCTGTTATGATGATGTGATGATTTTTGCTCTTTTGATGTTTTGATGATCTGAGCTGAGTTTGTTGTGATAATATGTTGTTGTGCTTTGGAATGATATTGTAAGTGTTGGAAAATGGTTTCAAAATCTTTGAAACATGTGTTCGTAATGGGTTTTTGAAAGGTTCTGGGCTCTGCAGAAAACCACTCGTCCAAAGAAAACCATCGTCCATCTATCTATACTACGACTAAAAACCAACGTCCAGTAAATACTAGAGTGTAGTAAAACCAGCGTCCAATGATTCAGTGTATAATGACCCGCGTCCAGTGGTGCCTTATGTTCAGTAAAGTCTGACGTCCAACGATGGTGGTTGTGAAATTTTGAGGGTGTGTTTAACAGAGAATCAGAACCTAGTCTTGTTACGAACGAGGATGTTGGATCTGCCACCACTTTGGTTCTAGAACTATGTTAGGAAATTCACCCTTAGTGAAATTTAGTGTTGCGTTGTGAGTAAGGATTCGAGGTGTGAGAATGCCTTACTTGTGCTTATTGAACTGCTGGATGGGTTCATAAGCTTGATTTGAGAAAAATGGTGAATTTATAACATAGAGAGAACGTGTGGCAATCAGAGTTGTTGAGTTGTGCATGATATTGCATAAGGGTAGGCACGTAAGTTGAGGGTGCTAGGTGGGCTCTCAACCTAGTGCTGGAGGATTTCGTGATGGCCAATGGCGAGCATATAGAATAGACAAGTGGGCGAATTCCTAAAGATGGAAGGTTTTGCAAACCTGACAGAGGTAAGCCAATACCAACACTTGTCTATATTGGATTAAATTCACACTTCCTCCACATGGTGGCTCAAGGGACTCCCTGAATGGTCTAAGGCGAGACTAATGGTAGGGGATGGGGCCTATGAGGACCGCCCGAAAGTTGTTGAAATCTCC
The DNA here is from genome assembly GCA_026413185.1 of Pueraria montana var. lobata. NCBI lineage: Eukaryota > Viridiplantae > Streptophyta > Magnoliopsida > Fabales > Fabaceae > Pueraria > Pueraria montana. The sequence goes on from JAOZWA010000174.1 coordinate 935,301, forward strand.
ATGGAGTCGAGTCAGCATAATGTTGCATGATGATATTGATGTATGGAATGATAACTGAAGTGAACTAAATATTTATTGTGAATGATGTTGATTGAAATTGTTTATATTATATCATTCTTTTTATAAGTAAGCTTACCCTTGCAATTTGTGTTTGTATTGTTTTACTGCAATGATCGTGTGGTTAATACGGGAGCAGGTAGCAGTGATGGTGCTGGCTCTCATGCTAGTCACAATTGAAGATTGGACGATTCTCATGCTATGTTGATTGGACGATCCTAAGATTGGACGATCCTCCTGTCTTGCTAATTTTGTTCTAGTATATATGTACATATTAAGGGGACCAACTTAGGATTTTGTATAAATATTAAGATTAGTGTGAACGTTCTCTACAAGGGAATCTTTCTCCTGATGTTATATGTATCCTCGTATTTTAAGGTGTAAATCGGTATATTACATTTGGACGATGCGGTGATGAACGTTTTATATAGATACATATGTATGTATTTTAAATGTGAAAAATTTATACGTTCTTTCACATGATAATAATTAAATAGAGAGTTTAGTATAACATATATGTAACGAAGTTGGGTCGTTACAAGATGTGAAAAGATCATTCGCTTCCAAATTGGGAAAAATGAGAGAAGACCTAAAAAAAGTTCAGGATATCTCGTTTAATTTTGTTAAAAATACGTATCTCCTCTAATTAATAATGGAAATTATTGTAAACGTTGTGATAAAAAAAAACTAATAAAGGAGACTGTTAAGGTGATTGTTGTCGTTTTAATGTGATTTTTAGTTGTCGTGGAAACATCAAAATTTGTTTGTTAGGTGAAATAATAAAAAGATTATGATTTTTTTCTGGTGACATCTGAAAAGATCATTCGCTTCCAAATTGGCATAAAATGAGAGAAGAACTAAAAAAAGTTCAGGATAGCTCGTTTAATTTTGTTAAAAATACGTATCGCCTCTCGTTAATATTGAAAATTATTGTAAGCGTTGTAATAAAAAAACTAATAAAGGAGACTGTTAAGGTGATTGTTGTCATTTTAATGTGATTTTTAGTTGTCGTAGAAACATCAAAATTTGTTTGGGAGGTGCAACAATAAAAAGATTATGATTTTTTTCTGGTGAGATCTTAAAAAGATCATTCCCGTCGAAATTGGCATAAAATGAGAGAAGACCTAAAAAAAGTTCAGGATATCTCGTTTAATTTTGTTAAAAATACGTATCTCCTCTCATTAATATTGAAAATTATTGTAAGCGTTGTAATAAAAAAACTAATAAAGGAGACTGTTAAGGTGATTGTTGTCATTTTAATGTGATTTTTAGTTGTCCAAGAAACATCAAAATTTGTTTGGGAGGTGCAATTATAAAAAGATTATGATTTTTTTCTGGTGAGATCTTAAAAAGATCATTCCCTTCCAAATTGGCATAAAATGAGAGAAGACCTAAAAAAAGTTCAGGATATCTCGTTTAATTTTGTTAAAAATACGTATCTCCTCTCATTAATATTGAAAATTATTGTAAGCGTTGTAATAATAAAAACTAATAAAGGAGACTATTAAGGTGATTGTTGTCGTTTTAATGTGATTTTTAGTTGTCGTAGAAACATCAAAATTTGTTTGGGAGGTGAAAAATAAAAAGATTATGGTTTTTTTCTAGTGAGATCTGAAAAGATCATTCGCTTCCAAATTGGCAAAAATGAGAGAAGACCTAAAAAAAGTTCAGGATATCTCGTTTAATTTTGTTAAAAATACGTATCACCTCTCATTAATATTGAAAATTATTGTAAGCGTTGTAATAAAAAAACTAATAAAGGAGACTGTTAAGGTGATTGTTGTCATTTTAATGTGATTTTTAGTTGTCGTAGAAACATCAAAATTTGTTTGGGAGGTGCAATAATAAAAAGATTATGATTTTTTTCTGGCGAGATCTTAAAAAGATCATTCGCTTCCAAATTGGCATAAAATGAGAGAAGACCTAAAAAAAGTTCAGGATATCTCGTTTAATTTTGTTAAAAATACGTATCTCCTCTCATTAATATTGAAAATTATTGTAAGCATTGTAATAAAAAAACTAATAAAGGAGACTGTTAAGGTGATTGTTGTCATTTTAATGTTATTTTTAGTTGTCCAAGAAACATCAAAATTTGTTTGGGAGGTGCAATTATAAAAAGATTATGATTTTTTTCTGGTGAGATCTTAAAAATATCATTCCCTTCCAAATTGGCATAAAATGAGAGAAGACCTAAAAAAAGTTCAGGATATGTCGTTTAATTTTGTTAAAAATACGTATCTCCTCTCATTAATATTGAAAATTATTGTAAGCGTTTTAATAAAAAAAACTAATAAAGGAGACCGTTAAGGTGATTGTTGTCATTTTAATGTGATTTTTAGTTGTCGTAGAAACATCAAAATTTGTTTGTTAGGTGAAATAATAAAAAGATTATGATTTTTTTCTGGTGAGATCTGAAAAGATCATTCGCTTCCAAATTGGCATAAAATGAGAGAAGAACTAAAAAAAGCTCAGGATACCTCGTTTAATTTTGTTAAAAATACGTATCGCCTCTCGTTAATATTGAAAATTATTGTAAGAGTTGTAATAAAAAAAACTAATAAAGGAGACTGTTAAGGTGATTGTTGTCATTTTAATGTGATTTTTAGTTGTCGTAGAAACATCAAAATTTGTTTGGGAGGTGCAATAATAAAAAGATTATGATTTTTTTCTGGTGAGATCTTAAAAAGATCATTCCCGTCGAAATTGGCATAAAATGAGAGAAGACCTAAAAAAAGTTCAGGATATCTCGTTTAATTTTGTTAAAAATACATATCTCCTCTCATTAACATTGATATTATTGTAAGCGTTGTAATAAAAAAACTAATAAAGGAGACTGTTAAGGTGATTGTTGTCATTTTAATGTGATTTTTAGTTGTCCAAGAAACATCAAAATTTGTTTGGGAGGTGCAATTATAAAAAGATTATGATTTTTTTCTGGTGAGATCTTAAAAATATCATTCCCTTCCAAATTGGCATAAAATGAGAGAAGACCTAAAAAAAGTTCAGGATATCTCGTTTAATTTTGTTAAAAATACGTATCTCCTCTCATTAATATTGAAAATTATTGTAAGCGTTTTAATAAAAAAAAAACTAATAAAGGAGACTGTTAAGGTGATTGTTGTCGTTTTAATGTGATTTTTAGTTGTCGTAGAAACATCAAAATTTGTTTGGGAGGTGAAAAATAAAAAGATTATGGTTTTTTTCTAGTGAGATGTGAAAAGATCATTCGCTTCCAAATTGGCAAAAATAAGAGAAGACCTAAAAATAGTTCAGGATATCTCGTTTAATTTTGTTAAAAATACGTATCTCCTCTAATTAATAATGGAAATTATTGTAAACGTTGTGATAAAAAAAACTAATAAAGGAAACTGTTAATGTGATTGTTGTCGTTTTAACGTGATTGGTAATTGTCGTAGAAACATCAAAATTTGTTTGTTAGGTGAAATAATAAAAAGATTATGATTTTTTTCTGGTGAGATCTGAAAAGATCATTCGCTTCCAAATTGGCATAAAATGAGAGAAGAACTAAAAAAAGTTCAGGATAGCTCGTTTAATTTTGTTAAAATACGTATCTCCTCTCGTTAATATTGAAAATTATTGTAAGCGTTGTAATAAAAAAACTAATAAAGGAGACTGTTAAGGTGATTGTTGTCATTTTAATGTGATTTTTAGTTGTCGTAGAAACATCAAAATTTGTTTGGGAGGTGCAATAATAAAAAGATTATGATTTTTTTCTGGTGAGATCTTAAAAAGATAATTCCCTTCCAAATTGGCATAAAATGAGAGAAGACCTAAAAAAAGTTCAGGATATCTCGTTTAATTTTGTTAAAAATACGTATCTCCTCTCATTAATATTGAAAATTATTGTAAGTGTTTTAATAAAAAAAACTAATAAAGGAGACTGTTAAGGTGATTGTTGTCGTTTTAATTTGATTTTTAGTTGTCGTAGAAACATCAAAATTTGTTTGGGAGGTGAAAAATAAAAAGATTATGGTTTTTTTTCTGGTGAGATGTGAAAAGATCATTCGCTTCCAAATTGGCATAAAATGAGAGAAGAACTAAAAAAAGTTCAGGATAGCTCGTTTAATTTTGTTAAAAATACGTATCTCCTCTCGTTAATATTGAAAATTATTGTAAGCGTTGTAATAAAAAAACTAATAAAGGAGACTGTTAAGGTGATTGTTGTCATTTTAATGTGATTTTTAGTTGTCGTAGAAACATCAAAATTTGTTTGGGAGGTGCAATAATAAAAAGATTATGATTTTTTTCTGGTGAGATCTTAAAAAGATAATTCCCTTCCAAATTGGCATAAAATGAGAGAAGACCTAAAAAAAGTTCAGGATATCTCGTTTAATTTTGTTAAAAATACGTATCTCCTCTCATTAATATTGAAAATTATTGTAAGTGTTTTAATAAAAAAAACTAATAAAGGAGACTGTTAAGGTGATTGTTGTCGTTTTAATTTGATTTTTAGTTGTCGTAGAAACATCAAAATTTGTTTGGGAGGTGAAAAATAAAAAGATTATGGTTTTTTTCTGGTGAGATGTGAAAAGATCATTCGCTTCCAAATTGGCAAAAATGAGAGAAGACCTAAAAAAAGTTCAGGATATCTCGTTTAATTTTCTTAAAAATACGTATCTCCTCTAATTAATAATGGAAATTATTGTAAACGTTGTGATAAAAAAAAACTAATAAAGGAATCTGTTAATGTGATTGTTGTCGTTTTAACGTGATTGGTAATTGTCGTAGAAACGTCAAAATTTGTTTGTTAGGTGAAATAATAAAAAGATTATGATTATTTTCTGGTGAGATCTGAAAAGATCATTCGCTTCCAAATTGGCATAAAATGAGAGAAGACCTAAAAAAAGTTCAGGATATCTCGTTTAATTTTGTTAAAAATACGTATCTCCTCTCGTTAATATTGAAAATTATTGTAAGCATTGTAATAAAAAAAACTAATAAAGGAGACTGTTAAGGTGATTATTGTCGTTTTAATGTGATTTTTGGTTGTCGTAGAAACATCAAAATTTGTTTGGGAGGTGCAATTATAAAAAGATTATGATTTTTTTCTGGTGAGATCTTAAAAAGATCATTCCCTTCCAAATTGGCATAAAATGAGAGAAGACCTAAAAAAAGTTCAGGATATCTCGTTTAATTTTGTTAAAAATACGTATCTCCTCTCATTAATAATGGAAATTATTGTCAGCGTTGTGATAAAAAAAACTAATAAAGGAAACTGTTAATGTGATTGTTGTCATTTTAATGTGATTGGTAATTGTCGTAGAAACATCAAAATTTGTTTGTTAGGTGAAATAATAAAAAGATTATGATTTTTTTCTGGTGAGATCTTAAAAAGATCATTCCCGTCGAAATTGGCATAAAATGAGAGAAGACCTAAAAAAAGTTCAGGATATCTCGTTTAATTTTGTTAAAAATACATATCTCCTCTCATTAACATTGAAAATTGTTGTAAGCGTTGTAATAAAAAAACTAATAAAGGAGACTGTTAAGGTGATTGTTGTCATTTTAATGTGATTTTTAGTTGTCCAAGAAACATCAAAATTTGTTTGGGAGGTGCAATTATAAAAAGATTATGATTTTTTTCTGGTGAGATCTTAAAAATATCATTCCCTTCCAATTTGGCATAAAATGAGAGAAGACCTAAAAAAAGTTCAGGATATGTCGTTTAATTTTGTTAAAAATACATATCTCCTCTCATTAACATTGAAAATTATTGTAAGCGTTGTAATAAAAAAACTAATAAAGGAGACTGTTAAGGTGATTGTTGTCATTTTAATGTGATTTTTAGTTGTCGTAGAAACATCAAAATTTGTTTGGGAGGTGCAATAATAAAAAGATTATGATTTTTTTCTGGTGAGATCTTAAAAAGATCATTCCCGTCGAAATTGGCATAAAATGAGAGAAGACCTAAAAAAAGTTCAGGATATCTCGTTTAATTTTGTTAAAAATTCATATCTCCTCTCATTAACATTGAAAATTATTGTAAGCGTTGTAATAAAAAAACTAATAAAGGAGACTGTTAAGGTGATTGTTGTCATTTTAATGTGATTTTTAGTTGTCCAAGAAACATCAAAATTTGTTTGGGAGGTGCAATTATAAAAAGATTATGATTTTTTTCTGGTGAGATCTTAAAAATATCATTCCCTTCCAAATTGGCATAAAATGAGAGAAGACCTAAAAAAAGTTCAGGATATCTCGTTTAATTTTGTTAAAAATACTTATCTCCTCTCATTAATATTGAAAATTATTGTAAGCGTTTTAATAAAAAAAAAACTAATAAAGGAGACTGTTAAGGTGATTGTTGTCGTTTTAATGTGATTTTTAGTTGTCGTAGAAACATCAAAATTTGTTTGGGAGGTGAAAAATAAAAAGATTATGGTTTTTTTCTAGTGAGATGTGAAAAGATCATTCGCTTCCAAATTGGCAAAAATGAGAGAAGACCTAAAAATAGTTCAGGATATCTCGTTTAATTTTGTTAAAAATACGTATCTCCTCTAATTAATAATGGAAATTATTGTAAACGTTGTGATAAAAAAAAACTAATAAAGGAATCTGTTAATGTGATTGTTGTCGTTTTAACGTGATTGGTAATTGTCGTAGAAACGTCAAAATTTGTTTGTTAGGTGAAATAATAAAAAGATTATGATTTTTTTCTGGTGAGATCTGAAAAGATCATTCGCTTCCAAATTGGCATAAAATGAGAGAAGACCTAAAAAAATTTCAGGATATCTCGTTTAATTTTGTTAAAAATACGTATCTCCTCTCGTTAATATTGAAAATTATTGTAAGCATTGTAATAAAAAAACTAATAAAGGAGACTGTTAAGGTGATTATTGTCGTTTTAATGTGATTTTTGGTTGTCGTAGAAACATCAAAATTTGTTTGGGAGGTGCAATTATAAAAAGATTATGATTTTTTTCTGGTGAGATCTTAAAAAGATCATTCCCTTCCAAATTGGCATAAAATGAGAGAAGACCTAAAAAAAGTTCAGGATATCTCGTTTAATTTTGTTAAAAATACGTATCTCCTCTCATTAATATTGAAAATTATTGTAAGTGTTTTAATAAAAAAAACTAATAAAGGAGACTGTTAAGGTGATTGTTGTCATTTTAATTTGATTTTTAGTTGTCGTAGAAACATCAAAATTTGTTTGGGAGGTGAAAAATAAAAAGATTATGGTTTTTTTCTGGTGAGATGTGAAAAGATCATTCGCTTCCAAATTGGCATAAAATGAGAGAAGAACTAAAAAAAGTTCAGGATAGCTCGTTTAATTTTGTTAAAAATACGTATCTCCTCTCGTTAATATTGAAAATTATTGTAAGCATTGTAATAAAAAAAACTAATAAAGGAGACTGTTAAGGTGATTATTGTCGTTTTAATGTGATTTTTGGTTGTCGTAGAAACATCAAAATTTGTTTGGGAGGTGCAATTATAAAAAGATTATGATTTTTTTCTGGTGAGATCTTAAAAAGATCATTCCCTTCCAAATTGGCATAAAATGAGAGAAGACCTAAAAAAAGTTCAGGATATCTCGTTTAATTTTGTTAAAAATACGTATCTCCTCTCATTAATAATGGAAATTATTGTCAGCGTTGTGATAAAAAAAACTAATAAAGGAAACTGTTAATGTGATTGTTGTCATTTTAATGTGATTGGTAATTGTCGTAGAAACATCAAAATTTGTTTGTTAGGTGAAATAATAAAAAGATTATAATTTTTTTCTGGTGAGATCTGAAAAGATCATTCGCTTCCAAATTGGCATAAAATGAGAGAAGACCTAAAAAAAGTTCAGGATATGTCGTTTAATTTTGTTAAAAATACATATCTCCTCTCATTAACATTGAAAATTATTGTAAGCGTTGTAATAAAAAAACTAATAAAGGAGACTGTTAAGGTGATTGTTGTCATTTTAATGTGATTTTTAGTTGTCGTAGAAACATCAAAATTTGTTTAGGAGGTGCAATAATAAAAAGATTATGATTTTTTTCTGGTGAGATCTTAAAAAGATCATTCCCGTCGAAATTGGCATAAAATGAGAGAAGACCTAAAAAAAGTTCAGGATATCTCGTTTAATTTTGTTAAAAATACATATCTCCTCTCATTAACATTGAAAATTATTGTAAGCGTTGTAATAAAAAAACTAATAAAGGAGGCTGTTAAGGTGATTGTTGTCATTTTAATGTGATTTTTAGTTGTCGTAGAAACATCAAAATTTGTTTGGGAGGTGCAATAATAAAAAGATTATGATTTTTTTCTGGTGAGATCTTAAAAAGATCATTCCCGTCGAAATTGGCATAAAATGAGAGAAGACCTAAAAAAAGTTCAGGATATCTCGTTTAATTTTGTTAAAAATACATATCTCCTCTCATTAACATTGAAAATTATTGTAAGCGTTGTAATAAAAAAACTAATAAAGGAGACTGTTAAGGTGATTGTTGTCATTTTAATGTGATTTTTAGTTGTCCAAGAAACATCAAAATTTGTTTGGGAGGTGCAATTATAAAAAGATTATGATTTTTTTCTGGTGAGATCTTAAAAAGATAATTCCCTTCCAAATTGGCATAAAATGAGAGAAGACCTAAAAAAAGTTCAGGATATCTCGTTTAATTTTGTTAAAAATACGTATCTCCTCTCATTAATATTGAAAATTATTGTAAGTGTTTTAATAAAAAAAACTAATAAAGGAGACTGTTAAGGTGATTGTTGTCGTTTTAATTTGATTTTTAGTTGTCGTAGAAACATCAAAATTTGTTTGGGAGGTGAAAAATAAAAAGATTATGGTTTTTTTCTGGTGAGATGTGAAAAGATCATTCGCTTCCAAATTGGCATAAAATGAGAGAAGAACTAAAAAAAGTTCAGGATAGCTCGTTTAATTTTGTTAAAAATACGTATCTCCTCTCGTTAATATTGAAAATTATTGTAAGCGTTGTAATAAAAAAACTAATAAAGGAGACTGTTAAGGTGATTGTTGTCATTTTAATGTGATTTTTAGTTGTCGTAGAAACATCAAAATTTGTTTGGGAGGTGCAATAATAAAAAGATTATGATTTTTTTCTGGTGAGATCTTAAAAAGATAATTCCCTTCCAAATTGGCATAAAATGAGAGAAGACCTAAAAAAAGTTCAGGATATCTCGTTTAATTTTGTTAAAAATACGTATCTCCTCTCATTAATATTGAAAATTATTGTAAGTGTTTTAATAAAAAAAACTAATAAAGGAGACTGTTAAGGTGATTGTTGTCGTTTTAATTTGATTTTTAGTTGTCGTAGAAACATCAAAATTTGTTTGGGAGGTGAAAAATAAAAAGATTATGGTTTTTTTCTGGTGCGATGTGAAAAGATCATTCGCTTCCAAATTGGCATAAAATGAGAGAAGAACTAAAAAAAGTTCAGGATAGCTCGTTTAATTTTGTTAAAAATACGTATCTCCTCTCATTAATATTGAAAATTATTGTAAGCGTTGTAATAAAAAAACTAATAAAGGAGACTGTTAAGGTGATTGTTGTCATTTTAATGTGATTTTTAGTTGTCGTAGAAACATCAAAATTTGTTTGGGAGGTGCAATAATTAAAAGATTATGATTTTTTTCTGGTGAGATCTTAAAAAGATCATTCCCGTCGAAATTGGCATAAAATGAGAGAAGACCTAAAAAAAGTTCAGGATATCTCGTTTAATTTTGTTAAAAATACATATCTCCTCTCATTAACATTGAAAATTATTGTAAGCGTTGTAATAAAAAAACTAATAAAGGAGACTGTTAAGGTGATTGTTGTCATTTTAATGTGATTTTTAGTTGTCCAAGAAACATCAAAATTTGTTTGGGAGGTGCAATTATAAAAAGATTATGATTTTTTTATGGTGAGATCTTAAAAATATCATTCCCTTCCAAATTGGCATAAAATGAGAGAAGACCTAAAAAAAGTTCAGGATATGTCGTTTAATTTTGTTAAAAATACATATCTCCTCTCATTAACATTGAAAATTATTGTAAGCGTTGTAATAAAAAAACTAATAAAGGAGACTGTTAAGGTGATTGTTGTCATTTTAATGTGATTTTTAGTTGTCGTAGAAACATCAAAATTTGTTTGGGAGGTGCAATAATAAAAAGATTATGATTTTTTTCTGGTGAGATCTTAAAAAGATCATTCCCGTCGAAATTGGCATAAAATGAGAGAAGACCTAAAAAAAGTTCAGGATATCTCGTTTAATTTTGTTAAAAATACATATCTCCTCTCATTAACATTGAAAATTATTGTAAGCGTTGTAATAAAAAAACTAATAAAGGAGACTGTTAAGGTGATTGTTGTCATTTTAATGTGATTTTTAGTTGTCCAAGAAACATCAAAATTTGTTTGGGAGGTGCAATTATAAAAAGATTATGATTTTTTTCTGGTGAGATCTTAAAAAGATAATTCCCTTCCAAATTGGCATAAAATGAGAGAAGACCTAAAAAAAGTTCAGGATATCTCGTTTAATTTTGTTAAAAATACGTATCTCCTCTCATTAATATTGAAAATTATTGTAAGTGTTTTAATAAAAAAAACTAATAAAGGAGACTGTTAAGGTGATTGTTGTCATTTTAATTTGATTTTTAGTTGTCGTAGAAACATCACAATTTGTTTGGGAGGTGAAAAATAAAAAGATTATGGTTTTTTTCTGGTGAGATGTGAAAAGATCATTCGCTTCCAAATTGGCATAAAATGAGAGAAGAACTAAAAAAAGTTCAGGATAGCTCGTTTAATTTTGTTAAAAATACGTATCTCCTCTCGTTAATATTGAAAATTATTGTAAGCGTTGTAATAAAAAAACTAATAAAGGAGACTGTTAAGGTGATTGTTGTCATTTTAATGTGATTTTTAGTTGTCGTAGAAACATCAAAATTTGTTTGGGAGGTGCAATAATAAAAAGATTATGATTTTTTTCTGGTGAGATCTTAAAAAGATAATTCCCTTCCAAATTGGCATAAAATGAGAGAAGACCTAAAAAAAGTTCAGGATATCTCGTTTAATTTTGTTAAAAATACGTATCTCCTCTCATTAATATTGAAAATTATTGTAAGTGTTTTAATAAAAAAAACTAATAAAGGAGACTGTTAAGGTGATTGTTGTCGTTTTAATTTGATTTTTAGTTGTCGTAGAAACATCAAAATTTGTTTGGGAGGTGAAAAATAAAAAGATTATGGTTTTTTTCTGGTGCGATGTGAAAAGATCATTCGCTTCCAAATTGGCATAAAATGAGAGAAGAACTAAAAAAAGTTCAGGATAGCTCGTTTAATTTTGTTAAAAATACGTATCTCCTCTCATTAATATTGAAAATTATTGTAAGCGTTGTAATAAAAAAACTAATAAAGGAGACTGTTAAGGTGATTGTTGTCATTTTAATGTGATTTTTAGTTGTCGTAGAAACATCAAAATTTGTTTGGGAGGTGCAATAATAAAAAGATTATGATTTTTTTCTGGTGAGATCTTAAAAAGATCATTCTCGTCGAAATTGGCATAAAATGAGAGAAGACCTAAAAAAAGTTCAGGATATCTCGTTTAATTTTGTTAAAAATACATATCTCCTCTCATTAACATTGAAAATTATTGTAAGCGTTGTAATAAAAAAACTAATAAACGAGACTGTTAAGGTGATTGTTGTCATTTTAATGTGATTTTTAGTTGTCGTAGAAACATCAAAATTTGTTTGGGAGGTGCAATAATAAAAAGATTATGATTTTTTTCTGGTGAGATCTTAAAAAGATCATTCCCGTCGAAATTGGCATAAAATGAGAGAAGACCTAAAAAAAGTTCAGGATATGTCGTTTAATTTTGTTAAAAATACATATCTCCTCTCATTAACATTGAAAATTATTGTAAGCGTTGTAATAAAAAAACTAATAAAGGAGACTGTTAAGGTGATTGTTGTCATTTTAATGTGATTTTTAGTTGTCCAAGAAACATCAAAATTTGTTTGGGAGGTGCAATTATAAAAAGATTATGATTTTTTTCTGGTGAGATCTTAAAAAGATAATTCCCTTCCAAATTGGCATAAAATGAGAGAAGACCTAAAAAAAGTTCAGGATATGTCGTTTAATTTTGTTAAAAATACATATCTCCTCTCATTAACATTGAAAATTATTGTAAGCGTTGTAATAAAAAAACTAATAAAGGAGACTGTTAAGGTGATTGTTGTCATTTTAATGTGATTTTTAGTTGTCGTAGAAACATCAAAATTTGTTTGGGAGGTGCAATAATAAAAAGATTATGATTTTTTTCTGGTGAGATCTTAAAAAGATCATTCCCGTCGAAATTGGCATAAAATGAGAGAAGACCTAAAAAAAGTTCAGGATATCTCGTTTAATTTTGTTAAAAATACATATCTCCTCTCATTAACATTGAAAATTATTGTAAGCGTTGTAATAAAAAAACTAATAAAGGAGACTGTTAAGGTGATTGTTGTCATTTTAATGTGATTTTTAGTTGTCCAAGAAACATCAAAATTTGTTTGGGAGGTGCAATTATAAAAAGATTATGATTTTTTTCTGGTGAGATCTTAAAAAGATAATTCCCTTCCAAATTGGCATAAAATGAGAGAAGACCTAAAAAAAGTTCAGGATATCTCGTTTAATTTTGTTAAAAATACGTATCTCCTCTCATTAATATTGAAAATTATTGTAAGTGTTTTAATAAAAAAAACTAATAAAGGAGACTGTTAAGGTGATTGTTGTCATTTTAATTTGATTTTTAGTTGTCGTAGAAACATCAAAATTTGTTTGGGAGGTGAAAAATAAAAAGATTATGGTTTTTTTCTGGTGAGATGTGAAAAGATCATTCGCTTCCAAATTGGCATAAAATGAGAGAAGAACTAAAAAAAGTTCAGGATAGCTCGTTTAATTTTGTTAAAAATACGTATCTCCTCTCGTTAATATTGAAAATTATTGTAAGCGTTGTAATAAAAAAACTAATAAAGGAGACTGTTAAGGTGATTGTTGTCATTTTAATGTGATTTTTAGTTGTCGTAGAAACATCAAAATTTGTTTGGGAGGTGCAATAATAAAAAGAGTATGATTTTTTTCTGGTGAGATCTTAAAAAGATAATTCCCTTCCAAATTGGCATAAAATGAGAGAAGACCTAAAAAAAGTTCAGGATATCTCGTTTAATTTTGTTAAAAATACGTATCTCCTCTCATTAATATTGAAAATTATTGTAAGTGTTTTAATAAAAAAAACTAATAAAGGAGACTGTTAAGGTGATTGTTGTCGTTTTAATTTGATTTTTAGTTGTCGTAGAAACATCAAAATTTGTTTGGGAGGTGAAAAATAAAAAGATTATGGTTTTTTTCTGGTGCGATGTGAAAAGATCATTCGCTTCCAAATTGGCATAAAATGAGAGAAGAACTAAAAAAAGTTCAGGATAGCTCGTTTAATTTTGTTAAAAATACGTATCTCCTCTCATTAATATTGAAAATTATTGTAAGCGTTGTAATAAAAAAACTAATAAAGGAGACTGTTAAGGTGATTGTTGTCATTTTAATGTGATTTTTAGTTGTCGTAGAAACATCAAATTTTGTTTGGGAGGTGCAATAATAAAAAGATTATGATTTTTTTCTGGTGAGATCTTAAAAAGATCATTCCCGTCGAAATTGGCATAAAATGAGAGAAGACCTAAAAAAAGTTCAGGATATCTCGTTTAATTTTGTTAAAAATACATATCTCCTCTCATTAACATTGAAAATTATTGTAAGCGTTGTAATAAAAAAACTAATAAACGAGACTGTTAAGGTGATTGTTGTCATTTTAATGTGATTTTTAGTTGTCGTAGAAACATCAAAATTTGTTTGGGAGGTGCAATAATAAAAAGATTATGATTTTTTTCTGGTGAGATCTTAAAAAGATCATTCCCGTCGAAATTGGCATAAAATGAGAGAAGACCTAAAAAAAGTTCAGGATATGTCGTTTAATTTTGTTAAAAATACATATCTCCTCTCATTAACATTGAAAATTATTGTAAGCGTTGTAATAAAAAAACTAATAAAGGAGACTGTTAAGGTGATTATTGTCATTTTAATGTGATTTTTAGTTGTCCAAGAAACATCAAAATTTGTTTGGGAGGTGCAATTATAAAAAGATTATGATTTTTTTCTGGTGAGATCTTAAAAAGATAATTCCCTTCCAAATTGGCATAAAATGAGAGAAGACCTAAAAAAAGTTCAGGATATCTCGTTTAATTTTGTTAAAAATACGTATCTCCTCTCATTAACATTGAAAATTATTGTAAGCGTTGTAATAAAAAAACTAATAAAGGAGACTGTTAAGGTGATTGTTGTCATTTTAATGTGATTTTTAGTTGTCCAAGAAACATCAAAATTTGTTTGGGAGGTGCAATTATAAAAAGATTATGATTTTTTTCTGGTGAGATCTTAAAAATATCATTCCCTTCCAAATTGGCATAAAATGAGAGAAGACCTAAAAAAAGTTCAGGATATGTCGTTTAATTTTGTTAAAAATACATATCTCCTCTCATTAACATTGAAAATTATTGTAAGCGTTGTAATAAAAAAAAACTAATAAAGGAATCTGTTAATGTGATTGTTGTCGTTTTAACGTGATTGGTAATTGTCGTAGAAACGTCAAAATTTGTTTGTTAGGTGAAATAATAAAAAGATTATGATTTTTTTCTGGTGAGATCTGAGAAGATCATTCGCTTCCAAATTGGCATAAAATGAGAGAAGACCTAAAAAAAGTTCAGGATATCTCGTTTAATTTTGTTAAAAATACGTATCTCCTCTCATTAATATTGAAAATTATTGTAAGCGTTGTAATAAAAAAACTAATAAAGGAGGCTGTTAAGGTGATTGTTGTCGTTTTAATGTGATTTTTAGTTGTCGTAGAAACATCAAAATTTGTTTGGGAGGTGCAATAATAAAAAGATTATGATTTTTTTCTGGTGAGATCTTAAAAAGATCATTCCCTTCCAAATTTGCATAAAATGAGAAAAGACCTGAAAAAAGTTCAGGATATCTCGTTTAATTTTGTTAAAAATACGTATCTCCTCTCATTAATAATGGAAATTATTGTCAGCGTTGTGATAAAAAAAACTAATAAAGGAAACTGTTAATGTGATTGTTGTCATTTTAATGTGATTGGTAATTGTCGTAGAAACATCAAAATTTGTTTGTTAGGTGAAATAATAAAAAGATTATGATTTTTTTCTGGTGAGATCTGAAAAGATCATTCGCTTCCAAATTGGCATAAAATGAGAGAAGACCTAAAAAAAGTTCAGGATATGTCGTTTAATTTTGTTAAAAATACATATCTCCTCTCATTAACATTGAAAATTATTGTAAGCGTTGTAATAAAAAAACTAATAAAGGAGACTGTTAAGGTGATTGTTGTCATTTTAATGTGATTTTTAGTTGTCGTAGAAACATCAAAATTTGTTTGGGAGGTGCAATAATAAAAAGATTATGATTTTTTTCTGGTGAGATCTTAAAAAGATCATTCCCGTCGAAATTGGCATAAAATGAGAGAAGACCTAAAAAAAGTTCAGGATATCTCGTTTAATTTTGTTAAAAATACATATCTCCTCTCATTAACATTGAAAATTATTGTAAGCGTTGTAATAAAAAAACTAATAAAGGAGACTGTTAAGGTGATTGTTGTCATTTTAATGTGATTTTTAGTTGTCCAAGAAACATCAGAATTTGTTTGGGAGGTGCAATTATAAAAAGATTATGATTTTTTTCTGGTGAGATCTTAAAAATATCATTCCCTTCCAAATTGGCATAAAATGAGAGAAGACCTAAAAAAAGTTCAGGATATCTCGTTTAATTTTGTTAAAAATACGTATCTCCTCTCATTAATATTGAAAATTATTGTAAGCGTTTTAATAAAAAAAAAACTAATAAAGGAGACTGTTAAGGTGATTGTTGTCGTTTTAATGTGATTTTTAGTTGTCGTAGAAACATCAAAATTTGTTTGGGAGGTGAAAAATAAAAAGATTATGGTTTTTTTTCTAGTGAGATGTGAAAAGATGATTCGCTTCCAAATTGGCAAAAATGAGAGAAGACCTAAAAATAGTTCAGGATATCTCGTTTAATTTTGTTAAAAATACGTATCTCCTTTAATTAATAATGGAAATTATTGTAAACGTTGTGATAAAAAAAACTAATAAAGGAAGCTGTTAATGTGATTGTTGTCGTTTTAACGTGATTGGTAATTGTCGTAGAAACACCAAAATTTGTTTGTTAGGTGAAATAATAAGAAGATTATGATTTTTTTCTGGTGAGATGTGAAAAGATCATTCGCTTCCAAATTGGCATAAAATGATAGAAGAACTAAAAAAAGTTCAGGATAGCTCGTTTAATTTTGTTAAAAATACGTATCTCCTCTCGTTAATATTGAAAATTATTGTAAGCGTTGTAATAAAAAAACTAATAAAGGAGACTGTTAAGGTGATTGTTGTCATTTTAATGTGATTTTTAGTTGTCGTAGAAACATCAAAATTTGTTTGGGAGGTGCAATAATAAAAAGATTATGATTTTTTTCTGGTGAGATCTTAAAAAGATAATTCCCTTCCAAATTGGCATAAAATGAGAGAAGACCTAAAAAAAGTTCAGGATATCTCATTTAATTTTGTTAAAAATACGTATCTCCTCTCATTAATATTGAAAATTATTGTAAGTGTTTTAATAAAAAAAACTAATAAAGGAGACTGTTAAGGTGATTGTTGTCGTTTTAATTTGATTTTTAGTTGTCGTAGAAACATCAAAATTTGTTTGGGAGGTGAAAAATAAAAAGATTATGGTTTTTTTCTGGTGAGATGTGAAAAGATCATTCGCTTCCAAATTGGCATAAAATGAGAGAAGAACTAAAAAAAGTTCAGGATAGCTCGTTTAATTTTGTTAAAATTACGTATCTCCTCTCGTTAATATTGAAAATTATTGTAAGCGTTGTAATAAAAAAACTAATAAAGGAGACTGTTAAGGTGATTGTTGTCATTTTAATGTGATTTTTAGTTGTCGTAGAAACATCAAAATTTGTTTGGGAGGTGCAATAATAAAAAGATTATGATTTTTTTCTGGTGAGATCTTAAAAAGATAATTCCCTTCCAAATTGGCATAAAATGAGAGAAGACCTAAAAAAAGTTCAGGATATCTCGTTTAATTTTGTTAAAAATACGTATCTCCTCTCATTAATATTGAAAATTATTGTAAGTGTTTTAATAAAAAAAACTAATAAAGGAGACTGTTAAGGTGATTGTTGTCGTTTTAATTTGATTTTTAGTTGTCGTAGAAACATCAAAATTTGTTTGGGAGGTGAAAAATAAAAAGATTATGGTTTTTTTCTGGTGAGATGTGAAAAGATCATTCGCTTCCAAATTGGCAAAAATGAGAGAAGACCTAAAAAAAGTTCAGGATATCTCGTTTAATTTTGTTACAAATACATATCTCCTCTCATTAAAATTGAAAATTATTGTAAGCGTTGTAATAAAAAAACTAATAAAGGAGACTGTAAAGGTGATTGTTGTCATTTTAATGTGATTTTTAGTTGTCCAAGAAACATCAAAATTTGTTTGGGAGGTGCAATTATAAAAAGATTATGATTTTTTTCTGGTGAGATCTTAAAAATATCATTCCCTTCCAAATTGGCATAAAATGAGAGAAGACCTAAAAAAAGTTCAGGATATCTCGTTTAATTTTGTTAAAAATACGTATCTCCTCTCATTAATATTGAAAATTATTGTAAGCGTTTTAATAAAAAAAAAACTAATAAAGGAGACTGTTAAGGTGATTGTTGTCGTTTTAATGTGATTTTTAGTTGTCGTAGAAACATCAAAATTTGTTTGGGAGGTGAAAAATAAAAAGATTATGGTTTTTTTCTAGTGAGATGTGAAAAGATCATTCGCTTCCAAATTGGCAAAAATGAGAGAAGACCTAAAAATAGTTCAGGATATCTCGTTTAATTTTGTTAAAAATACGTATCTCCTCTAATTAATAATGGAAATTATTGTAAACGTTGTGATAAAAAAAAACTAATAAAGGAATCTGTTAATGTGATTGTTGTCGTTTTAACGTGATTGGTAATTGTCGTAGAAACGTCAAAATTTGTTTGTTAGGTGAAATAATAAAAAGATTATGATTTTTTTCTGGTGAGATCTGAAAAGATCATTCGCTTCCAAATTGGCATAAAATGAGAGAAGACCTAAAAAAAGTTCAGGATATCTCGTTTAATTTTGTTAAAAATACGTATCTCCTCTCATTAATATTGAAAATTATTGTAAGCGTTGTAATAAAAAAACTAATAAAGGAGACTGTTAAGGTGATTGTTGTCATTTTAATGTGATTTTTAGTTGTCGTAGAAACATCAAAATTTGTTTGGGAGGTGCAATAATAAAAGATTATGATTTTTTTCTGGTGAGATCTTAAAAAGATAATTCCCTTCCAAATTGGCATAAAATGAGAGAAGACCTAAAAAAAGTTCAGGATATCTCCTTTAATTTTGTTAAAAATACGTATTTCCTCTCATTAATATTGAAAATTATTGTAAGTGTTTTAATAAAAAAAACTAATAAAGGAGACTGTTAAGGTGATTGTTGTCGTTTTAATTTGATTTTTAGTTGTCGTAGAAACATCAAAATTTGTTTGGGAGGTGAAAAATAAAAAGATTATGGTTTTTTTCTGGTGAGATGTGAAAAGATCATTCGCTTCCAAATTGGCAAAAATGAGAGAAGACCTAAAAAAAGTTTAGGATATCTCGTTTAATTTTCTTAAAAATACGTATGTCCTCTAATTAATAATGGAAATTATTGAAAACGTTGTGATAAAAAAAAACTAATAAAGGAATCTGTTAATGTGATTGTTGTCGTTTTAACGTGATTGGTAATTGTCGTAGAAACGTCAAAATTTGTTTGTTAGGTGAAATAATAAAAAGATTATGATTTTTTTCTGGTGAGATCTGAAAAGATCATTCGCTTCCAAATTGGCATAAAATGAGAGAAGACCTAAAAAAAGTTCAGGATATCTCGTTTAATTTTGTTACAAATACATATCTCCTCTCATTAACATTGAAAATTATTGTAAGCGTTGTAATAAAAAAACTAATAAAGGAGGCTGTTAAGGTGATTGTTGTCATTTTAATGTGATTTTTAGTTGTCGTAGAAACATCAAAATTTGTTTGGGAGGTGCAATAATAAAAAGATTATGATTTTTTTCTGGTGAGATCTTAAAAAGATCATTCCCGTCGAAATTGGCATAAAATGAGAGAAGACCTAAAAAAAGTTCAGGATATCTCGTTTAATTTTGTTAAAAATACATATCTCCTCTCATTAACATTGAAAATTATTGTAAGCGTTGTAATAAAAAAACTAATAAAGGAGACTGTTAAGGTGATTGTTGTCATTTTAATGTGATTTTTAGTTGTCCAAGAAACATCAAAATTTGTTTGGGAGGTGCAATTATAAAAAGATTATGATTTTTTTCTGGTGAGATCTTAAAAATATCATTCCCTTCCAAATTGGCATAAAATGAGAGAAGACCTAAAAAAAGTTCAGGATATCTCGTTTAATTTTGTTAAAAATACGTATCTCCTCTCATTAATATTGAAAATTATTGTAAGCGTTTTAATAAAAAAAAAAACTAATAAAGGAGACTGTTAAGGTGATTGTTGTCGTTTTAATGTGATTTTTAGTTGTCGTAGAAACATCAAAATTTGTTTGGGAGGTGAAAAATAAAAAGATTATGGTTTTTTTTCTAGTGAGATGTGAAAAGATCATTCGCTTCCAAATTGGCAAAAATGAGAGAAGACCTAAAAATAGTTCAGGATATCTCGTTTAATTTTGTTAAAAATACGTATCTCCTCTAATTAATAATGGAAATTATTGTAAACGTTGTGATAAAAAAAAACTAATAAAGGAATCTGTTAATGTGATTGTTGTCATTTTAACGTGATTGGTAATTGTCGTAGAAACGTCAAAATTTGTTTGTTAGGTGAAATAATAAAAAGATTATGATTTTTTTCTGGTGAGATCTGAAAAGATCATTCGCTTCCAAATTGGCATAAAATGAGAGAAGACCTAAAAAAAGTTCAGGATATCTCGTTTAATTTTGTTAAAAATACGTATCTCCTCTCATTAATATTGAAAATTATTGTAAGCGTTGTAATAAAAAAACTAATAAAGGAGGCTGTTAAGGTGATTGTTGTCGTTTTAATGTGATTTTTAGTTGTCGTAGAAACATCAAAATTTGTTTGGGAGGTGCAATAATAAAAAGATTATGATTTTTTTCTGGTGAGATCTTAAAAAGATCATTCCCTTCCAAATTTGCATAAAATGAGAGAAGACCTGAAAAAAGGTCAGGATATCTCGTTTAATTTTGTTAAAAATACGTATCTCCTCTCATTAATATTGAAAATTATTGTAAGCGTTGTAATAAAAAATCTAATAAAGGAGACTGTTAAGGTGATTGTTGTCGTTGTAATGTGATTTTTAGTTGTCGTAGAAACATCAAAATTTGTTTGGGAGGTGCAATAATAAAAAGATTATGATTTTTTTCTGGTGAGATCTGAAAAGATCATTCGCTTCCAAATTGGCTTAAAATCAGAGAACACCTAAAAAAAGTTCAGGATATCTCGTTTAATTTTGTTAAAAATACGTATCTCCTCTCATTAATATTGAAAATTATTGTAAGCGTTTTGATAAAAAAACTAATAAAGGAGACTGTTAAGGTGATTGTTGTCGTTTTAATGTGATTTTTAGTTGTCGTAGAAACATCAAAATTTGTTTGGGAGGTGCAATAATAAAAAGATTATGATTTTTTTCTGGTGAGATCTTAAAAAGATCATTCCCTTCCAAATTTGCATAAAATGAGAGAAGACCTAAAAAAAGTTCAGGATATCTCGTTTAATTTTGTTAAAAATACGTATCTCCTCTCATTAATAATGGAAATTATTGTCAGCGTTGTGATAAAAAAAAACTAATAAAGGAAACTGTTAATGTGATTGTTGTCGTTTTAACGGGATTGGTAATTGTCGTAGAAACATCAAATTTGTTTGTTAGGTGAAATAATAAAAAGATTATGATTTTTTTCTGGTGAGATCTGAAAAGATCATTCGCTTCCAAATTGGCATAAAATGAGAGAAGACCTAAAAAAAGTTCAGGATATCTCGTTTAATTTTGTTAAAAATACGTATCTCCTCTCATTAATATTGAAAATTATTGTAAGCGTTGTAATAAAAAAAACTAATAAAGGAGACTGTTAAGGTGATTGTTGTCGTTTTAATGTGATTTTTAGTTGTCGTAGAAACATCAAAATTTGTTTGGGAGGTGCAATAATAAAAAGATTATGATTTTTTTCTGGTGAGATGTTAAAAAGATCATTCCCTTCCA
This sequence comes from Pueraria montana var. lobata, assembly GCA_026413185.1. Lineage (NCBI taxonomy): Eukaryota > Viridiplantae > Streptophyta > Magnoliopsida > Fabales > Fabaceae > Pueraria > Pueraria montana. The sequence continues at coordinate 956,744 of JAOZWA010000174.1, forward strand.
AATTTGCAGAAAATGAGAGAAGACCTAAAAAAAGTTCAGGATATCTCGTTTAATTTTGTTAAAAATACGTATCTCCTCTAATTAATAATGGAAATTATTGTAAACGTTGTGATAAAAAAAAACTAATAAAGGAATCTGTTAATGTGATTGTTGTCATTTTAACGTGATTGGTAATTGTCGTAGAAACGTCAAAATTTGTTTGTTAGGTGAAATAATAAAAAGATTATGATTTTTTTCTGGTGAGATCTGAAAAGATCATTCGCTTCCAAATTGGCATAAAATGAGAGAAGACCTAAAAAAAGTTCAGGATATCTCGTTTAATTTTGTTAAAAATACGTATCTCCTCTCATTAATATTGAAAATTATTGTAAGCGTTGTAATAAAAAAACTAATAAAGGAGGCTGTTAAGGTGATTGTTGTCGTTTTAATGTGATTTTTAGTTGTCGTAGAAACATCAAAATTTGTTTGGGAGGTGCAATAATAAAAAGATTATGATTTTTTTCTGGTGAGATCTTAAAAAGATCATTCCCTTCCAAATTTGCATAAAATGAGAGAAGACCTGAAAAAAGGTCAGGATATCTCGTTTAATTTTGTTAAAAATACGTATCTCCTCTCATTAATATTGAAAATTATTGTAAGCGTTGTAATAAAAAATCTAATAAAGGAGACTGTTAAGGTGATTGTTGTCGTTGTAATGTGATTTTTAGTTGTCGTAGAAACATCAAAATTTGTTTGGGAGGTGCAATAATAAAAAGATTATGATTTTTTTCTGGTGAGATCTGAAAAGATCATTCGCTTCCAAATTGGCTTAAAATCAGAGAACACCTAAAAAAAGTTCAGGATATCTCGTTTAATTTTGTTAAAAATACGTATCTCCTCTCATTAATATTGAAAATTATTGTAAGCGTTTTGATAAAAAAACTAATAAAGGAGACTGTTAAGGTGATTGTTGTCGTTTTAATGTGATTTTTAGTTGTCGTAGAAACATCAAAATTTGTTTGGGAGGTGCAATAATAAAAAGATTATGATTTTTTTCTGGTGAGATGTTAAAAAGATCATTCCCTTCCAAATTTGCAGAAAATGAGAGAAGACCTAAAAAAAGTTCAGGATATCTCGTTTAATTTTGTTAAAAATACGTATCTCCTCTCATTAATAATGGAAATTATTGTCAGCGTTGTGATAAAAAAAACTAATAAAGGAAACTGTTAATGTGATTGTTGTCGTTTTAACGGGATTGGTAATTGTCGTAGAAACATCAAATTTGTTTGTTAGGTGAAATAATAAAAAGATTATGATTTTTTTCTGGTGAGATCTGAAAAGATCATTCGCTTCCAAATTGGCATAAAATGAGAGAAGACCTAAAAAAAGTTCAGGATATCTCGTTTAATTTTGTTAAAAATACGTATCTCCTCTCATTAATATTGAAAATTATTGTAAGCGTTTTGATAAAAAAAACTAATAAAGGAGACTGTTAAGGTGATTGTTGTCGTTTTAATGTGATTTTTAGTTGTCGTAGAAACATCAAAATTTGTTTGGGAGGTGCAATAATAAAAAGATTGTGATTTTTTTCTGGTGAGATCTGAAAAGATCATTCGCTTCCAAATTGGCATAAAATGAGAGAAGACCTAAAAAAAGTTTAGGATATCTCGTTTAATTTTGTTAAAAATACGTATCTCCTCTCATTAAAATTGAAAATTATTGTAAGCGTTGTAATCAAAAAACTAATAAAGGAGGCTGTTAAGGTGATTGTTGTCGTTTTAATGTGATTTTTAGTTGTCGTAGAAACATCAAAATTTGTTTGGGAGGTGCAATAATAAAAAGATTATGATTTTTTTCTGGTGAGATCTTAAAAAGATCATTCCCTTCCAAATTTGCATAAAATGAGAGAAGACCTGAAAAAAGTTCAGGATCTCTCGTGTAATTTTGTTAAAAATACGTATCTCCTCTCATTAATATTGAAAATTATTGTAAGCGTTGTAATAAAAAAACTAATAAAGGAGACTGTTAAGGTGATTGTTTTCGTTTTAATGTGATTTTTAGTTGTCGTAGAAACATCAAAATTTGTTTGGGAGGTGCAATAATAAAAAGATTATGATTTTTTTCTGGTGAGATCTTAAAAAGATCATTCCCGTCGAAATTGGCATAAAATGAGAGAAGACCTAAAAAAAGTTCAGGATATCTCGTTTAATTTTGTTAAAAATACGTATCTCCTCTCATTAATATTGAAAATTATTGTAAGCGTTGTAATAAAAAAACTAATAAAGGAGACTGTTAAGGTGATTGTTGTCGTTTTAATGTGATTTTTAGTTATCGTAGAAACATCAAAATTTGTTTGGGAGGTGCAATACTAAAAAGATTATGATTTTTTTCTGGTGAGATCTGAAAAGATCATTCGCTTCCAAATTGGCTTAAAATCAGAGAACACCTAAAAAAAGTTCAGGATATCTCGTTTAATTTTGTTAAAAATACGTATCTCCTCTCATTAATATTGAAAATTATTGTAAGCGTTTTGATAAAAAAACTAATAAAGGAGACTGTTAAGGTGATTGTTGTCGTTTTAATGTGATTTTTAGTTGTCGTAGAAACATCAAAATTTGTTTGGGAGGTGCAATAATAAAAAGATTATGATTTTTTTCTGGTGAGATCTTAAAAAGATCATTCCCTTCCAAATTTGCATAAAATGAGAGAAGACCTAAAAAAAGTTCAGGATATCTCGTTTAATTTTGTTAAAAATACGTATCTCCTCTCATTAATATTGAAAATTATTGTAAGCGTTTTGATAAAAAAAACTAATAAAGGAGACTGTTAAGGTGATTGTTGTCGTTTTAATGTGATTTTTAGTTGTCGTAGAAACATCAAAATTTGTTTGGGAGGTGCAATAATAAAAAGATTGTGATTTTTTTCTGGTGAGATCTGAAAAGATCATTCGCTTCCAAATTGGCATAAAATGAGAGAAGACCTAAAAAAAGTTTAGGATATCTCGTTTAATTTTGTTAAAAATACGTATCTCCTCTCATTAAAATTGAAAATTATTGTAAGCGTTGTAATCAAAAAACTAATAAAGGAGGCTGTTAAGGTGATTGTTGTCGTTTTAATGTGATTTTTAGTTGTCGTAGAAACATCAAAATTTGTTTGGGAGGTGCAATAATAAAAAGATTATGATTTTTTTCTGGTGAGATCTTAAAAAGATCATTCCCTTCCAAATTTGCATAAAATGAGAGAAGACCTGAAAAAAGTTCAGGATCTCTCGTGTAATTTTGTTAAAAATACGTATCTCCTCTCATTAATATTGAAAATTATTGTAAGCGTTGTAATAAAAAAACTAATAAAGGAGACTGTTAAGGTGATTGTTTTCGTTTTAATGTGATTTTTAGTTGTCGTAGAAACATCAAAATTTGTTTGGGAGGTGCAATAATAAAAAGATTATGATTTTTTTCTGGTGAGATCTTAAAAAGATCATTCCCGTCGAAATTGGCATAAAATGAGAGAAGACCTAAAAAAAGTTCAGGATATCTCGTTTAATTTTGTTAAAAATACGTATCTCCTCTCATTAATATTGAAAATTATTGTAAGCGTTGTAATAAAAAAACTAATAAAGGAGACTGTTAAGGTGATTGTTGTCGTTTTAATGTGATTTTTAGTTATCGTAGAAACATCAAAATTTGTTTGGGAGGTGCAATACTAAAAAGATTATGATTTTTTTCTGGTGAGATCTGAAAAGATCATTCGCTTCCAAATTGGCTTAAAATCAGAGAACACCTAAAAAAAGTTCAGGATATCTCGTTTAATTTTGTTAAAAATACGTATCTCCTCTCATTAATATTGAAAATTATTGTAAGCGTTTTGATAAAAAAACTAATAAAGGAGACTGTTAAGGTGATTGTTGTCGTTTTAATGTGATTTTTAGTTGTCGTAGAAACATCAAAATTTGTTTGGGAGGTGCAATAATAAAAAGATTTATGATTTTTTTCTTGTGAGATCTTAAAAAGATCATTCCCTTCCAAATTGGCATAAAATGAGAGAAGACCTAAAAAAAGTTCAGGATATCTCGTTTAATTTTGTTAAAAATACGTATCTCCTCTCATTAATATTGAAAATTATTGTAAGCGTTTTGATAAAAAAAACTAATAAAGGAGACTGTTAAGGTGATTGTTGTCGTTTTAATGTGATTTTTAGTTGTCGTAGAAACATCAAAATTTGTTTGGGAGGTACAATAATAAAAAGATTATGATTTTTTTCTGGTGAGATCTGAAAAGATCATTCGCTTCCAAATTGGCATAAAATGAGAGAAGACCTAAAAAAAGTTTAGGATATCTCGTTTAATTTTGTTAAAAATACGTATCTCCTCTCATTAATATTGAAAATTATTGTATGCGTTGTAATAAAAAAACTAATAAAGGAGGCTGTTAAGGTGATTGTTGTCGTTTTAATGTGATTTTTAGTTGTCGTAGAAACATCAAAATTTGTTTGGGAGGTGCAATAATAAAAAGATTATGATTTTTTTCTGGTGAGATCTTAAAAAGATCATTCCCTTCCAAATTTGCATAAAATGAGAGAAGACCTAAAAAAAGTTCAGGATATCTCGTTTAATTTTGTTAAAAATACGTATCTCCTCTCATTAATAATGGAAATTATTGTCAGCGTTGTGATAAAAAAAACTAATAAAGGAAACTGTTAATGTGATTGTTGTCGTTTTAACGGGATTGGTAATTGTCGTAGAAACATCAAATTTGTTTGTTAGGTGAAATAATAAAAAGATTATGATTTTTTTCTGGTGAGATCTGAAAAGATCATTCGCTTCCAAATTGGCATAAAATGAGAGAAGACCTAAAAAAAGTTCAGGATATCTCGTTTAATTTTGTTAAAAATACGTATCTCCTCTCATTAATATTGAAAATTATTGTAAGCGTTGTAATAAAAAAACTAATAAAGGAGACTGTTAAGGTGATTGTTGTCATTTTAATGTGATTTTTATTTGTCGTAGAAACATCAAAATTTGTTTGGGAGGTGAAAAATAAAAAGATTATGGTTTTTTTCTAGTGAGGTGTGAAAAGATCATTCGCTTCCAAATTGACAAAAATGAGAGAAGACCTAAAAATAGTTCAGGATATGTCGTTTAATTTTGTTAAAAATACATATCTCCTCTCATTAACATTGAAAATTATTGTAAGCGTTGTAATAAAAAAACTAATAAAGGAGACTGTTAAGGTGATTGTTGTCATTTTAATGTGATTTTTAGTTGTCGTAGAAACATCAAAATTTGTTTGGGAGGTGCAATAATAAAAAGATTATGATTTTTTTCTGGTGAGATCTTAAAAAGATCATTCCCGTCGAAATTGGCATAAAATGAGAGAAGACCTAAAAAAAGTTCAGGATATCTCGTTTAATTTTGTTAAAAATACATATCTCCTCTCATTAACATTGAAAATTATTGTAAGCGTTGTAATAAAAAAACTAATAAAGGAGACTGTTAAGGTGATTGTTGTCATTTTAATGTGATTTTTATTTGTCGTAGAAACATCAAAATTTGTTTGGGAGGTGAAAAATAAAAAGATTATGGTTTTTTTCTAGTGAGGTGTGAAAAGATCATTCGCTTCCAAATTGACAAAAATGAGAGAAGACCTAAAAATAGTTCAGGATATCTCGTTTAATTTTGTTAAAAATACGTATCTCCTCTCATTAATATTGAAAATTATTGTAAGCGTTTTAATAAAAGAAACTAATAAAGGAGACTGTTAAGGTGATTGTTGTCATTTTAATGTGATTTTTAGTTGTCGTAGAAACATCAAAATTTGTTTGGGAGGTGCAATAGTAAAAAGATTATGATTTTTTTCTGGTGAGATCTTAAAAGATCGTTCCCTTCCAAATTTGCATAAAATGAGAGAAGACCTAAAAAAAGTTCAGGATATCTCGTTTAATTTTGTTAAAAATACGTATAGGCTCTCATTAATATTGAAAATTATTGTAAGCGTTGTGATAAAAAAAAAAACTAATAAAGGAAACTGTTAATGTGATTGTTGTCATTTTAAAGTGATTGGTAATTGTCGTAGAGACATCAAAATTTGTTTGTTAGGTGAAATAATAAAAAGATTATGATTTTTTTCTGGTGAGATCTGAAAAGATCATTCGCTTCCATATTGGCATAAAATGAGAGAAGACGTAAAAAAAGTTCAGGATATCTCGTTTAATTTTGTTAAAAATACGTATCTCCTCTCATTAATATTGAAAATTATTGTAAGCGTTTTAATAAAAAAACTAATAAAGGAGACTGTTAAGGTGATTGTTGTCGTTTTAATGTGATTTTTAGTTGTCGTAGAAACATCAAAATTTGTTTGGGAGGTGAAAAATAAAAAGATTATGGTTTTTTTCTAGTCAGATGTGAAAAGATCATTCGCTTCCAAATTGACAAAAATGAGAGAAGACCTAAAAAAAGTTCAGGATATCTCGTTTAATTTTGTTAAAAATACGTATCTCCTCTCATTAATGTTGAAAATTATTGCCAGCGGTGTAATAAAAAAACTAATAAAGGAGACTGTTAAGGTGATTGTTGTCATTTTAATGTGATTTTTAGTTGTCGTAGAAACATCAAAATTTGTTTGGGAGGTGCAATAATAAAAAGATTATGATTTTTTTCTGGTGAGATCTTAAAAAGATCATTCCCTTCCAAATTGGCATAAAATGAGAGAAGACCTAAAAAAAGTTCAGCATATCTCGTTTAATTTTTTTAAAAATACGTATCTCCTCTCATTAATATTGAAAATTATTGCCAGCGTTGTAATAAAAAAACTAATAAAGGAGACTGTTAAGGTGATTGTTGTCGTTTTAATGTGATTTTTAGTTGTCGTAGAAACATTAAAATTTGTTTGGGAGGTGCAATAATAAAAAGATTATGATTTTTTTCTGGTGAGATCTTAAAAAGATCATTCCCTTCCAAATTGGCATAAAATGAGAGAAGACCTAAAAAAAGTTCAGCATATTTCGTTTAATTTTGTTAAAAATACGTATCTCCTCTCATTAATATTGAAAATTATTGTAAGCGTTGTAATAAAAAAAACTAATAAAGGAGACTGTTAAGGTGATTGTTGTCGTTTTAATGTGATTTTTAGTTGTCGTAGAAACATCAAAATTTGTTTGGGAGGTGCAATAATAAAAAGATTATGATTTTTTTCTGGTGAGATCTTAAAAAGATCGTTCCCTTCCAAATTTGCATAAAATGAGAGAAGACCTGAAAAAAGTTCAGGATATCTCGTTTAATTTTGTTAAAAATACGTATCTCCTCTCATTAATATTGAAAATTATTGTAAGCGTTGTAATAAAAAAACTAATAAAGGAGACTGTTAAGGTGATTGTTTTCGTTTTAATGTGATTTTTAGTTGTCGTAGAAACATCAAAATTTGTTTGGGAGGTGCAATAATAAAAAGATTATGATTTTTTTCTGGTGAGATCTGAAAAGATAATTCGCTTCCAAATTGGCTTAAAATCAGAGAACACCTAAAAAGAGTTCAGGATATCTCGTTTAATTTTGTTAAAAATACATATCTCCTCTCATTAATATTGAAAATTATTGTAAGCGTTTTGATAAAAAAAACTAATAAAGGAGACTGTTAAGGTGATTGTTGTCGTTTTAATGTGATTTTTAGTTGTCGTAGAAACATCAAAATTTGTTTGGGAGGTGCAATAATAAAAAGATTATGATTTTTTTCTGGTGAGATCTTAAAAAGATCATTCCCTTCCAAATTTGCATAAAATGAGAGAAGACCTAAAAAAAGTTCAGGATATCTCGTTTAATTTTGTTAAAAATACGTATCTCCTCTCATTAATAATGGAAATTATTGTCAGCGTTGTGATAAAAAAAACTAATAAAGGAAACTGTTAATGTGATTGTTGTCATTTTAACGGGATTGGTAATTGTCGTAGAAACATCAAATTTGTTTGTTAGGTGAAATAATAAAAAGATTATGATTTTTTTCTGGTGAGATCTGAAAAGATCATTCGCTTCCAAATTGGCATAAAATGAGAGAAGACCTAAAAAAAGTTCAGGATATCTCGTTTAATTTTGTTAAAAATACGTATCTCCTCTCATTAATATTGAAAATTATTGTAAGCGTTGTAATAAAAAAACTAATAAAGGAGACTGTTAAGGTGATTGTTGTCATTTTAATGTGATTTTTATTTGTCGTAGAAACATCAAAATTTTTTTGGGAGGTGAAAAATAAAAAGATTATGGTTTTTTTCTAGTGAGGTGTGAAAAGATCATTCGCTTCCAAATTGACAAAAATGAGAGAAGACCTAAAAAAAGTTCAGGATATCTCGTTTAATTTTGTTAAAAATACGTATCTCCTCTCATTAATATTGAAAATTATTGTAAGCGTTTTAATAAAAAAAACTAATAAAGGAGACTGTTAAGGTGATTGTTATCGTTTTAATGTGATTTTTAGTTGTCGTAGAAACATCAAAATTTGTTTGGGAGGTGCAATAATAAAAAGATTATGATTTTTTTCTGCTGAGATCTTAAAAAGATCGTTCCCTTCCAAATTTGCATAAAATGAGAGAAGACCTAAAAAAAGTTCAGGATATCTCGTTTAATTTTGTTAAAAATACGTATCTCCTCTCATTAATATTGAAAATTATTGTAAGCGTTTTAATAAAAGAAACTAATAAAGGAGACTGTTAAGGTGATTGTTGTCGTTTTAATGTGATTTTTAGTTGTCGTAGAAACATCAAAATTTGTTTGGGAGGTGCAATAATAAAAAGATTATGATTTTTTTCTGGTGAGATCTTAAAAAGATCATTCCCTTCCAAATTTGCATAAAATGAGAGAAGACCTAAAAAAAGTTCAGGATATCTCGTTTAATTTTGTTAAAAATACGTATCTCCTCTCATTAATAATGGAAATTATTGTCAGCGTTGTGATAAAAAAAACTAATAAAGGAAACTGTTAATGTGATTGTTGTCATTTTAACGGGATTGGTAATTGTCGTAGAAACATCAAATTTGTTTGTTAGGTGAAATAATAAAAAGATTATGATTTTTTTCTGGTGAGATCTGAAAAGATCATTCGCTTCCAAATTGGCATAAAATGAGAGAAGACCTAAAAAAAGTTCAGGATATCTCGTTTAATTTTGTTAAAAATACGTATCTCCTCTCATTAATATTGAAAATTATTGTAAGCGTTGTAATAAAAAAACTAATAAAGGAGACTGTTAAGGTGATTGTTGTCATTTTAATGTGATTTTTAGTTGTCGTAGAAACATCAAAATTTTTTGGGAGGTGAAAAATAAAAAGATTATGGTTTTTTTCTAGTGAGATGTGAAAAGATCATTCGCTTCCAAATTGACAAAAATGAGAGAAGACCTAAAAAAAGTTCAGTATATCTCGTTTAATTTTGTTAAAAATACGTATCTCCTCTCATTAATATTGAAAATTATTGCCAGCGTTGTAATAAAAAAACTAATAAAGGAGACTGTTAAGGTGATTGTTGTCGTTTTAATGTGATTTTTAGTTGGCGTAGAAACATTAAAATTTGTTTGGGAGGTGCAATAATAAAAAGATTATGATTTTTTTCTGGTGAGATCTTAAAAAGATCATTCCCTTCCAAATTTGCATAAAATGAGAGAAGACCTAAAAAAAGTTCAGGATATCTCGTTTAATTTTGTTAAAAATACGTATCTCCTCTCATTAATAATGGAAATTATTGTCAGCGTTGTGATAAAAAAAACTAATAAAGGAAACTGTTAATGTGATTGTTGTCATTTTAACGGGATTGGTAATTGTCGTAGAAACATCAAATTTGTTTGTTAGGTGAAATAATAAAAAGATTATGATTTTTTTCTGGTGAGATCTGAAAAGATCATTCGCTTCCAAATTGGCATAAAATGAGAGAAGTCCTAAAAAAAGTTCAGGATATCTCGTTTAATTTTGTTAAAAATACGTATCTCCTCTCATTAATATTGAAAATTATTGTAAGCGTTGTAATAAAAAAACTAATAAAGGAGACTGTTAAGGTGATTGTTTTCATTTTAATGTGATTTTTAGTTGTCGTAGAAACATCAAAATTTGTTTGGGAGGTGCAATAATAAAAAGATTATGATTTTTTTCTGGTGAGATCTGAAAAGATAATTCGCTTCCAAATTGGCTTAAAATCAGAGAACACCTAAAAAGAGTTCAGGATATCTCGTTTAATTTTGTTAAAAATACGTATCTCCTCTCATTAATATTGAAAATTATTGTAAGCGTTTTGATAAAAAAAACTAATAAAGGAGACTGTTAAGGTGATTGTTGTCGTTTTAATGTGATTTTTAGTTGTCGTAGAAACATCAAAATTTGTTTGGGAGGTGCAATAATAAAAAGATTATGATTTTTTTCTGGTGAGATCTTAAAAAGATCATTCCCTTCCAAATTTGCATAAAATGAGAGAAGACCTAAAAAAAGTTCAGGATATCTCGTTTAATTTTGTTAAAAATACGTATCTCCTCTCATTAATAATGGAAATTATTGTCTGCGTTGTGATAAAAAAAACTAATAAAGGAAACTGTTAATGTGATTGTTGTCGTTTTAACGGGATTGGTAATTGTCGTAGAAACATCAAATTTGTTTGTTAGGTGAAATAATAAAAAGATTATGATTTTTTTCTGGTGAGATCTGAAAAGATCATTCGCTTCCAAATTGGCATAAAATGAGAGAAGACCTAAAAAAAGTTCAGGATATCTCGTTTAATTTTGTTAAAAATACGTATCTCCTCTCATTAATATTGAAAATTATTGTAAGCGTTGTAATAAAAAAACTAATAAAGGAGACTGTTAAGGTGATTGTTGTCATTTTAATGAGATTTTTATTTGTCGTAGAAACATCAAAATTTGTTTGGGAGGTGAAAAATAAAAAGATTATGGTTTTTTTCTAGTGAGGTGTGAAAAGATCATTCGCTTCCAAATTGACAAAAATGAGAGAAGACCTAAAAAAAGTTCAGGATATCTCGTTTAATTTTGTTAAAAATACGTATCTCCTCTCATTAATATTGAAAATTATTGTAAGCGTTTTAATAAAAAAAACTAATAAAGGAGACTGTTAAGGTGATTGTTATCGTTTTAATGTGATTTTTAGTTGTCGTAGAAACATCAAAATTTGTTTGGGAGGTGCAATAATAAAAAGATTATGATTTTTTTCTGGTGAGATCTTAAAAAGATCGTTCCCTTCCAAATTTGCATAAAATGAGAGAAGACCTAAAAAAAGTTCAGGATATCTCGTTTAATTTTGTTAAAAATACGTATCTCCTCTCATTAATATTGAAAATTATTGTAAGCGTTTTAGTAAAAGAAACTAATAAAGGAGACTGTTAAGGTGATTGTTGTCGTTTTAATGTGATTTTTAGTTGTCGTAGAAACATCAAAATTTGTTTGGGAGGTGCAATAATAAAAAGATTATGATTTTTTTCTGGTGAGATCTTAAAAAGATCATTCCCTTCCAAATTTGCATAAAATGAGAGAAGACCTAAAAAAAGTTCAGGATATCTCGTTTAATTTTGTTAAAAATACGTATCTCCTCTCATTAATAATGGAAATTATTGTCAGCGTTGTGATACAAAAAACTAATAAAGGAAACTGTTAATGTGATTGTTGTCATTTTAACGGGATTGGTAATTGTCGTAGAAACATCAAATTTGTTTGTTAGGTGAAATAATAAAAAGATTATGATTTTTTTCTGGTGAGATCTGAAAAGATCATTCGCTTCCAAATTGGCATAAAATGAGAGAAGACCTAAAAAAAGTTCAGGATATCTCGTTTAATTTTGTTAAAAATACGTATCTCCTCTCATTAATATTGAAAATTATTGTAAGCGTTGTAATAAAAAAACTAATAAAGGAGACTGTTAAGGTGATTGTTGTCATTTTAATGTGATTTTTAGTTGTCGTAGAAACATCAAAATTTTTTGGGAGGTGAAAAATAAAAAGATTATGGTTTTTTTCTAGTGAGATGTGAAAAGATCATTCGCTTCCAAATTGACAAAAATGAGAGAAGACCTAAAAAAAGTTCAGTATATCTCGTTTAATTTTGTTAAAAATACGTATCTCCTCTCATTAATATTGAAAATTATTGCCAGCGTTGTAATAAAAAAACTAATAAAGGAGACTGTTAAGGTGATTGTTGTCGTTTTAATGTGATTTTTAGTTGTCGTAGAAACATTAAAATTTGTTTGGGAGGTGCAATAATAAAAAGATTATGATTTTTTTCTGGTGAGATCTTAAAAAGATCATTCCCTTCCAAATTTGCATAAAATGAGAGAAGACCTAAAAAAAGTTCAGGATATCTCGTTTAATTTTGTTAAAAATACGTATCTCCTCTCATTAATAATGGAAATTATTGTCAGCGTTGTGATAAAAAAAACTAATAAAGGAAACTGTTAATGTGATTGTTGTCATTTTAACGGGATTGGTAATTGTCGTAGAAACATCAAATTTGTTTGTTAGGTGAAATAATAAAAAGATTATGATTTTTTTCTGGTGAGATCTGAAAAGATCATTCGCTTCCAAATTGGCATAAAATGAGAGAAGTCCTAAAAAAAGTTCAGGATATCTCGTTTAATTTTGTTAAAAATACGTATCTCCTCTCATTAATATTGAAAATTATTGTAAGCGTTGTAATAAAAAAACTAATAAAGGAGACTGTTAAGGTGATTGTTGTCATTTTAATGTGATTTTTAGTTGTCGTAGAAACATCAAAATTTTTTGGGAGGTGAAAAATAAAAAGATTATGGTTTTTTTCTAGTGAGATGTGAAAAGATCATTCGCTTCCAAATTGACAAAAATGAGAGAAGACCTAAAAAAAGTTCAGTATATCTCATTTAATTTTGTTAAAAATACGTATCTCCTCTCATTAATATTGAAAATTATTGCCAGCGTTGTAAGAAAAAAACTAATAAAGGAGACTGTTAAGGTGATTGTTGTCGTTTTAATGTGATTTTTAGTTGTCGTAGAAACATTAAAATTTGTTTGGGAGGTGCAATAATAAAAAGATTATGATTTTTTTCTGGTGAGATCTTAAAAAGATCATTCCCTTCCAAATTGGCATAAAATCAGTGAAGACCTAAAAAAAGTTCAGGATATCTCGTTTAATTTTGTTAAAAATACGTATCTCCTCTCATTAATATTGAAAATTATTGTAAGCGTTGTAATAAAAAACTAATAAAGGAGACTGCTCAGGTGATTGTTGTCATTTTAATGTGATTTTTAGTTGTCGTAGAAACATCAAAATTTGTTTGGGAGGTGCAATAATAAGAAGATTATGATTTTTTTCTGGTGAGATCTTAAAAAGATCATTCCCTTCCAAATTGGCATAAAATGAGAGAAGACCTAAAAAAAGTTCAGGATATCTCGTTTAATTTTGTTAAAAATACGTATCTCCTCTCATTAATATTGAAAATTATTGTAAGCGTTGTAATAAAAAAACTAATAAAGGAGACTGTTAAGGTGATTGTTGTCATTTTAATGTGATTTTTAGTTGTCGTAGAAACATCAAAATTTGTTTGGGAGGTGAAAAATAAAAAGATTGTCGTTTTTTTCTAGTGAGATGTGAATAGATCATTCGCTTCCAAATTAGCATAAAATGAGAGAAGGCCTAAAAAAAGTTCAGGCTATCTCGTTTAATTTGGTTAAAAATACGTATCTCCTCTCATTAATATTGAAAATTATTGTAAGCGTTGTAATAAAAAACTAATAAAGGAGACTGTTAAGGTGATTGTTGTCGTTTTAATGTGATTTTTAGTTGTCCAAGAAACATCAAAATTTGTTTGGGAGGTGCAATAATAAAAAGATTATGATTTTTTTCTGGTGAGATCTTAAAAAGATCATTCCCTTCCAAATTGGCATAAAATGAGAGAAGACCTAAAAAAAGTTCAGGATATCTCGTTTAATTTAGTTAAAAATACGTATCTCCTCTCATTAATATTGAAAATTATGATAAGCGTTGTAATAAAAAAAACTAATAAAGGAGACTGTTAAGGTGATTGTTGTCGTTTTAATGTGATTTTTAGTTGTCCAAGAAACATCAAAATTTGTATGGGACGTGCAATACTAAAAAGATTATGATTTTTTTCTGGTGAGATCTTAAAAAGATCATTCCCTTCCAAATTGGCATAAAATGAGAGAAGACCTAAAAAAAGTTCAGGATATCTCGTTTAATTTTGTTAAAAATACATATCTCCTCTCATTAATATTGAAAATTATTGTAAGCGTTGTAATAAAAAAAACTAATAAAGGAGACTGTTAAGGTGATTGTTGTCATTTTAATGTGATTTTTAGTTGTCGTAGAAACATCAAAATTTGTTTGGGAGGTGAAAAATAAAAAGATTATCATTTTTTTCTAGTGAGACGTGAAAAGATCATTCGCTTCCAAATTGGATAAAATGATAGAAGACCTAAAAAAAGTTCAGGATATCTCGTTTAATTTTGTTAAAAATACGTATCTCCTCTAATTAAGAATGGAAATTATTGTAAACGTTGTGATAAAAAAACTAATAAAGGAAACTGTTAATGTGATTGTTGTCGTTTTAACGTGATTGGTAATTGTCGTAGAAACATCAAAATTTGTTTGTTAGGTGAAATAATAAAAAGATTATGATTTTTTTCTGGTGAGATCTGAAAAGATCATTCGCTTCCAAATTGGCATAAAATGAGAGAACACCTAAAAAAAGTTCAGGATAGCTCGTTTAATTTTGTTAAAAATACGTATCTCCTCTCATTAATATTGAAAATTATTGTAAGCGTTGTAATAAAAAAACTAATAAAGGAGACTGTTAAGGTGATTGTTGTCATTTTAATGTGATTTTTAGTTGTCGTAGAAACATCAAAATTTGTTTGGGAGGTGCAATAATAAAAAGATTATGATTTTTTTCTGGTGAGATCTGAAAGATCATTCGCTTCCAAATTGGCTTAAAATCATAGAAGATCTAAAAAAAGTTCAGGATATCTTGTTTAATTTTGTTAAAAATACGTATCTCCTCTCATTAATATTGAAAATTATTGAAAGTGTTGTAATAAAAAAAACTAATAAATGAGACTGTTAAGGTGATTGTTGTCATTTTAATGTGATTTTTAGTTGTCGTAGAAACATCAAAATTTGTTTGGGAGGTGAAAAATAAAAAGATTATCGTTTTTTTCTAGTGAGATGTGAAAACATCATTCGCTTCCAAATTGGATAAAATGAGAGAAGACCTAAAAAAAGTTCAGGATATCTCGTTTAATTTTGTTAAAAATACGTATCTCCTCTAATTAAGAATGGAAATTATTGTAAACGTTGTGATAAAAAAACTAATAAAGGAAACTGTTAATGTGATTGTTGTCGTTTTAACGTGATTGGTAATTGTCGTAGAAACATCAAAATTTGTTTGTTAGGTGAAATAATAAAAAGATTATGATTTTTTTCTGGTGAGATCTGAAAAGATCATTCGCTTCCAAATTGGCATAAAATGAGAGAAGACCTAAAAAAAGTTCAGGATAGCTCGTTTAATTTTGTTAAAAATACGTATCTCCTCTCATTAATATTGAAAATTATTGTAAGCGTTGTAATAAAAAAACTAATAAAGGAGACTGTTAAGGTGATTGTTGTCGTTTTAATGTGATTTTTAGTTGTCGTAGAAACATCAAAATTTGTTTGGGAGGTGCAATAATAAAAAGATTATGATTTTTTTCTGGTGAGATCTGAAAAGATCATTCGCTTCCAAATTGGCTTAAAATCAGAGAAGATCTAAAAAAAGTTCAGGATATCTCGTTTAATTTTGTTAAAAATACGTATCTCCTCTCATTAATATTGAAAATTATTGTAAGCGTTGTAATAAAAAAACTAATAAATGAGACTGTTAAGGTGATTGTTGTCATTTTAATGTGATTTTTAGTTGTCGTAGAAACATCAAAATTTGTTTGGGAGGTGAAAAATAAAAAGATTATCATTTTTTTCTAGTGAGATGTGAAAACATCATTCGCTTCCAAATTGGATAAAATGAGAGAAGACCTAAAAAAAGTTCAGGATATCTCGTTTAATTTTGTTAAAAATACGTATCTCCTCTAATTAATAATGGAAATTATTGTAAACGTTGTGATAAAAAAAACTAATAAAGGAAACTGTTAATCTGATTGTTGTCATTTTAACGTGATTGGTAATTGTCGTAGAAACAACAAAATTTGTTTGTTAGGTGAAATAATAAAAAGATTATGATTTTTTTCTTGTGAGATCTGAAAAGATCATTCGCTTCCAAATTGGCATAAAATGAGAGAAGACCTAAAAAAAGTTCAGGATATCTCGTTTAATTTTGTTAAAAATACGTATCTCCTCTCATTAATATTGAAAATTATTGTAAGCGTTGTAATAAAAAAAACTAATAAAGGAGACTGTTAAGGTGATTGTTGTCGTTTTAATGTGATTTTTAGTTGTCCAAGAAACATCAAAATTTGTATGGGACGTGCAATACTAAAAAGATTATGATTTTTTTCTGGTGAGATCTTAAAAAGATCATTCCCTTCCAAATTGGCATAAAATGAGAGAAGACCTAAAAAAAGTTCAGGATATCTCGTTTAATTTTGTTAAAAATACATATCTCCTCTCATTAATATTGAAAATTATTGTAAGCGTTGTAATAAAAAAAACTAATAAAGGAGACTGTTAAGGTGATTGTTGTCGTTTTAATGTGATTTTTAGTTGTCCAAGAAACATCAAAATTTGTATGGGACGTGCAATACTAAAAAGATTATGATTTTTTTCTGGTGAGATCTTAAAAAGATCATTCCCTTCCAAATTGGCATAAAATGAGAGAAGACCTAAAAAAAGTTCAGGATATCTCGTTTAATTTTGTTAAAAATACATATCTCCTCTCATTAATATTGAAAATTATTGTAAGCGTTGTAATAAAAAAAACTAATAAAGGAGACTGTTAAGGTGATTGTTGTCATTTTAATGTGATTTTTAGTTGTCGTAGAAACATCAAAATTTGTTTGGGAGGTGAAAAATAAAAAGATTATCATTTTTTTCTAGTGAGACGTGAAAAGATCATTCGCTTCCAAATTGGATAAAATGAGAGAAGACCTAAAAAAAGTTCAGGATATCTCGTTTAATTTTGTTAAAAATACGTATCTCCTCTAATTAAGAATGGAAATTATTGTAAACGTTGTGATAAAAAAACTAATAAAGGAAACTGTTAATGTGATTGTTGTCGTTTTAACGTGATTGGTAATTGTCGTAGAAACATCAAAATTTGTTTGTTAGGTGAAATAATAAAAAGATTATGATTTTTTTCTGGTGAGATCTGAAAAGATCATTCGCTTCCAAATTGGCATAAAATGAGAGAACACCTAAAAAAAGTTCAGGATAGCTCGTTTAATTTTGTTAAAAATACGTATCTCCTCTCATTAATATTGAAAATTATTGTAAGCGTTGTAATAAAAAAACTAATAAAGGAGACTGTTAAGGTGATTGTTGTCATTTTAATGTGATTTTTAGTTGTCGTAGAAACATCAAAATTTGTTTGGGAGGTGCAATAATAAAAAGATTATGATTTTTTTCTGGTGAGATCTGAAAGATCATTCGCTTCCAAATTGGCTTAAAATCAGAGAAGATCTAAAAAAAGTTCAGGATATCTCGTTTAATTTTGTTAAAAATACGTATCTCCTCTCATTAATATTGAAAATTATTGAAAGTGTTGTAATAAAAAAAACTAATAAATGAGACTGTTAAGGTGATTGTTGTCATTTTAATGTGATTTTTAGTTGTCGTAGAAACATCAAAATTTGTTTGGGAGGTGAAAAATAAAAAGATTATCGTTTTTTTCTAGTGAGATGTGAAAACATCATTCGCTTCCAAATTGGATAAAATGAGAGAAGACCTAAAAAAAGTTCAGGATATCTCGTTTAATTTTGTTAAAAATACGTATCTCCTCTAATTAAGAATGGAAATTATTGTAAACGTTGTGATAAAAAAACTAATAAAGGAAACTGTTAATGTGATTGTTGTCGTTTTAACGTGATTGGTAATTGTCGTAGAAACATCAAAATTTGTTTGTTAGGTGAAATAATAAAAAGATTATGATTTTTTTCTGGTGAGATCTGAAAAGATCATTCGCTTCCAAATTGGCATAAAATGAGAGAAGACCTAAAAAAAGTTCAGGATAGCTCGTTTAATTTTGTTAAAAATACGTATCTCCTCTCATTAATATTGAAAATTATTGTAAGCGTTGTAATAAAAAAACTAATAAAGGAGACTGTTAAGGTGATTGTTGTCGTTTTAATGTGATTTTTAGTTGTCGTAGAAACATCAAAATTTGTTTGGGAGGTGCAATAATAAAAAGATTATGATTTTTTTCTGGTGAGATCTGAAAAGATCATTCGCTTCCAAATTGGCTTAAAATCAGAGAAGATCTAAAAAAAGTTCAGGATATCTCGTTTAATTTTGTTAAAAATACGTATCTCCTCTCATTAATATTGAAAATTATTGTAAGCGTTGTAATAAAAAAACTAATAAATGAGACTGTTAAGGTGATTGTTGTCATTTTAATGTGATTTTTAGTTGTCGTAGAAACATCAAAATTTGTTTGGGAGGTGAAAAATAAAAAGATTATCATTTTTTTCTAGTGAGATGTGAAAACATCATTCGCTTCCAAATTGGATAAAATGAGAGAAGACCTAAAAAAAGTTCAGGATATCTCGTTTAATTTTGTTAAAAATACGTATCTCCTCTAATTAATAATGGAAATTATTGTAAACGTTGTGATAAAAAAAACTAATAAAGGAAACTGTTAATCTGATTGTTGTCATTTTAACGTGATTGGTAATTGTCGTAGAAACAACAAAATTTGTTTGTTAGGTGAAATAATAAAAAGATTATGATTTTTTTCTGGTGAGATCTGAAAAGATCATTCGCTTCCAAATTGGCATAAAATGAGAGAAGACCTAAAAAAAGTTCAGGATATCTCGTTTAATTTTGTTAAAAATACGTATCTCCTCTCATTAATATTGAAAATTATTGTAAGCGTTGTAATAAAAAGACTAATAAAGGAGGCTGTTAAGGTGATTGTTGTCGTTTTAATGTGATTTTTAGTTGCCGTAGAAACATCAAAATTTGTTTGGGAGGTGCAATAATAAAAAGATTATGATTTTTTTCTGGTGAGATCTTAAAAAGATCATTCCCTTCCAAATTGGCATAAAATGAGAGAAGACCTAAAAAAAGTTCAGGATATCTCGTTTAATTTTGTTAAAAATACATATCTCCTCTCATTAATATTGAAAATTATTGTAAGCGTTGTAATAAAAAAAACTAATAAAGGAGACTGTTAAGGTGATTGTTGTCATTTTAATGTGATTTTTAGTTGTCGTAGAAACATCAAAATTTGTTTGGGAGGTGAAAAATAAAAAGATTATCATTTTTTTCTAGTGAGACGTGAAAAGATCATTCGCTTCCAAATTGGATAAAATGAGAGAAGACCTAAAAAAAGTTCAGGATATCTCGTTTAATTTTGTTAAAAATACGTATCTCCTCTAATTAAGAATGGAAATTATTGTAAACGTTGTGATAAAAAAACTAATAAAGGAAACTGTTAATGTGATTGTTGTCGTTTTAACGTGATTGGTAATTGTCGTAGAAACATCAAAATTTGTTTGTTAGGTGAAATAATAAAAAGATTATGATTTTTTTCTGGTGAGATCTGAAAAGATCATTCGCTTCCAAATTGGCATAAAATGAGAGAACACCTAAAAAAAGTTCAGGATAGCTCGTTTAATTTTGTTAAAAATACGTATCTCCTCTCATTAATATTGAAAATTATTGTAAGCGTTGTAATAAAAAAACTAATAAAGGAGACTGTTAAGGTGATTGTTGTCATTTTAATGTGATTTTTAGTTGTCGTAGAAACATCAAAATTTGTTTGGGAGGTGCAATAATAAAAAGATTATGATTTTTTTCTGGTGAGATCTGAAAGATCATTCGCTTCCAAATTGGCTTAAAATCAGAGAAGATCTAAAAAAAGTTCAGGATATCTCGTTTAATTTTGTTAAAAATACGTATCTCCTCTCATTAATATTGAAAATTATTGAAAGTGTTGTAATAAAAAAAACTAATAAATGAGACTGTTAAGGTGATTGTTGTCATTTTAATGTGATTTTTAGTTGTCGTAGAAACATCAAAATTTGTTTGGGAGGTGAAAAATAAAAAGATTATCGTTTTTTTCTAGTGAGATGTGAAAACATCATTCGCTTCCAAATTGGATAAAATGAGAGAAGACCTAAAAAAAGTTCAGGATATCTCGTTTAATTTTGTTAAAAATACGTATCTCCTCTAATTAAGAATGGAAATTATTGTAAACGTTGTGATAAAAAAACTAATAAAGGAAACTGTTAATGTGATTGTTGTCGTTTTAACGTGATTGGTAATTGTCGTAGAAACATCAAAATTTGTTTGTTAGGTGAAATAATAAAAAGATTATGATTTTTTTCTGGTGAGATCTGAAAAGATCATTCGCTTCCAAATTGGCATAAAATGAGAGAAGACCTAAAAAAAGTTCAGGATAGCTCGTTTAATTTTGTTAAAAATACGTATCTCCTCTCATTAATATTGAAAATTATTGTAAGCGTTGTAATAAAAAAACTAATAAAGGAGACTGTTAAGGTGATTGTTGTCGTTTTAATGTGATTTTTAGTTGTCGTAGAAACATCAAAATTTGTTTGGGAGGTGCAATAATAAAAAGATTATGATTTTTTTCTGGTGAGATCTGAAAAGATCATTCGCTTCCAAATTGGCTTAAAATCAGAGAAGATCTAAAAAAAGTTCAGGATATCTCGTTTAATTTTGTTAAAAATACGTATCTCCTCTCATTAATATTGAATATTATTGTAAGCGTTGTAATAAAAAAACTAATAAATGAGACTGTTAAGGTGATTGTTGTCATTTTAATGTGATTTTTAGTTGTCGTAGAAACATCAAAATTTGTTTGGGAGGTGAAAAATAAAAAGATTATCATTTTTTTCTAGTGAGATGTGAAAACATCATTCGCTTCCAAATTGGATAAAATGAGAGAAGACCTAAAAAAAGTTCAGGATATCTCGTTTAATTTTGTTAAAAATACGTATCTCCTCTAATTAATAATGGAAATTATTGTAAACGTTGTGATAAAAAAAACTAATAAAGGAAACTGTTAATCTGATTGTTGTCATTTTAACGTGATTGGTAATTGTCGTAGAAACATCAAAATTTGTTTGTTAGGTGAAATAATAAAAAGATTATGATTTTTTTCTGGTGAGATCTGAAAAGATCATTCGCTTCCAAATTGGCATAAAATGAGAGAAGACCTAAAAAAAGTTCAGGATAGCTCGTTTAATTTTGTTAAAAATACGTATCTCCTCTCATTAATATTGAAAATTATTGTAAGCGTTGTAATAAAAAAACTAATAAAGGAGACTGTTAAGGTGATTGTTGTCGTTTTAATGTGATTTTTAGTTGTCGTAGAAACATCAAAATTTGTTTGGGAGGTGCAATAATAAAAAGATTATGATTTTTTTCTGGTGAGATCTGAAAAGATCATTCGCTTCCAAATTGGCTTAAAATCAGAGAAGATCTAAAAAAAGTTCAGGATATCTCGTTTAATTTTGTTAAAAATACGTATCTCCTCTCATTAATATTGAAAATTATTGTAAGCGTTGTAATAAAAAAACTAATAAATGAGACTGTTAAGGTGATTGTTGTCATTTTAATGTGATTTTTAGTTGTCGTAGAAACATCAAAATTTGTTTGGGAGGTGAAAAATAAAAAGATTATCATTTTTTTCTAGTGAGATGTGAAAACATCATTCGCTTCCAAATTGGATAAAATGAGAGAAGACCTAAAAAAAGTTCAGGATATCTCGTTTAATTTTGTTAAAAATACGTATCTCCTCTAATTAATAATGGAAATTATTGTAAACGTTGTGATAAAAAAAACTAATAAAGGAAACTGTTAATCTGATTGTTGTCATTTTAACGTGATTGGTAATTGTCGTAGAAACAACAAAATTTGTTTGTTAGGTGAAATAATAAAAAGATTATGATTTTTTTCTGGTGAGATCTGAAAAGATCATTCGCTTCCAAATTGGCATAAAATGAGAGAAGACCTAAAAAAAGTTCAGGATATCTCGTTTAATTTTGTTAAAAATACGTATCTCCTCTCATTAATATTGAAAATTATTGTAAGCGTTGTAATAAAAAGACTAATAAAGGAGGCTGTTAAGGTGATTGTTGTCGTTTTAATGTGATTTTTAGTTGCCGTAGAAACATCAAAATTTGTTTGGGAGGTGCAATAATAAAAAGATTATGATTTTTTTCTGGTGAGATCTTAAAAAGATCATTCCCTTCCAAATTTGCATAAAATGAGAGAAGACCTGAAAAAAGTTCAGGATATATCGTTTAATTTTGTTAAAAATACGTATCTCCTCTCATTAATATTGAAAATTATTGTAAGCGTTGTAATAAAAAAACTAATAAAGGAGACTGTTATGGTGATTGTTGTCGTTTTAATGTGATTTTTAGTTGTCGTAGAAACATCAAAATTTGTTTGGGAGGTGCAATAATAAACAGATTATGATTTTTTTCTGGTGAGATCTTAAAAAGATCATTCCCTTCCAAATGGGCATAAAATCAGTGAAGACCTAAAAAAAGTTCAGGATATCTCGTTTAATTTTGTTAAAAATACGTATCTCCTCTCATTAATATTGAAAATTATTGTAAGCGTTGTAATAAAAAACTAATAAAGGAGACTGTTAAGGTGATTGTTGTCATTTTAATGTGATTTTTAGTTGTCGTAGAAACATCAAAATTTGTTTGGGAGGTGCAATAATAAAAAGATTATGATTTTTTTCTGGTGAGATCTTAAAAAGATCATTCCCTTCCAAATTGGCATAAAATGAGAGAAGACCTAAAAAAAGTTCAGGGTATCTCGTTTAATTTTGTTAAAAATACGTATCTCCTGTCATTAATATTGAAAATTATTGTAAGCGTTGAAATAAAAAAACTAATAAAGGAGACTGTTAAGGTGATTGTTGTCGTTTTAATGTGATTTTTAGTTGTCGTAGAAACATCAAAATTTGTTTGGGAGGTGCAATAATAAAAAGATTATGATTTTTTTCTGGTGAGATCTTAAAAAGATCGTTCCCTTCCAAATTTGCATAAAAGGAGAGAAGACCTAAAAAAAGTTCAGGATATCTCGTTTAATTTTGTTAAAAATACGTATCTCCTCTAATTAAGAATGGAAATTATTGTAAACGTTGTGATAAAAAAACTAATAAAGGAAACTGTTAATGTGATTGTTGTCGTTTTAACGTGATTGGTAATTGTCGTAGAAACATCAAAATTTGTTTGTTAGGTGAAATAATAAAAAGATTATGATTTTTTTCTGGTGAGATCTGAAAAGATCATTCGCTTCCAAATTGGCATAAAATGAGAGAAGACCTAAAAAAAGTTCAGGATAGCTCGTTTAATTTTGTTAAAAATACGTATCTCCTCTCATTAATATTGAAAATTATTGTAAGCGTTGTAATAAAAAAACTAATAAAGGAGACTGTTAAGGTGATTGTTGTCGTTTTAATGTGATTTTTAGTTGTCGTAGAAACATCAAAATTTGTTTGGGAGGTGCAATAATAAAAAGATTATGATTTTTTTCTGGTGAGATCTGAAAAGATCATTCGCTTCCAAATTGGCTTAAAATCAGAGAAGATCTAAAAAAAGTTCAGGATAGCTCGTTTAATTTTGTTAAAAATACGTATCTCCTCTCATTAATATTGAAAATTATTGTAAGCGTTGTAATAAAAAACTAATAAAGGAGACTGTTAAGGTGATTGTTGTCATTTTAATGTGATTTTTAGTTGTCGTAGAAACATCAAAATTTGTTTGGGAGGTGCAATAATAAAAAGATTATGATTTTTTTCTGGTGAGATCTTAAAAAGATCATTCCCTTCCAAATTGGCATAAAATGAGAGAAGACCTAAAAAAAGTTCAGGGTATCTCGTTTAATTTTGTTAAAAATACGTATCTCCTGTCATTAATATTGAAAATTATTGTAAGCGTTGTAATAAAAAAACTAATAAAGGAGACTGTTAAGGTGATTGTTGTCGTTTTAATGTGATTTTTAGTTGTCGTAGAAACATCAAAATTTGTTTGGGAGGTGCAATAATAAAAAGATTATGATTTTTTTCTGGTGAGATCTTAAAAAGATCGTTCCCTTCCAAATTTGCATAAAAGGAGAGAAGACCTAAAAAAAGTTCAGGATATCTCGTTTAATTTTGTTAAAAATACGTATCTCCTCTAATTAAGAATGGAAATTATTGTAAACGTTGTGATAAAAAAACTAATAAAGGAAACTGTTAATGTGATTGTTGTCGTTTTAACGTGATTGGTAATTGTCGTAGAAACATCAAAATTTGTTTGTTAGGTGAAATAATAAAAAGATTATGATTTTTTTCTGGTGAGATCTGAAAAGATCATTCGCTTCCAAATTGGCATAAAATGAGAGAAGACCTAAAAAAAGTTCAGGATAGCTCGTTTAATTTTGTTAAAAATACGTATCTCCTCTCATTAATATTGAAAATTATTGTAAGCGTTGTAATAAAAAAACTAATAAAGGAGACTGTTAAGGTGATTGTTGTCGTTTTAATGTGATTTTTAGTTGTCGTAGAAACATCAAAATTTGTTTGGGAGGTGCAATAATAAAAAGATTATGATTTTTTTCTGGTGAGATCTGAAAAGATCATTCGCTTCCAAATTGGCTTAAAATCAGAGAAGATCTAAAAAAAGTTCAGGATATCTCGTTTAATTTTGTTAAAAATACGTATCTCCTCTCATTAATATTGAAAATTAATGTAAGCGTTGTAATAAAAAAACTAATAAATGAGACTGTTAAGGTGATTGTTGTCATTTTAATGTGATTTTTAGTTGTCGTAGAAACATCAAAATTTGTTTGGGAGGTGAAAAATAAAAAGATTATCATTTTTTTCTAGTGAGATGTGAAAACATCATTCGCTTCCAAATTGGATAAAATGAGAGAAGACCTAAAAAAAGTTCAGGATATCTCGTTTAATTTTGTTAAAAATACGTATCTCCTCTAATTAATAATGGAAATTATTGTAAACGTTGTGATAAAAAAAACTAATAAAGGAAACTGTTAATGTGATTGTTGTCATTTTAACGTGATTGGTAATTGTCGTAGAAACAACAAAATTTGTTTGTTAGGTGAAATAATAAAAAGATTATGATTTTTTCCTGGTGAGATCTGAAAAGATCATTCGCTTCCAAATTGGCATAAAATGAGAGAAGACCTAAAAAAAGTTCAGGATATCTCGTTTAATTTTGTTAAAAATACGTATCTCCTCTCATTAATATTGAAAATTATTGTAAGCGTTGTAATAAAAAGACTAATAAAGGAGGCTGTTAAGGTGATTGTTGTCGTTTTAATGTGATTTTTAGTTGCCGTAGAAACATCAAAATTTGTTTGGGAGGTGCAATAATAAAAAGATTATGATTTTTTTCTGGTGAGATCTTAAAAAGATCATTCCCTTCCAAATTTGCATAAAATGAGAGAAGACCTGAAAAAAGTTCAGGATATATCGTTTAATTTTGTTAAAAATACGTATCTCCTCTCATTAATATTGAAAATTATTGTAAGCGTTGTAATAAAAAAACTAATAAAGGAGACTGTTATGGTGATTGTTGTCGTTTTAATGTGATTTTTAGTTGTCGTAGAAACATCAAAATTTGTTTGGGAGGTGCAATAATAAACAGATTATGATTTTTTTCTGGTGAGATCTTAAAAAGATCATTCCCTTCCAAATTGGCATAAAATCAGTGAAGACCTAAAAAAAGTTCAGGATATCTCGTTTAATTTTGTTAAAAATACGTATCTCCTCTCATTAATATTGAAAATTATTGTAAGCGTTGTAATAAAAAACTAATAAAGGAGACTGTTAAGGTGATTGTTGTCATTTTAATGTGATTTTTAGTTGTCGTAGAAACATCAAAATTTGTTTGGGAGGTGCAATAATAAAAAGATTATGATTTTTTTTTTGTGAGATCTTAAAAAGATCATTCCCTTCCAAATTGGCATAAAATGAGAGAAGACCTAAAAAAAGTTCAGGGTATCTCGTTTAATTTTGTTAAAAATACGTATCTCCTCTCATTAATATTGAAAATTATTGTAAGCGTTGTAATAAAAAAACTAATAAAGGAGACTGTTAAGGTGATTGTTGTCATTTTAATGTGATTTTTAGTTGTCGTAGAAACATCAAAATTTGTTTGGGAGGTGAAAAATAAAAAGATTATCATTTTTTTCTAGCGAGATGTGAATAGATCATTCGCTTCCAAATTGGCATAAAATGAGAGAAGGCCTAAAAAAAGTTCAGGCTATCTCGTTTAATTTTGTTAAAAATACGTATCTCCTCTCATTAATATTGAAAATTATTGTAAGCGTTGTAATAAAAAACTAATAAAGGAGACTGTTAAGGTGATTGTTGTCGTTTTAATGTGATTTTTAGTTGTCCAAGAAACATCAAAATTTGTTTGGGAGGTGCAATAATAAAAAGATTATGATTTTTTTCTGGTGAGATCTTAAAAAGATCATTCCCTTCCAAATTGGCATAAAATGAGAGAAGACCTAAAAAAAGTTCAGGATATCTCGTTTAATTTAGTTAAAAATACGTATCTCCTCTCATTAATATTGAAAATTATGATAAGCGTTGTAATAAAAAAAAACTAATAAAGGAGACTGTTAAGGTGATTGTTGTCATTTTAGTGTGATTTTTAGTTGTCCAAGAAACATCAAAATTTGTATGGGACGTGCAATACTAAAAAGATTATGATTTTTTTCTGGTGAGATCTGAAAAAGATCATTCCCTTCCAAATTGGCATAAAATGAGAGAAGACCTAAAAAAAGTTCAGGATATCTCGTTTAATTTTGTTAAAAATACGTATCTCCTCTCATTAATATTGAAAATTATTGTAAGCGTTGTAATAAAAAAACTAATAAAGGAGACTGTTAAGGTGATTGTTGTCATTTTAATGTGATTTTTAGTTGTCGTAGAAACATCAAAATTTGTTTGGGAGGTGAAAAATAAAAAGATTATCGTTTTTTTTCTAGTGAGATGTGAAAAAATCATTCGCTTCCAAATTGGATAAAATGAGAGAAGACCTAAAAAAAGTTCAGGATATCTCGTTTAATTTTGTTAAAAATACGTATCTCCTCTAATTAATAATGGAAATTATTGTAAACGTTGTGATAAAAAAAACTAATAAAGGAAACTGTTAATGTGATTGTTGTCGTTTTAACGTGATTGGTAATTGTCGTAGAAACATCAAAATTTGTTTGTTAGGTGAAATAATAAAAAGATTATGATTTTTTTCTGGTGAGATCTGAAAAGATCATTCGCTTCCAAATTGGCATAAAATGAGAGAAGACCTAAAAAAAGTTCAGGATATCTCGTTTAATTTTGTTAAAAATACGTATCTCCTCTCATTAATATTGAAAATTATTGTAAGCGTTGTAATAAAAAAACTAATAAAGGAGGTTGTTAAGGTGATTGTTGTCATTTTAATGTGATTTTTATTTGCCGTAGAAACATCAAAATTTGTTTGGGAGGTGCAATAATAAAAAGATTATGATTTTTTTCTGGTGAGATCTTAAAAAGATCATTCCCTTCCAAATTTGCATAAAATGAGAGAAGACCTGAAAAAAGTTCAGGATATCTCGTTTAATTTTGTTAAAAATACGTATCTCCTCTCATTAATATTGAAAATTATTGTAAGCGTTGTAATAAAAAAACTAATAAAGGAGACTGTTAAGGTGATTGTTGTCGTTTTAATGTGATTTTTAGTTGTCGTAGAAACATCAAAATTTGTTTGGGAGGTGCAATAATAAAAAGATTATGATTTTTTTCTGGTGAGATCTTAAAAAGATCATTCCCGTCGAAATTGGCATAAAATGAGAGAAGACCTAAAAAAAGTTCAGGATATCTCGTTTAATTTTGTTAAAAATATGTATCTCCTCTCATTAATATTGAAAATTATTGTAAGCGTTGTAATAAAAAAACTAATAAATGAGACTGTTAAGGTGATTGTTGTCATTTTAATGTGATTCTTAGTTGTCGTAGAAACATCAAAATTTGTTTGGGAGGTGAAAAATAAAAAGATTATCGTTTTTTTCTAGTGAGATGTGAAAAGATCATTCGCTTCCAAATTGGATAAAATGAGAGAAGACCTAAAAAAAGTTCAGGATATCTCGTTTAATTTTGTTAAAAATACGTATCTCCTCTAATTAATAATGGAAATTATTGTAAACGTTGTGATAAAAAAAACTAATAAAGGAAACTGTTAATGTGATTGTTGTCGTTTTAACGTGATTGGTAATTGTCGTAGAAACATCAAAATTTGTTTGTTAGGTGAAATAATAAAAAGATTATGATTTTTTTCTGGTGAGATCTGAAAAGATCATTCGCTTCCAAATTGGCATAAAATGAGAGAAGACCTAAAAAAAGTTCAGGATATCTCGTTTAATTTTGTTAAAAATACGTATCTCCTCTCATTAATATTGAAAATTATTGTAAGCGTTGTAATAAAAAAACTAATAAAGGAGGCTGTTAAGGTGATTGTTGTCGTTTTAATGTGATTTTTAGTTGCCGTAGAAACATCAAAATTTGTTTGGGAGGTGCAATAATAAAAAGATTATGATTTTTTTCTGGTGAGATCTTAAAAAGATCATTCCCTTCCAAATTTGCATAAAATGAGAGAAGACCTGAAAAAAGTTCAGGATATCTCGTTTAATTTTGTTAAAAATACGTATCTCCTCTCATTAATATTGAAAATTATTGTAAGCGTTGTAATAAAAAAACTAATAAAGGAGACTGTTAAGGTGATTGTTGTCATTTTAATGTGATTTTTAGTTGTCGTAGAAACATCAAAATTTGTTTGGGAGGTGCAATAATAAAAAGATTATGATTTTTTTCTGGTGAGATCTTAAAAAGATCATTCCCGTCGAAATTGGCATAAAATGAGAGAAGACCTAAAAAAAGTTCAGGATATCTCGTTTAATTTTGTTAAAAATACGTATCTCCTCTTATTAATAATGGAAATTATTGTAAACGTTGTGATAAAAAAACTAATAAAGGAAACTGTTAATGTGATTGTTGTCATTTTAACGTGATTGGTAATTGTCGTAGAAACATCAAAATTTGTTTGTTAGGTGAAATAATAAAAAGATTATGATTTTTTTCTGGTGAGATCTGAAAAGATCATTCGCTTTCAAATTGGCATAAAATGAGAGAAGACCTAAAAAAAGTTCAGGATATCTCGTTTAATTTTGTTAAAAATACGTATCTCCTCTCATTAATATTGAAAATTATTGTAAGCGTTGTAATAAAAAAACTAATAAAGGAGGTTGTTAAGGTGATTGTTGTCGTTTTAATGTGATTTTTATTTGCCGTAGAAACATCAAAATTTGTTTGGGAGGTGCAATAATAAAAAGATTATGATTTTTTTCTGGTGAGATCTTAAAAAGATCATTCCCTTCCAAATTTGCATAAAATGAGAGAAGACCTGAAAAAAGTTCAGGATATCTCGTTTAATTTTGTTAAAAATACGTATCTCCTCTCATTAATATTGAAAATTATTGTAAGCGTTGTAATAAAAAAACTAATAAAGGAGACGGTTAAGGTGATTGTTGTCGTTTTAATGTGATTTTTGGTTGTCGTAGAAACATCAAAATTTGTTTGGGAGGTGAAAAATAAAAAGATTATCGTTTTTTTCTAGTGAGATGTGAAAACATCATTCGCTTCCAAATTGGATAAAATGAGAGAAGACCTAAAAAAAGTTCAGGATATCTCGTTTAATTTTGTTAAAAATACGTATCTCCTCTCATTAATATTGAAAATTATTGTAAGCGTTGTAATAAAAAAACTAATAAAGGAGGTTGTTAAGGTGATTGTTGTCGTTTTAATGTGATTTTTATTTGCCGTAGAAACATCAAAATTTGTTTGGGAGGTGCAATAATAAAAAGATTATGATTTTTTTCTGGTGAGATCTTAAAAAGATCATTCCCTTCCAAATTTGCATAAAATGAGAGAAGACCTAAAAAAAGTTCAGGATATCTCGTTTAATTTTGTTAAAAATACGTATCTCCTCTCATTAATATTGAAAATTATTGTAAGCGTTGTAATAAAAAAACTAATAAAGGAGACTGTTAAGGTGATTGTTGTCGTTTTAATGTGATTTTTGGTTGTCGTAGAAACATCAAAATTTGTTTAGGAGGTGCAATAATAAAAAGATTATCGTTTTTTTCTAGTGAGATCTTAAAAAGATCATTCCCTTCCAAATTTGCATAAAATGAGAGAAGACCTGAAAAAAGTTCAGGATATCTCGTTTAATTTTGTTAAAAATACGTATCTCCTCTCATTAATATTGAAAATTATTGTAAGCGTTGTAATAAAAAAACTAATAAAGGAGACTGTTAAGGTGATTGTTGTCGTTTTAATGTGATTTTTGGTTGTCGTAGAAACATCAAAATTTGTTTAGGAGGTGCAATAATAAAAAGATTATGATTTTTTTCTGGTGAGATCTTAAAAAGATCATTCCCTTCCAAATTTGCATAAAATGAGAGAAGACCTGAAAAAAGTTCAGGATATCTCGTTTAATTTTGTTGAAAATACGTATCTCCTCTCATTAATATTGAAAATTATTGTAAGCGTTGTAATAAAAAAACTAATAAAGGAGACTGTTAAGGTGATTGTTGTCATTTTAATGTGATTTTTAGTTGTCGTAGAAACATCAAAATTTGTTTGGGAGGTGCAATAATAAAAAGATTATGATTTTTTTCTGGTGAGATCTTAAAAAGATCATTCCCGTCGAAATTGGCATAAAATGAGAGAAGACCTAAAAAAAGTTCAGGATATCTCGTTTAATTTTGTTAAAAATACGTATCTCCTCTAATTAATAATGGAAATTATTGTAAACGTTGTGATAAAAAAAACTAATAAAGGAATCTGTTAATGTGATTGTTGTCGTTTTAACGTGATTGGTAATTGTCGTAGAAACATCAAAATTTGTTTGGGAGGTGAAAAATAAAAAGATTATGGTTTTTTTCTAGTGAGATCTGAAAAGATCATTCGCTTCCAAATTGGCAAAAAATGAGAGAAGACCTAAAAAAAGTTCAGGATATCTCGTTTAATTTTGTTAAAAATACGTATCTCCTCTCATTAATAATGGAAATTATTGTAAGCGTTGTAATAAAAAAAACTAATAAAGGAGACTGTTAAGGTGATTGTTGTCATTTTAATGTGATTTTTGGTTGTCGTAGAAACATCAAAATTTGTTTGGGAGGTGCAATAATAAAAAGATTATGATTTTTTTCTGGTGAGATCTTAAAAAGATCATTCCCTTCCAAATTGGCATAAAATGAGAGAAGACCTAAAAAAAGTTCAGGATATCTCGTTTAATTTTGTTAAAAATACGTATCTCCTCTCATTAATATTGAAAATTATTGTAAACGTTGTGATAAAAAAACTAATAAAGGAAACTGTTAATGTGATTGTTGTCATTTTAACGTGATTGGTAATTGTCGTAGAAACATCAAAATTTGTTTGTTAGGTGAAATAATAAAAAGATTATGATTTTTTTCTGGTGAGATCTGAAAAGATCATTCGCTTCCAAATTGGCATAAAATGAGAGAAGACCTAAAAAAAGTTCAGGATATCTCGTTTAATTTTGTTAAAAATATGTATCTCCTCTAATTAATAATGGAAATTATTGTAAACGTTGTGATAAAAAAACTAATAAAGGAAACTGTTAATGTGATTGTTGTCGTTTTAACGTGATTGGTAATTGTCGTAGAAACGACAAAATTTGTTTGTTAGGTGAAATAATAAAAAGATTATGATTTTTTTCTGGTGAGATCTGAAAAGATCATTCGCTTCCAAATTGGCATAAAATGAGAGAAGACCTAAAAAAAGTTCAGGATATCTCGTTTAATTTTGTTAAAAATACGTATCTCCTCTCGTTAATATTGAAAATTATTGTAAGCATTGTAATAAAAAAACTAATAAAGGAGACTGTTAAGGTGATTATTGTCGTTTTAATGTGATTTTTGGTTGTCGTAGAAACATCAAAATTTGTTTGGGAGGTGCAATTATAAAAAGATTATGATTTTTTTCTGGTGAGATCTTAAACAGATCAATCCCTTCCAAATTGGCATAAAATGAGAGAAGACCTAAAAAAAGTTCAGGATATCTCGTTTAATTTTGTTAAAAATACGTATCTCCTCTCATTAATATTGAAAATTA
Source organism: Pueraria montana var. lobata (assembly GCA_026413185.1). Lineage (NCBI taxonomy): Eukaryota > Viridiplantae > Streptophyta > Magnoliopsida > Fabales > Fabaceae > Pueraria > Pueraria montana. Next base: position 989,057 of record JAOZWA010000174.1, read on the forward strand.
TTTTAAGCGTTGTAATAAAAAAAACTCATAAAGGAGACTATTAAGGTGATTGTTGTCGTTTTAACGTGATTGGTAATTGTTGTAGAAACATCAAAATTTGTTTGTTAGGTGAAATAATAAAAAGATTATGATTTTTTTCTGGTGAGATCTGAAAGGATCATTCGCTTCCAAATTGGCATAAAATGAGAGAAGACCTAAAAAAAGTTCAGGATATCTCGTTTAATTTTGTTAAAAATACGTATCTCCTCTAATTAATATTGAAAATTATTGTAAACATTGTGATAAAAAAAACTAATAAAGGAAACTGTTAATGTGATTGTTGTCGTTTTAACGTGATTCGTAATTGTCGTAGAAACGTCAAAATTTGTTTGTTAGGTGAAATAATAAAAAGATTATGATTTTTTTCTGGTGAGATCTGAAAAGATCATTCGCTTCCAAATTGGCATAAAATGAGAGAAGACCTAAAAAAAGTTCAGGATATCTCGTTTAATTTTGTTAAAAATACGTATCTCCTCTAATTAATAATGGAAATTATTGTAAACGTTGTGATAAAAAAACTAATAGAGGAAACTGTTAATGTGATTGTTTCATTTTAACGTGATTGGTAATTGTCGTAGAAACATCAAAATTTATTTGTTAGGTGAAATAACAAAAAGATTATGATTTTTTTCTGGTGAGATCTGAAAAGATCATTCGCTTCCAAATTGGCATAAAATGAGAGAAGACCTAAAAAAAGTTCAGGATATCTCGTTTAATTTTGTTAAAAATACGTATCTCCTCTCATTAATATTGAAAATTATTGTAAGCGTTTTAATAAAAAAACTAATAAAGGAGACTGTTAAGGAGATTGTTGTCATTTTAATATGATTTTTAGTTGTCGTAGAAACATAAAAATTTGTTTGGGAGGTGCAATAATAAAAAGATTATGATTTTTTTCTGGTGAGATCTTAAAAAGATCATTCCCTTCCAAATTGGCATAAAATGTGAGAAGACCTAAAAAAAGTTCAGGATATCTCGTTTAATTTTGTTAAAAATACGTATCTCCTCTAATTAATATTGAAAATTATTGTAAACATTGTGGTAAAAAAAACTAATAAAGGAAACTGTTAATGTGATTGTTGTCATTTTAACGTGATTGGTAATTGTCGTAGAAACGTCAAAATTTGTTTGTTAGGTGAAATAATAAAAAGATTATGATTTTTTTCTGGTGAGATCTGAAAGGATCATTCGCTTCCAAATTGGCATAAAATGAGAGAAGACCTAAAAAAAGTTCAGGATATCTCGTTTAATTTTGTTAAAAATACGTATCTCCTCTCGTTAATATTGAAAATTATTGTAAGCATTGTAATAAAAAAACTAATAAAGGAGACTGTTAAGGTGATTATTGTCGTTTTAATGTGATTTTTGGTTGTCGTAGAAACATGAAAATTTGTTTGGGAGGTGCAATAATAAAAAGATTATGATTTTTTTCTGGTGAGATCTTAAAAAGATCATTCCCTTCCAAATTGGCATAAAATGAGAGAAGACCTAAAAAAAGTTCAGGATATCTCGTTTAATTTTCTTAAAAATACGTATCTCCTCTCATTAATATTGAAAATTATTGTAAGCGTTGTAATAAAAAAAACTAATAAAGGAGACTGTTAAGGTGATTGTTGTCGTTTTAATGTGATTTTTAGTTGTCGTAGAAACATCAAAATTTGTTTGGGAGGTGAAAAATAAAAAAATTATGGTTTTTTTCTAGTGAGATCTAAAAAGATCATTCGCTTCCAAATTAGCAAAAATGAGAAAAGACCTAAAAAAAGTTCAGGATATCTCGTTTAATTTTGTTAAAAATACGTATCTCCTCTAATTAATAGTGGAAATTATTGTAAACGTTGTGATAAAAAAACTAATAAACGAGACTGTTAATGTGATTGTTGTCATTTTAACGTGATTGGTAATTGTCGTAGAAACATCAAAATTTGTTTGTTAGGTGAAATAATAAAAAGTTTATGATTTTTTTCTGGTGAGATCTGAAAAGATCATTCGCTTCCAAATTGGCAAAAATGAGAGAAGACCTAAAAAAAGTTCAGGATATCTCGTTTAATTTTGTTAAAAATACGTATCTCCTCTAATTAATAATGGAAATTATTGTAAACGTTGTGATAAAAAAACTAATAAAGGAAACTGTTAATGTGATTGTTGTCATTTTAACGTGATTGGTAATTGTCGTAGAAACATCAAAATTTGTTTGTTAGGTGAAATAATAAAAAGTTTATGATTTTTTTCTGGTGAGATCTGAAAAGATCATTCGCTTCCAAATTGGCATAAAATGAGAGAAGACCTAAAAAAAGTTCAGGATATCTCGTTTAATTTTGTTAAAAATACGTATCTCCTCTAATTAATAATGGAAATTATTGTAAACGTTGTGATAAAAAAACTAATAAAGGAAACTGTTAATGTGATTGTTGTCATTTTAACGTGATTGGTAATTGTCGTAGAAACATCAAAATTTGTTTGTTAGGTGAAATAATAAAAAGATTATGATTTTTTTTGGTGAGATTTGAAAAGATCATTCGCTTCCAAATTGGAATAAAATGAGAGAAGACCTAAAAAAATATCAGGATATCTCGTTTAATTTTGTTAAAAATACGTAACTCCTCTAATTAATAATGGAAATTATTGTAAACGTTGTGATAAAAAAAAACTAATAAAGGAAACTGTTAATGTGATTGTTGTCGTTTTAACGTGATTGGTAATTGTTGTAGAAACATCAAAATTTGTTTGTTAGGTGAAATAATAAAAAGAATATGATTTTTTTCTGGTGAGATCTGAAAGGATCATTCGCTTCCAAATTGGCATAAAATGAGAGAAGACCTAAAAAAAGTTCAGGATATCTCGTTTAATTTTGTTAAAAATACGTATCTCCTCTCGTTAATATTGAAAATTATTGTAAGCGTTGTAATAAAAAAAACTAATAAAGGAGACTGTTAAGGTGATTGTTGTCGTTTTAATGTGATTTTTAGTTGTCGTAGAAACATCAAAATTTGTTTGGGAGGTGAAAAATAAAAAAATTATGGTTTTTTTCTAGTGAGATCTAAAAAGATCATTCGCTTCCAAATTGGCAAAAATGAGAGAAGACCTAAAAAAAGTTCAGGATATCTCGTTTAATTTTGTTAAAAATACGTATCTCCTCTCATTAATATTGAAAATTATTGTAAGCGTTGTAATAAAAAAACTAATAAAGGAGACTGTTAAGGTGATTGTTGTCATTTTAATGTGATTTTTAGTTGTCGTAGAAATATCAAATTTTGTCTGGGAGGTGCAATAATAAAAAGATTATGATTTTTTTCTGGTGAGATCTTAAAAAGATCATTCCCTTCCAAATTTGCATAAAATCAAAGAAGACCTAAAAAAAGTTCAGGATATCTCGTTTAATTTTGTTAAAAATACGTATCTCCTCTAATTAATAATGGAAATTATTGTAAACGTTGTGATAAAAAAACTAATAAAGGAAACTGTTAATGTGATTGTTGTCATTTTAACGTGATTGGTAATTGTCGTAGAAACATCAAAATTTGTTTGTTAGGTGAAATAATAAAAAGTTTATGATTTTTTTCTGGTGAGATCTGAAAAGATCATTCGCTTCCAAATTGGCAAAAATGAGAGAAGACCTAAAAAAAGTTCAGGATATCTCGTTTAATTTTGTTAAAAATACGTATCTCCTCTAATTAATAATGGAAATTATTGTAAACGTTGTGATAAAAAAACTAATAAAGGAAACTGTTAATGTGATTGTTGTCATTTTAACGTGATTGGTAATTGTCGTAGAAACATCAAAATTTGTTTGTTAGGTGAAATAATAAAAAGTTTATGATTTTTTTCTGGTGAGATCTGAAAAGATCATTCGCTTCCAAATTGGCATAAAATGAGAGAAGACCTAAAAAAAGTTCAGGATATCTCGTTTAATTTTGTTAAAAATACGTATCTCCTCTCATTAATATTGGAAATTATTGTAAACGTTGTGATAAAAAAACTAATAAAGGAGACTGTTAAGGTGATTGTTGTCGTTTTAATGTGATTTTTAGTTGTCGTAGAAACATCAAAATTTGTTTGGGAGGTGCAATAATAAAAAGATTATGATTTTTTTCTGGTGTGATCTTAAAAAGATCATTCCCTTCCAAATTGGCATAAAATGAGAGAAGACCTAAAAAAACTTCAGCATATCTCGTTTAATTTTGTTAAAAATACGTATCTCCTCTCATTAATATTGAAAATTATTGTAAGCGTTTTAATAAAAAAACTAATAAAGGAGACTGTTAAGGTGATTATTGTCGTTTTAATGTGATTTTTGGTTGTCGTAGAAACATGAAAATTTGTTTGGGAGGTGCAATAATAAAAAGATTATGATTTTTTTCTGGTGAGATCTTAAAAAGATCATTCCCTTCCAAATTGGCATAAAATGAGAGAAGACCTAAAAAAAGTTCAGGATATCTCGTTTAATTTTCTTAAAAATACGTATCTCCTCTCATTAATATTGAAAATTATTGTAAGCGTTGTAATAAAAAAAACTAATAAAGGAGACTGTTAAGGTGATTGTTGTCGTTTTAATGTGATTTTTAGTTGTCGTAGAAACATCAAAATTTGTTTGGGAGGTGAAAAATAAAAAAATTATGGTTTTTTTCTAGTGAGATCTAAAAAGATCATTCGCTTCCAAATTAGCAAAAATGAGAAAAGACCTAAAAAAAGTTCAGGATATCTCGTTTAATTTTGTTAAAAATACGTATCTCCTCTAATTAATAGTGGAAATTATTGTAAACGTTGTGATAAAAAAACTAATAAACGAGACTGTTAATGTGATTGTTGTCATTTTAACGTGATTGGTAATTGTCGTAGAAACATCAAAATTTGTTTGTTAGGTGAAATAATAAAAAGTTTATGATTTTTTTCTGGTGAGATCTGAAAAGATCATTCGCTTCCAAATTGGCAAAAATGAGAGAAGACCTAAAAAAAGTTCAGGATATCTCGTTTAATTTTGTTAAAAATACGTATCTCCTCTAATTAATAATGGAAATTATTGTAAACGTTGTGATAAAAAAACTAATAAAGGAAACTGTTAATGTGATTGTTGTCATTTTAACGTGATTGGTAATTGTCGTAGAAACATCAAAATTTGTTTGTTAGGTGAAATAATAAAAAGTTTATGATTTTTTTCTGGTGAGATCTGAAAAGATCATTCGCTTCCAAATTGGCATAAAATGAGAGAAGACCTAAAAAAAGTTCAGGATATCTCGTTTAATTTTGTTAAAAATACGTATCTCCTCTCATTAATATTGGAAATTATTGTAAACGTTGTGATAAAAAAACTAATAAAGGAGACTGTTAAGGTGATTGTTGTCGTTTTAATGTGATTTTTAGTTGTCGTAGAAACATCAAAATTTGTTTGGGAGGTGCAATAATAAAAAGATTATGATTTTTTTCTGGTGTGATCTTAAAAAGATCATTCCCTTCCAAATTGGCATAAAATGAGAGAAGACCTAAAAAAACTTCAGCATATCTCGTTTAATTTTGTTAAAAATACGTATCTCCTCTCATTAATATTGAAAATTATTGTAAGCGTTTTAATAAAAAAACTAATAAAGGAGACTGTTAAGGTGATTGTTGTCGTTTTAATGTGATTTTTAGTTGTCGTAGAAACATCAAAATTTGTTTGGGAGGTGCAATAATAAAAAGATTATGATTTTTTTCTGGTCAGATCTTAAAAAGATCATTCCCTTCCAAATTGGCATAAAATGAGAGAAGACCTAAAAAAACTTCAGCATATCTCGTTTAATTTTGTTAAAAATACGTATCTCCTTTCATTAATATTGAAAATTATTGTAAGCTTTTTAATAAAAAAACTAATAAAGGAGACTGTTAAGGTGATTGTTGTCGTTTTAATGTGATTTTTAGTTGTCGTAGAAACATCAAAATTTGTTTGGGAGGTGCAATAATAAAAAGATTATGATTTTTTTCTGGTCAGATCTTAAAAAGATCATTCCCTTCCGAATTGGCATAAAATGAGAGAAGACCTAAAAAAACTTCAGCATATCTCGTTTAATTTTGTTAAAAATACGTATCTCCTCTCATTAATATTGAAAATTATTGTAAGCATTTTAATAAAAAAACTAATAAAGGAGACTGTTAAGGTGATTGTTGTCGTTTTAATGTGATTTTTAGTTGTCGTAGAAACATCAAAATTTGTTTGGGAGGTGCAATAATAAAAAGATTACGATTTTTTTCTGGTGAGATCTGAAAAAGATCATTCCGTTCCAAATTGGCATAAAATGAGAGAAGACCTAAAAAAAAGTTAAGGATATCTCGTTTAATTTTGGTAAAAATACGTATCTCCTCTCATTAATAATGGAAATTATTGTGAACGTTGTGATAAAAAAAACTAATAAAGGAAACTGTTAATATGATTGTTGTCGTTTTAATGTGATTGGTAATTGTCGTAGAAACATCAAAATTTGTTTGGGAGGTGAAATAATAGAAGGATTATGATTTTTTTGTTGTGAGATCTGAAAAGATCATTCCCTTCCAAATTGGCATAAAATGAGAGAAGACCTAAAAAAAAGTTCAGGATATCTCGTTTAATTTTGTTAAAAATACGTATCTCCTGTCATTAATATTGAAAATTATTGTAAACGTTGTAATAAAAAAAAACTAATAAAGGAGACTGTTAAGGTCATTGTTGTCATTTTAATGAGATTTTTAGTTGTCGTAGAAACATGAAAATTTGTTTGGGAGGTGAAAAATAAAAAGATTATGATTTTTTTCTAGCGAGATCTGAAAAGATCATTCGCTTCCAAATTGGCATCAACTGAGAGAAGACCTAAAAAAAGTTCAGGATGTCTCGTTTAATTTTGTTAAAAATACGTATCTCCTCTCATTAATATTGAAAATTATTGTAAGCGTTGTAATAAAAAAACTAATAAAGGAGATTGTTAAGGTGATTGTTGTCATTTTAATGTGATTTTTAGTTGTCGTAGAAACATCAAAATTTGTTTGAGAGGTGAAAAATAAAAAGATTATGATTTTTTTCTTGCGAGATCTGAAAAGATCATTCGCTTCCAAATTGGTATCAACTGAGAGAAGACCTAAAAAAAGTTCAGGATGTCTCGTTTAATTTTGTTAAAAATACGTATCTCCTCTCATTAATATGGAAATTATTGTAAACGTTGTGATAAAAAAAACTAATAAGGGAAACTGTTAATGTGATTGTTGTCATTTTAATGTGATTGGTCATTGTCGTAGAAACATCAAAATTTCACGATATGTTTGGGAGGTGAAATAATAGAAAGATTATGATTTTTTTCTGGTGAGATATGAAAAGATCATTCCCTTCCAAATTGGCATAAAATGAGAGAAGACCTAAAAAAAAGTTTAGGATGTCTCGCTTAATTTTGTTAAAAATACGTATGTCCTGTCATTAATATTGAAAATTATTGTAAACGTTGTAATAAAAAAACTAATAAAGGAAACGGTTAATGTGCTTGTTGTCGTTTTAATGTGATTTTTAGTTGTCGTAGAAAATCAAAATTTGTTTGGGAGGTGCAATAATAAAAAGATTACGATTTTTTTCTGATGAGATCTGAAAAAGATCATTCCCTTCCAAATTGGCATAAAATGAGAGAAGACCTAAAAAAAGTTCAGGATGTCTCGTTTAATTTTGTTAAAAATACGTATCCCCTCTCATTAATAATGGAAATTATTGTAAACTTTGTGATAAAAAAAACTAATAAGGGAAACTGTTAATGTGATTGTTGTCATTTTAATGTGATTGGTCATTGTCGTAGAAACATCAAAATTTCACGATATGTTTGGGAGGTGAAATAATAGAAAGATTATGATTTTTTTCTGGTGAGATATGAAAAGATCATTCCCTTCCAAATTGGCATAAAATGAGAGAAGACCTAAAAAAAAGTTTAGGATGTCTCGTTTAATTTTGTTAAAAATACGTATGTCCTGTCATTAATATTGAAAATTATTGTAAACGTTGTAATAAAAAAACTAATAAAGGAAACGGTTAATGTGCTTGTTGTCATTTTAATGTGATTTTTAGTTGTCGTAGAAAATCAAAATTTGTTTGGGAGGTGCAATAATAAAAAGATTACGATTTTTTTCTGGTGAGATCTGAAAAAGATCATTCCCTTCCAAATTGGCATAAAATGAGAGAAGACCTGTAACCCCCTTCTAAATTAATTAATTTTACATCTAATACGTATAAAAAAAAAAATATATAATTTCCAAGGAAAATAAATACAATCCATTAAAGTTCAAAGTTTGCCTTTATCATTTACATTATTAAAATTTACAGAAAATACTAGTACAAAATTATTTCTAATTAATACAAAAGTATCTAAAACCAAAAACCCATATTCCTATAGCTCTGGAACATGTCTGCATCTGTGACTTCTAATTATTCTTCTTTATACCTGCAATCACACTCCCCTAGTATCTGGGGACAGCATTACCGGATCAGGCATTTAATTTCTCATAGAATTAAAACAATTTCAAACAAATACATATCATAACAAATTAATTAGTTACACACATAATTAAATGCAGTATGATTTATGCAATGCAGTTTTTTTGACTCAAATTCATTTTGACCCTGCTCCATGGAGACTTCCCCTTTGAGTGTTTAGTAAGTAACTGGCCTACCATTACGTACTGCAATTCAGCTATCAGCCCCTACTAAACGCGAATAAGCTAAACAGAATTAGGAGATCAGGATACCCGGAAGGCTACCACGACCGCAACTCAGTCCAGTTTCCAGCCACATGTGGAATTGCCAATATCCTTCACCCCACAGACTATATAATCACAGATTATACGGTCCTGTCTAACAAATTCTACTCAACCCAAAAATCCTTTCTCAATCATTCTCATTTGACATGACTACCGTAATCTCGGTTAGTCAACAATTCATTTCTCAATCAATCTCATTTCACATGACTACCGCAGTCCCGGTTAGTCAACAAAAGTCATTTCTCATAAATCAACTCAATTCTCATGACTACCACAGTCCTGGTTAGTCAACATAATTCTTTCTCATTTGATACTTTTATAAATCCCCCAAAAAGACTCATGCTAATGAATTTTTTTCATGATCACAATCAAATAAATAATTTGTACACATTCACATACAAGGATACAAAAATTTAAGCAATTTAAATTATAACATTAGTATTTTTAATAATTTCCGAAAATGCCCTCAATCTTTTTCCAAAATACCCAATGTGTCCCTACATGTAAAATGACCATTTTGCCCTTGGTTTTATAAAAATTTCCACATAATATCCCTTGCATTTAGGGCTGGCCGAATGGTCTACAAGCCATTCTCAACAATTCTTCCAAAGCTACAAACTCCAATTCCAACCAAAATTCAATCAAATCACAATTTCAATCAAAATTCAACAAATCAAATTTCAACCATTACAACACCTTAAAAATTCAATCAAACATCATTCCAATCCATGAATTTCAATCACAAGCATCAAAAACACAAAACCCCTAAATCAATTTCAAGTTTTCATGATTCTAGGCCAAAATTTTAATCTAACCCTACAACATGTTTTCTTCTAATTCCAAGGGTTCTAATTGAAATTAAATGCCTAGATCCTTACCTTAGACTCTTTAATTGAAGAAAAAGCTTTGAATTCCTTTCTCCCTCACTCCTTGGTCTTGTAGGAATTTTTGAGATTTTCTCCAATTTCTTTCTCTACTAGTCGAATTATGTGAGGTAGGGTGAAGTTTGGATGGTTTGGTTTCTTAATTTGAGTTGAAATGATGATGTTAAGAAGAAATTGAAATGAAGAACTGCAGCTGCTGGTTTGAGAACTCACGGTTCTGTTTTGCCAAGTTTTTCTCTTTTGTGACTTTTTGCCTTTTACTTAAGTTAAATGCTTCTAAAATCAAGTAATTAATTAAATTGAATTCTCCCTTCAGTTCCAGCAGCCCCTGCACGTCCAGCCACCCTTATTGACCAAGGGAAATCAGTCACCAAGCCACTTGGACAGCCAAGGAGGCTTGCCTTGGTGACTTGCCACTTGCCTACCCCAAAAGTCAAAGTTTCAAGAAGTTTGTAGAAAATTCTAGAAGGTAATTAGGGCTGCTGATTATTTTACAATGTGATTAGAATTTGAAGAAAATAACATCACCATTGGATTCCTCACTATCAAAAACCTTGGGGTAGTGTCTTACTTATCTCTTAATCCAAGCCTAATTAGCTTAATTTAGTGATCTTAGAAAAGCCTAAGTTGTCACTTTTTGATTGGTTAAGGTTCTAAGTTAAAATTTTCTTGGTTAAACATTTTTAATAATTATTCTAAGTATATTACAATTATTAGATAATTCTATAGATATCCTATGAATTTTCTCTAAATTTTCTGTCTTAAAATTTTACCGTAATAATTTCTCAAAGTTCTAACTTTCAGAAAATCCTAACAATTCTGAATAAGCATTTTAATTCTTTATCTGTATATATTTTTAATCTATATTCTATTACCTTTCTTTTAAGTTATAATTGAGTTCAAAATTCTATACTTGAAAATTTATCCTGGACAGCTGTCTGACATAGCAGTCCAGTCAACAATTAATTTCAGCAAAAACGAAGACATTTAGAAATTCAGAAAAATCTTCTGAGTAGAACTGTATTAATTTCATTAAGAAAATATGTTCATAAGGTTCTATGAAATACATTGCATAAGTGTTCATAATGTACATATATAAATGCATACAAATAGTAAAAATGAGGATGTTACAATTCTCCCCTACTAATAAAAATTTCGTCCTCGAAATTTCTAATACAATTATACAACTAAATAACTATACAAACAAATGAGGATATGCTTCTCGCATTTTCTCCTCTAACTCCCATGTAGCATCACCTCTGATATCATCCCAAATAACCTTAACCAGAGAAATTTCTTTACCTCTCAGGTACTTAATCCTTCTGTCCTCAATCTTAACAGGCTTTGTTTCAAATGTTAGGTTTTCCTTTACCTGTATTTGATCAGGTTCAATGACATGTGAAGGATCTGAGATGTATTGTCTTAGTTGTGACACATGGAACACATCATGGAGGTTTGACAAAAAGGGTGGTAAGGCTATTTGATAGGCCATAGGTCCAATTTTTCTGAGAATTTGGTAAGGTCCAATAAATTTAGGAGTTAGTTTCTTAGACTTTATTGCTCTGCCAACCCCAGTTGTTGGTGTGACTTTCAAAAAGACATGTTCACTTTCTTGAAATTCCAAAGGTTTTCTTCTTTTATCTGCATAATTTTTCTGTCTACTCTGTGCAGTTTTCATTTTTTCCTGAATAAATTTTACTTTCTCAGTGGTTTGCTGAATAATGTCTGGACCTATCAAAAGATTCTCACCATCCTGATACCATACCAAAGGTGTCCTACATTTCCTACCATACAATGCTTCATAGGGAGCCATACCTATACTAGAATGATAACTATTATTATATGTAAATTCTACTAAAGGTAATATATCTTCCCAATTCCCTTTCTCTTCTAATGTACATGCTCTCAAAAGATCTTCTAATGATTGAATGGTTCTTTCTGTTTGGCCATCTGTCTGAGGGTGATATGCTGAACTAAGATGTAATCTACTTCCTAAGGCTTTCTGAAATTCTCTCCAAAATTTAGAAACAAATCTAGGATCTCTATCTGATACTATACTAGTAGGTACCCCATGTAATTTAACTATTTCTTTTATATACAATTGAGCCAATCTTTCTAAAGAATATCTAATATTTATTGGAAGAAAATGTGCTGATTTAGTTAATCTATCTACAATTACCCAAATAGAATCACAATTTTTATTAGTTCTAGGTAATCCTACTACAAAATCCATTGATATACTATCCCATTTCCACACAGGTATTTCTAAAGGTTGTAACATGCCAGAGGGTTTCTGATGTTCAATTTTTGCTTTTTGACAAGTTAAGCATCTAGCTACATATTCTGTTACCTCTTTCTTCATCTTAGGCCACCAAAACATTTCTTTTAAATCTTTGTACATTTTTGTAGTTCCAGGGTGAATACTTAATTTACTTTTATGTCCTTCTTCTAAAATTAATTCTTTTAATTCTTGGTTATTAGGTACACAAATTCTATTTTTAAATCTAATAATTCCATCTGTTCCCAAATTAAATTCTTTTACTTTATCTGTTCCTATTAACGCTTTCTTTTCTTGAATGAATGTATCTACATCTTGTTTCTTCCTAATATCTTCCAAAAAATCATTAGCAATAGTAATCCTTCCTAATTGAATTTTATCTTTTTCTCTAACTGTACACAAGTTCAAATCTCTAAATTGTTCTATTAATTCTAATTCTTTAATCATCATAGTTGACACATGTACAATTTTCCTACTTAAGGCATCTGCTACTACATTAGCTTTTCCTGGATGATACATTAATTGAAAATCATAGTCTTTAATAAACTCCATCCATCTTCTTTGTCTCATGTTAAGTTCCTTTTGATCAAACAAATATTTTAAACTCTTATGGTCACTATACACATTAAATTTAGACCCATACAAATAATGTCTCCAAATTTTCAAAGCAAAAACTATGGCAGCTAATTCTAAGTCATGTGTAGGATAATTTCTCTCATGTGGTCTCAACTGCCTAGACACATATGCTACCACTTTCCTATTCTGCATTAACACACATCCTAACCCTTGATAAGAAGCATCACAATATACATCATAAGGTTCATTTGGGTCAGGTAAAATTAAAACTGGTGAGGTAGTCAATTTATCTTTCAACTCTTGAAAACTTTTCTCACAACTTTCACTCCACACAAAAGGTTGGTTTTTCCTAGTTAATTCAGTTAATGGTCCAGCTATCTTAGAAAACCCTTCAATAAATCTTCTATAATACCCAGCTAATCCTAAGAAACTCCTAATCTCAGTTACTGTTTTAGGTCTCTCCCATTCCAAAACCGCTTCTACCTTAGAAGGATCTACACTTATTCCCTCTTTAGAAATTACATGCCCCAAAAATTTTACTTCCTCTAACCAAAATTCACATTTAGACATCTTTGCAAATAATTTTCTATCTTTTAAAGTTTCTAATATTATTCTGAGATGATTTTCATGTTCTTCTTTATTTTTAGAATATATTAATATGTCATCTATAAATACTACTACAAAATTATCTAAATATTGTCTAAACACCCTATTCATATAATCCATAAACACGGCTGGTGCATTAGTTACTCCAAATGGCATCACTTGATATTCATAATGTCCATATCTAGTCCTAAAAGCAGTCTTGGGTATGTCTTCCTTTTTAACTCTAATTTGATGGTACCCAGACCTTAAGTCTATTTTAGAAAAAATTGTTGCTCCCTTAAGTTGATCCATTAAATCATCTATTCTAGGTAAAGGATATTTATTCTTTATAGTTACTTTATTTAATTGTCTATAATCTATACATAACCTAGATCCCCCATCTTTCTTTTTAACTAATAACACTGGGGCTCCCCATGGTGACACACTAGGTCTTATAAATTGTTTTTCTAGCAACTCTTCCAATTGTTTCTTTAATTCAGTTAATTCCAATGGTGCCATTCTATAGGGTTGCATAGAGATTGGTCTAGTACCAGGCATCAAGTCAATGCTAAATTCTATCTCTCTCTCAGGAGGTAAACCAGGAACATCATCAGGAAAAACTTCAGGATACTCATTTACAACTAGCACAGAGTCAATTTCAATTTTATCTTCTTTAGTTCTAAGAGATGATAACATGTATTTTTGAATTTCACTTTTAAATGATATTTCTTTGGGTTGAACAGGTTTAAGTCTAGAAACATCAAGTTCAGGGAAAATCACAGATTTAGAGGCACAGTCTATTAGAATATGGTTGGCTGCTAACCAATCCATTCCTAATATCACATCAAGGCTAGTCAAAGGCAAACAAATCAAATTCACAACAAATGGTCTATCTCTGATGGTTATCATACAATTCAAACATATTTGAGAGGTTAGGATTGGTTTAGATGTAGGCACAGAAACAAGCAAAGTATAAGGTAATGGTGACACAACTAAGCTCAGATTCTCAACACAGTCATCAGATATAAATGAATGGGTAGCACCTGAATCAAATAACACAGTCAAGGACTTACCTTTCATTTGACCCTTGTCCTGAATAAGATCTGCAGACCGTGAAACCTCAGTACCACTCAAGGTAAATACTCTTCCACTAGCTGTAGGTTTCTGGGTCTGTAAAGTTCTACCAGCTTGATCCCTTCTAGGTGCATAACAATCCCTAGATACATGACCTGGTTTTCCACAGTTGAAGCAAACAGGACCAGTTATAGGACAATCCTTTGCCATATGTCCCTTTCCACACTTCCAGCATTTAACTACCAAATGAGATCCTTGAAAATTTCCAGCCCCACCTACTCCTCCCATTGGTCTAAAACCACCTGTACCTACTCCTCCTCCAAAGCGCCCTGGTGGTGGTCTACTGTATGGTCTCTGAGGCTGAATATTTTTCCCTTTCATCATAGGACCTCCTCTTCCAAAACTACTCCTACTTGCATATCCCGCCATTTTGGATCTTTGCTCCCTTTTCATATCTTCAATTACTTTGCACTGATCCATTAATTCAGGGAACTCAGCAATCCTCAATGGAACTATGGCTTCCTTAATCTCATATCTCAAGCCTTTTTCATACCTCCTACACTTCCATTCTTCATTTCCAGTGATCTGCAAGTATTTAGAATATTTGGCCAAAGATTCAAATTTAGAAGTATATTCAAGAATACTCATACTTCCCTGAGTCAAACTGATAAACTCTTCCTCTTTGGCTTGTCTCACAGTCTCTGGAAAATATTTCTCAAGGAACAAGGTCTTGAAGATATCCCAGGTGATCACTTCTCCCCTGTTCTCCCACATCCTCTGAGTAGCTTTCCACCACAACTTAGCATCACTCAGTAACTGAAAGGCTGCATGTGTCACCCTTCTCTCATCAGGACACTCCATAGCCACAAAAATATCCTCCAGATTCTGAATCCACTCTTCAGCTTTCTCTGGATCATACTCTCCCTTAAAGTAAGGTGGATCATGCCTCTTAAAATCTGTTAAAGTGGTCCTGTCAACAAGTGGAGGTGGATGCTGAGCTAGTGTCTGATTAGCCAACATCTCAGTTTGCTGAGTTACTGCATTAGCCATATCCCTCATGGCTCTGGCCATCTCAGCTATATTATCATTTCCAACTGTGGGATTTGCAGCTGGTCTTCCTCTTCCTCTTCCTCTTCCTGACATCTCTACCTGTCTAAAAAAAATAATCTTTGATCCAGTTACTACCCTTATTCCTATAATATTCCTAACAAACAACTAAGCAACCAATTCATAGAAAACAACCAATTTCAATCAAAACAAACAATTCATATAAAACAACCAGTTTCAATCAAAGTAACACAGCAAAATACATAACAGACCAATTACTCACAAATCCTAGAGATGCATAACCAGAGCTCTGATACCACTAATGTAACCCCCTTCTAAATTAATTAATTTTACATCTAATACGTATAAAAAAAAATATATATAATTTCCAAGGAAAATAAATACAATCCATTAAAGTTCAAAGTTTGCCTTTATCATTTACATTATTAAAATTTACAGAAAATACTAGTACAAAATTATTTCTAATTAATACAAAAGTATCTAAAACCAAAAACCCATATTCCTATAGCTCTGGAACATGTCTGCATCTGTGACTTCTAATTATTCTTCTTTATACCTGCAATCACACTCCCCTAGTATCTGGGGACAGCATTACCGGATCAGGCATTTAATTTCTCATAGAATTAAAACAATTTCAAACAAATACATATCATAACAAATTAATTAGTTACACACATAATTAAATGCAGTATGATTTATGCAATGCAGTTTTTTTGACTCAAATTCATTTTGACCCTGCTCCATGGAGACTTCCCCTTTGAGTGTTTAGTAAGTAACTGGCCTACCATTACGTACTGCAATTCAGCTATCAGCCCCTACTAAACGCGAATAAGCTAAACAGAATTAGGAGATCAGGATACCCGGAAGGCTACCACGACCGCAACTCAGTCCAATTTCCAGTCACATGTGGAATTGCCAATATCCTTCACCCCACAGACTATATAATCACAGATTATACGGTCCTGTCTAACAAATTCTACTCAACCCAAAAATCCTTTCTCAATCATTCTCATTTGACATGACTACCGTAATCTCGGTTAGTCAACAATTCATTTCTCAATCAATCTCATTTCACATGACTACCGCAGTCCCGGTTAGTCAACAAAAGTCATTTCTCATAAATCAACTCAATTCTCATGACTACCACAGTCCTGGTTAGTCAACATAATTCTTTCTCATTTGATACTTTTATAAATCCCCCAAAAAGACTCATGCTAATGAATTTTTTTCATGATCACAATCAAATAAATAATTTGTACACATTCACATACAAGGATACAAAAATTTAAGCAATTTAAATTATAACATTAGTATTTTTAATAATTTTCGAAAATGCCCTCAATCATTTTCCAAAATACCCAATGTGTCCCTACATGTAAAATGACCATTTTGCCCTTGGTTTTATAAAAATTTCCACATAATATCCCTTGCATTTAGGGCTGGCCGAATGGTCTACAAGCCATTCTCAACAATTCTTCCAAAGCTACAAACTCCAATTCCAACCAAAATTCAATCAAATCACAATTTCAATCAAAATTCAACAAATCAAATTTCAACCATTACAACACCTTAAAAATTCAATCAAACATCATTCCAATCCATGAATTTCAATCACAAGCATCAAAAACACAAAACCCCTAAATCAATTTCAAGTTTTCATGATTCTAGGCCAAAATTTTAATCTAACCCTACAACATGTTTTCTTCTAATTCCAAGGGTTCTAATTGAAATTAAATGCCTAGATCCTTACCTTAGACTCTTTAATTGAAGAAAAAGCTTTGAATTCCTTTCTCCCTCACTCCTTGGTCTTGTAGGAATTTTTGAGATTTTCTCCAATTTCTTTCTCTACTAGTCGAATTATGTGAGGTAGGGTGAAGTTTGGATGGTTTGGTTTCTTAATTTGAGTTGAAATGATGATGTTAAGAAGAAATTGAAATGAAGAACTGCAGCTGCTGGTTTGAGAACTCACGGTTCTGTTTTGCCAAGTTTTTCTCTTTTGTGACTTTTTGCCTTTTACTTAAGTTAAATGCTTCTAAAATCAAGTAATTAATTAAATTGAATTCTCCCTTCAGTTCCAGCAGCCCCTGCACGTCCAGCCACCCTTATTGACCAAGGGAAATCAGTCACCAAGCCACTTGGACAGCCAAGGAGGCTTGCCTTGGTGACTTGCCACTTGCCTACCCCAAAAGTCAAAGTTTCAAGAAGTTTGTAGAAAATTCTAGAAGGTAATTAGGGCTGCTGATTATTTTACAATGTGATTAGAATTTGAAGAAAATAACATCACCATTGGATTCCTCACTATCAAAAACCTTGGGGTAGTGTCTTACTTATCTCTTAATCCAAGCCTAATTAGCTTAATTTAGTGATCTTAGAAAAGCCTAAGTTGTCACTTTTTGATTGGTTAAGGTTCTAAGTTAAAATTTTCTTGGTTAAACATTTTTAATAATTATTCTAAGTATATTAAAATTATTAGATAATTCTATAGATATCCTATGAATTTTCTCTAAATTTTCTGTCTTAAAATTTTACCGTAATAATTTCTCAAAGTTCTAACTTTCAGAAAATCCTAACAATTCTGAATAAGCATTTTAATTCTTTATCTGTATATATTTTTAATCTATATTCTATTACCTTTCTTTTAAGTTATAATTGAGTTCAAAATTCTATACTTGAAAATTTATCCTGGACAGCTGTCTGACATAGCAGTCCAGTCAACAATTAATTTCAGCAAAAACGAAGACATTTAGAAATTCAGAAAAATCTTCTGAGTAGAACTGTATTAATTTCATTAAGAAAATATGTTCATAAGGTTCTATGAAATACATTGCATAAGTGTTCATAATGTACATATATAAATGCATACAAATAGTAAAAATGAGGATGTTACAAGACCTAAAAAAAGTTCAGGATGTCTCGTTTAATTTTGTTAAAAATACGTATCCCCTCTCATTAATAATGGAAATTATTGTAAACTTTGTGATAAAAAAAACTAATAAGGGAAACTGTTAATGTGATTGTTGTCATTTTAATGTGATTGGTCATTGTCGTAGAAACATCAAAATTTCACGATATGTTTGGGAGGTGAAATAATAGAAAGATTATGATTTTTTTCTGGTGAGATATGAAAAGATCATTCCCTTCCAAATTGGCATAAAATGAGAGAAGACCTAAAAAAAAGTTTAGGATGTCTCGTTTAATTTTGTTAAAAATACGTATGTCCTGTCATTAATATTGAAAATTATTGTAAACGTTGTAATAAAAAAACTAATAAAGGAGGCTGTTAAGGTGATTGTTGTCATTTTAATGAGATTTTTAGTTTTCGTAGAAACATCAAAATTTGTTTGGGAGGTGAAAAATAAAAAGATTATGATTTTTTTCTAGCGAGATCTGAAAAGATCATTCGCTTCCAAATTGGCATAAACTGAGAGAAGACCTAAAAAAAGTTCAGGATGTCTCGTTTAATTTTGTTAAAAATACGTATCCCCTCTCATTAATAATGGAAATTATTGTAAACTTTGTGATAAAAAAAACTAATAAGGGAAACTGTTAATGTGATTGTTGTCATTTTAATGTGATTGGTCATTGTCGTAGAAACATCAAAATTTCACGATATGTTTGGGAGGTGAAATAATAGAAAGATTATGATTTTTTTCTGGTGAGATATGAAAAGATCATTCCCTTCCAAATTGGCATAAAATGAGAGAAGACCTAAAAAAAAGTTTAGGATGTCTCGTTTAATTTTGTTAAAAATACGTATGTCCTGTCATTAATATTGAAAATTATTGTAAACGTTGTAATAAAAAACTAATAAAGGAAACGGTTAATGTGCTTGTTGTCGTTTTAATGTGATTTTTAGTTGTCGTAGAAAATCAAAATTTGTTTGGGAGGTGCAATAATAAAAAGATTACGATTTTTTTCTGGTGAGATCTGAAAAAGATCATTCCCTTCCAAATTGGCATAAAATGAGAGAAGACCTAAAAAAAAGTTCAGGATATCTCGTTTAATTTTGTTAAAAATACTTATGTCCTGTCATTAATATTGAAAATTATTGTAAACGTTGTAATAAAAAAAAACTAATAAAGGAGGCTGTTAAGGTGATTGTGGTCATTTTAATGAGATTTTTAGTTGTCGTAGAAACATCAAAATTTGTATGGGAGGTGAAAAATAAATAGATTATGATTTTTTTCAAGCAAGATCTGAAAAGATCATTCGCTTCCAAATTGGCATCAACTGAGAGAAGACCTAAAAAAAGTTCAGGATGTCTCGTTTAATTTTGTTAAAAATACGTATCCCCTCTCATTAATAATGGAAATTATTGTAAACTTTGTGATAAAAAAAACTAATAAGGGAAACTGTTAATGTGATTGTTGTCATTTTAATGTGATTGGTCATTGTCGTAGAAACATCAAAATTTCACGATATGTTTGGGAGGTGAAATAATAGAAAGATTATGATTTTTTTCTGGTGAGATATGAAAAGATCATTCCCTTCCAAATTGGCATAAAATGAGAGAAGACCTAAAAAAAAGTTTAGGATGTCTCGTTTAATTTTGTTAAAAATACGTATGTCCTGTCATTAATATTGAAAATTATTGTAAACGTTGTAATAAAAAAACTAATAAAGGAAACGGTTAATGTGCTTATTGTCGTTTTAATGTGATTTTTAGTTGTCGTAGAAAATCAAAATTTGTTTGGGAGGTGCAATAATAAAAAGATTACGATTTTTTTCTGGTGAGATCTGAAAAAGATCATTCCCTTCCAAATTGGCATAAAATGAGAGAAGACCTAAAAAAAAGTTTAGGATATCTCGTTTAATTTTGGTAAAAATACGTATCTCCTCTCATTAATAATGAAAATTATTGTCAGCGTTGTAATAAAAAAACTAATAAAGGAGACTGTTAAGGTGATTGTTGTCGTTTTAATGTGATTTTTAGTTGTCGTAGAAACATCAAAATTTGTTTGGGAGGTGCAATAATAAAAAGATTATGATTTTTTTCTGGTGGGATCTTAAAAAGATCATTCCCTTCCAAATTGGCATAAAATGAGAGAAGACCTAAAAAAACTTCAGCATATCTCGTTTAATTTTGTTAAAAATACGTATGTCCTGTCATTAATATTGAAAATTATTGTAAACGTTGTAATAAAAAAACTAATAAAGGAAATGGTTAATGTGCTTGTTGTCGTTTTAATGTGATTTTTAGTTGTCGTAGAAAATCAAAATTTGTTTGGGAGGTGCAATAATAACAAGATTATGATTTTTTTCTGGTGAGATCTGAAAAAGATCATTCCCTTCCAAATTGGCATAAAATGAGAGAAGACCTAAAAAAAAGTTCAGGATATCTCGTTTAATTTTGGTAAAAATACGTATCTCCTCTCATTAATAATGGAAATTATTGTGAACGTTGTGATAAAAAAAACTAATGAAGGAAACTATTAACGTGATTGTTGTCATTTTAATGTGATTGGTAATTGTCGTAGAAACATCAAAATTTGTTTGGGAGGTTAAATAATAGAAGGATTATGATTTTTTTGTGGTGAGATCTGAAAAGATCATTCCCTTCCAAATTGGCATAAAATGAGAGAAGACCTAAAAAAAAGTTCAGGATATCTCGTTTAATTTTGTTAAAAATACGTATGTCCTGTCATTAATATTGAAAATTATTGTAAACGTTGTAATAAAAAAAACTAATAAAGGAGGCTGTTAAGGTGATTGTGGTCATTTTAATGAGATTTTTAGTTGTCGTAGAAACATCAAAATTTGTATGGGAGGTGAAAAATAAATAGATTATGATTT
Organism: Pueraria montana var. lobata; assembly: GCA_026413185.1. Classification (NCBI taxonomy): domain Eukaryota; kingdom Viridiplantae; phylum Streptophyta; class Magnoliopsida; order Fabales; family Fabaceae; genus Pueraria; species Pueraria montana. Next base: position 1,010,087 of record JAOZWA010000174.1, read on the forward strand.
TTTTTCAAGCAAGATCTGAAAAGATCATTCGCTTCCAAATTGGCATCAACTGAGAGAAGACCTAAAAAAAGTTCAGGATGTCTCGTTTAATTTTGTTAAAAATACGTATCCCCTCTCATTAATAATGGAAATTATTGTAAACTTTGTGATAAAAAAAACTAATAAGGGAAACTGTTAATGTGATTGTTGTCATTTTAATGTGATTGGTCATTGTCGTAGAAACATCAAAATTTCACGATATGTTTGGGAGGTGAAATAATAGAAAGATTATGATTTTTTTCTGGTGAGATATGAAAAGATCATTCCCTTCCAAATTGGCATAAAATGAGAGAAGACCTAAAAAAAAGTTTAGGATGTCTCGTTTAATTTTGTTAAAAATACGTATGTCCTGTCATTAATAATGGAAATTATTGTGAACGTTGTGATAAAAAAAACTAATGAAGGAAACTATTAACGTGATTGTTGTCATTTTAATGTGATTGGTAATTGTCGTAGAAACATCAAAATTTCACGATATGTTTGGGAGGTGAAATAATAGAAAGATTATGATTTTTTTCTGGTGAGATATGAAAAGATCATTCCCTTCCAAATTGGCATAAAATGAGAGAAGACCTAAAAAAAAGTTTAGGATGTCTCGTTTAATTTTGTTAAAAATACGTATGTCCTGTCATTAATATTGAAAATTATTGTAAACGTTGTAATAAAAAAACTAATAAAGGAAACGGTTAATGTGCTTGTTGTCGTTTTAATGTGATTTTTAGTTGTCGTAGAAAATCAAAATTTGTTTGGGAGGTGCAATAATAAAAAGATTACGATTTTTTTCTGGTGAGATCTGAAAAAGATCATTCCCTTCCAAATTGGCATAAAATGAGAGAAGACCTAAAAAAAAGTTCAGGATATCTCGTTTAATTTTGGTAAAAATACGTATCTCCTCTCATTAATAATGAAAATTATTGTCAGCGTTGTAATAAAAAAACTAATAAAGGAGACTGTTAAGGTGATTGTTGTCGTTTTAATGTGATTTTTAGTTGTCGTAGAAACATCAAAATTTGTTTGGGAGGTGCAATAATAAAAAGATTATGATTTTTTTCTGGTGAGATCTTAAAAAGATCATTCCCTTCCAAATTGGCATAAAATGAGAGAAGACCTAAAAAAACTTCAGCATATCTCGTTTAATTTTGTTAAAAATACGTATGTCCTGTCATTAATATTGAAAATTATTGTAAACGTTGTAATAAAAAAACTAATAAAGGAAATGGTTAATGTGCTTGTTGTCGTTTTAATGTGATTTTTAGTTGTCGTAGAAAATCAAAATTTGTTTGGGAGGTGCAATAATAAAAAGATTATGATTTTTTTCTGGTGAGATCTGAAAAAGATCATTCCCTTCCAAATTGGCATAAAATGAGAGAAGACCTAAAAAAAAGTTCAGGATATCTCGTTTAATTTTGGTAAAAATACGTATCTCCTCTCATTAATAATGGAAATTATTGTGAACGTTGTGATAAAAAAAACTAATGAAGGAAACTATTAACGTGATTGTTGTCGTTTTAATGTGATTGGTAATTGTCGTAGAAACATCAAAATTTGTTTGGGAGGTTAAATAATAGAAGGATTATGATTTTTTTGTGGTGAGATCTGAAAAGATCATTCCCTTCCAAATTGGCATAAAATGAGAGAAGACCTAAAAAAAAGTTCAGGATATCTCGTTTAATTTTGTTAAAAATACGTATGTCCTGTCATTAATATTGAAAATTATTGTAAACGTTGTAATAAAAAAAAACTAATAAAGGAGGCTGTTAAGGTGATTGTGGTCATTTTAATGAGATTTTTAGTTGTCGTAGAAACATCAAAATTTGTATGGGAGGTGAAAAATAAATAGATTATGATTTTTTTCAAGCAAGATCTGAAAAGATCATTCGCTTCCAAATTGGCATCAACTGAGAGAAGACCTAAAAAAAGTTCAGGATGTCTCGTTTAATTTTGTTAAAAATACGTATCCCCTCTCATTAATAATGGAAATTATTGTAAACTTTGTGATAAAAAAAACTAATAAGGGAAACTGTTAATGTGATTGTTGTCATTTTAATGTGATTGGTCATTGTCGTAGAAACATCAAAATTTCACGATATGTTTGGGAGGTGAAATAATAGAAAGATTATGATTTTTTTCTGGTGAGATATGAAAATATCATTCCCTTCCAAATTGGCATAAAATGAGAGAAGACCTAAAAAAAAGTTTAGGATGTCTCGTTTAATTTTGTTAAAAATACGTATGTCCTGTCATTAATATTGAAAATTATTGTAAACGTTGTAATAAAAAAACTAATAAAGGAAACGGTTAATGTGCTTGTTGTCGTTTTAATGTGATTTTTAGTTGTCGTAGAAAATCAAAATTTGTTTGGGAGGTGCAATAATAAAAAGATTACGATTTTTTTCTGGTGAGATCTGAAAAAGATCATTCCCTTCCAAATTGGCATAAAATGAGAGAAGACCTAAAAAAAGTTCAGGATGTCTCATTTAATTTTGTTAAAAATACGTATCTCCTCTCATTAATATGGAAATTATTGTAAACGTTGTGATAAAAAAAACTAATAAGGAAAACTGTTAATGTGATTGTTTTCATTTTAATGTGATTGGTCATTGTCGTAAAAACATCAAAATTTCACGATATGTTTGGGAGGTGAAATAATAGAAAGATTATGATTTTTTTCTGGTGAGATATGAAAAGATCATTCCCTTCCAAATTGGCATAAAATGAGAGAAGACCTAAAAAAAAGTTTAGGATGTCTCGTTTAATTTTGTTAAAAATACGTATGTCCTGTCATTAATATTGAAAATTATTGTAAACGTTGTAATAAAAAAACTAATAAAGGAAACGGTTAATGTGCTTGTTGTCGTTTTAATGTGATTTTTAGTTGTCGTAGAAAATCAAAATTTGTTTGGGAGGTGCAATAATAAAAAGATTACGATTTTTTTCTGGTGAGATCTGAAAAAGATCATTCCCTTCCAAATTGGCATAAAATGAGAGAAGACCTAAAAAAAAGTTCAGGATATCTCGTTTAATTTTGGTAAAAATACGTATCTCCTCTCATTAATAATGAAAATTATTGTCAGCGTTGTAATAAAAAAACTAATAAAGGAGACTGTTAAGGTGATTGTTGTCGTTTTAATGTGATTTTTAGTTGTCGTAGAAACATCAAAATTTGTTTGGGAGGTGCAATAATAAAAAGATTATGATTTTTTTCTGGTGGGATCTTAAAAAGATCATTCCCTTCCAAATTGGCATAAAATGAGAGAAGACCTAAAAAAACTTCAGCATATCTCGTTTAATTTTGTTAAAAATACGTATGTCCTGTCATTAATATTGAAAATTATTGTAAACGTTGTAATAAAAAAACTAATAAAGGAAATGGTTAATGTGCTTGTTGTCGTTTTAATGTGATTTTTAGTTGTCGTAGAAAATCAAAATTTGTTTGGGAGGTGCAATAATAACAAGATTATGATTTTTTTCTGGTGAGATCTGAAAAAGATCATTCCCTTCCAAATTGGCATAAAATGAGAGAAGACCTAAAAAAAAGTTCAGGATATCTCGTTTAATTTTGGTAAAAATACGTATCTCCTCTCATTAATAATGGAAATTATTGTGAACGTTGTGATAAAAAAAACTAATGAAGGAAACTATTAACGTGATTGTTGTCATTTTAATGTGATTGGTAATTGTCGTAGAAACATCAAAATTTGTTTGGGAGGTTAAATAATAGAAGGATTATGATTTTTTTGTGGTGAGATCTGAAAAGATCATTCCCTTCCAAATTGGCATAAAATGAGAGAAGACCTAAAAAAAAGTTCAGGATATCTCGTTTAATTTTGTTAAAAATACGTATGTCCTGTCATTAATATTGAAAATTATTGTAAACGTTGTAATAAAAAAAACTAATAAAGGAGGCTGTTAAGGTGATTGTGGTCATTTTAATGAGATTTTTAGTTGTCGTAGAAACATCAAAATTTGTATGGGAGGTGAAAAATAAATAGATTATGATTTTTTTTCAAGCAAGATCTGAAAAGATCATTCGCTTCCAAATTGGCATCAACTGAGAGAAGACCTAAAAAAAGTTCAGGATGTCTCGTTTAATTTTGTTAAAAATACGTATCCCCTCTCATTAATAATGGAAATTATTGTAAACTTTGTGATAAAAAAAACTAATAAGGGAAACTGTTAATGTGATTGTTGTCATTTTAATGTGATTGGTCATTGTCGTAGAAACATCAAAATTTCACGATATGTTTGGGAGGTGAAATAATAGAAAGATTATGATTTTTTTCTGGTGAGATATGAAAAGATCATTCCCTTCCAAATTGGCATAAAATGAGAGAAGACCTAAAAAAAAGTTTAGGATGTCTCGTTTAATTTTGTTAAAAATACGTATGTCCTGTCATTAATAATGGAAATTATTGTGAACGTTGTGATAAAAAAAACTAATGAAGGAAACTATTAACGTGATTGTTGTCATTTTAATGTGATTGGTAATTGTCGTAGAAACATCAAAATTTCACGATATGTTTGGGAGGTGAAATAATAGAAAGATTATGATTTTTTTCTGGTGAGATATGAAAAGATCATTCCCTTCCAAATTGGCATAAAATGAGAGAAGACCTAAAAAAAAGTTTAGGATGTCTCGTTTAATTTTGTTAAAAATACGTATGTCCTGTCATTAATATTGAAAATTATTGTAAACGTTGTAATAAAAAAACTAATAAAGGAAACGGTTAATGTGCTTGTTGTCGTTTTAATGTGATTTTTAGTTGTCGTAGAAAATCAAAATTTGTTTGGGAGGTGCAATAATAAAAAGATTATGATTTTTTTCTGGTGAGATCTGAAAAAGATCATTCCCTTCCAAATTGGCATAAAATGAGAGAAGACCTAAAAACAAGTTCAGGATATCTCGTTTAATTTTGGTAAAAATACGTATCTCCTCTCATTAATAGTGAAAATTATTGTCAGCGTTGTAATAAAAAAACTAATAAAGGAGACTGTTAAGGTGATTGTTGTCGTTTTAATGTGATTTTTAGTTGTCGTAGAAACATCAAAATTTGTTTGGGAGGTGCAATAATAAAAAGATTATGATTTTTTTCTGGTGAGATCTTAAAAAGATCATTCCCTTCCAAATTGGCATAAAATGACAGAAGACCTAAAAAAACTTCAGCATATCTCGTTTAATTTTGTTAAAAATACGTATGTCCTGTCATTAATATTGAAAATTATTGTAAACGTTGTAATAAAAAAACTAATAAAGGAAATGGTTAATGTGCTTGTTGTCGTTTTAATGTGATTTTTAGTTGTCGTAGAAAATCAAAATTTGTTTGGGAGGTGCAATAATAAAAAGATTATGATTTTTTTCTGGTGAGATCTGAAAAAGATCATTCCCTTCCAAATTGGCATAAAATGAGAGAAGACCTAAAAAAAAGTTCAGGATATCTCGTTTAATTTTGGTAAAAATACGTATCTCCTCTCATTAATAATGGAAATTATTGTGAACGTTGTGATAAAAAAAACTAATGAAGGAAACTATTAACGTGATTGTTGTCGTTTTAATGTGATTGGTAATTGTCGTAGAAACATCAAAATTTGTTTGGGAGGTTAAATAATAGAAGGATTATGATTTTTTTGTGGTGAGATCTGAAAAGATCATTCCCTTCCAAATTGGCATAAAATGAGAGAAGACCTAAAAAAAAGTTCAGGATATCTCGTTTAATTTTGTTAAAAATACGTATGTCCTGTCATTAATATTGAAAATTATTGTAAACGTTGTAATAAAAAAAAACTAATAAAGGAGGCTGTTAAGGTGATTGTGGTCATTTTAATGAGATTTTTAGTTGTCGTAGAAACATCAAAATTTGTATGGGAGGTGAAAAATAAATAGATTATGATTTTTTTTCAAGCAAGATCTGAAAAGATCATTCGCTTCCAAATTGGCATCAACTGAGAGAAGACCTAAAAAAAGTTCAGGATGTCTCGTTTAATTTTGTTAAAAATACGTATCCCCTCTCATTAATAATGGAAATTATTGTAAACTTTGTGATAAAAAAAACTAATAAGGGAAACTGTTAATGTGATTGTTGTCATTTTAATGTGATTGGTCATTGTCGTAGAAACATCAAAATTTCACGATATGTTTGGGAGGTGAAATAATAGAAAGATTATGATTTTTTTCTGGTGAGATATGAAAAGATCATTCCCTTCCAAATTGGCATAAAATGAGAGAAGACCTAAAAAAAAGTTTAGGATGTCTCGTTTAATTTTGTTAAAAATACGTATGTCCTGTCATTAATATTGAAAATTATTGTAAACGTTGTAATAAAAAAACTAATAAAGGAAACGGTTAATGTGCTTGTTGTCGTTTTAATGTGATTTTTAGTTGTCGTAGAAAATCAAAATTTGTTTGGGAGGTGCAATAATAAAAAGATTACGATTTTTTTCTGGTGAGATCTGAAAAAGATCATTCCCTTCCAAATTGGCATAAAATGAGAGAAGACCTAAAAAAAAGTTCAGGATATCTCGTTTAATTTTGGTAAAAATACGTATCTCCTCTCATTAATAATGAAAATTATTGTCAGCGTTGTAATAAAAAAACTAATAAAGGAGACTGTTAAGGTGATTGTTGTCGTTTTAATGTGATTTTTAGTTGTCGTAGAAACATCAAAATTTGTTTGGGAGGTGCAATAATAAAAAGATTATGATTTTTTTCTGGTGAGATCTTAAAAAGATCATTCCCTTCCAAATTGGCATAAAATGAGAGAAGACCTAAAAAAACTTCAGCATATCTCGTTTAATTTTGTTAAAAATACGTATCCCCTCTCATTAATAATGGAAATTATTGTAAACTTTGTGATAAAAAAAACTAATAAGGGAAACTGTTAATGTGATTGTTGTCATTTTAATGTGATTGGTCATTGTCGTAGAAACATCAAAATTTCACGATATGTTTGGGAGGTGAAATAATAGAAAGATTATGATTTTTTTCTGGTGAGATATGAAAAGATCATTCCCTTCCAAATTGGCATAAAATGAGAGAAGACCTAAAAAAAAGTTTAGGATGTCTCGTTTAATTTTGTTAAAAATACGTATGTCCTGTCATTAATATTGAAAATTATTGTAAACGTTGTAATAAAAAAACTAATAAAGGAAACGGTTAATGTGCTTGTTGTCGTTTTAATGTGATTTTTAGTTGTCGTAGAAAATCAAAATTTGTTTGGGAGGTGCAATAATAAAAAGATTATGATTTTTTTCTGGTGAGATCTGAAAAAGATCATTCCCTTCCAAATTGGCATAAAATGAGAGAAGACCTAAAAAAAAGTTCAGGATATCTCGTTTAATTTTGGTAAAAATACGTATCTCCTCTCATTAATAATGGAAATTATTGTGAACGTTGTGATAAAAAAAACTAATGAAGGAAACTATTAACGTGATTGTTGTCGTTTTAATGTGATTGGTAATTGTCGTAGAAACATCAAAATTTGTTTGGGAGGTTAAATAATAGATGGATTATGATTTTTTTGTGGTGAGATCTGAAAAGATCATTCCCTTCCAAATTGGCATAAAATGAGAGAAGACCTAAAAAAAAGTTCAGGATATCTCGTTTAATTTTGTTAAAAATACGTATGTCCTGTCATTAATATTGAAAATTATTGTAAACGTTGTAATAAAAAAAAACTAATAAAGGAGGCTGTTAAGGTGATTGTGGTCATTTTAATGAGATTTTTAGTTGTCGTAGAAACATCAAAATTTGTATGGGAGGTGAAAAATAAATAGATTATGATTTTTTTTCAAGCAAGATCTGAAAAGATCATTCGCTTCCAAATTGGCATCAACTGAGAGAAGACCTAAAAAAAGTTCAGGATGTCTCGTTTAATTTTGTTAAAAATACGTATCCCCTCTCATTAATAATGGAAATTATTGTAAACTTTGTGATAAAAAAAACTAATAAGGGAAACTGTTAATGTGATTGTTGTCATTTTAATGTGATTGGTCATTGTCGTAGAAACATCAAAATTTCACGATATGTTTGGGAGGTGAAATAATAGAAAGATTATGATTTTTTTCTGGTGAGATATGAAAAGATCATTCCCTTCCAAATTGGCATAAAATGAGAGAAGACCTAAAAAAAAGTTTAGGATGTCTCGTTTAATTTTGTTAAAAATACGTATGTCCTGTCATTAATATTGAAAATTATTGTAAACGTTGTAATAAAAAAACTAATAAAGGAAACGGTTAATGTGCTTGTTGTCGTTTTAATGTGATTTTTAGTTGTCGTAGAAAATCAAAATTTGTTTGGGAGGTGCAATAATAAAAAGATTACGATTTTTTTCTGGTGAGATCTGAAAAAGATCATTCCCTTCCAAATTGGCATAAAATGAGAGAAGACCTAAAAAAAAGTTCAGGATATCTCGTTTAATTTTGGTAAAAATACGTATCTCCTCTCATTAATAATGAAAATTATTGTCAGCGTTGTAATAAAAAAACTAATAAAGGAGACTGTTAAGGTGATTGTTGTCGTTTTAATGTGATTTTTAGTTGTCGTAGAAACATCAAAATTTGTTTGGGAGGTGCAATAATAAAAAGATTATGATTTTTTTCTGGTGAGATCTTAAAAAGATCATTCCCTTCCAAATTGGCATAAAATGAGAGAAGACCTAAAAAAACTTCAGCATATCTCGTTTAATTTTGTTAAAAATACGTATCCCCTCTCATTAATAATGGAAATTATTGTAAACTTTGTGATAAAAAAAACTAATAAGGGAAACTGTTAATGTGATTGTTGTCATTTTAATGTGATTGGTCATTGTCGTAGAAACATCAAAATTTCACGATATGTTTGGGAGGTGAAATAATAGAAAGATTATGATTTTTTTCTGGTGAGATATGAAAAGATCATTCCCTTCCAAATTGGCATAAAATGAGAGAAGACCTAAAAAAAAGTTTAGGATGTCTCGTTTAATTTTGTTAAAAATACGTATGTCCTGTCATTAATATTGAAAATTATTGTAAACGTTGTAATAAAAAAACTAATAAAGGAAACGGTTAATGTGCTTGTTGTCGTTTTAATGTGATTTTTAGTTGTCGTAGAAAATCAAAATTTGTTTGGGAGGTGCAATAATAAAAAGATTATGATTTTTTTCTGGTGAGATCTGAAAAAGATCATTCCCTTCCAAATTGGCATAAAATGAGAGAAGACCTAAAAAAAAGTTCAGGATATCTCGTTTAATTTTGGTAAAAATACGTATCTCCTCTCATTAATAATGGAAATTATTGTGAACGTTGTGATAAAAAAAACTAATGAAGGAAACTATTAACGTGATTGTTGTCGTTTTAATGTGATTGGTAATTGTCGTAGAAACATCAAAATTTGTTTGGGAGGTTAAATAATAGATGGATTATGATTTTTTTGTGGTGAGATCTGAAAAGATCATTCCCTTCCAAATTGGCATAAAATGAGAGAAGACCTAAAAAAAAGTTCAGGATATCTCGTTTAATTTTGTTAAAAATACGTATGTCCTGTCATTAATATTGAAAATTATTGTAAACGTTGTAATAAAAAAAAACTAATAAAGGAGGCTGTTAAGGTGATTGTGGTCATTTTAATGAGATTTTTAGTTGTCGTAGAAACATCAAAATTTGTATGGGAGGTGAAAAATAAATAGATTATGATTTTTTTTCAAGCAAGATCTGAAAAGATCATTCGCTTCCAAATTGGCATCAACTGAGAGAAGACCTAAAAAAAGTTCAGGATGTCTCGTTTAATTTTGTTAAAAATACGTATCCCCTCTCATTAATAATGGAAATTATTGTAAACTTTGTGATAAAAAAAACTAATAAGGGAAACTGTTAATGTGATTGTTGTCATTTTAATGTGATTGGTCATTGTCGTAGAAACATCAAAATTTCACGATATGTTTGGGAGGTGAAATAATAGAAAGATTATGATTTTTTTCTGGTGAGATATGAAAAGATCATTCCCTTCCAAATTGGCATAAAATGAGAGAAGACCTAAAAAAAAGTTTAGGATGTCTCGTTTAATTTTGTTAAAAATACGTATGTCCTGTCATTAATATTGAAAATTATTGTAAACGTTGTAATAAAAAAACTAATAAAGGAAACGGTTAATGTGCTTGTTGTCGTTTTAATGTGATTTTTAGTTGTCGTAGAAAATCAAAATTTGTTTGGGAGGTGCAATAATAAAAAGATTATGATTTTTTTCTGGTGAGATCTGAAAAAGATCATTCCCTTCCAAATTGGCATAAAATGAGAGAAGACCTAAAAACAAGTTCAGGATATCTCGTTTAATTTTGGTAAAAATACGTATCTCCTCTCATTAATAATGGAAATTATTGTGAACGTTGTGATAAAAAAAACTAATGAAGGAAACTATTAACGTGATTGTTGTCGTTTTAATGTGATTGGTAATTGTCGTAGAAACATCAAAATTTGTTTGGGAGGTGAAATAATAGAAAGATTATGATTTCTTTGTGGTGAGATCTGAAAAGATCATTCCCTTCCAAATTGGCATAAACTGAGAGAAGACCTAAAAAAAGTTAAGGATGTCTCGTTTAATTTTGTTAAAAATACGTATCTCCTGTCATTAATATTGAAAATTATTGTAAACGTTGTAATAAAAAAACTAATAAAGGAAATGGTTAATGTGCTTGTTGTCGTTTTAATGTGATTTTTAGTTGTCGTAGAAAATCAAAATTTGTTTGGGAGGTGCAATAATAAAAAGATTATGATTTTTTTCTGGTGAGATCTGAAAAAGATCATTCCCTTCCAAATTGGCATAAAATGAGAGAAGACCTAAAAAAAAGTTCAGGATATCTCGTTTAATTTTGGTAAAAATACGTATCTCCTCTCATTAATAATGGAAATTATTGTGAACGTTGTGATAAAAAAAACTAATGAAGGAAACTATTAACGTGATTGTTGTCATTTTAATGTGATTGGTAATTGTCGTAGAAACATCAAAATTTGTTTGGGAGGTTAAATAATAGAAGGATTATGATTTTTTTGTGGTGAGATCTGAAAAGATCATTCCCTTCCAAATTGGCATAAAATGAGAGAAGACCTAAAAAAAAGTTCAGGATATCTCGTTTAATTTTGTTAAAAATACGTATGTCCTGTCATTAATATTGAAAATTATTGTAAACGTTGTAATAAAAAAAAACTAATAAAGGAGGCTGTTAAGGTGATTGTGGTCATTTTAATGAGATTTTTAGTTGTCGTAGAAACATCAAAATTTGTATGGGAGGTGAAAAATAAATAGATTATGATTTTTTTTCAAGCAAGATCTGAAAAGATCATTCGCTTCCAAATTGGCATCAACTGAGAGAAGACCTAAAAAAAGTTCAGGATGTCTCGTTTAATTTTGTTAAAAATACGTATCCCCTCTCATTAATAATGGAAATTATTGTAAACTTTGTGATAAAAAAAACTAATAAGGGAAACTGTTAATGTGATTGTTGTCATTTTAATGTGATTGGTCATTGTCGTAGAAACATCAAAATTTCACGATATGTTTGGGAGGTGAAATAATAGAAAGATTATGATTTTTTTCTGGTGAGATATGAAAAGATCATTCCCTTCCAAATTGGCATAAAATGAGAGAAGACCTAAAAAAAAGTTTAGGATGTCTCGTTTAATTTTGTTAAAAATACGTATGTCCTGTCATTAAAATTGAAAATTATTGTAAACGTTGTAATAAAAAAACTAATAAAGGAAACGGTTAATGTGCTTGTTGTCGTTTTAATGTGATTTTTAGTTGTCGTAGAAAATCAAAATTTGTTTGGGAGGTGCAATAATAAAAAGATTACGATTTTTTTCTGGTGAGATCTGAAAAGATCATTCCCTTCCAAATTGGCATAAAATGAGAGAAGACCTAAAAAAAAGTTCAGGATATCTCGTTTAATTTTGTTAAAAATACGTATGTCCTGTCATTAATATTGAAAATTATTGTAAACGTTGTAATAAAAAAAAACTAATAAAGGAGGCTGTTAAGGTGATTGTGGTCATTTTAATGAGATTTTTAGTTGTCGTAGAAACATCAAAATTTGTATGGGAGGTGAAAAATAAATAGATTATGATTTTTTTTCAAGCAAGATCTGAAAAGATCATTCGCTTCCAAATTGGCATCAACTGAGAGAAGACCTAAAAAAAGTTCAGGATGTCTCGTTTAATTTTGTTAAAAATACGTATCCCCTCTCATTAATAATGGAAATTATTGTAAACTTTGTGATAAAAAAAACTAATAAGGGAAACTGTTAATGTGATTGTTGTCATTTTAATGTGATTGGTCATTGTCGTAGAAACATCAAAATTTCACGATATGTTTGGGAGGTGAAATAATAGAAAGATTATGATTTTTTTCTGGTGAGATATGAAAAGATCATTCCCTTCCAAATTGGCATAAAATGAGAGAAGACCTAAAAAAAAGTTTAGGATGTCTCGTTTAATTTTGTTAAAAATACGTATGTCCTGTCATTAATATTGAAAATTATTGTAAACGTTGTAATAAAAAAACTAATAAAGGAAACGGTTAATGTGCTTGTTGTCGTTTTAATGTGATTTTTAGTTGTCGTAGAAAATCAAAATTTGTTTGGGAGGTGCAATAATAAAAAGATTATGATTTTTTTCTGGTGAGATCTGAAAAAGATCATTCCCTTCCAAATTGGCATAAAATGAGAGAAGACCTAAAAACAAGTTCAGGATATCTCGTTTAATTTTGGTAAAAATACGTATCTCCTCTCATTAATAATGGAAATTATTGTGAACGTTGTGATAAAAAAAACTAATGAAGGAAACTATTAACGTGATTGTTGTCGTTTTAATGTGATTGGTAATTGTCGTAGAAACATCAAAATTTGTTTGGGAGGTGAAATAATAGAAAGATTATGATTTCTTTGTGGTGAGATCTGAAAAGATCATTCCCTTCCAAATTGGCATAAACTGAGAGAAGACCTAAAAAAAGTTAAGGATGTCTCGTTTAATTTTGTTAAAAATACGTATCTCCTGTCATTAATATTGAAAATTATTGTAAACGTTGTAATAAAAAAACTAATAAAGGAAATGGTTAATGTGCTTGTTGTCGTTTTAATGTGATTTTTAGTTGTCGTAGAAAATCAAAATTTGTTTGGGAGGTGCAATAATAAAAAGATTATGATTTTTTTCTGGTGAGATCTGAAAAAGATCATTCCCTTCCAAATTGGCATAAAATGAGAGAAGACCTAAAAAAAAGTTCAGGATATCTCGTTTAATTTTGGTAAAAATACGTATCTCCTCTCATTAATAATGGAAATTATTGTGAACGTTGTGATAAAAAAAACTAATGAAGGAAACTATTAACGTGATTGTTGTCATTTTAATGTGATTGGTAATTGTCGTAGAAACATCAAAATTTGTTTGGGAGGTTAAATAATAGAAGGATTATGATTTTTTTGTGGTGAGATCTGAAAAGATCATTCCCTTCCAAATTGGCATAAAATGAGAGAAGACCTAAAAAAAAGTTCAGGATATCTCGTTTAATTTTGTTAAAAATACGTATGTCCTGTCATTAATATTGAAAATTATTGTAAACGTTGTAATAAAAAAAAACTAATAAAGGAGGCTGTTAAGGTGATTGTGGTCATTTTAATGAGATTTTTAGTTGTCGTAGAAACATCAAAATTTGTATGGGAGGTGAAAAATAAATAGATTATGATTTTTTTTCAAGCAAGATCTGAAAAGATCATTCGCTTCCAAATTGGCATCAACTGAGAGAAGACCTAAAAAAAGTTCAGGATGTCTCGTTTAATTTTGTTAAAAATACGTATCCCCTCTCATTAATAATGGAAATTATTGTAAACTTTGTGATAAAAAAAACTAATAAGGGAAACTGTTAATGTGATTGTTGTCATTTTAATGTGATTGGTCATTGTCGTAGAAACATCAAAATTTCACGATATGTTTGGGAGGTGAAATAATAGAAAGATTATGATTTTTTTCTGGTGAGATATGAAAAGATCATTCCCTTCCAAATTGGCATAAAATGAGAGAAGACCTAAAAAAAAGTTTAGGATGTCTCGTTTAATTTTGTTAAAAATACGTATGTCCTGTCATTAAAATTGAAAATTATTGTAAACGTTGTAATAAAAAAACTAATAAAGGAAACGGTTAATGTGCTTGTTGTCGTTTTAATGTGATTTTTAGTTGTCGTAGAAAATCAAAATTTGTTTGGGAGGTGCAATAATAAAAAGATTACGATTTTTTTCTGGTGAGATCTGAAAAAGATCATTCCCTTCCAAATTGGCATAAAATGAGAGAAGACCTAAAAAAAAGTTCAGGATATCTCGTTTAATTTTGGTAAAAATACGTATCTCCTCTCATTAATAATGAAAATTATTGTCAGCGTTGTAATAAAAAAACTAATAAAGGAGACTGTTAAGGTGATTGTTGTCGTTTTAATGTGATTTTTAGTTGTCGTAGAAACATCAAAATTTGTTTGGGAGGTGCAATAATAAAAAGATTATGATTTTTTTCTGGTGAGATCTGAAAAAGATCATTCCCTTCCAAATTGGCATAAAATGAGAGAAGACCTAAAAAAAAGTTCAGGATATCTCGTTTAATTTTGGTAAAAATACGTATCTCCTCTCATTAATAATGGAAATTATTGTGAACGTTGTGATAAAAAAAAACTAATGAAGGAAACTATTAACGTGATTGTTGTCATTTTAATGTGATTGGTAATTGTCGTAGAAACATCAAAATTTGTTTGGGAGGTTAAATAATAGAAGGATTATGATTTTTTTGTGGTGAGATCTGAAAAGATCATTCCCTTCCAAATTGGCATAAAATGAGAGAAGACCTAAAAAAAAGTTCAGGATATCTCGTTTAATTTTGTTAAAAATACGTATCTCCTGTCATTAATATTGAAAATTATTGTAAACGTTGTAATAAAAAAAAACTAATAAAGGAGGCTGTTAAGGTGATTGTGGTCATTTTAATGAGATTTTTAGTTGTCGTAGAAACATCAAAATTTGTATGGGAGGTGAAAAATAAATAGATTATGATTTTTTTCAAGCAAGATCTGAAAAGATCATTCGCTTCCAAATTGGCATCAACTGAGAGAAGACCTAAAAAAAGTTCAGGATGTCTCGTTTAATTTTGTTAAAAATACGTATCCCCTCTCATTAATAATGGAAATTATTGTAAACTTTGTGATAAAAAAAACTAATAAGGGAAACTGTTAATGTGATTGTTGTCATTTTAATGTGATTGGTCATTGTCGTAGAAACATCAAAATTTCACGATATGTTTGGGAGGTGAAATAATAGAAAGATTATGATTTTTTTCTGGTGAGATATGAAAAGATCATTCCCTTCCAAATTGGCATAAAATGAGAGAAGACCTAAAAAAAAGTTTAGGATGTCTCGTTTAATTTTGTTAAAAATACGTATGTCCTGTCATTAAAATTGAAAATTATTGTAAACGTTGTAATAAAAAAACTAATAAAGGAAACGGTTAATGTGCTTGTTGTCGTTTTAATGTGATTTTTAGTTGTCGTAGAAAATCAAAATTTGTTTGGGAGGTGCAATAATAAAAAGATTACGATTTTTTTCTGGTGAGATCTGAAAAAGATCATTCCCTTCCAAATTGGCATAAAATGAGAGAAGACCTAAAAAAAAGTTCAGGATATCTCGTTTAATTTTGGTAAAAATACGTATCTCCTCTCATTAATAATGAAAATTATTGTCAGCGTTGTAATAAAAAAACTAATAAAGGAGACTGTTAAGGTGATTGTTGTCGTTTTAATGTGATTTTTAGTTGTCGTAGAAACATCAAAATTTGTTTGGGAGGTGCAATAATAAAAAGATTATGATTTTTTTCTGGTGAGATCTGAAAAAGATCATTCCCTTCCAAATTGGCATAAAATGAGACAAGACCTAAAAAAAAGTTCAGGATATCTCGTTTAATTTTGGTAAAAATACGTATCTCCTCTCATTAATAATGAAAATTATTGTCAGCGTTGTAATAAAAAAACTAATAAAGGAGACTGTTAATGTGCTTGTTGTCGTTTTAATGTGATTTTTAGTTGTCGTAGAAAATCAAAATTTGTTTGGGAGGTGCAATAATAAAAAGATTACGATTTTTTTCTGGTGAGATCTGAAAAAGATCATTCCCTTCCAAATTGGCATAAAATGAGAGAAGACCTAAAAAAAAGTTCAGGATATCTCGTTTAATTTTGGTAAAAATACGTATCTCCTCTCATTAATAATGAAAATTATTGTCAGCGTTGTAATAAAAAAACTAATAAAGGAGACTGTTAAGGTGATTGTTGTCGTGTTAATGTGATTTTTAGTTGTCGTAGAAACATCAAAATTTGTTTGGGAGGTGCAATAATAAAAAGATTATGATTTTTTTCTGGTGAGATCTTAAAAAGATCATTCCCTTCCAAATTGGCATAAAATGACAGAAGACCTAAAAAAACTTCAGCATATCTCGTTTAATTTTGTTAAAAATACGTATGTCCTGTCATTAATATTGAAAATTATTGTAAACGTTGTAATAAAAAAACTAATAAAGGAAATGGTTAATGTGCTTGTTGTCGTTTTAATGTGATTTTTAGTTGTCGTAGAAAATCAAAATTTGTTTGGGAGGTGCAATAATAAAAAGATTATGATTTTTTTCTGGTGAGATCTGAAAAAGATCATTCCCTTCCAAATTGGCATAAAATGAGAGAAGACCTAAAAAAAAGTTCAGGATATCTCGTTTAATTTTGGTAAAAATACGTATCTCCTCTCATTAATAATGAAAATTATTGTCAGCGTTGTAATAAAAAAACTAATAAAGGAGACTGTTAATGTGCTTGTTGTCGTTTTAATGTGATTTTTAGTTGTCGTAGAAAATCAAAATTTGTTTGGGAGGTGCAATAATAAAAAGATTACGATTTTTTTCTGGTGAGATCTGAAAAAGATCATTCCCTTCCAAATTGGCATAAAATGAGAGAAGACCTAAAAAAAAGTTCAGGATATCTCGTTTAATTTTGGTAAAAATACGTATCTCCTCTCATTAATAATGAAAATTATTGTCAGCGTTGTAATAAAAAAACTAATAAAGGAGACTGTTAAGGTGATTGTTGTCGTGTTAATGTGATTTTTAGTTGTCGTAGAAACATCAAAATTTGTTTGGGAGGTGCAATAATAAAAAGATTATGATTTTTTTCTGGTGAGATCTTAAAAAGATCATTCCCTTCCAAATTGGCATAAAATGAGAGAAGACCTAAAAAAAAGTTCAGGATATCTCGTTTAATTTTGTTAAAAATACGTATGTCCTGTCATTAATATTGAAAATTATTGTAAACGTTGTAATAAAAAAAAACTAATAAAGGAGGCTGTTAAGGTGATTGTGGTCATTTTAATGAGATTTTTAGTTGTCGTAGAAACATCAAAATTTGTATGGGAGGTGAAAAATAAATAGATTATGATTTTTTTTCAAGCAAGATCTGAAAAGATCATTCGCTTCCAAATTGGCATCAACTGAGAGAAGACCTAAAAAAAGTTCAGGATGTCTCGTTTAATTTTGTTAAAAATACGTATCCCCTCTCATTAATAATGGAAATTATTGTAAACTTTGTGATAAAAAAAACTAATAAGGGAAACTGTTAATGTGATTGTTGTCATTTTAATGTGATTGGTCATTGTCGTAGAAACATCAAAATTTCACGATATGTTTGGGAGGTGAAATAATAGAAAGATTATGATTTTTTTCTGGTGAGATATGAAAAGATCATTCCCTTCCAAATTGGCATAAAATGAGAGAAGACCTAAAAAAAAGTTTAGGATGTCTCGTTTAATTTTGTTAAAAATACGTATGTCCTGTCATTAATATTGAAAATTATTGTAAACGTTGTAATAAAAAAACTAATAAAGGAAACGGTTAATGTGCTTGTTGTCGTTTTAATGTGATTTTTAGTTGTCGTAGAAAATCAAAATTTGTTTGGGAGGTGCAATAATAAAAAGATTACGATTTTTTTCTGGTGAGATCTGAAAAAGATCATTCCCTTCCAAATTGGCATAAAATGAGAGAAGACCTAAAAAAAAGTTCAGGATATCTCGTTTAATTTTGGTAAAAATACGTATCTCCTCTCATTAATAATGAAAATTATTGTCAGCGTTGTAATAAAAAAACTAATAAAGGAGACTGTTAAGGTGATTGTTGTCGTTTTAATGTGATTTTTAGTTGTCGTAGAAACATCAAAATTTGTTTGGGAGGTGCAATAATAAAAAGATTATGATTTTTTTCTGGTGAGATCTTAAAAAGATCATTCCCTTCCAAATTGGCATAAAATGACAGAAGACCTAAAAAAACTTCAGCATATCTCGTTTAATTTTGTTAAAAATACGTATGTCCTGTCATTAATATTGAAAATTATTGTAAACGTTGTAATAAAAAAACTAATGAAGGAAATGGTTAATGTGCTTGTTGTCGTTTTAATGTGATTTTTAGTTGTCGTAGAAAATCAAAATTTGTTTGGGAGGTGCAATAATAAAAAGATTATGATTTTTTTCTGGTGAGATCTGAAAAAGATCATTCCCTTCCAAATTGGCATAAAATGAGAGAAGACCTAAAAAAAAGTTCAGGATATCTCGTTTAATTTTGGTAAAAATACGTATCTCCTCTCATTAATAATGGAAATTATTGTGAACGTTGTGATAAAAAAAACTAATGAAGGAAACTATTAACGTGATTGTTGTCGTTTTAATGTGATTGGTAATTGTCGTAGAAACATCAAAATTTGTTTGGGAGGTTAAATAATAGAAGGATTATGATTTTTTTGTGGTGAGATCTGAAAAGATCATTCCCTTCCAAATTGGCATAAAATGAGAGAAGACCTAAAAAAAAGTTCAGGATATCTCGTTTAATTTTGTTAAAAATACGTATGTCCTGTCATTAATATTGAAAATTATTGTAAACGTTGTAATAAAAAAAAACTAATAAAGGAGGCTGTTAAGGTGATTGTGGTCATTTTAATGAGATTTTTAGTTGTCGTAGAAACATCAAAATTTGTATGGGAGGTGAAAAATAAATAGATTATGATTTTTTTTCAAGCAAGATCTGAAAAGATCATTCGCTTCCAAATTGGCATCAACTGAGAGAAGACCTAAAAAAAGTTCAGGATGTCTCGTTTAATTTTGTTAAAAATACGTATCCCCTCTCATTAATAATGGAAATTATTGTAAACTTTGTGATAAAAAAAACTAATAAGGGAAACTGTTAATGTGATTGTTGTCATTTTAATGTGATTGGTCATTGTCGTAGAAACATCAAAATTTCACGATATGTTTGGGAGGTGAAATAATAGAAAGATTATGATTTTTTTCTGGTGAGATATGAAAAGATCATTCCCTTCCAAATTGGCATAAAATGAGAGAAGACCTAAAAAAAAGTTTAGGATGTCTCGTTTAATTTTGTTAAAAATACGTATGTCCTGTCATTAATATTGAAAATTATTGTAAACGTTGTAATAAAAAAACTAATAAAGGAAACGGTTAATGTGCTTGTTGTCGTTTTAATGTGATTTTTAGTTGTCGTAGAAAATCAAAATTTGTTTGGGAGGTGCAATAATAAAAAGATTACGATTTTTTTCTGGTGAGATCTGAAAAAGATCATTCCCTTCCAAATTGGCATAAAATGAGAGAAGACCTAAAAAAAAGTTCAGGATATCTCGTTTAATTTTGGTAAAAATACGTATCTCCTCTCATTAATAATGAAAATTATTGTCAGCGTTGTAATAAAAAAACTAATAAAGGAGACTGTTAAGGTGATTGTTGTCGTTTTAATGTGATTTTTAGTTGTCGTAGAAACATCAAAATTTGTTTGGGAGGTGCAATAATAAAAAGATTATGATTTTTTTCTGGTGAGATCTTAAAAAGATCATTCCCTTCCAAATTGGCATAAAATGACAGAAGACCTAAAAAAACTTCAGCATATCTCGTTTAATTTTGTTAAAAATACGTATGTCCTGTCATTAATATTGAAAATTATTGTAAACGTTGTAATAAAAAAACTAATGAAGGAAATGGTTAATGTGCTTGTTGTCGTTTTAATGTGATTTTTAGTTGTCGTAGAAAATCAAAATTTGTTTGGGAGGTGCAATAATAAAAAGATTATGATTTTTTTCTGGTGAGATCTGAAAAAGATCATTCCCTTCCAAATTGGCATAAAATGAGAGAAGACCTAAAAAAAAGTTCAGGATATCTCGTTTAATTTTGGTAAAAATACGTATCTCCTCTCATTAATAATGGAAATTATTGTGAACGTTGTGATAAAAAAAACTAATGAAGGAAACTATTAACGTGATTGTTGTCGTTTTAATGTGATTGGTAATTGTCGTAGAAACATCAAAATTTGTTTGGGAGGTTAAATAATAGAAGGATTATGATTTTTTTGTGGTGAGATCTGAAAAGATCATTCCCTTCCAAATTGGCATAAAATGAGAGAAGACCTAAAAAAAAGTTCAGGATATCTCGTTTAATTTTGTTAAAAATACGTATGTCCTGTCATTAATATTGAAAATTATTGTAAACGTTGTAATAAAAAAAAACTAATAAAGGAGGCTGTTAAGGTGATTGTGGTCATTTTAATGAGATTTTTAGTTGTCGTAGAAACATCAAAATTTGTATGGGAGGTGAAAAATAAATAGATTATGATTTTTTTTCAAGCAAGATCTGAAAAGATCATTCGCTTCCAAATTGGCATCAACTGAGAGAAGACCTAAAAAAAGTTCAGGATGTCTCGTTTAATTTTGTTAAAAATACGTATCCCCTCTCATTAATAATGGAAATTATTGTAAACTTTGTGATAAAAAAAACTAATAAGGGAAACTGTTAATGTGATTGTTGTCATTTTAATGTGATTGGTCATTGTCGTAGAAACATCAAAATTTCACGATATGTTTGGGAGGTGAAATAATAGAAAGATTATGATTTTTTTCTGGTGAGATATGAAAAGATCATTCCCTTCCAAATTGGCATAAAATGAGAGAAGACCTAAAAAAAAGTTTAGGATGTCTCGTTTAATTTTGTTAAAAATACGTATGTCCTGTCATTAATATTGAAAATTATTGTAAACGTTGTAATAAAAAAACTAATAAAGGAAACGGTTAATGTGCTTGTTGTCGTTTTAATGTGATTTTTAGTTGTCGTAGAAAATCAAAATTTGTTTGGGAGGTGCAATAATAAAAAGATTACGATTTTTTTCTGGTGAGATCTGAAAAAGATCATTCCCTTCCAAATTGGCATAAAATGAGAGAAGACCTAAAAAAAAGTTCAGGATATCTCGTTTAATTTTGGTAAAAATACGTATCTCCTCTCATTAATAATGAAAATTATTGTCAGCGTTGTAATAAAAAAACTAATAAAGGAGACTGTTAAGGTGATTGTTGTCGTTTTAATGTGATTTTTAGTTGTCGTAGAAACATCAAAATTTGTTTGGGAGGTGCAATAATAAAAAGATTATGATTTTTTTCTGGTGAGATCTTAAAAAGATCATTCCCTTCCAAATTGGCATAAAATGACAGAAGACCTAAAAAAACTTCAGCATATCTCGTTTAATTTTGTTAAAAATACGTATGTCCTGTCATTAATATTGAAAATTATTGTAAACGTTGTAATAAAAAAACTAATAAAGGAAATGGTTAATGTGCTTGTTGTCGTTTTAATGTGATTTTTAGTTGTCGTAGAAAATCAAAATTTGTTTGGGAGGTGCAATAATAAAAAGATTATGATTTTTTTCTGGTGAGATCTGAAAAAGATCATTCCCTTCCAAATTGGCATAAAATGAGAGAAGACCTAAAAAAAAGTTCAGGATATCTCGTTTAATTTTGGTAAAAATACGTATCTCCTCTCATTAATAATGGAAATTATTGTGAACGTTGTGATAAAAAAAAACTAATGAAGGAAACTATTAACGTGATTGTTGTCATTTTAATGTGATTGGTAATTGTCGTAGAAACATCAAAATTTGTTTGGGAGTTTAAATAATAGAAGGATTATGATTTTTTTGTGGTGAGATCTGAAAAGATCATTCCCTTCCAAATTGGCATAAAATGAGAGAAGACCTTAAAAAAAGTTCAGGATATCTCGTTTAATTTTGTTAAAAATACGTATCTCCTGTCATTAATATTGAAAATTATTGTAAACGTTGTAATAAAAAAAAACTAATAAAGGAGGCTGTTAAGGTGATTGTGGTCATTTTAATGAGATTTTTAGTTGTCGTAGAAACATCAAAATTTGTATGGGAGGTGAAAAATAAATAGATTATGATTTTTTTCAAGCAAGATCTGAAAAGATCATTCGCTTCCAAATTGGCATCAACTGAGAGAAGACCTAAAAAAAGTTCAGGATGTCTCGTTTAATTTTGTTAAAAATACGTATCCCCTCTCATTAATAATGGAAATTATTGTAAACTTTGTGATAAAAAAAACTAATAAGGGAAACTGTTAATGTGATTGTTGTCATTTTAATGTGATTGGTCATTGTCGTAGAAACATCAAAATTTCACGATATGTTTGGGAGGTGAAATAATAGAAAGATTATGATTTTTTTCTGGTGAGATATGAAAAGATCATTCCCTTCCAAATTGGCATAAAATGAGAGAAGACCTAAAAAAAAGTTTAGGATGTCTCGTTTAATTTTGTTAAAAATACGTATGTCCTGTCATTAAAATTGAAAATTATTGTAAACGTTGTAATAAAAAAACTAATAAAGGAAACGGTTAATGTGCTTGTTGTCGTTTTAATGTGATTTTTAGTTGTCGTAGAAAATCAAAATTTGTTTGGGAGGTGCAATAATAAAAAGATTACGATTTTTTTCTGGTGAGATCTGAAAAAGATCATTCCCTTCCAAATTGGCATAAAATGAGAGAAGACCTAAAAAAAAGTTCAGGATATCTCGTTTAATTTTGGTAAAAATACGTATCTCCTCTCATTAATAATGAAAATTATTGTCAGCGTTGTAATAAAAAAACTAATAAAGGAGACTGTTAAGGTGATTGTTGTCGTTTTAATGTGATTTTTAGTTGTCGTAGAAACATCAAAATTTGTTTGGGAGGTGCAATAATAAAAAGATTATGATTTTTTTCTGGTGAGATCTTAAAAAGATCATTCCCTTCCAAATTGGCATAAAATGAGAGAAGACCTAAAAAAACTTCAGCATATCTCGTTTAATTTTGTTAAAAATACGTATGTCCTGTCATTAATATTGAAAATTATTGTAAACGTTGTAATAAAAAAACTAATAAAGGAAATGGTTAATGTGGTTGTTGTCGTTTTAATGTGATTTTTAGTTGTCGTAGAAAATCAAAATTTGTTTGGGAGGTGCAATAATAAAAAGATTATGATTTTTTTCTGGTGAGATCTGAAAAAGATCATTCCCTTCCAAATTGGCATAAAATGAGAGAAGACCTAAAAAAAAGTTCAGGATATCTCGTTTAATTTTGGTAAAAATACGTATCTCCTCTCATTAATAATGGAAATTATTGTGAACGTTGTGATAAAAAAAACTAATGAAGGAAACTATTAACGTGATTGTTGTCGTTTTAATGTGATTGGTAATTGTCGTAGAAACATCAAAATTTGTTTGGGAGGTTAAATAATAGAAGGATTATGATTTTTTTGTGGTGAGATCTGAAAAGATCATTCCCTTCCAAATTGGCATAAAATGAGAGAAGACCTAAAAAAAAGTTCAGGATATCTCGTTTAATTTTGTTAAAAATACGTATGTCCTGTCATTAATATTGAAAATTATTGTAAACGTTGTAATAAAAAAAAACTAATAAAGGAGGCTGTTAAGGTGATTGTGGTCATTTTAATGAGATTTTTAGTTGTCGTAGAAACATCAAAATTTGTATGGGAGGTGAAAAATAAATAGATTATGATTTTTTTTCAAGCAAGATCTGAAAAGATCATTCGCTTCCAAATTGGCATCAACTGAGAGAAGACCTAAAAAAAGTTCAGGATGTCTCGTTTAATTTTGTTAAAAATACGTATCCCCTCTCATTAATAATGGAAATTATTGTAAACTTTGTGATAAAAAAAAACTAATAAGGGAAACTGTTAATGTGATTGTTGTCATTTTAATGTGATTGGTCATTGTCGTAGAAACATCAAAATTTCACGATATGTTTGGGAGGTGAAATAATAGAAAGATTATGATTTTTTTCTGGTGAGATATGAAAAGATCATTCCCTTCCAAATTGGCATAAAATGAGAGAAGACCTAAAAAAAAGTTTAGGATGTCTCGTTTAATTTTGTTAAAAATACGTATGTCCTGTCATTAATATTGAAAATTATTGTAAACGTTGTAATAAAAAAACTAATAAAGGAAACGGTTAATGTGCTTGTTGTCGTTTTAATGTGATTTTTAGTTGTCGTAGAAAATCAAAATTTGTTTGGGAGGTGCAATAATAAAAAGATTACGATTTTTTTCTGGTGAGATCTGAAAAAGATCATTCCCTTCCAAATTGGCATAAAATGAGAGAAGACCTAAAAACAAGTTCAGGATATCTCGTTTAATTTTGGTAAAAATACGTATCTCCTCTCATTAATAATGAAAATTATTGTCAGCGTTGTAATAAAAAAACTAATAAAGGAGACTGTTAAGGTGATTGTTGTCGTTTTAATGTGATTTTTAGTTGTCGTAGAAACATCAAAATTTGTTTGGGAGGTGCAATAATAAAAAGATTATGATTTTTTTCTGGTGAGATCTTAAAAAGATCATTCCCTTCCAAATTGGCATAAAATGAGAGAAGACCTAAAAAAACTTCAGCATATCTCGTTTAATTTTGTTAAAAATACGTATGTCCTGTCATTAATATTGAAAATTATTGTAAACGTTGTAATAAAAAAACTAATAAAGGAAATGGTTAATGTGCTTGTTGTCGTTTTAATGTGATTTTTAGTTGTCGTAGAAAATCAAAATTTGTTTGGGAGGTGCAATAATAAAAAGATTATGATTTTTTTCTGGTGAGATCTGAAAAAGATCATTCCCTTCCAAATTGGCATAAAATGAGAGAAGACCTAAAAAAAAGTTCAGGATATCTCGTTTAATTTTGGTAAAAATACGTATCTCCTCTCATTAATAATGGAAATTATTGTGAACGTTGTGATAAAAAAAAACTAATGAAGGAAACTATTAACGTGATTGTTGTCGTTTTAATGTGATTGGTAATTGTCGTAGAAACATCAAAATTTGTTTGGGAGGTTAAATAATAGAAGGATTATGATTTTTTTGTGGTGAGATCTGAAAAGATCATTCCCTTCCAAATTGGCATAAAATGAGAGAAGACCTAAAAAAAAGTTCAGGATATCTCGTTTAATTTTGTTAAAAATACGTATCTCCTGTCATTAATATTGAAAATTATTGTAAACGTTGTAATAAAAAAAAACTAATAAAGGAGGCTGTTAAGGTGATTGTGGTCATTTTAATGAGATTTTTAGTTGTCGTAGAAACATCAAAATTTGTATGGGAGGTGAAAAATAAATAGATTATGATTTTTTTCAAGCAAGATCTGAAAAGATCATTCGCTTCCAAATTGGCATCAACTGAGAGAAGACCTAAAAAAAGTTCAGGATGTCTCGTTTAATTTTGTTAAAAATACGTATCCCCTCTCATTAATAATGGAAATTATTGTAAACTTTGTGATAAAAAAAACTAATAAGGGAAACTGTTAATGTGATTGTTGTCATTTTAATGTGATTGGTCATTGTCGTAGAAACATCAAAATTTCACGATATGTTTGGGAGGTGAAATAATAGAAAGATTATGATTTTTTTCTGGTGAGATATGAAAAGATCATTCCCTTCCAAATTGGCATAAAATGAGAGAAGACCTAAAAAAAAGTTTAGGATGTCTCGTTTAATTTTGTTAAAAATACGTATGTCCTGTCATTAATATTGAAAATTATTGTAAACGTTGTAATAAAAAAACTAATAAAGGAAACGGTTAATGTGCTTGTTGTCGTTTTAATGTGATTTTTAGTTGTCGTAGAAAATCAAAATTTGTTTGGGAGGTGCAATAATAAAAAGATTACGATTTTTTTCTGGTGAGATCTGAAAAAGATCATTCCCTTCCAAATTGGCATAAAATGAGAGAAGACCTAAAAAAAAGTTCAGGATATCTCGTTTAATTTTGGTAAAAATACGTATCTCCTCTCATTAATAATGAAAATTATTGTCAGCGTTGTAATAAAAAAACTAATAAAGGAGACTGTTAAGGTGATTGTTGTCGTTTTAATGTGATTTTTAGTTGTCGTAGAAACATCAAAATTTGTTTGGGAGGTGCAATAATAAAAAGATTATGATTTTTTTCTGGTGAGATCTTAAAAAGATCATTCCCTTCCAAATTGGCATAAAATGAGAGAAGACCTAAAAAAACTTCAGCATATCTCGTTTAATTTTGTTAAAAATACGTATGTCCTGTCATTAATATTGAAAATTATTGTAAACGTTGTAATAAAAAAACTAATAAAGGAAATGGTTAATGTGCTTGTTGTCGTTTTAATGTGATTTTTAGTTGTCGTAGAAAATCAAAATTTGTTTGGGAGGTGCAATAATAAAAAGATTATGATTTTTTTCTGGTGAGATCTGAAAAAGATCATTCCCTTCCAAATTGGCATAAAATGAGAGAAGACCTAAAAAAAAGTTCAGGATATCTCGTTTAATTTTGGTAAAAATACGTATCTCCTCTCATTAATAATGGAAATTATTGTGAACGTTGTGATAAAAAAAACTAATGAAGGAAACTATTAACGTGATTGTTGTCGTTTTAATGTGATTGGTAATTGTCGTAGAAACATCAAAATTTGTTTGGGAGGTTAAATAATAGAAGGATTATGATTTTTTTGTGGTGAGATCTGAAAAGATCATTCCCTTCCAAATTGGCATAAAATGAGAGAAGACCTAAAAAAAAGTTCAGGATATCTCGTTTAATTTTGTTAAAAATACGTATCTCCTGTCATTAATATTGAAAATTATTGTAAACGTTGTAATAAAAAAAAACTAATAAAGGAGGCTGTTAGGGTGATTGTGGTCATTTTAATGAGATTTTTAGTTGTCGTAGAAACATCAAAATTTGTATGGGAGGTGAAAAATAAATAGATTATGATTTTTTTCAAGCAAGATCTGAAAAGATCATTCGCTTCCAAATTGGCATCAACTGAGAGAAGACCTAAAAATAGTTCAGGATGTCTCGTTTAATTTTGTTAAAAATACGTATCCCCTCTCATTAATAATGGAAATTATTGTAAACTTTGTGATAAAAAAAACTAATAAGGGAAACTGTTAATGTGATTGTTGTCATTTTAATGTGATTGGTCATTGTCGTAGAAACATCAAAATTTCACGATATGTTTGGGAGGTGAAATAATAGAAAGATTATGATTTTTTTCTGGTGAGATATGAAAAGATCATTCCCTTCCAAATTGGCATAAAATGAGAGAAGACCTAAAAAAAAGTTTAGGATGTCTCGTTTAATTTTGTTAAAAATACGTATGTCCTGTCATTAATATTGAAAATTATTGTAAACGTTGTAATAAAAAAACTAATAAAGGAAACGGTTAATGTGCTTGTTGTCGTTTTAATGTGATTTTTAGTTGTCGTAGAAAATCAAAATTTGTTTGGGAGGTGCAATAATAAAAAGATTACGATTTTTTTCTGGTGAGATCTGAAAAAGATCATTCCCTTCCAAATTGGCATAAAATGAGAGAAGACCTAAAAAAAAGTTCAGGATATCTCGTTTAATTTTGGTAAAAATACGTATCTCCTCTCATTAATAATGAAAATTATTGTCAGCGTTGTAATAAAAAAACTAATAAAGGAGACTGTTAAGGTGATTGTTGTCGTTTTAATGTGATTTTTAGTTGTCGTAGAAACATCAAAATTTGTTTGGGAGGTGCAATAATAAAAAGATTATGATTTTTTTCTGGTGAGATCTTAAAAAGATCATTCCCTTCCAAATTGGCATAAAATGAGAGAAGACCTAAAAAAACTTCAGCATATCTCGTTTAATTTTGTTAAAAATACGTATGTCCTGTCATTAATATTGAAAATTATTGTAAACGTTGTAATAAAAAAACTAATAAAGGAAATGGTTAATGTGCTTGTTGTCGTTTTAATGTGATTTTTAGTTGTCGTAGAAAATCAAAATTTGTTTGGGAGGTGCAATAATAAAAAGATTATGATTTTTTTCTGGTGAGATCTGAAAAAGATCATTCCCTTCCAAATTGGCATAAAATGAGAGAAGACCTAAAAAAAAGTTCAGGATATCTCGTTTAATTTTGGTAAAAATACGTATCTCCTCTCATTAATAATGGAAATTATTGTGAACGTTGTGATAAAAAAAACTAATGAAGGAAACTATTAACGTGATTGTTGTCGTTTTAATGTGATTGGTAATTGTCGTAGAAACATCAAAATTTGTTTGGGAGGTTAAATAATAGAAGGATTATGATTTTTTTGTGGTGAGATCTGAAAAGATCATTCCCTTCCAAATTGGCATAAAATGAGAGAAGACCTAAAAAAAAGTTCAGGATATCTCGTTTAATTTTGTTAAAAATACGTATCTCCTGTCATTAATATTGAAAATTATTGTAAACGTTGTAATAAAAAAAAACTAATAAAGGAGGCTGTTAGGGTGATTGTGGTCATTTTAATGAGATTTTTAGTTGTCGTAGAAACATCAAAATTTGTATGGGAGGTGAAAAATAAATAGATTATGATTTTTTTCAAGCAAGATCTGAAAAGATCATTCGCTTCCAAATTGGCATCAACTGAGAGAAGACCTAAAAATAGTTCAGGATGTCTCGTTTAATTTTGTTAAAAATACGTATCCCCTCTCATTAATAATGGAAATTATTGTAAACTTTGTGATAAAAAAAACTAATAAGGGAAACTGTTAATGTGATTGTTGTCATTTTAATGTGATTGGTCATTGTCGTAGAAACATCAAAATTTCACGATATGTTTGGGAGGTGAAATAATAGAAAGATTATGATTTTTTTCTGGTGAGATATGAAAAGATCATTCCCTTCCAAATTGGCATAAAATGAGAGAAGACCTAAAAAAAAGTTTAGGATGTCTCGTTTAATTTTGTTAAAAATACGTATGTCCTGTCATTAATATTGAAAATTATTGTAAACGTTGTAATAAAAAAACTAATAAAGGAAACGGTTAATGTGCTTGTTGTCGTTTTAATGTGATTTTTAGTTGTCGTAGAAAATCAAAATTTGTTTGGGAGGTGCAATAATAAAAAGATTACGATTTTTTTCTGGTGAGATCTGAAAAAGATCATTCCCTTCCAAATTGGCATAAAATGAGAGAAGACCTAAAAAAAAGTTCAGGATATCTCGTTTAATTTTGGTAAAAATACGTATCTCCTCTCATTAATAATGAAAATTATTGTCAGCGTTGTAATAAAAAAACTAATAAAGGAGACTGTTAAGGTGATTGTTGTCGTTTTAATGTGATTTTTAGTTGTCGTAGAAACATCAAAATTTGTTTGGGAGGTGCAATAATAAAAAGATTATGATTTTTTTCTGGTGAGATCTTAAAAAGATCATTCCCTTCCAAATTGGCATAAAATGAGAGAAGACCTAAAAAAACTTCAGCATATCTCGTTTAATTTTGTTAAAAATACGTATGTCCTGTCATTAATATTGAAAATTATTGTAAACGTTGTAATAAAAAAACTAATAAAGGAAATGGTTAATGTGCTTGTTGTCGTTTTAATGTGATTTTTAGTTGTCGTAGAAAATCAAAATTTGTTTGGGAGGTGCAATAATAAAAAGATTATGATTTTTTTCTGGTGAGATCTGAAAAAGATCATTCCCTTCCAAATTGGCATAAAATGAGAGAAGACCTAAAAAAAAGTTCAGGATATCTCGTTTAATTTTGGTAAAAATACGTATCTCCTCTCATTAATAATGGAAATTATTGTGAACGTTGTGATAAAAAAAACTAATGAAGGAAACTATTAACGTGATTGTTGTCGTTTTAATGTGATTGGTAATTGTCGTAGAAACATCAAAATTTGTTTGGGAGGTTAAATAATAGAAGGATTATGATTTTTTTGTGGTGAGATCTGAAAAGATCATTCCCTTCCAAATTGGCATAAAATGAGAGAAGACCTAAAAAAAAGTTCAGGATATCTCGTTTAATTTTGTTAAAAATACGTATCTCCTGTCATTAATATTGAAAATTATTGTAAACGTTGTAATAAAAAAAAACTAATAAAGGAGGCTGTTAGGGTGATTGTGGTCATTTTAATGAGATTTTTAGTTGTCGTAGAAACATCAAAATTTGTATGGGAGGTGAAAAATAAATAGATTATGATTTTTTTCAAGCAAGATCTGAAAAGATCATTCGCTTCCAAATTGGCATCAACTGAGAGAAGACCTAAAAACAGTTCAGGATGTCTCGTTTAATTTTGTTAAAAATACGTATCCCCTCTCATTAATAATGGAAATTATTGTAAACTTTGTGATAAAAAAAACTAATAAGGGAAACTGTTAATGTGATTGTTGTCATTTTAATGTGATTGGTCATTGTCGTAGAAACATCAAAATTTCACGATATGTTTGGGAGGTGAAATAATAGAAAGATTATGATTTTTTTCTGGTGAGATATGAAAAGATCATTCCCTTCCAAATTGGCATAAAATGAGAGAAGACCTAAAAAAAAGTTTAGGATGTCTCGTTTAATTTTGTTAAAAATACGTATGTCCTGTCATTAATATTGAAAATTATTGTAAACGTTGTAATAAAAAAACTAATAAAGGAAACGGTTAATGTGCTTGTTGTCGTTTTAATGTGATTTTTAGTTGTCGTAGAAAATCAAAATTTGTTTGGGAGGTGCAATAATAAAAAGATTACGATTTTTTTCTGGTGAGATCTGAAAAAGATCATTCCCTTCCAAATTGGCATAAAATGAGAGAAGACCTAAAAAAAAGTTCAGGATATCTCGTTTAATTTTGGTAAAAATACGTATCTCCTCTCATTAATAATGAAAATTATTGTCAGCGTTGTAATAAAAAAACTAATAAAGGAGACTGTTAAGGTGATTGTTGTCGTTTTAATGTGATTTTTAGTTGTCGTAGAAACATCAAAATTTGTTTGGGAGGTGCAATAATAAAAAGATTATGATTTTTTTCTGGTGAGATCTTAAAAAGATCATTCCCTTCCAAATTGGCATAAAATGAGAGAAGACCTAAAAAAACTTCAGCATATCTCGTTTAATTTTGTTAAAAATACGTATGTCCTGTCATTAATATTGAAAATTATTGTAAACGTTGTAATAAAAAAACTAATAAAGGAAATGGTTAATGTGCTTGTTGTCGTTTTAATGTGATTTTTAGTTGTCGTAGAAAATCAAAATTTGTTTGGGAGGTGCAATAATAAAAAGATTATGATTTTTTTCTGGTGAGATCTGAAAAAGATCATTCCCTTCCAAATTGGCATAAAATGAGAGAAGACCTAAAAAAAAGTTCAGGATATCTCGTTTAATTTTGGTAAAAATACGTATCTCCTCTCATTAATAATGGAAATTATTGTGAACGTTGTGATAAAAAAAACTAATGAAGGAAACTATTAACGTGATTGTTGTCGTTTTAATGTGATTGGTAATTGTCGTAGAAACATCAAAATTTGTTTGGGAGGTTAAATAATAGAAGGATTATGATTTTTTTGTGGTGAGATCTGAAAAGATCATTCCCTTCCAAATTGGCATAAAATGAGAGAAGACCTAAAAAAAAGTTCAGGATATCTCGTTTAATTTTGTTAAAAATACGTATCTCCTGTCATTAATATTGAAAATTATTGTAAACGTTGTAATAAAAAAAAACTAATAAAGGAGGCTGTTAGGGTGATTGTGGTCATTTTAATGAGATTTTTAGTTGTCGTAGAAACATCAAAATTTGTATGGGAGGTGAAAAATAAATAGATTATGATTTTTTTCAAGCAAGATCTGAAAAGATCATTCGCTTCCAAATTGGCATCAACTGAGAGAAGACCTAAAAAAAGTTCAGGATGTCTCGTTTAATTTTGTTAAAAATACGTATCCCCTCTCATTAATAATGGAAATTATTGTAAACTTTGTGATAAAAAAAACTAATAAGGGAAACTGTTAATGTGATTGTTGTCATTTTAATGTGATTGGTCATTGTCGTAGAAACATCAAAATTTCACGATATGTTTGGGAGGTGAAATAATAGAAAGATTATGATTTTTTTCTGGTGAGATATGAAAAGATCATTCCCTTCCAAATTGGCATAAAATGAGAGAAGACCTAAAAAAAAGTTTAGGATGTCTCGTTTAATTTTGTTAAAAATACGTATGTCCTGTCATTAATATTGAAAATTATTGTAAACGTTGTAATAAAAAAACTAATAAAGGAAACGGTTAATGTGCTTGTTATCGTTTTAATGTGATTTTTAGTTGTCGTAGAAAATCAAAATTTGTTTGGGAGGTGCAATAATAAAAAGATTACGATTTTTTTCTGGTGATATCTGAAAAAGATCATTCCCTTCCAAATTGGCATAAAATGAGAGAAGACCTAAAAAAAAGTTCAGGATATCTCGTTTAATTTTGGTAAAAATACGTATCTCCTCTCATTAATAATGAAAATTATTGTCAGCGTTGTAATAAAAAAACTAATAAAGGAGACTGTTAAGGTGATTGTTGTCGTTTTAATGTGATTTTTAGTTGTCGTAGAAACATCAAAATTTGTTTGGGAGGTGCAATAATAAAAAGATTATGATTTTTTTCTGTTGAGATCTTAAAAAGATCATTCCCTTCCAAATTGGCATAAAATGAGAGAAGACCTAAAAAAACTTCAGCATATCTCGTTTAATTTTGTTAAAAATACGTATGTCCTGTCATTAATATTGAAAATTATTGTAAACGTTGTAATAAAAAAACTAATAAAGGAAATGGTTAATGTGCTTGTTGTCGTTTTAATGTGATTTTTAGTTGTCGTAGAAAATCAAAATTTGTTTGGGAGGTGCAATAATAAAAAGATTATGATTTTTTTCTGGTGAGATCTGAAAAAGATCATTCCCTTCCAAATTGGCATAAAATGAGAGAAGACCTAAAAAAAAGTTCAGGATATCTCGTTTAATTTTGGTAAAAATACGTATCTCCTCTCATTAATAATGGAAATTATTGTGAACGTTGTGATAAAAAAAAACTAATGAAGGAAACTATTAACGTGATTGTTGTCATTTTAATGTGATTGGTAATTGTCGTAGAAACATCAAAATTTGTTTGGGAGGTTAAATAATAGAAGGATTATGATTTTTTTGTGGTGAGATCTGAAAAGATCATTCCCTTCCAAATTGGCATAAAATGAGAGAAGACCTAAAAAAAAGTTCAGGATATCTCGTTTAATTTTGTTAAAAATACGTATCTCCTGTCATTAATATTGAAAATTATTGTAAACGTTGTAATAAAAAAAAACTAATAAAGGAGGCTGTTAGGGTGATTGTGGTCATTTTAATGAGATTTTTAGTTGTCGTAGAAACATCAAAATTTGTATGGGAGGTGAAAAATAAATAGATTATGATTTTTTTCAAGCAAGATCTGAAAAGATCATTCGCTTCCAAATTGGCATCAACTGAGAGAAGACCTAAAAAAAGTTCAGGATGTCTCGTTTAATTTTGTTAAAAATACGTATCCCCTCTCATTAAGAATGGAAATTATTGTAAACTTTGTGATAAAAAAAACTAATAAGGGAAACTGTTAATGTGATTGTTGTCATTTTAATGTGATTGGTCATTGTCGTAGAAACATCAAAATTTCACGATATGTTTGGGAGGTGAAATAATAGAAAGATTATGATTTTTTTCTGGTGAGATATGAAAAGATCATTCCCTTCCAAATTGGCATAAAATGAGAGAAGACCTAAAAAAAAGTTTAGGATGTCTCGTTTAATTTTGGTAAAAATACGTATCTCCTCTCATTAATAATGGAAATTATTGTGAACGTTGTGATAAAAAAACTAATAAAGGAAACGGTTAATGTGCTTGTTGTCGTTTTAATGTGATTTTTAGTTGTCGTAGAAAATCAAAATTTGTTTGGGAGGTGCAATAATAAAAAGATTACGATTTTTTTCTGGTGAGATCTGAAAAAGATCATTCCCTTCCAAATTGGCATAAAATGAGAGAAGACCTAAAAAAAAGTTCAGGATATCTCATTTAATTTTGGTAAAAATACGTATCTCCTCTCATTAATAATGAAAATTATTGTCAGCGTTGTAATAAAAACACTAATAAAGGAGACTGTTAAGGTGATTGTTGTCGTTTTAATGTGATTTTTAGTTGTCGTAGAAACATCAAAATTTGTTTGGGAGGTGCAATAATAAAAAGATTATGATTTTTTTCTGGTGAGATCTTAAAAAGATCATTCCCTTCCAAATTGGCATAAAATGAGAGAAGACCTAAAAAAACTTCAGCAAATCTCGTTTAATTTTGTTAAAAATACGTATGTCCTATCATTAATATTGAAAATTATTGTAAATGTTGTAATAAAAAAACTAATAAAGGAAATGGTTAATGTGCTTGTTGTCGTTTTAATGTGATTTTTAGTTGTCGTAGAAAATCAAAATTTGTTTGGGAGGTGCAATAATAAAAAGATTATGATTTTTTTCTGGTGAGATCTGAAAAAGATCATTCCCTTCCAAATTGGCATAAAATGAGAGAAGACCTAAAAAAAAGTTCAGGATATCTCGTTTAATTTTGGTAAAAATACGTATCTCCTCTCATTAATAATGGAAATTATTGTGAACGTTGTGATAAAAAAAACTAATGAAGGAAACTATTAACGTGATTGTTGTCGTTTTAATGTGATTGGTAATTGTCGTAGAAACATCAAAATTTGTTTGGGAGGTTAAATAATAGAAGGATTATGATTTTTTTGTGGTGAGATCTGAAAAGATCATTACCTTCCAAATTGGCATAAAATGAGAGAAGACCTAAAAAAAAGTTCAGGATATCTCGCTTAATTTTGTTAAAAATACGTATCTCCTGTCATTAATATTGAAAATTATTGTAAACGTTGTAATAAAAAAACTAATAAAGGAAATGGTTAATGTGCTTGTTGTCGTTTTAATGTGATTTTTAGTTGTCGTAGAAAATCAAAATTTGTTTGGGAGGTGCAATAATAAAAAGATTATGATTTTTTTCTGGTGAGATCTGAAAAAGATCATTCCCTTCCAAATTGGCATAAAATGAGAGAAGACCTAAAAAAAAGTTCAGGATATCTCGTTTAATTTTGGTAAAAATACGTATCTCCTCTCATTAATAATGGAAATTATTGTGAACGTTGTGATAAAAAAAAACTAATGAAGGAAACTATTAACGTGATTGTTGTCATTTTAATGTGATTGGTAATTGTCGTAGAAACATCAAAATTTGTTTGGGAGGTTAAATAATAGAAGGATTATGATTTTTTTGTGGTGAGATCTGAAAAGATCATTCCCTTCCAAATTGGCATAAAATGAGAGAAGACCTAAAAAAAAGTTCAGGATATCTCGTTTAATTTTGTTAAAAATACGTATCTCCTGTCATTAATATTGAAAATTATTGTAAACGTTGTAATAAAAAAAAACTAATAAAGGAGGCTGTTAGGGTGATTGTGGTCATTTTAATGAGATTTTTAGTTGTCGTAGAAACATCAAAATTTGTATGGGAGGTGAAAAATAAATAGATTATGATTTTTTTCAAGCAAGATCTGAAAAGATCATTCGCTTCCAAATTGGCATCAACTGAGAGAAGACCTAAAAAAAGTTCAGGATGTCTCGTTTAATTTTGTTAAAAATACGTATCCCCTCTCATTAATAATGGAAATTATTGTAAACTTTGTGATAAAAAAAACTAATAAGGGAAACTGTTAATGTGATTGTTGTCATTTTAATGTGATTGGTCATTGTCGTAGAAACATCAAAATTTCACGATATGTTTGGGAGGTGAAATAATAGAAAGATTATGATTTTTTTCTGGTGAGATATGAAAAGATCATTCCCTTCCAAATTGGCATAAAATGAGAGAAGACCTAAAAAAAAGTTTAGGATGTCTCGTTTAATTTTGGTAAAAATACGTATCTCCTCTCATTAATAATGGAAATTATTGTGAACGTTGTGATAAAAAAACTAATAAAGGAAACGGTTAATGTGCTTGTTGTCGTTTTAATGTGATTTTTAGTTGTCGTAGAAAATCAAAATTTGTTTGGGAGGTGCAATAATAAAAAGATTACGATTTTTTTCTGGTGAGATCTGAAAAAGATCATTCCCTTCCAAATTGGCATAAAATGAGAGAAGACCTAAAAAAAAGTTCAGGATATCTCATTTAATTTTGGTAAAAATACGTATCTCCTCTCATTAATAATGAAAATTATTGTCAGCGTTGTAATAAAAACACTAATAAAGGAGACTGTTAAGGTGATTGTTGTCGTTTTAATGTGATTTTTAGTTGTCGTAGAAACATCAAAATTTGTTTGGGAGGTGCAATAATAAAAAGATTATGATTTTTTTCTGGTGAGATCTTAAAAAGATCATTCCCTTCCAAATTGGCATAAAATGAGAGAAGACCTAAAAAAACTTCAGCAAATCTCGTTTAATTTTGTTAAAAATACGTATGTCCTATCATTAATATTGAAAATTATTGTAAATGTTGTAATAAAAAAACTAATAAAGGAAATGGTTAATGTGCTTGTTGTCGTTTTAATGTGATTTTTAGTTGTCGTAGAAAATCAAAATTTGTTTGGGAGGTGCAATAATAAAAAGATTATGATTTTTTTCTGGTGAGATCTGAAAAAGATCATTCCCTTCCAAATTGGCATAAAATGAGAGAAGACCTAAAAAAAAGTTCAGGATATCTCGTTTAATTTTGGTAAAAATACGTATCTCCTCTCATTAATAATGGAAATTATTGTGAACGTTGTGATAAAAAAAACTAATGAAGGAAACTATTAACGTGATTGTTGTCATTTTAATGTGATTGGTAATTGTCGTAGAAACATCAAAATTTGTTTGGGAGGTTAAATAATAGAAGGATTATGATTTTTTTGTGGTGAGATCTGAAAAGATCATTACCTTCCAAATTGGCATAAAATGAGAGAAGACCTAAAAAAAAGTTCAGGATATCTCGCTTAATTTTGTTAAAAATACGTATCTCCTGTCATTAATATTGAAAATTATTGTAAACGTTGTAATAAAAAAAAACTAAT
Organism: Pueraria montana var. lobata; assembly: GCA_026413185.1. Taxonomy (NCBI): domain Eukaryota; kingdom Viridiplantae; phylum Streptophyta; class Magnoliopsida; order Fabales; family Fabaceae; genus Pueraria; species Pueraria montana. The sequence goes on from JAOZWA010000174.1 coordinate 1,047,377, forward strand.
AAAGGAGGCTGTTAGGGTGATTGTGGTCATTTTAATGAGATTTTTAGTTGTCGTAGAAACATCAAAATTTGTATGGGAGGTGAAAAATAAATATATTATGATTTTTTTCAAGCAAGATCTGAAAAGATCATTCGCTTCCAAATTGGCATCAACTGAGAGAAGACCTAAAAAAAGTTCAGGATGTCTCGTTTAATTTTGTTAAAAATACGTATCCCCTCTCATTAATAATGGAAATTATTGTAAACTTTGTGACAAAAAAAACTAATAAGGGAAACTGTTAATGTGATTGTTGTCATTTTAATGTGATTGGTCATTGTCGTAGAAACATCAAAATTTCACGATATGTTTGGGAGGTGAAATAATAGAAAGATTATGATTTTTTTCTGGTGAGATATGAAAAGATCATTCCCTTCCAAATTGGCATAAAATGAGAGAAGACCTAAAAAAAAGTTTAGGATGTCTCGTTTAATTTTGTTAAAAATACGTATGTCCTGTCATTAATATTGAAAATTATTGTAAACGTTGTAATAAAAAAACTAATAAAGGAAACGGTTAATGTGCTTGTTGTCGTTTTAATGTGATTTTTAGTTGTCGTAGAAAATCAAAATTTGTTTGGGAGGTGCAATAATAAAAAGATTACGATTTTTTTCTGGTGAGATCTGAAAAAGATCATTCCCTTCCAAATTGGCATAAAATGAGAGAAGACCTAAAAAAAAGTTCAGGATATCTCGTTTAATTTTGGTAAAAATACGTATCTCCTCTCATTAATAATGAAAATTATTGTCAGCGTTGTAATAAAAAAACTAATAAAGGAGACTGTTAAGGTGATTGTTGTCGTTTTAATGTGATTTTTAGTTGTCGTAGAAACATCAAAATTTGTTTGGGAGGTGCAATAATAAAAAGATTATGATTTTTTTCTGGTGAGATCTTAAAAAGATCATTCCCTTCCAAATTGGCATAAAATGAGAGAAGACCTAAAAAAACTTCAGCATATCTCGTTTAATTTTGTTAAAAATACGTATGTCCTGTCATTAATATTGAAAATTATTGTAAACGTTGTAATAAAAAAACTAATAAAGGAAATGGTTAATGTGCTTGTTGTCGTTTTAATGTGATTTTTAGTTGTCGTAGAAAATCAAAATTTGTTTGGGAGGTGCAATAATAAAAAGATTATGATTTTTTTCTGGTGAGATCTGAAAAAGATCATTCCCTTCCAAATTGGCATAAAATGAGAGAAGACCTAAAAAAAAGTTCAGGATATCTCGTTTAATTTTGGTAAAAATACGTATCTCCTCTCATTAATAATGGAAATTATTGTGAACGTTGTGATAAAAAAAAACTAATGAAGGAAACTATTAACGTGATTGTTGTCGTTTTAATGTGATTGGTAATTGTCGTAGAAACATCAAAATTTGTTTGGGAGGTTAAATAATAGAAGGATTATGATTTTTTTGTGGTGAGATCTGAAAAGATCATTCCCTTCCAAATTGGCATAAAATGAGGGAAGACCTAAAAAAAAGTTCAGGATATCTCGTTTAATTTTGTTAAAAATACGTATCTCCTGTCATTAATATTGAAAATTATTGTAAACGTTGTAATAAAAAAAAACTAATAAAGGAGGCTGTTAAGGTGATTGTGGTCATTTTAATGAGATTTTTAGTTGTCGTAGAAACATCAAAATTTGTATGGGAGGTGAAAAATAAATAGATTATGATTTTTTTCAAGCAAGATCTGAAAAGATCATTCGCTTCCAAATTGGCATCAACTAAGAGAAGACCTAAAAAAAGTTCAGGATGTCTCGTTTAATTTTGTTAAAAATACGTATCCCCTCTCATTAATAATGGAAATTATTGTAAACTTTGTGATAAAAAAAACTAATAAGGGAAACTGTTAATGTGATTGTTGTCATTTTAATGTGATTGGTCATTGTCGTAGAAACATCAAAATTTCACGATATGTTTGGGAGGTGAAATAATAGAAAGATTATGATTTTTTTCTGGTGAGATATGAAAAGATCATTCCCTTCCAAATTGGCATAAAATGAGAGAAGACCTAAAAAAAAGTTTAGGATGTCTCGTTTAATTTTGTTAAAAATACGTATGTCCTGTCATTAATATTGAAAATTATTGTAAACGTTGTAATAAAAAAACTAATAAAGGAAACGGTTAATGTGCTTGTTGTCGTTTTAATGTGATTTTTAGTTGTCGTAGAAAATCAAAATTTGTTTGGGAGGTGCAATAATAAAAAGATTACGATTTTTTTCTGGTGAGATCTGAAAAAGATCATTCCCTTCCAAATTGGCATAAAATGAGAGAAGACCTAAAAAAAAGTTCAGGATATCTCGTTTAATTTTGGTAAAAATACGTATCTCCTCTCATTAATAATGAAAATTATTGTCAGCGTTGTAATAAAAAAACTAATAAAGGAGACTGTTAAGGTGATTGTTGTCGTTTTAATGTGATTTTTAGTTGTCGTAGAAACATCAAAATTTGTTTGGGAGGTGCAATAATAAAAAGATTATGATTTTTTTCTGGTGAGATCTTAAAAAGATCATTCCCTTCCAAATTGGCATAAAATGAGAGAAGACCTAAAAAAACTTCAGCATATCTCGTTTAATTTTGTTAAAAATACGTATGTCCTGTCATTAATATTGAAAATTATTGTAAACGTTGTAATAAAAAAACTAATAAAGGAAATGGTTAATGTGCTTGTTGTCGTTTTAATGTGATTTTTAGTTGTCGTAGAAAATCAAAATTTGTTTGGGAGGTGCAATAATAAAAAGATTATGATTTTTTTCTGGTGAGATCTGAAAAAGATCATTCCCTTCCAAATTGGCATAAAATGAGAGAAGACCTAAAAAAAGTTAAGGATGTCTCGTTTAATTTTGTTAAAAATACGTATCTCCTGTCATTAATATTGAAAATTATTGTAAACGTTGTAATAAAAAAACTAATAAACGAAACGGTTAATGTGATTGTTGTCGTTTTAATGTGATTTTTAGTTGTCGTAGAAAATCAAAATTTTTTTGGGAGGTGCAATAATAAAAAGATTATGATTTTTTTGTGGTGAGATCTAAAAAGATCATTCCCTTCCAAAATGGCATAAAATGAGAGAAGACCTAAAAAAAAGTTCAGGATGTCTCGTTTAATTTTGTTAAAAATACGTATCTCCTGTCATTAATATTGAAAATTATTGTAATAGTTGTAATAAAAAAACTAATAAAGGAAACGGTTAATGTGATTGTTGTCATTTTAATGTGATTGGTAATTGTCGTAGAAACATCAAAATTTGTTTGGGAGGTGAAATAATAGAAAGATTATGATTTTTTTGTGGTGAGATCTGAAAAGATCATTCCCTTCCAAAATGGCATAAAATGACAGAAGACCTAAAAAAAAGTTCAGGATGTCTCGTTTAATTTTGTTAAAAATACGTATCTCCTGTCATTAATATTGAAAATTATTGTAATAGTTGTAATAAAACAACTAATAAAGGAAACGGTTAATGTGATTGTTGTCATTTTAATGTAATTTTTAGTTGTCGTAGAAAATCAAAATTTGTTTGGAAGGTGCAATAATAAAAAGATTATGATTTTTTTCTGGTGAGATCTGAAAAAGATCATTCCCTTCCAAATTGGCATAAAATGAGAGAAGACCTAAAAAAAGTTCAGGATGTCTCGTTTAGTTTTGTTAAAAATACGTATCTCCTGTCATTAATATTGAAAATTATTGTAAACGTTGTTATAAAAAAACTAATAAAGGAGGCTGTTAAGGTGATTGTTGTCATTTTAATGAGATTTTTAGTTGTCGTAGAAACATCAAAATTTGTTTGGGAGGTGAAAAATAAAAAGATTATGATTTTTTTCTAGCGAGATCCGAAAAGATCATTCGCTTCCAAATTGGCATAAACTGAGAGAAGACCTAAAAAAAAGTTAAGGATGTCTCGTTTAATTTTGTTAAAAATACGTATCTCCTGTCATTAATATTGAAAATTATTGTAAACGTTGTAATAAAAAAACTAATAAACGAAACGGTTAATGTGATTGTTGTCGTTTTAATGTGATTTTTAGTTGTCGTAGAAAATCAAAATTTTTTTGGGAGGTGCAATAATAAAAAGATTATGATTTTTTTCTGGTGAGATCTGAAAAAGATCATTCCCTTCCAAATTGGCATAAAATGAGAGAAGACCTAAAAAAAAGTTCAGGATATCTCGTTTAATTTTGGTAAAAATACGTATCTCCTCTCATTAATAATGGAAATTATTGTGAACGTTGTGATAAAAAAACCTAATGAAGGAAACTGTTAATGTGATTGTTGTCGTTTTGATGTGATTGGTAATTGTCGTAGAAACATCAAAATTTGTTTGGGAGGTGAAATAATAGAAAGATTATGATTTTTTTGTGGTGAGATCTAAAAAGATCATTCCCTTCCAAAATGGCATAAAATGAGAGAAGACCTAAAAAAAAGTTCAGGATGTCTCGTTTAATTTTGTTAAAAATACGTATCTCCTGTCATTAATATTGAAAATTATTGTAATAGTTGTAATAAAAAAACTAATAAAGGAAACGGTTAATGTGATTGTTGTCATTTTAATGTGATTGGTAATTGTCGTAGAAACATCAAAATTTGTTTGGGAGGTGAAATAATAGAAAGATTATGATTTTTTTGTGGTGAGATCTGAAAAGATCATTCCCTTCCAAAATGGCATAAAATGACAGAAGACCTAAAAAAAAGTTCAGGATGTCTCGTTTAATTTTGTTAAAAATACGTATCTCCTGTCATTAATATTGAAAATTATTGTAATAGTTGTAATAAAACAACTAATAAAGGAAACGGTTAATGTGATTGTTGTCATTTTAATGTAATTTTTAGTTGTCGTAGAAAATCAAAATTTGTTTGGAAGGTGCAATAATAAAAAGATTATGATTTTTTTCTGGTGAGATCTGAAAAAGATCATTCCCTTCCAAATTGGCATAAAATGAGAGAAGACCTAAAAAAAGTTCAGGATGTCTCGTTTAATTTTGTTAAAAATACGTATCTCCTGTCATTAATATTGAAAATTATTGTAAACGTTGTAATAAAAAAACTAATAAACGAAACGGTTAATGTGATTGTTGTCGTTTTAATGTGATTTTTAGTTGTCGTAGAAAATCAAAATTTTTTTGGGAGGTGCAATAATAAAAAGATTATGATTTTTTTCTGGTGAGATCTGAAAAAGATCATTCCCTTCCAAATTGGCATAAAATGAGAGAAGACCTAAAAAAAAGTTCAGGATATCTCGTTTAATTTTGGTAAAAATACGTATCTCCTCTCATTAATAATGGAAATTATTGTGAACGTTGTGATAAAAAAACCTAATGAAGGAAACTGTTAATGTGATTGTTGTCGTTTTGATGTGATTGGTAATTGTCGTAGAAACATCAAAATTTGTTTGGGAGGTGAAATAATAGAAAGATTATGATTTTTTTGTGGTGAGATCTAAAAAGATCATTCCCTTCCAAAATGGCATAAAATGAGAGAAGACCTAAAAAAAAGTTCAGGATGTCTCGTTTAATTTTGTTAAAAATACGTATCTCCTGTCATTAATATTGAAAATTATTGTAATAGGTGTAATAAAAAAACTAATAAAGGAAACGGTTAATGTGATTGTTGTCATTTTAATGTGATTGGTAATTGTCGTAGAAACATCAAAATTTGTTTGGGAGGTGAAATAATAGAAAGATTATGATTTTTTTGTGGTGAGATCTGAAAAGATCATTCCCTTCCAAAATGGCATAAAATGACAGAAGACCTAAAAAAAAGTTCAGGATGTCTCGTTAAATTTTGTTAAAAATACGTATCTCCTGTCATTAATATTGAAAATTATTGTAATAGTTGTAATAAAACAACTAATAAAGGAAACGGTTAATGTGATTGTTGTCGTTTTAATGTAATTTTTAGTTGTCGTAGAAAATCAAAATTTGTTTGGGAGGTGCAATAATAAAAAGATTATGATTTTTTTGTGGTGAGATCTGAAAAAGATCATTCCCTTCCAAATTGGCATAAAATGAGAGAAGACCTAAAAAAAGTTCAGGATGTCTCGTTTAGTTTTGTTAAAAATACGTATCTCCTGTCATTAATATTGAAAATTGTTGTAAACGTTGTTATAAAAAAACTAATAAAGGAGGCTGTTAATGTGATTGTTGTCATTTTAATGTGATTTTTAGTTGTCGTAGAAAATCAAAATTTTTTTGGGAGGTACAATAATAAAAAGATTATGATTTTTTTCTGGTGAGATCTGAAAAAGATCATTCCCTTCCAAATTGGCATAAAATGAGAGAAGACCTAAAAAAAAGTTCAGGATATCTCGTTTAATTTTGGTAAAAATACGTATCTCCTCTCATTATTAATGGAAATTATTGTGAACGTTGTGATAAAAAAAACTAATGAAGGAAACTGTTAATGTGATTGTTGTCGTTTTGATGTGATTGGTAATTGTCGTAGAAACATCAAAATTTGTTTGGGAGGTGAAATAATAGAAAGATTATGATTTTTTTGTGGTGAGATCTAAAAAGATCATTCCCTTCCAAAATGTCATAAAATGAGAGAAGACCTAAAAAAAAGTTCAGGATGTCTCGTTTAATTTTGTTAAAAATACGTATCTCCTGTCATTAATATTGAAAATTATTGTAATAGTTGTAATAAAAAAACTAATAAAGGAAACGGTTAATGTGATTGTTGTCATTTTAATGTGATTGGTAATTGTCGTAGAAACATCAAAATTTGTTTGGGAGGTGAAATAATAGAAAGATTATGATTTTTTTGTGGTGAGATCTGAAAAGATCATTCCCTTCCAAAATGGCATAAAATGACAGAGGACCTAAAAAAAAGTTCAGGATGTCTCGTTTAATTTTGTTAAAAATACGTATCTCCTGTCATTAATATTGAAAATTATTGTAAATGTTGTTATAAAAAAACTAATAAACGAGGCTGTTAAGGTGATTGTTGTCATTTTAATGAGATTTTTAGTTGTCGTAGAAACATCAAAATTTGTTTGGGAGGTGAAAAATAAAAAGATTATGATTTTTTTCTAGCGAGATCCGAAAAGATCATTCGCTTCCAAATTGGCATAAATTGAGAGAAGACCTAAAAAAAGTTAAGGATGTCTCGTTTAATTTAGTTAAAAATACGTATCTCCTGTCATTAATATTGAAAATTATTGTAAACGTTGTAATAAAAAAACTAATAAACGAAACGGTTAATGTGATTGTTGTCATTTTAATGTGATTTTTAGTTGTCGTAGAAAATCAAAATTTTTTTGGGAGGTGCAATAATAAAAAGATTATGATTTTTTTGTGGTGAGATCTGAAAAAGATCATTCCCTTCCAAATTGGCATAAAATGAGAGAAGACCTAAAAAAAGTTCAGGATGTCTCGTTTAATTTTGTTAAAAATACGTATCTCCTGTCATTAATATTGAAAATTATTGTAAACGTTGTTATAAAAAAACTAATAAACGAGGCTGTTAAGGTGATTGTTGTCATTTTAATGAGATTTTTAGTTGTCGTAGAAACATCAAAATTTGTTTGGGAGGTGAAAAATAAAAAGATTATGATTTTTTTCTAGCGAGATCCGAAAAGATCATTCGCTTCCAAATTGGCATAAATTGAGAGAAGACCTAAAAAAAGTTAAGGATGTCTCGTTTAATTTTGTTAAAAATACGTATCTCCTGTCATTAATATTGAAAATTATTGTAAACGTTGTAATAAAAAAACTAATAAACGAAACGGTTAATGTGATTGTTGTCATTTTAATGTGATTTTTAGTTGTCGTAGAAACATCAAAATTTGTTTGGGAGGTGAAATAATAGAAAGATTATGATTTTTTTGTGGTGAGATCTGAAAAGATCATTCCCTTCCAAAATGGCATAAAATGACAGAAGACCTAAAAAAAAGTTCAGGATGTCTCGTTAAATTTTGTTAAAAATACGTATCTCCTGTCATTAATATTGAAAATTATTGTAATAGTTGTAATAAAACAACTAATAAAGGAAATGGTTAATGTGATTGTTGTCGTTTTAATGTAATTTTTAGTTGTCGTAGAAAATCAAAATTTGTTTGGGAGGTGCAATAATAAAAAGATTATGATTTTTTTGTGGTGAGATCTGAAAAAGATCATTCCCTTCCAAATTGGCATAAAATGAGAGAAGACCTAAAAAAAGTTCAGGATGTCTCGTTTAATTTTGTTAAAAATACGTATCTCCTGTCATTAATATTGAAAATTATTGAAAACGTTGTTATAAAAAAACTAATAAACGAGGCTATTAAGGTGATTGTTGTCATTTTAATGAGATTTTTAGTTGTCGTAGAAACATCAAAATTTGTTTGGGAGGTGAAAAATAAAAAGATTATGATTTTTTTCTAGCGAGATCCGAAAAGATCATTCGCTTCCAAATTGGCATAAATTGAGAGAAGACCTAAAAAAAGTTAAGGATGTCTCGTTTAATTTTGTTAAAAATACGTATCTCCTGTCATTAATATTGAAAATTATTGTAAACGTTGTAATAAAAAAACTAATAAACGAAACGGTTAATGTGATTGTTGTCATTTTAATGTGATTTTTAGTTGTCGTAGAAACATCAAAATTTGTTTGGGAGGTGAAATAATAGAAAGATTATGATTTTTTTGTGGTGAGATCTGAAAAGATCACTCCCTTCCAAAATGGCATAAAATGACAGAAGACCTAAAAAAAAGTTCAGGATGTCTCGTTAAATTTTGTTAAAAATACGTATCTCCTGTCATTAATATTGAAAATTATTGTAATAGTTGTAATAAAACAACTAATAAAGGAAACGGTTAATGTGATTGTTGTCGTTTTAATGTAATTTTTAGTTGTCGTAGAAATTCAAAATTTGTTTGGGAGGTGCAATAATAAAAAGATTATGATTTTTTTGTGGTGAGATCTGAAAAAGATCATTCCCTTCCAAATTGGCATAAAATGAGAGAAGACCTAAAAAAAGTTCAGGATGTCTCGTTTAATTTTGTTAAAAATACGTATCTCCTGTCATTAATATTGAAAATTATTGTAAATGTTGTTATAAAAAAACTAATAAACGAGGCTGTTAAGGTGATTGTTGTCATTTTAATGAGATTTTTAGTTGTCGTAGAAACATCAAAATTTGTTTGGGAGGTGAAAAATAAAAAGATTATGATTTTTTTCTAGCGAGATCCGAAAAGATCATTCGCTTCCAAATTGGCATAAATTGAGAGAAGACCTAAAAAAAGTTAAGGATGTCTCGTTTAATTTTGTTAAAAATACGTATCTCCTGTCATTAATATTGAAAATTATTGTAAACGTTGTAATAAAAAAACTAATAAACGAAACGGTTAATGTGATTGTTGTCATTTTAATGTGATTTTTAGTTGTCGTAGAAAATCAAAATTTTTTTGGGAGGTGCAATAATAAAAAGATTATGATTTTTTTCTGGTGAGATCTGAAAAAGATCATTCCCTTCCAAATTGGCATAAAATGAGAGAAGACCTAAAAAAAAGTTCAGGATATCTCGTTTAATTTTGGTAAAAATACGTATCTCCTCTCATTAATAATGGAAATTATTGTGAACGTTGTGATAAAAAAAACTAATGAAGGAAACTGTTAATGTGATTGTTGTCGTTTTAATGTGATTGGTAATTGTCGTAGAAACATCAAAATTTGTTTGGGAGGTGGAATAATAGAAAGATTATGATTTTTTTGTGGTGAGATCTAAAAAGATCATTCCCTTCCAAAATGGCATAAAATGAGAGAAGACCTAAAAAAAAGTTCAGGATGTCTCGTTTAATTTTGTTAAAAATACGTATCTCCTGTCATTAATATTGAAAATTATTGTAATAGTTGTAATAAAAAAACTAATAAAGGAAACGGTTAATGTGATTGTTGTCATTTTAATGTGATTGGTAATTGTCGTAGAAACATCAAAATTTGTTTGGGAGGTGAAATAATAGAAAGATTATGATTTTTTTGTGGTGAGATCTGAAAAGATCATTCCCTTCCAAAATGGCATAAAATGACAGAAGACCTAAAAAAAAGTTCAGGATGTCTCGTTTAATTTTGTTAAAAATACGTATCTCCTGTCATTAATATTGAAAATTATTGTAATAGTTGTAATAAAACAACTAATAAAGGAAACGGTTAATGTGATTGTTGTCGTTTTAATGTAATTTTTAGTTGTCGTAGAAAATCAAAATTTGTTTGGGAGGTGCAATAATAAAAAGATTATGATTTTTTTGTGGTGAGATCTGAAAAGATCATTCCCTTCCAAATTGGCATAAAATGAGAGAAGACCTAAAAAAAGTTCAGGATGTCTCGTTTAATTTTGTTAAAAATACGTATCTCCTGTCATTAATATAGAAAATTATTGTAATAGTTGTAATAAAACAACTAATAAAGGAGGCTGTTAAGGTGATTGTTGTCATTTTAATGAGATTTTTAGTTGTCGTAGAAACATCAAAATTTGTTTGGGAGGTGAAAAATAAAAAGATTATGATTTTTTTCTAGCGAGATCCGAAAAGATCATTCGCTTCCAAATTGGCATAAACTGAGAGAAGACCTAAAAAAAAGTTAAGGATGTCTCGTTTAATTTTGTTAAAAATACGTATCTCCTGTCATTAATATTGAAAATTATTGTAAACGTTGTTATAAAAAAACTAATAAACGAAACGGTTAATGTGATTGTTGTCGTTTTAATGTGATTTTTAGTTGTCGTAGAAAATCAAAATTTTTTTGGGAGGTGCAATAATAAAAAGATTATGATTTTTTTCTGGTGAGATCTGAAAAAGATCATTCCCTTCCAAATTGGCATAAAATGAGAGAAGACCTAAAAAAAAGTTCAGGATATCTCGTTTAATTTTGGTAAAAATACGTATCTCCTCTCATTATTAATGGAAATTATTGTGAACGTTGTGATAAAAAAAACTAATGAAGGAAACTGTTAATGTGATTGTTGTCATTTTAATGTGATTGGTAATTGTCGTAGAAACATCAAAATTTGTTTGGGAGGTGAAATAATAGAAAGATTATGATTTTTTTGTGGTGAGATCTGAAAAGATCATTCCCTTCCAAAATGGCATAAAATGAGAGAAGACCTAAAAAAAAGTTCAGGATGTCTCGTTTAATTTTGTTAAAAATACGTATCTCCTGTCATTAATATTGAAAATTATTGTAATAGTTGTAATAAAACAACTAATAAAGGAAACGGTTAATGTGATTGTTGTCGTTTTAATGTGATTTTTAGTTGTCGTAGAAAATCAAAATTTTTTTGGGAGGTGCAATAATAAAAAGATTATGATTTTTTTCTGGTGATATCTGAAAAAGATCATTCCCTTCCAAATTGGCATAAAATGAGAGAAGACCTAAAAAAAGTTCAGGATGTCTCGTTTAATTTGGTTAAAAATACGTATCTCCTGTCATTAATATTGAAAATTATTGTAAACGTTGTTATAAAAAAACTAATAAAGGAGGCTGTTAAGGTGATTGTTGTTATTTTAATGAGATTTTTAGTTGTCGTAGAAACATCAAAATTTGTTTGGGAGGTGAAAAATAAAAAGATTATGATTTTTTTCTAGCGAGATCCGAAAAGATCATTCGCTTCCAAATTGGCATAAACTGAGAGAAGACCTAAAAAAAAGTTAAGGATGTCTCGTTTAATTTTGTTAAAAATACGTATCTCCTGTCGTTAATATTGAAAATTATTGTAAACGTTGTAATAAAAAAACTAATAAACGAAACGGTTAATGTGATTGTTGTCATTTTAATGTGATTTTTAGTTGTCGTAGAAACATCAAAATTTGTTTGGGAGGTGAAAAATAAAAAAGATTATGATTTTTTCCTAGCGAGATCTGAAAAGATCATTCGCTTCCAAATTGGCATAAACTGAGAGAAGACCTAAAAAAAGTTAAGGATGTCTCATTTAATTTTGTTAAAAATACGTATCTCCTGTCATTAATATTGAAAATTATTGTAATAGTTGTAATAAAAAAACTAATAAAGGAAACGGTTAATGTGATTGTTGTCATTTTAATGTGATTGGTAATTGTCGTAGAAACATCAAAATTTGTTTGGGAGGTGAAATAATAGAAAGATTATGATTTTTTTGTGGTGAGATCTGAAAAGATCATTCCCTTCCAAAATGGCATAAAATGACAGAAGACCTAAAAAAAAGTTCAGGATGTCTCGTTAAATTTTGTTAAAAATATGTATCTCCTGTCATTAATATTGAAAATTATTGTAATAGTTGTAATAAAACAACTAATAAAGGAAACGGTTAATGTGATTGTTGTCGTTTTAATGTAATTTTTAGTTGTCGTAGAAAATCAAAATTTGTTTGGGAGGTGCAATAATAAAAAGATTATGATTTTTTTGTGGTGAGATCTGAAAAAGATCATTCCCTTCCAAATTGGCATAAAATGAGAGAAGACCTAAAAAAAGTTCAGGATGTCTCGTTTAGTTTTGTTAAAAATACGTATCTCCTGTCATTAATATTGAAAATTGTTGTAAACGTTGTTATAAAAAAACTAATAAAGGAGGCTGTTAAGGTGATTGTTGTCATTTTAATGAGATTTTTAGTTGTCGTAGAAACATCAAAATTTGTTTGGGAGGTGAAAAATAAAAAGATTATGATTTTTTTCTAGCGAGATCCGAAAAGATCATTCGCTTCCAAATTGGCATAAACTGAGAGAAGACCTAAAAAAAAGTTAAGGATGTCTCGTTTAATTTTGTTAAAAATACGTATCTCCTGTCATTAATATTGAAAATTATTGTAAACGTTGTAATAAAAAAACTAATAAACGAAACGGTTAATGTGATTGTTGTCATTTTAATGTGATTTTTAGTTGTCGTAGAAAATCAAAATTTTTTTGGGAGGTGCAATAATAAAAAGATTATGATTTTTTTCTGGTGAGATCTGAAAAAGATCATTCCCTTCCAAATTGGCATAAAATGAGAGAAGACCTAAAAAAAAGTTCAGGATATCTCGTTTAATTTTGGTAAAAATACGTATCTCCTCTCATTATTAATGGAAATTATTGTGAACGTTGTGATAAAAAAAACTAATGAAGGAAACTGTTAATGTGATTGTTGTCGTTTTGATGTGATTGGTAATTGTCGTAGAAACATCAAAATTTGTTTGGGAGGTGAAATAATAGAAAGATTATGATTTCTTTGTGGTGAGATCTGAAAAGATCATTCCCTTCCAAATTGGCATAAAATGAGAGAAGACCTAAAAAAAAGTTCAGGATATCTCCTTTAATTTTGTAAAAAATACGTATCTCCTGTCATTAATATTGAAAATTATTGTAAACGTTGTAATAAAAAAACTAATAAACGAAACGGTTAATGTGATTGTTGTCATTTTAATGTGATTTTTAGTTGTCGTAGAAACATCAAAATTTGTTTGGGAGGTGAAAAATAAAAAAGATTATGATTTTTTCCTAGCGAGATCTGAAAAGATCATTCGCTTCCAAATTGGCATAAACTGAGAGAAGACCTAAAAAAAGTTAAGGATGTCTCGTTTAATTTTGTTAAAAATACGTATCTCCTGTCATTAATATTGAAAATTATTGTAATAGTTGTAATAAAAAAACTAATAAAGGAAACGGTTAATGTGATTGTTGTCATTTTAATGTGATTGGTAATTGTCGTAGAAACATCAAAATTTGTTTGGGAGGTGAAATAATAGAAAGATTATGATTTTTTTGTGGTGAGATCTGAAAAGATCATTCCCTTCCAAAATGGCATAAAATGACAGAAGACCTAAAAAAAAGTTCAGGATGTCTCGTTAAATTTTGTTAAAAATATGTATCTCCTGTCATTAATATTGAAAATTATTGTAATAGTTGTAATAAAACAACTAATAAAGGAAACGGTTAATGTGATTGTTGTCGTTTTAATGTAATTTTTAGTTGTCGTAGAAAATCAAAATTTGTTTGGGAGGTGCAATAATAAAAAGATTATGATTTTTTTGTGGTGAGATCTGAAAAAGATCATTCCCTTCCAAATTGGCATAAAATGAGAGAAGACCTAAAAAAAGTTCAGGATGTCTCGTTTAGTTTTGTTAAAAATACGTATCTCCTGTCATTAATATTGAAAATTGTTGTAAACGTTGTTATAAAAAAACTAATAAAGGAGGCTGTTAAGGTGATTGTTGTCATTTTAATGAGATTTTTAGTTGTCGTAGAAACATCAAAATTTGTTTGGGAGGTGAAAAATAAAAAGATTATGATTTTTTTCTAGCGAGATCCGAAAAGATCATTCGCTTCCAAATTGGCATAAACTGAGAGAAGACCTAAAAAAAAGTTAAGGATGTCTCGTTTAATTTTGTTAAAAATACGTATCTCCTGTCATTAATATTGAAAATTATTGTAAACGTTGTAATAAAAAAACTAATAAACGAAACGGTTAATGTGATTGTTGTCATTTTAATGTGATTTTTAGTTGTCGTAGAAAATCAAAATTTTTTTGGGAGGTGCAATAATAAAAAGATTATGATTTTTTTCTGGTGAGATCTGAAAAAGATCATTCCCTTCCAAATTGGCATAAAATGAGAGAAGACCTAAAAAAAAGTTCAGGATATCTCGTTTAATTTTGGTAAAAATACGTATCTCTTCTCATTATTAATGGAAATTATTGTGAACGTTGTGATAAAAAAAACTAATGAAGGAAACTGTTAATGTGATTGTTGTCGTTTTGATGTGATTGGTAATTGTCGTAGAAACATCAAAATTTGTTTGGGAGGTGAAATAATAGAAAGATTATGATTTCTTTGTGGTGAGATCTGAAAAGATCATTCCCTTCCAAATTGGCATAAAATGAGAGAAGACCTAAAAAAAAGTTCAGGATATCTCCTTTAATTTTGTAAAAAATACGTATCTCCTGTCATTAATATTGAAAATTATTGTAAACGTTGTAATAAAAAAACTAATAAATGAAACGGTTAATGTGATTGTTGTCATTTTAATGTGATTTTTAGTTGTCGTAGAAACATCAAAATTTGTTTGGGAGGTGAAAAATAAAAAAGATTATGATTTTTTCCTAGCGAGATCTGAAAAGATCATTCGCTTCCAAATTAGCATAAACTGAGAGAAGACCTAAAAAAAGTTAAGGATGTCTCGTTTAATTTTGTTAAAAATACGTATCTCCTGTCATTAATATTGAAAATTATTGTAATAGTTGTAATAAAAAAACTAATAAAGGAAACGGTTAATGTGATTGTTGTCATTTTAATGTGATTGGTAATTGTCGTAGAAACATCAAAATTTGTTTGGGAGGTGAAATAATAGAAAGATTATGATTTTTTTGTGGTGAGATCTGAAAAGATCATTCCCTTCCAAAATGGCATAAAATGACAGAAGACCTAAAAAAAAGTTCAGGATGTCTCGTTAAATTTTGTTAAAAATATGTATCTCCTGTCATTAATATTGAAAATTATTGTAATAGTTGTAATAAAACAACTAATAAAGGAAACGGTTAATGTGATTGTTGTCGTTTTAATGTAATTTTTAGTTGTCGTAGAAAATCAAAATTTGTTTGGGAGGTGCAATAATAAAAAGATTATGATTTTTTTGTGGTGAGATCTGAAAAAGATCATTCCCTTCCAAATTGGCATAAAATGAGAGAAGACCTAAAAAAAGTTCAGGATGTCTCGTTTAGTTTTGTTAAAAATACGTATCTCCTGTCATTAATATTGAAAATTGTTGTAAACGTTGTTATAAAAAAACTAATAAAGGAGGCTGTTAAGGTGATTGTTGTCATTTTAATGAGATTTTTAGTTGTCGTAGAAACATCAAAATTTGTTTGGGAGGTGAAAAATAAAAAGATTATGATTTTTTTCTAGCGAGATCCGAAAAGATCATTCGCTTCCAAATTGGCATAAACTGAGAGAAGACCTAAAAAAAAGTTAAGGATGTCTCGTTTAATTTTGTTAAAAATACGTATCTCCTGTCATTAATATTGAAAATTATTGTAAACGTTGTAATAAAAAAACTAATAAACGAAACGGTTAATGTGATTGTTGTCATTTTAATGTGATTTTTAGTTGTCGTAGAAAATCAAAATTTTTTTGGGAGGTGCAATAATAAAAAGATTATGATTTTTTTCTGGTGAGATCTGAAAAAGATCATTCCCTTCCAAATTGGCATAAAATGAGAGAAGACCTAAAAAAAAGTTCAGGATATCTCGTTTAATTTTGGTAAAAATACGTATCTCCTCTCATTATTAATGGAAATTATTGTGAACGTTGTGATAAAAAAAACTAATGAAGGAAACTGTTAATGTGATTGTTGTCGTTTTGATGTGATTGGTAATTGTCGTAGAAACATCAAAATTTGTTTGGGAGGTGAAATAATAGAAAGATTATGATTTCTTTGTGGTGAGATCTGAAAAGATCATTCCCTTCCAAATTGGCATAAAATGAGAGAAGACCTAAAAAAAAGTTCAGGATATCTCCTTTAATTTTGTAAAAAATACGTATCTCCTGTCATTAATATTGAAAATTATTGTAAACGTTGTAATAAAAAAACTAATAAACGAAACGGTTAATGTGATTGTTGTCATTTTAATGTGATTTTTAGTTGTCGTAGAAACATCAAAATTTGTTTGGGAGGTGAAAAATAAAAAAGATTATGATTTTTTCCTAGCGAGATCTGAAAAGATCATTCGCTTCCAAATTGGCATAAACTGAGAGAAGACCTAAAAAAAGTTAAGGATGTCTCGTTTAATTTTGTTAAAAATACGTATCTCCTGTCATTAATATTGAAAATTATTGTAATAGTTGTAATAAAACAACTAATAAAGGAAACGGTTAATGTGATTGTTGTCGTTTTAATGTAATTTTTAGTTGTCGTAGAAAATCAAAATTTGTTTGGGAGGTGCAATAATAAAAAGATTATGATTTTTTTGTGGTGAGATCTGAAAAAGATCATTCCCTTCCAAATTGGCATAAAATGAGAGAAGACCTAAAAAAAGTTCAGGATGTCTCGTTTAGTTTTGTTAAAAATACGTATCTCCTGTCATTAATATTGAAAATTGTTGTAAACGTTGTTATAAAAAAACTAATAAAGGAGGCTGTTAAGGTGATTGTTGTCATTTTAATGAGATTTTTAGTTGTCGTAGAAACATCAAAATTTGTTTGGGAGGTGAAAAATAAAAAGATTATGATTTTTTTCTAGCGAGATCCGAAAAGATCATTCGCTTCCAAATTGGC
Organism: Pueraria montana var. lobata; assembly: GCA_026413185.1. NCBI lineage: Eukaryota > Viridiplantae > Streptophyta > Magnoliopsida > Fabales > Fabaceae > Pueraria > Pueraria montana. Next base: position 1,064,605 of record JAOZWA010000174.1, read on the forward strand.
ATAAACTGAGAGAAGACCTAAAAAAAAGTTAAGGATGTCTCGTTTAATTTTGTTAAAAATACGTATCTCCTGTCATTAATATTGAAAATTATTGTAAACGTTGTAATAAAAAAACTAATAAACGAAACGGTTAATGTGATTGTTGTCATTTTAATGTGATTTTTAGTTGTCGTAGAAAATCAAAATTTTTTTGGGAGGTGCAATAATAAAAAGATTATGATTTTTTTCTGGTGAGATCTGAAAAAGATCATTCCCTTCCAAATTGGCATAAAATGAGAGAAGACCTAAAAAAAAGTTCAGGATATCTCGTTTAATTTTGGTAAAAATACGTATCTCCTCTCATTATTAATGGAAATTATTGTGAACGTTGTGATAAAAAAAACTAATGAAGGAAACTGTTAATGTGATTGTTGTCGTTTTGATGTGATTGGTAATTGTCGTAGAAACATCAAAATTTGTTTGGGAGGTGAAATAATAGAAAGATTATGATTTTTTTGTGGTGAGATCTAAAAAGATCATTCCCTTCCAAAATGGCATAAAATGAGAGAAGACCTAAAAAAAAGCTCAGGATGTCTCGTTTAATTTTGTTAAAAATACGTATCTCCTGTCATTAATATTGAAAATTATTGTAATAGTTGTAATAAAAAAACTAATAAAGGAAACGGTTAATGTGATTGTTGTCATTTTAATGTGATTGGTAATTGTCGTAGAAACATCAAAATTTGTTTGGGAGGTGAAATAATAGAAAGATTATGATTTTTTTGTGGTGAGATCTGAAAAGATCATTCCCTTCCAAAATGGCATAAAATGACAGAAGACCTAAAAAAAAGTTCAGGATGTCTCGTTTAATTTTGTTAAAAATACGTATCTCCTGTCATTAATATTGAAAATTATTGTAATAGTTGTAATAAAACAACTAATAAAGGAAACGGTTAATGTGATTGTTGTCGTTTTAATGTAATTTTTAGTTGTCGTAGAAAATCAAAATTTGTTTGGGAGGTGCAATAATAAAAAGATTATGATTTTTTTGTGGTGAGATCTGAAAAAGATCATTCCCTTCCAAATTGGCATATAATGAGAGAAGACCTAAAAAAAGTTCAGGATGTCTCGTTTAATTTTGTTAAAAATACGTATCTCCTGTCATTAATATTGAAAATTATTGTAAACGTTGTTATAAAAAAACTAATAAACGAGGCTGTTAAGGTGATTGTTGTCATTTTAATGAGATTTTTAGTTGTCGTAGAAACATCAAAATTTGTTTGGGAGGTGAAAAATAAAAAGATTATGATTTTTTTCTAGCGAGATCCGAAAAGATCATTCGCTTCCAAATTGGCATAAATTGAGAGAAGACCTAAAAAAAGTTAAGGATGTCTCGTTTAATTTTGTTAAAAATACGTATCTCCTGTCATTAATATTGAAAATTATTGTAAACGTTGTAATAAAAAAACTAATAAACGAAACGGTTAATGTGATTGTTGTCATTTTAATGTGATTTTTAGTTGTCGTAGAAACATCAAAATTTGTTTGGGAGGTGAAATAATAGAAAGATTATGATTTTTTTGTGGTGAGATCTGAAAAGATCATTCCCTTCCAAAATGGCATAAAATGACAGAAGACCTAAAAAAAAGTTCAGGATGTCTCGTTAAATTTTGTTAAAAATACGTATCTCCTGTCATTAATATTGAAAATTATTGTAATAGTTGTAATAAAACAACTAATAAAGGAAATGGTTAATGTGATTGTTGTCGTTTTAATGTAATTTTTAGTTGTCGTAGAAAATCAAAATTTGTTTGGGAGGTGCAATAATAAAAAGATTATGATTTTTTTGTGGTGAGATCTGAAAAAGATCATTCCCTTCCAAATTGGCATAAAATGAGAGAAGACCTAAAAAAATTCAGGATGTCTCGTTTAATTTTGTTAAAAATACGTATCTCCTGTCATTAATATTGAAAATTATTGTAAACGTTGTTATAAAAAAACTAATAAACGAGGCTATTAAGGTGATTGTTGTCATTTTAATGAGATTTTTAGTTGTCGTAGAAACATCAAAATTTGTTTGGGAGGTGAAAAATAAAAAGATTATGATTTTTTTCTAGCGAGATCCGAAAAGATCATTCGCTTCCAAATTGGCATAAATTGAGAGAAGACCTAAAAAAAGTTAAGGATGTCTCGTTTAATTTTGTTAAAAATACGTATCTCCTGTCATTAATATTGAAAATTATTGTAAACGTTGTAATAAAAAAACTAATAAACGAAACGGTTAATGTGATTGTTGTCATTTTAATGTGATTTTTAGTTGTCGTAGAAACATCAAAATTTGTTTGGGAGGTGAAATAATAGAAAGATTATGATTTTTTTGTGGTGAGATCTGAAAAGATCACTCCCTTCCAAAATGGCATAAAATGACAGAAGACCTAAAAAAAAGTTCAGGATGTCTCGTTAAATTTTGTTAAAAATACGTATCTCCTGTCATTAATATTGAAAATTATTGTAATAGTTGTAATAAAACAACTAATAAAGGAAACGGTTAATGTGATTGTTGTCGTTTTAATGTAATTTTTAGTTGTCGTAGAAAATCAAAATTTGTTTGGGAGGTGCAATAATAAAAAGATTATGATTTTTTTGTGGTGAGATCTGAAAAAGTTCATTCCTTTCCAAATTGGCATAAAATGAGAGAAGACCTAAAAAAAGTTCAGGATGTCTCGTTTAATTTTGTTAAAAATACGTATCTCCTGTCATTAATATTGAAAATTATTGTAAATGTTGTTATAAAAAAACTAATAAACGAGGCTGTTAAGGTGATTGTTGTCATTTTAATGAGATTTTTAGTTGTCGTAGAAACATCAAAATTTGTTTGGGAGGTGAAAAATAAAAAGATTATGATTTTTTTCTAGCGAGATCCGAAAAGATCATTCGCTTCCAAATTGGCATAAATTGAGAGAAGACCTAAAAAAAGTTAAGGATGTCTCGTTTAATTTTGTTAAAAATACGTATCTCCTGTCATTAATATTGAAAATTATTGTAAACGTTGTAATAAAAAAACTAATAAACGAAACGGTTAATGTGATTGTTGTCATTTTAATGTGATTTTTAGTTGTCGTAGAAACATCAAAATTTGTTTGGGAGGTGAAATAATAGAAAGATTATGATTTTTTTGTGGTGAGATCTGAAAAGATCACTCCCTTCCAAAATGGCATAAAATGACAGAAGACCTAAAAAAAAGTTCAGGATGTCTCGTTAAATTTTGTTAAAAATACGTATCTCCTGTCATTAATATTGAAAATTATTGTAATAGTTGTAATAAAACAACTAATAAAGGAAACGGTTAATGTGATTGTTGTCATTTTAATGTAATTTTTAGTTGTCGTAGAAAATCAAAATTTGTTTGGGAGGTGCAATAATAAAAAGATTATGATTTTTTTGTGGTGAGATCTGAAAAAGTTCATTCCTTTCCAAATTGGCATAAAATGAGAGAAGACCTAAAAAAAGTTCAGGATGTCTCGTTTAATTTTGTTAAAAATACGTATCTCCTGTCATTAATATTGAAAATTATTGTAAATGTTGTTATAAAAAAACTAATAAACGAGGCTGTTAAGGTGATTGTTGTCATTTTAATGAGATTTTTAGTTGTCGTAGAAACATCAAAATTTGTTTGGGAGGTGAAAAATAAAAAGATTATGATTTTTTTCTAGCGAGATCCGAAAAGATCATTCGCTTCCAAATTGTCATAAATTGAGAGAAGACCTAAAAAAAGTTAAGGATGTCTCGTTTAATTTTGTTAAAAATACGTATCTCCTGTCATTAATATTGAAAATTATTGTAAACGTTGTAATAAAAAAACTAATAAACGAAACGGTTAATGTGATTGTTGTCGTTTTAATGTGATTTTTAGTTGTCGTAGAAAATCAAAATTTTTTTGGGAGGTGCAATAATAAAAAGATTATGATTTTTTTCTGGTGAGATCTGAAAAAGATCATTCCCTTCCAAATTGGCATAAAATGAGAGAAGACCTAAAAAAAAGTTCAGGATATCTCGTTTAATTTTGGTAAAAATACGTATCTCCTCTCATTAATAATGGAAATTATTGTGAACGTTGTGATAAAAAAAACTAATGAAGGAAACTGTTAATGTGATTGTTGTCGTTTTAATGTGATTGGTAATTGTCGTAGAAACATCAAAATTTGTTTGGGAGGTGAAATAATAGAAAGATTATGATTTTTTTGTGGTGAGATCTAAAAAGATCATTCCCTTCCAAAATGGCATAAAATGAGAGAAGACCTAAAAAAAAGTTCAGGATGTCTCGTTTAATTTTGTTAAAAATACGTATCTCCTGTCATTAATATTGAAAATTATTGTAATAGTTGTAATAAAAAAACTAATAAAGGAAACGGTTAATGTGATTGTTGTCATTTTAATGTGATTGGTAATTGTCGTAGAAACATCAAAATTTGTTTGGGAGGTGAAATAATAGAAAGATTATGATTTTTTTGTGGTGAGATCTGAAAAGATCATTCCCTTCCAAAATGGCATAAAATGACAGAAGACCTAAAAAAAAGTTCAGGATGTCTCGTTTAATTTTGTTAAAAATACGTATCTCCTGTCATTAATATTGAAAATTATTGTAATAGTTGTAATAAAACAACTAATAAAGGAAACGGTTAATGTGATTGTTGTCATTTTAATGTAATTTTTAGTTGTCGTAGAAAATCAAAATTTGTTTGGGAGGTGCAATAATAAAAAGATTATGATTTTTTTGTGGTGAGATCTGAAAAGATCATTCCCTTCCAAATTGGCATAAAATGAGAGAAGACCTAAAAAAAGTTCAGGATGTCTCGTTTAATTTTGTTAAAAATACGTATCTCCTGTCATTAATATTGAAAATTATTGTAATAGTTGTAATAAAACAACTAATAAAGGAGGCTGTTAAGGTGATTGTTGTCATTTTAATGAGATTTTTAGTTGTCGTAGAAACATCAAAATTTGTTTGGGAGGTGAAAAATAAAAAGATTATGATTTTTTTCTAGCGAGATCCGAAAAGATCATTCGCTTCCAAATTGGCATAAACTGAGAGAAGACCTAAAAAAAAGTTAAGGATGTCTCGTTTAATTTTGTTAAAAATACGTATCTCCTGTCATTAATATTGAAAATTATTGTAAACGTTGTAATAAAAAAACTAATAAACGAAACGGTTAATGTGATTGTTGTCGTTTTAATGTGATTTTTAGTTGTCGTAGAAAATCAAAATTTTTTTGGGAGGTGCAATAATAAAAAGATTATGATTTTTTTCTGGTGAGATCTGAAAAAGATCATTCCCTTCCAAATTGGCATAAAATGAGAGAAGACCTAAAAAAAAGTTCAGGATATCTCGTTTAATTTTGGTAAAAATACGTATCTCCTCTCATTAATAATGGAAATTATTGTGAACGTTGTGATAAAAAAAACTAATGAAGGAAACTGTTAATGTGATTGTTGTCGTTTTAATGTGATTGGTAATTGTCGTAGAAACATCAAAATTTGTTTGGGAGGTGAAATAATAGAAAGATTATGATTTCTTTGTGGTGAGATCTGAAAAGATCATTCCCTTCCAAATTGGCATAAAATGAGAGAAGACCTAAAAAAAAGTTCAGGATATCTCCTTTAATTTTGTAAAAAATACGTATCTCCTGTCATTAATATTGAAAATTATTGTAAACGTTGTAATAAAAAAACTAATAAAGGAGGCTGTTAAGGTGATTGTTGTCATTTTAATGAGATTTTTAGTTGTCGTAGAAACATCAAAATTTGTTTGGGAGGTGCAATAATAAAAAGATTATGATTTTTTTCTGGTGAGATCTGAAAAAGATCATTCCCATCCAAATTGGCATAAAATGAGAGAAGACCTAAAAAAAGTTCAGGATGTCTCGTTTAATTTGGTTAAAAATACGTATCTCCTGTCATTAATATTGAAAATTATTGTAAACGTTGTTATAAAAAAACTAATAAAGGAGGCTGTTAAGGTGATTGTTGTTATTTTAATGAGATTTTTAGTTGTCGTAGAAACATCAAAATTTGTTTGGGAGGTGAAAAATAAAAAGATTATGATTTTTTTCTAGCGAGATCCGAAAAGATCATTCGCTTCCAAATTGGCATAAACTGAGAGAAGACCTAAAAAAAGTTAAGGATGTCTCGTTTAATTTTGTTAAAAATACGTATCTCCTGTCATTAATATTGAAAATTATTGTAAACGTTGTAATAAAAAAACTAATAAACGAAACGGTTAATGTGATTGTTGTCATTTTAATGTGATTTTTAGTTGTCGTAGAAAATCAAAATTTTTTTGGGAGGTGCAATAATAAAAAGATTATGATTTTTTTCTGGTGAGATCTGAAAAAGATCATTCCCTTCCAAATTGGCATAAAATGAGAGAAGACCTAAAAAAAAGTTCAGGATATCTCGTTTAATTTTGGTAAAAATACGTATATCCTCTCATTAATAATGGAAATTATTGTGAACGTTGTGATAAAAAAAACTAATGAAGGAAACTGTTAATGCGATTGTTGTCGTTTTAATGTGATTGGTAATTGTCGTAGAAACATCAAAATTTGTTTGGGAGGTGAAATAATAGAAAGATTATGATTTTTTTGTGGTGAGATCTGAAAAGATCATTCCCTTCCAAATTGGCATAAATTGAGAGAAGACCTAAAAAAAGTTAAGGATGTCTCGTTTAATTTTGTTAAAAATACGTATCTCCTGTCATTAATATTGAAAATTATTGTAAACGTTGTAATAAAAAAACTAATAAACGAAACGGTTAATGTGATTGTTGTCGTTTTAATGTGATTTTTAGTTGTCGTAGAAAATCAAAATTTTTTTGGGAGGTGCAATAATAAAAAGATTATGATTTTTTTCTGGTGAGATCTGAAAAAGATCATTCCCTTCCAAATTGGCATAAAATGAGAGAAGACCTAAAAAAAAGTTCAGGATATCTCGTTTAATTTTGGTAAAAATACGTATCTCCTCTCATTAATAATGGAAATTATTGTGAACGTTGTGATAAAAAAAACTAATGAAGGAAACTGTTAATGTGATTGTTGTCATTTTAATGTGATTGGTAATTGTCGTAGAAACATCAAAATTTGTTTGGGAGGTGAAATAATAGAAAGATTATGATTTTTTTGTGGTGAGATCTAAAAAGATCATTCCCTTCCAAAATGGCATAAAATGAGAGAAGACCTAAAAAAAAGTTCAGGATGTCTCGTTTAATTTTGTTAAAAATACGTATCTCCTGTCATTAATATTGAAAATTATTGTAATAGTTGTAATAAAAAAACTAATAAAGGAAACGGTTAATGTGATTGTTGTCATTTTAATGTGATTGGTAATTGTCGTAGAAACATCAAAATTTGTTTGGGAGGTGAAATAATAGAAAGATTATGATTTTTTTGTGGTGAGATCTGAAAAGATCATTCCCTTCCAAAATGGCATAAAATGACAGAAGACCTAAAAAAAAGTTCAGGATGTCTCGTTTAATTTTGTTAAAAATACGTATCTCCTGTCATTAATATTGAAAATTATTGTAATAGTTGTAATAAAACAACTAATAAAGGAAACGGTTAATGTGATTGTTGTCGTTTTAATGTAATTTTTAGTTGTCGTAGAAAATCAAAATTTGTTTGGGAGGTGCAATAATAAAAAGATTATGATTTTTTTGTGGTGAGATCTGAAAAAGATCATTCCCTTCCAAATTGGCATAAAATGAGAGAAGACCTAAAAAAAGTTCAGGATGTCTCGTTTAATTTTGTTAAAAATACGTATCTCCTGTCATTAATATTGAAAATTATTGTAAACGTTGTTATAAAAAAACTAATAAACGAGGCTGTTAAGGTGATTGTTGTCATTTTAATGAGATTTTTAGTTGTCGTAGAAACATCAAAATTTGTTTGGGAGGTGAAAAATAAAAAGATTATGATTTTTTTCTAGCGAGATCCGAAAAGACCATTCGCTTCCAAATTGGCATAAATTGAGAGAAGACCTAAAAAAAGTTAAGGATGTCTCGTTTAATTTTGTTAAAAATACGTATCTCCTGTCATTAATATTGAAAATTATTGTAAACGTTGTAATAAAAAAACTAATAAACGAAACGGTTAATGTGATTGTTGTCGTTTTAATGTGATTTTTAGTTGTCGTAGAAAATCAAAATTTTTTTGGGAGGTGCAATAATAAAAAGATTATGATTTTTTTCTGGTGAGATCTGAAAAAGATCATTCCCTTCCAAATTGGCATAAAATGAGAGAAGACCTAAAAAAAAGTTCAGGATATCTCGTTTAATTTTGGTAAAAATACGTATCTCCTCTCATTAATAATGGAAATTATTGTGAACGTTGTGATAAAAAAAACTAATGAAGGAAACTGTTAATGTGATTGTTGTCATTTTAATGTGATTGGTAATTGTCGTAGAAACATCAAAATTTGTTTGGGAGGTGAAATAATAGAAAGATTATGATTTTTTTGTGGTGAGATCTAAAAAGATCATTCCCTTCCAAAATGGCATAAAATGAGAGAAGACCTAAAAAAAAGTTCAGGATGTCTCGTTTAATTTTGTTAAAAATACGTATCTCCTGTCATTAATATTGAAAATTATTGTAATAGTTGTAATAAAAAAACTAATAAAGGAAACGGTTAATGTGATTGTTGTCATTTTAATGTGATTGGTAATTGTCGTAGAAACATCAAAATTTGTTTGGGAGGTGAAATAATAGAAAGATTATGATTTTTTTGTGGTGAGATCTGAAAAGATCATTCCCTTCCAAAATGGCATAAAATGACAGAAGACCTAAAAAAAAGTTCAGGATGTCTCGTTTAATTTTGTTAAAAATACGTATCTCCTGTCATTAATATTGAAAATTATTGTAATAGTTGTAATAAAACAACTAATAAAGGAAACGGTTAATGTGATTGTTGTCGTTTTAATGTAATTTTTAGTTGTCGTAGAAAATCAAAATTTGTTTGGGAGGTGCAATAATAAAAAGATTATGATTTTTTTGTGGTGAGATCTGAAAAAGATCATTCCCTTCCAAATTGGCATAAAATGAGAGAAGACCTAAAAAAAGTTCAGGATGTCTCGTTTAATTTTGTTAAAAATACGTATCTCCTGTCATTAATATTGAAAATTATTGTAAACGTTGTTATAAAAAAACTAATAAACGAGGCTGTTAAGGTGATTGTTGTCATTTTAATGAGATTTTTAGTTGTCGTAGAAACATCAAAATTTGTTTGGGAGGTGAAAAATAAAAAGATTATGATTTTTTTCTAGCGAGATCCGAAAAGACCATTCGCTTCCAAATTGGCATAAATTGAGAGAAGACCTAAAAAAAGTTAAGGATGTCTCGTTTAATTTTGTTAAAAATACGTATCTCCTGTCATTAATATTGAAAATTATTGTAAACGTTGTAATAAAAAAACTAATAAACGAAACGGTTAATGTGATTGTTGTCGTTTTAATGTGATTTTTAGTTGTCGTAGAAAATCAAAATTTTTTTGGGAGGTGCAATAATAAAAAGATTATGATTTTTTTCTGGTGAGATCTGAAAAAGATCATTCCCTTCCAAATTGGCATAAAATGAGAGAAGACCTAAAAAAAAGTTCAGGATATCTCGTTTAATTTTGGTAAAAATACGTATCTCCTCTCATTAATAATGGAAATTATTGTGAACGTTGTGATAAAAAAAACTAATGAAGGAAACTGTTAATGTGATTGTTGTCATTTTAATGTGATTGGTAATTGTCGTAGAAACATCAAAATTTGTTTGGGAGGTGAAATAATAGAAAGATTATGATTTTTTTGTGGTGAGATCTAAAAAGATCATTCCCTTCCAAAATGGCATAAAATGAGAGAAGACCTAAAAAAAAGTTCAGGATGTCTCGTTTAATTTTGTTAAAAATACGTATCTCCTGTCATTAATATTGAAAATTATTGTAATAGTTGTAATAAAAAAACTAATAAAGGAAACGGTTAATGTGATTGTTGTCATTTTAATGTGATTGGTAATTGTCGTAGAAACATCAAAATTTGTTTGGGAGGTGAAATAATAGAAAGATTATGATTTTTTTGTGGTGAGATCTGAAAAGATCATTCCCTTCCAAAATGGCATAAAATGACAGAAGACCTAAAAAAAAGTTCAGGATGTCTCGTTTAATTTTGTTAAAAATACGTATCTCCTGTCATTAATATTGAAAATTATTGTAATAGTTGTAATAAAACAACTAATAAAGGAAACGGTTAATGTGATTGTTGTCGTTTTAATGTAATTTTTAGTTGTCGTAGAAAATCAAAATTTGTTTGGGAGGTGCAATAATAAAAAGATTATGATTTTTTTGTGGTGAGATCTGAAAAAGATCATTCCCTTCCAAATTGGCATAAAATGAGAGAAGACCTAAAAAAAGTTCAGGATGTCTCGTTTAATTTTGTTAAAAATACGTATCTCCTGTCATTAATATTGAAAATTATTGTAAACGTTGTTATAAAAAAACTAATAAACGAGGCTGTTAAGGTGATTGTTGTCATTTTAATGAGATTTTTAGTTGTCGTAGAAACATCAAAATTTGTTTGGGAGGTGAAAAATAAAAAGATTATGATTTTTTTCTAGCGAGATCCGAAAAGACCATTCGCTTCCAAATTGGCATAAATTGAGAGAAGACCTAAAAAAAGTTAAGGATGTCTCGTTTAATTTTGTTAAAAATACGTATCTCCTGTCATTAATATTGAAAATTATTGTAAACGTTGTAATAAAAAAACTAATAAACGAAACGGTTAATGTGATTGTTGTCGTTTTAATGTGATTTTTAGTTGTCGTAGAAAATCAAAATTTTTTTGGGAGGTGCAATAATAAAAAGATTATGATTTTTTTCTGGTGAGATCTGAAAAAGATCATTCCCTTCCAAATTGGCATAAAATGAGAGAAGACCTAAAAAAAAGTTCAGGATATCTCGTTTAATTTTGGTAAAAATACGTATCTCCTCTCATTAATAATGGAAATTATTGTGAACGTTGTGATAAAAAAAACTAATGAAGGAAACTGTTAATGTGATTGTTGTCATTTTAATGTGATTGGTAATTGTCGTAGAAACATCAAAATTTGTTTGGGAGGTGAAATAATAGAAAGATTATGATTTTTTTGTGGTGAGATCTAAAAAGATCATTCCCTTCCAAAATGGCATAAAATGAGAGAAGACCTAAAAAAAAGTTCAGGATGTCTCGTTTAATTTTGTTAAAAATACGTATCTCCTGTCATTAATATTGAAAATTATTGTAATAGTTGTAATAAAAAAACTAATAAAGGAAACGGTTAATGTGATTGTTGTCATTTTAATGTGATTGGTAATTGTCGTATAAACATCAAAATTTGTTTGGGAGGTGAAATAATAGAAAGATTATGATTTTTTTGTGGTGAGATCTGAAAAGATCATTCCCTTCCAAAATGGCATAAAATGACAGAAGACCTAAAAAAAAGTTCAGGATGTCTCGTTTAATTTTGTTAAAAATACGTATCTCCTGTCATTAATATTGAAAATTATTGTAATAGTTGTAATAAAACAACTAATAAAGGAAACGGTTAATGTGATTGTTGTCGTTTTAATGTAATTTTTAGTTGTCGTAGAAAATCAAAATTTGTTTGGGAGGTGCAATAATAAAAAGATTATGATTTTTTTGTGGTGAGATCTGAAAAAGATCATTCCCTTCCAAATTGGCATAAAATGAGAGAAGACCTAAAAAAAGTTCAGGATGTCTCGTTTAATTTTGTTAAAAATACGTATCTCCTGTCATTAATATTGAAAATTATTGTAAACGTTGTTATAAAAAAACTAATAAACGAGGCTGTTAAGGTGATTGTTGTCATTTTAATGAGATTTTTAGTTGTCGTAGAAACATCAAAATTTGTTTGGGAGGTGAAAAATAAAAAGATTATGATTTTTTTCTAGCGAGATCCGAAAAGACCATTCGCTTCCAAATTGGCATAAATTGAGAGAAGACCTAAAAAAAGTTAAGGATGTCTCGTTTAATTTTGTTAAAAATACGTATCTCCTGTCATTAATATTGAAAATTATTGTAAACGTTGTAATAAAAAAACTAATAAACGAAACGGTTAATGTGATTGTTGTCGTTTTAATGTGATTTTTAGTTGTCGTAGAAAATCAAAATTTTTTTGGGAGGTGCAATAATAAAAAGATTATGATTTTTTTCTGGTGAGATCTGAAAAAGATCATTCCCTTCCAAATTGGCATAAAATGAGAGAAGACCTAAAAAAAAGTTCAGGATATCTCGTTTAATTTTGGTAAAAATACGTATCTCCTCTCATTAATAATGGAAATTATTGTGAACGTTGTGATAAAAAAAACTAATGAAGGAAACTGTTAATGTGATTGTTGTCATTTTAATGTGATTGGTAATTGTCGTAGAAACATCAAAATTTGTTTGGGAGGTGAAATAATAGAAAGATTATGATTTTTTTGTGGTGAGATCTAAAAAGATCATTCCCTTCCAAAATGGCATAAAATGAGAGAAGACCTAAAAAAAAGTTCAGGATGTCTCGTTTAATTTTGTTAAAAATACGTATCTCCTGTCATTAATATTGAAAATTATTGTAATAGTTGTAATAAAAAAACTAATAAAGGAAACGGTTAATGTGATTGTTGTCATTTTAATGTGATTGGTAATTGTCGTAGAAACATCAAAATTTGTTTGGGAGGTGAAATAATAGAAAGATTATGATTTTTTTGTGGTGAGATCTGAAAAGATCATTCCCTTCCAAAATGGCATAAAATGACAGAAGACCTAAAAAAAAGTTCAGGATGTCTCGTTTAATTTTGTTAAAAATACGTATCTCCTGTCATTAATATTGAAAATTATTGTAATAGTTGTAATAAAACAACTAATAAAGGAAACGGTTAATGTGATTGTTGTCGTTTTAATGTAATTTTTAGTTGTCGTAGAAAATCAAAATTTGTTTGGGAGGTGCAATAATAAAAAGATTATGATTTTTTTGTGGTGAGATCTGAAAAAGATCATTCCCTTCCAAATTGGCATAAAATGAGAGAAGACCTAAAAAAAGTTCAGGATGTCTCGTTTAATTTTGTTAAAAATACGTATCTCCTGTCATTAATATTGAAAATTATTGTAAACGTTGTTATAAAAAAACTAATAAACGAGGCTGTTAAGGTGATTGTTGTCATTTTAATGAGATTTTTAGTTGTCGTAGAAACATCAAAATTTGTTTGGGAGGTGAAAAATAAAAAGATTATGATTTTTTTCTAGCGAGATCCGAAAAGACCATTCGCTTCCAAATTGGCATAAATTGAGAGAAGACCTAAAAAAAGTTAAGGATGTCTCGTTTAATTTTGTTAAAAATACGTATCTCCTGTCATTAATATTGAAAATTATTGTAAACGTTGTAATAAAAAAACTAATAAACGAAACGGTTAATGTGATTGTTGTCGTTTTAATGTGATTTTTAGTTGTCGTAGAAAATCAAAATTTTTTTGGGAGGTGCAATAATAAAAAGATTATGATTTTTTTCTGGTGAGATCTGAAAAAGATCATTCCCTTCCAAATTGGCATAAAATGAGAGAAGACCTAAAAAAAAGTTCAGGATATCTCGTTTAATTTTGGTAAAAATACGTATCTCCTCTCATTAATAATGGAAATTATTGTGAACGTTGTGATAAAAAAAACTAATGAAGGAAACTGTTAATGTGATTGTTGTCATTTTAATGTGATTGGTAATTGTCGTAGAAACATCAAAATTTGTTTGGGAGGTGAAATAATAGAAAGATTATGATTTTTTTGTGGTGAGATCTAAAAAGATCATTCCCTTCCAAAATGGCATAAAATGAGAGAAGACCTAAAAAAAAGTTCAGGATGTCTCGTTTAATTTTGTTAAAAATACGTATCTCCTGTCATTAATATTGAAAATTATTGTAATAGTTGTAATAAAAAAACTAATAAAGGAAACGGTTAATGTGATTGTTGTCATTTTAATGTGATTGGTAATTGTCGTAGAAACATCAAAATTTGTTTGGGAGGTGAAATAATAGAAAGATTATGATTTTTTTGTGGTGAGATCTGAAAAGATCATTCCCTTCCAAAATGGCATAAAATGACAGAAGACCTAAAAAAAAGTTCAGGATGTCTCGTTTAATTTTGTTAAAAATACGTATCTCCTGTCATTAATATTGAAAATTATTGTAATAGTTGTAATAAAACAACTAATAAAGGAAACGGTTAATGTGATTGTTGTCGTTTTAATGTAATTTTTAGTTGTCGTAGAAAATCAAAATTTGTTTGGGAGGTGCAATAATAAAAAGATTATGATTTTTTTGTGGTGAGATCTGAAAAAGATCATTCCCTTCCAAATTGGCATAAAATGAGAGAAGACCTAAAAAAAGTTCAGGATGTCTCGTTTAATTTTGTTAAAAATACGTATCTCCTGTCATTAATATTGAAAATTATTGTAAACGTTGTTATAAAAAAACTAATAAACGAGGCTGTTAAGGTGATTGTTGTCATTTTAATGAGATTTTTAGTTGTCGTAGAAACATCAAAATTTGTTTGGGAGGTGAAAAATAAAAAGATTATGATTTTTTTCTAGCGAGATCCGAAAAGACCATTCGCTTCCAAATTGGCATAAATTGAGAGAAGACCTAAAAAAAGTTAAGGATGTCTCGTTTAATTTTGTTAAAAATACGTATCTCCTGTCATTAATATTGAAAATTATTGTAAACGTTGTAATAAAAAAACTAATAAACGAAACGGTTAATGTGATTGTTGTCGTTTTAATGTGATTTTTAGTTGTCGTAGAAAATCAAAATTTTTTTGGGAGGTGCAATAATAAAAAGATTATGATTTTTTTCTGGTGAGATCTGAAAAAGATCATTCCCTTCCAAATTGGCATAAAATGAGAGAAGACCTAAAAAAAAGTTCAGGATATCTCGTTTAATTTTGGTAAAAATACGTATCTCCTCTCATTAATAATGGAAATTATTGTGAACGTTGTGATAAAAAAAACTAATGAAGGAAACTGTTAATGTGATTGTTGTCATTTTAATGTGATTGGTAATTGTCGTAGAAACATCAAAATTTGTTTGGGAGGTGAAATAATAGAAAGATTATGATTTTTTTGTGGTGAGATCTAAAAAGATCATTCCCTTCCAAAATGGCATAAAATGAGAGAAGACCTAAAAAAAAGTTCAGGATGTCTCGTTTAATTTTGTTAAAAATACGTATCTCCTGTCATTAATATTGAAAATTATTGTAATAGTTGTAATAAAAAAACTAATAAAGGAAACGGTTAATGTGATTGTTGTCATTTTAATGTGATTGGTAATTGTCGTAGAAACATCAAAATTTGTTTGGGAGGTGAAATAATAGAAAGATTATGATTTTTTTGTGGTGAGATCTGAAAAGATCATTCCCTTCCAAAATGGCATAAAATGACAGAAGACCTAAAAAAAAGTTCAGGATGTCTCGTTTAATTTTGTTAAAAATACGTATCTCCTGTCATTAATATTGAAAATTATTGTAATAGTTGTAATAAAACAACTAATAAAGGAAACGGTTAATGTGATTGTTGTCGTTTTAATGTAATTTTTAGTTGTCGTAGAAAATCAAAATTTGTTTGGGAGGTGCAATAATAAAAAGATTATGATTTTTTTGTGGTGAGATCTGAAAAAGATCATTCCCTTCCAAATTGGCATAAAATGAGAGAAGACCTAAAAAAAGTTCAGGATGTCTCGTTTAATTTTGTTAAAAATACGTATCTCCTGTCATTAATATTGAAAATTATTGTAAACGTTGTTATAAAAAAACTAATAAACGAGGCTGTTAAGGTGATTGTTGTCATTTTAATGAGATTTTTAGTTGTCGTAGAAACATCAAAATTTGTTTGGGAGGTGAAAAATAAAAAGATTATGATTTTTTTCTAGCGAGATCCGAAAAGACCATTCGCTTCCAAATTGGCATAAATTGAGAGAAGACCTAAAAAAAGTTAAGGATGTCTCGTTTAATTTTGTTAAAAATACGTATCTCCTGTCATTAATATTGAAAATTATTGTAAACGTTGTAATAAAAAAACTAATAAACGAAACGGTTAATGTGATTGTTGTCGTTTTAATGTGATTTTTAGTTGTCGTAGAAAATCAAAATTTTTTTGGGAGGTGCAATAATAAAAAGATTATGATTTTTTTCTGGTGAGATCTGAAAAAGATCATTCCCTTCCAAATTGGCATAAAATGAGAGAAGACCTAAAAAAAAGTTCAGGATATCTCGTTTAATTTTGGTAAAAATACGTATCTCCTCTCATTAATAATGGAAATTATTGTGAACGTTGTGATAAAAAAAACTAATGAAGGAAACTGTTAATGTGATTGTTGTCATTTTAATGTGATTGGTAATTGTCGTAGAAACATCAAAATTTGTTTGGGAGGTGAAATAATAGAAAGATTATGATTTTTTTGTGGTGAGATCTAAAAAGATCATTCCCTTCCAAAATGGCATAAAATGAGAGAAGACCTAAAAAAAAGTTCAGGATGTCTCGTTTAATTTTGTTAAAAATACGTATCTCCTGTCATTAATATTGAAAATTATTGTAATAGTTGTAATAAAAAAACTAATAAAGGAAACGGTTAATGTGATTGTTGTCATTTTAATGTGATTGGTAATTGTCGTAGAAACATCAAAATTTGTTTGGGAGGTGAAATAATAGAAAGATTATGATTTTTTTGTGGTGAGATCTGAAAAGATCATTCCCTTCCAAAATGGCATAAAATGACAGAAGACCTAAAAAAAAGTTCAGGATGTCTCGTTTAATTTTGTTAAAAATACGTATCTCCTGTCATTAATATTGAAAATTATTGTAATAGTTGTAATAAAACAACTAATAAAGGAAACGGTTAATGTGATTGTTGTCGTTTTAATGTAATTTTTAGTTGTCGTAGAAAATCAAAATTTGTTTGGGAGGTGCAATAATAAAAAGATTATGATTTTTTTGTGGTGAGATCTGAAAAAGATCATTCCCTTCCAAATTGGCATAAAATGAGAGAAGACCTAAAAAAAGTTCAGGATGTCTCGTTTAATTTTGTTAAAAATACGTATCTCCTGTCATTAATATTGAAAATTATTGTAAACGTTGTTATAAAAAAACTAATAAACGAGGCTGTTAAGGTGATTGTTGTCATTTTAATGAGATTTTTAGTTGTCGTAGAAACATCAAAATTTGTTTGGGAGGTGAAAAATAAAAAGATTATGATTTTTTTCTAGCGAGATCCGAAAAGACCATTCGCTTCCAAATTGGCATAAATTGAGAGAAGACCTAAAAAAAGTTAAGGATGTCTCGTTTAATTTTGTTAAAAATACGTATCTCCTGTCATTAATATTGAAAATTATTGTAAACGTTGTAATAAAAAAACTAATAAACGAAACGGTTAATGTGATTGTTGTCGTTTTAATGTGATTTTTAGTTGTCGTAGAAAATCAAAATTTTTTTGGGAGGTGCAATAATAAAAAGATTATGATTTTTTTCTGGTGAGATCTGAAAAAGATCATTCCCTTCCAAATTGGCATAAAATGAGAGAAGACCTAAAAAAAAGTTCAGGATATCTCGTTTAATTTTGGTAAAAATACGTATCTCCTCTCATTAATAATGGAAATTATTGTGAACGTTGTGATAAAAAAAACTAATGAAGGAAACTGTTAATGTGATTGTTGTCATTTTAATGTGATTGGTAATTGTCGTAGAAACATCAAAATTTGTTTGGGAGGTGAAATAATAGAAAGATTATGATTTTTTTGTGGTGAGATCTAAAAAGATCATTCCCTTCCAAAATGGCATAAAATGAGAGAAGACCTAAAAAAAAGTTCAGGATGTCTCGTTTAATTTTGTTAAAAATACGTATCTCCTGTCATTAATATTGAAAATTATTGTAATAGTTGTAATAAAAAAACTAATAAAGGAAACGGTTAATGTGATTGTTGTCATTTTAATGTGATTGGTAATTGTCGTAGAAACATCAAAATTTGTTTGGGAGGTGAAATAATAGAAAGATTATGATTTTTTTGTGGTGAGATCTGAAAAGATCATTCCCTTCCAAAATGGCATAAAATGACAGAAGACCTAAAAAAAAGTTCAGGATGTCTCGTTTAATTTTGTTAAAAATACGTATCTCCTGTCATTAATATTGAAAATTATTGTAATAGTTGTAATAAAACAACTAATAAAGGAAACGGTTAATGTGATTGTTGTCGTTTTAATGTAATTTTTAGTTGTCGTAGAAAATCAAAATTTGTTTGGGAGGTGCAATAATAAAAAGATTATGATTTTTTTGTGGTGAGATATGAAAAAGATCATTCCCTTCCAAATTGGCATAAAATGAGAGAAGACCTAAAAAAAGTTCAGGATGTCTCGTTTAATTTTGTTAAAAATACGTATCTCCTGTCATTAATATTGAAAATTATTGTAAACGTTGTTATAAAAAAACTAATAAACGAGGCTGTTAAGGTGATTGTTGTCATTTTAATGAGATTTTTAGTTGTCGTAGAAACATCAAAATTTGTTTGGGAGGTGAAAAATAAAAAGATTATGATTTTTTTCTAGCGAGATCCGAAAAGACCATTCGCTTCCAAATTGGCATAAATTGAGAGAAGACCTAAAAAAAGTTAAGGATGTCTCGTTTAATTTTGTTAAAAATACGTATCTCCTGTCATTAATATTGAAAATTATTGTAAACGTTGTAATAAAAAAACTAATAAACGAAACGGTTAATGTGATTGTTGTCGTTTTAATGTGATTTTTAGTTGTCGTAGAAAATCAAAATTTTTTTGGGAGGTGCAATAATAAAAAGATTATGATTTTTTTCTGGTGAGATCTGAAAAAGATCATTCCCTTCCAAATTGGCATAAAATGAGAGAAGACCTAAAAAAAAGTTCAGGATATCTCGTTTAATTTTGGTAAAAATACGTATCTCCTCTCATTAATAATGGAAATTATTGTGAACGTTGTGATAAAAAAAACTAATGAAGGAAACTGTTAATGTGATTGTTGTCATTTTAATGTGATTGGTAATTGTCGTAGAAACATCAAAATTTGTTTGGGAGGTGAAATAATAGAAAGATTATGATTTTTTTGTGGTGAGATCTAAAAAGATCATTCCCTTCCAAAATGGCATAAAATGAGAGAAGACCTAAAAAAAAGTTCAGGATGTCTCGTTTAATTTTGTTAAAAATACGTATCTCCTGTCATTAATATTGAAAATTATTGTAATAGTTGTAATAAAAAAACTAATAAAGGAAACGGTTAATGTGATTGTTGTCATTTTAATGTGATTGGTAATTGTCGTAGAAACATCAAAATTTGTTTGGGAGGTGAAATAATAGAAAGATTATGATTTTTTTGTGGTGAGATCTGAAAAGATCATTCCCTTCCAAAATGGCATAAAATGACAGAAGACCTAAAAAAAAGTTCAGGATGTCTCGTTTAATTTTGTTAAAAATACGTATCTCCTGTCATTAATATTGAAAATTATTGTAATAGTTGTAATAAAACAACTAATAAAGGAAACGGTTAATGTGATTGTTGTCGTTTTAATGTAATTTTTAGTTGTCGTAGAAAATCAAAATTTGTTTGGGAGGTGCAATAATAAAAAGATTATGATTTTTTTGTGGTGAGATCTGAAAAAGATCATTCCCTTCCAAATTGGCATAAAATGAGAGAAGACCTAAAAAAAGTTCAGGATGTCTCGTTTAATTTTGTTAAAAATACGTATCTCCTGTCATTAATATTGAAAATTATTGTAAACGTTGTTATAAAAAAACTAATAAACGAGGCTGTTAAGGTGATTGTTGTCATTTTAATGAGATTTTTAGTTGTCGTAGAAACATCAAAATTTGTTTGGGAGGTGAAAAATAAAAAGATTATGATTTTTTTCTAGCGAGATCCGAAAAGACCATTCGCTTCCAAATTGGCATAAATTGAGAGAAGACCTAAAAAAAGTTAAGGATGTCTCGTTTAATTTTGTTAAAAATACGTATCTCCTGTCATTAATATTGAAAATTATTGTAAACGTTGTAATAAAAAAACTAATAAACGAAACGGTTAATGTGATTGTTGTCGTTTTAATGTGATTTTTAGTTGTCGTAGAAAATCAAAATTTTTTTGGGAGGTGCAATAATAAAAAGATTATGATTTTTTTCTGGTGAGATCTGAAAAAGATCATTCCCTTCCAAATTGGCATAAAATGAGAGAAGACCTAAAAAAAAGTTCAGGATATCTCGTTTAATTTTGGTAAAAATACGTATCTCCTCTCATTAATAATGGAAATTATTGTGAACGTTGTGATAAAAAAAACTAATGAAGGAAACTGTTAATGTGATTGTTGTCATTTTAATGTGATTGGTAATTGTCGTAGAAACATCAAAATTTGTTTGGGAGGTGAAATAATAGAAAGATTATGATTTTTTTGTGGTGAGATCTAAAAAGATCATTCCCTTCCAAAATGGCATAAAATGAGAGAAGACCTAAAAAAAAGTTCAGGATGTCTCGTTTAATTTTGTTAAAAATACGTATCTCCTGTCATTAATATTGAAAATTATTGTAATAGTTGTAATAAAAAAACTAATAAAGGAAACGGTTAATGTGATTGTTGTCATTTTAATGTGATTGGTAATTGTCGTAGAAACATCAAAATTTGTTTGGGAGGTGAAATAATAGAAAGATTATGATTTTTTTGTGGTGAGATCTGAAAAGATCATTCCCTTCCAAAATGGCATAAAATGACAGAAGACCTAAAAAAAAGTTCAGGATGTCTCGTTTAATTTTGTTAAAAATACGTATCTCCTGTCATTAATATTGAAAATTATTGTAATAGTTGTAATAAAACAACTAATAAAGGAAACGGTTAATGTGATTGTTGTCGTTTTAATGTAATTTTTAGTTGTCGTAGAAAATCAAAATTTGTTTGGGAGGTGCAATAATAAAAAGATTATGATTTTTTTGTGGTGAGATCTGAAAAAGATCATTCCCTTCCAAATTGGCATAAAATGAGAGAAGACCTAAAAAAAGTTCAGGATGTCTCGTTTAATTTTGTTAAAAATACGTATCTCCTGTCATTAATATTGAAAATTATTGTAAACGTTGTTATAAAAAAACTAATAAACGAGGCTGTTAAGGTGATTGTTGTCATTTTAATGAGATTTTTAGTTGTCGTAGAAACATCAAAATTTGTTTGGGAGGTGAAAAATAAAAAGATTATGATTTTTTTCTAGCGAGATCCGAAAAGACCATTCGCTTCCAAATTGGCATAAATTGAGAGAAGACCTAAAAAAAGTTAAGGATGTCTCGTTTAATTTTGTTAAAAATACGTATCTCCTGTCATTAATATTGAAAATTATTGTAAACGTTGTAATAAAAAAACTAATAAACGAAACGGTTAATGTGATTGTTGTCGTTTTAATGTGATTTTTAGTTGTCGTAGAAAATCAAAATTTTTTTGGGAGGTGCAATAATAAAAAGATTATGATTTTTTTCTGGTGAGATCTGAAAAAGATCATTCCCTTCCAAATTGGCATAAAATGAGAGAAGACCTAAAAAAAAGTTCAGGATATCTCGTTTAATTTTGGTAAAAATACGTATCTCCTCTCATTAATAATGGAAATTATTGTGAACGTTGTGATAAAAAAAACTAATGAAGGAAACTGTTAATGTGATTGTTGTCATTTTAATGTGATTGGTAATTGTCGTAGAAACATCAAAATTTGTTTGGGAGGTGAAATAATAGAAAGATTATGATTTTTTTGTGGTGAGATCTAAAAAGATCATTCCCTTCCAAAATGGCATAAAATGAGAGAAGACCTAAAAAAAAGTTCAGGATGTCTCGTTTAATTTTGTTAAAAATACGTATCTCCTGTCATTAATATTGAAAATTATTGTAATAGTTGTAATAAAAAAACTAATAAAGGAAACGGTTAATGTGATTGTTGTCATTTTAATGTGATTGGTAATTGTCGTAGAAACATCAAAATTTGTTTGGGAGGTGAAATAATAGAAAGATTATGATTTTTTTGTGGTGAGATCTGAAAAGATCATTCCCTTCCAAAATGGCATAAAATGACAGAAGACCTAAAAAAAAGTTCAGGATGTCTCGTTTAATTTTGTTAAAAATACGTATCTCCTGTCATTAATATTGAAAATTATTGTAATAGTTGTAATAAAACAACTAATAAAGGAAACGGTTAATGTGATTGTTGTCGTTTTAATGTAATTTTTAGTTGTCGTAGAAAATCAAAATTTGTTTGGGAGGTGCAATAATAAAAAGATTATGATTTTTTTGTGGTGAGATCTGAAAAAGATCATTCCCTTCCAAATTGGCATAAAATGAGAGAAGACCTAAAAAAAGTTCAGGATGTCTCGTTTAATTTTGTTAAAAATACGTATCTCCTGTCATTAATATTGAAAATTATTGTAAACGTTGTTATAAAAAAACTAATAAACGAGGCTGTTAAGGTGATTGTTGTCATTTTAATGAGATTTTTAGTTGTCGTAGAAACATCAAAATTTGTTTGGGAGGTGAAAAATAAAAAGATTATGATTTTTTTCTAGCGAGATCCGAAAAGACCATTCGCTTCCAAATTGGCATAAATTGAGAGAAGACCTAAAAAAAGTTAAGGATGTCTCGTTTAATTTTGTTAAAAATACGTATCTCCTGTCATTAATATTGAAAATTATTGTAAACGTTGTAATAAAAAAACTAATAAACGAAACGGTTAATGTGATTGTTGTCGTTTTAATGTGATTTTTAGTTGTCGTAGAAAATCAAAATTTTTTTGGGAGGTGCAATAATAAAAAGATTATGATTTTTTTCTGGTGAGATCTGAAAAAGATCATTCCCTTCCAAATTGGCATAAAATGAGAGAAGACCTAAAAAAAAGTTCAGGATATCTCGTTTAATTTTGGTAAAAATACGTATCTCCTCTCATTAATAATGGAAATTATTGTGAACGTTGTGATAAAAAAAACTAATGAAGGAAACTGTTAATGTGATTGTTGTCATTTTAATGTGATTGGTAATTGTCGTAGAAACATCAAAATTTGTTTGGGAGGTGAAATAATAGAAAGATTATGATTTTTTTGTGGTGAGATCTAAAAAGATCATTCCCTTCCAAAATGGCATAAAATGAGAGAAGACCTAAAAAAAAGTTCAGGATGTCTCGTTTAATTTTGTTAAAAATACGTATCTCCTGTCATTAATATTGAAAATTATTGTAATAGTTGTAATAAAAAAACTAATAAAGGAAACGGTTAATGTGATTGTTGTCATTTTAATGTGATTGGTAATTGTCGTAGAAACATCAAAATTTGTTTGGGAGGTGAAATAATAGAAAGATTATGATTTTTTTGTGGTGAGATCTGAAAAGATCATTCCCTTCCAAAATGGCATAAAATGACAGAAGACCTAAAAAAAAGTTCAGGATGTCTCGTTTAATTTTGTTAAAAATACGTATCTCCTGTCATTAATATTGAAAATTATTGTAATAGTTGTAATAAAACAACTAATAAAGGAAACGGTTAATGTGATTGTTGTCGTTTTAATGTAATTTTTAGTTGTCGTAGAAAATCAAAATTTGTTTGGGAGGTGCAATAATAAAAAGATTATGATTTTTTTGTGGTGAGATCTGAAAAAGATCATTCCCTTCCAAATTGGCATAAAATGAGAGAAGACCTAAAAAAAGTTCAGGATGTCTCGTTTAATTTTGTTAAAAATACGTATCTCCTGTCATTAATATTGAAAATTATTGTAAACGTTGTTATAAAAAAACTAATAAACGAGGCTGTTAAGGTGATTGTTGTCATTTTAATGAGATTTTTAGTTGTCGTAGAAACATCAAAATTTGTTTGGGAGGTGAAAAATAAAAAGATTATGATTTTTTTCTAGCGAGATCCGAAAAGACCATTCGCTTCCAAATTGGCATAAATTGAGAGAAGACCTAAAAAAAGTTAAGGATGTCTCGTTTAATTTTGTTAAAAATACGTATCTCCTGTCATTAATATTGAAAATTATTGTAAACGTTGTAATAAAAAAACTAATAAACGAAACGGTTAATGTGATTGTTGTCGTTTTAATGTGATTTTTAGTTGTCGTAGAAAATCAAAATTTTTTTGGGAGGTGCAATAATAAAAAGATTATGATTTTTTTCTGGTGAGATCTGAAAAAGATCATTCCCTTCCAAATTGGCATAAAATGAGAGAAGACCTAAAAAAAAGTTCAGGATATCTCGTGTAATTTTGGTAAAAATACGTATCTCCTCTCATTAATAATGGAAATTATTGTGAACGTTGTGATAAAAAAAACTAATGAAGGAAACTGTTAATGTGATTGTTGTCATTTTAATGTGATTGGTAATTGTCGTAGAAACATCAAAATTTGTTTGGGAGGTGAAATAATAGAAAGATTATGATTTTTTTGTGGTGAGATCTAAAAAGATCATTCCCTTCCAAAATGGCATAAAATGAGAGAAGACCTAAAAAAAAGTTCAGGATGTCTCGTTTAATTTTGTTAAAAATACGTATCTCCTGTCATTAATATTGAAAATTATTGTAATAGTTGTAATAAAAAAACTAATAAAGGAAACGGTTAATGTGATTGTTGTCATTTTAATGTGATTGGTAATTGTCGTAGAAACATCAAAATTTGTTTGGGAGGTGAAATAATAGAAAGATTATGATTTTTTTGTGGTGAGATCTGAAAAGATCATTCCCTTCCAAAATGGCATAAAATGACAGAAGACCTAAAAAAAAGTTCAGGATGTCTCGTTTAATTTTGTTAAAAATACGTATCTCCTGTCATTAATATTGAAAATTATTGTAATAGTTGTAATAAAACAACTAATAAAGGAAACGGTTAATGTGATTGTTGTCGTTTTAATGTAATTTTTAGTTGTCGTAGAAAATCAAAATTTGTTTGGGAGGTGCAATAATAAAAAGATTATGATTTTTTTGTGGTGAGATCTGAAAAAGATCATTCCCTTCCAAATTGGCATAAAATGAGAGAAGACCTAAAAAAAGTTCAGGATGTCTCGTTTAATTTTGTTAAAAATACGTATCTCCTGTCATTAATATTGAAAATTATTGTAAACGTTGTTATAAAAAAACTAATAAACGAGGCTGTTAAGGTGATTGTTGTCATTTTAATGAGATTTTTAGTTGTCGTAGAAACATCAAAATTTGTTTGGGAGGTGAAAAATAAAAAGATTATGATTTTTTTCTAGCGAGATCCGAAAAGACCATTCGCTTCCAAATTGGCATAAATTGAGAGAAGACCTAAAAAAAGTTAAGGATGTCTCGTTTAATTTTGTTAAAAATACGTATCTCCTGTCATTAATATTGAAAATTATTGTAAACGTTGTAATAAAAAAACTAATAAACGAAACGGTTAATGTGATTGTTGTCGTTTTAATGTGATTTTTAGTTGTCGTAGAAAATCAAAATTTTTTTGGGAGGTGCAATAATAAAAAGATTATGATTTTTTTCTGGTGAGATCTGAAAAAGATCATTCCCTTCCAAATTGGCATAAAATGAGAGAAGACCTAAAAAAAAGTTCAGGATATCTCGTTTAATTTTGGTAAAAATACGTATCTCCTCTCATTAATAATGGAAATTATTGTGAACGTTGTGATAAAAAAAACTAATGAAGGAAACTGTTAATGTGATTGTTGTCATTTTAATGTGATTGGTAATTGTCGTAGAAACATCAAAATTTGTTTGGGAGGTGAAATAATAGAAAGATTATGATTTTTTTGTGGTGAGATCTAAAAAGATCATTCCCTTCCAAAATGGCATAAAATGAGAGAAGACCTAAAAAAAAGTTCAGGATGTCTCGTTTAATTTTGTTAAAAATACGTATCTCCTGTCATTAATATTGAAAATTATTGTAATAGTTGTAATAAAAAAACTAATAAAGGAAACGGTTAATGTGATTGTTGTCATTTTAATGTGATTGGTAATTGTCGTAGAAACATCAAAATTTGTTTGGGAGGTGAAATAATAGAAAGATTATGATTTTTTTGTGGTGAGATCTGAAAAGATCATTCCCTTCCAAAATGGCATAAAATGACAGAAGACCTAAAAAAAAGTTCAGGATGTCTCGTTTAATTTTGTTAAAAATACGTATCTCCTGTCATTAATATTGAAAATTATTGTAATAGTTGTAATAAAACAACTAATAAAGGAAACGGTTAATGTGATTGTTGTCGTTTTAATGTAATTTTTAGTTGTCGTAGAAAATCAAAATTTGTTTGGGAGGTGCAATAATAAAAAGATTATGATTTTTTTGTGGTGAGATCTGAAAAAGATCATTCCCTTCCAAATTGGCATAAAATGAGAGAAGACCTAAAAAAAGTTCAGGATGTCTCGTTTAATTTTGTTAAAAATACGTATCTCCTGTCATTAATATTGAAAATTATTGTAAACGTTGTTATAAAAAAACTAATAAACGAGGCTGTTAAGGTGATTGTTGTCATTTTAATGAGATTTTTAGTTGTCGTAGAAACATCAAAATTTGTTTGGGAGGTGAAAAATAAAAAGATTATGATTTTTTTCTAGCGAGATCCGAAAAGACCATTCGCTTCCAAATTGGCATAAATTGAGAGAAGACCTAAAAAAAGTTAAGGATGTCTCGTTTAATTTTGTTAAAAATACGTATCTCCTGTCATTAATATTGAAAATTATTGTAAACGTTGTAATAAAAAAACTAATAAACGAAACGGTTAATGTGATTGTTGTCGTTTTAATGTGATTTTTAGTTGTCGTAGAAAATCAAAATTTTTTTGGGAGGTGCAATAATAAAAAGATTATGATTTTTTTCTGGTGAGATCTGAAAAAGATCATTCCCTTCCAAATTGGCATAAAATGAGAGAAGACCTAAAAAAAAGTTCAGGATATCTCGTTTAATTTTGGTAAAAATACGTATCTCCTCTCATTAATAATGGAAATTATTGTGAACGTTGTGATAAAAAAAACTAATGAAGGAAACTGTTAATGTGATTGTTGTCATTTTAATGTGATTGGTAATTGTCGTAGAAACATCAAAATTTGTTTGGGAGGTGAAATAATAGAAAGATTATGATTTTTTTGTGGTGAGATCTAAAAAGATCATTCCCTTCCAAAATGGCATAAAATGAGAGAAGACCTAAAAAAAAGTTCAGGATGTCTCGTTTAATTTTGTTAAAAATACGTATCTCCTGTCATTAATATTGAAAATTATTGTAATAGTTGTAATAAAAAAACTAATAAAGGAAACGGTTAATGTGATTGTTGTCATTTTAATGTGATTGGTAATTGTCGTAGAAACATCAAAATTTGTTTGGGAGGTGAAATAATAGAAAGATTATGATTTTTTTGTGGTGAGATCTGAAAAGATCATTCCCTTCCAAAATGGCATAAAATGACAGAAGACCTAAAAAAAAGTTCAGGATGTCTCGTTTAATTTTGTTAAAAATACGTATCTCCTGTCATTAATATTGAAAATTATTGTAATAGTTGTAATAAAACAACTAATAAAGGAAACGGTTAATGTGATTGTTGTCGTTTTAATGTAATTTTTAGTTGTCGTAGAAAATCAAAATTTGTTTGGGAGGTGCAATAATAAAAAGATTATGATTTTTTTGTGGTGAGATCTGAAAAAGATCATTCCCTTCCAAATTGGCATAAAATGAGAGAAGACCTAAAAAAAGTTCAGGATGTCTCGTTTAATTTTGTTAAAAATACGTATCTCCTGTCATTAATATTGAAAATTATTGTAAACGTTGTTATAAAAAAACTAATAAACGAGGCTGTTAAGGTGATTGTTGTCATTTTAATGAGATTTTTAGTTGTCGTAGAAACATCAAAATTTGTTTGGGAGGTGAAAAATAAAAAGATTATGATTTTTTTCTAGCGAGATCCGAAAAGACCATTCGCTTCCAAATTGGCATAAATTGAGAGAAGACCTAAAAAAAGTTAAGGATGTCTCGTTTAATTTTGTTAAAAATACGTATCTCCTGTCATTAATATTGAAAATTATTGTAAACGTTGTAATAAAAAAACTAATAAACGAAACGGTTAATGTGATTGTTGTCGTTTTAATGTGATTTTTAGTTGTCGTAGAAAATCAAAATTTTTTTGGGAGGTGCAATAATAAAAAGATTATGATTTTTTTCTGGTGAGATCTGAAAAAGATCATTCCCTTCCAAATTGGCATAAAATGAGAGAAGACCTAAAAAAAAGTTCAGGATATCTCGTTTAATTTTGGTAAAAATACGTATCTCCTCTCATTAATAATGGAAATTATTGTGAACGTTGTGATAAAAAAAACTAATGAAGGAAACTGTTAATGTGATTGTTGTCATTTTAATGTGATTGGTAATTGTCGTAGAAACATCAAAATTTGTTTGGGAGGTGAAATAATAGAAAGATTATGATTTTTTTGTGGTGAGATCTAAAAAGATCATTCCCTTCCAAAATGGCATAAAATGAGAGAAGACCTAAAAAAAAGTTCAGGATGTCTCGTTTAATTTTGTTAAAAATACGTATCTCCTGTCATTAATATTGAAAATTATTGTAATAGTTGTAATAAAAAAACTAATAAAGGAAACGGTTAATGTGATTGTTGTCATTTTAATGTGATTGGTAATTGTCGTAGAAACATCAAAATTTGTTTGGGAGGTGAAATAATAGAAAGATTATGATTTTTTTGTGGTGAGATCTGAAAAGATCATTCCCTTCCAAAATGGCATAAAATGACAGAAGACCTAAAAAAAAGTTCAGGATGTCTCGTTTAATTTTGTTAAAAATACGTATCTCCTGTCATTAATATTGAAAATTATTGTAATAGTTGTAATAAAACAACTAATAAAGGAAACGGTTAATGTGATTGTTGTCGTTTTAATGTAATTTTTAGTTGTCGTAGAAAATCAAAATTTGTTTGGGAGGTGCAATAATAAAAAGATTATGATTTTTTTGTGGTGAGATCTGAAAAAGATCATTCCCTTCCAAATTGGCATAAAATGAGAGAAGACCTAAAAAAAGTTCAGGATGTCTCGTTTAATTTTGTTAAAAATACGTATCTCCTGTCATTAATATTGAAAATTATTGTAAACGTTGTTATAAAAAAACTAATAAACGAGGCTGTTAAGGTGATTGTTGTCATTTTAATGAGATTTTTAGTTGTCGTAGAAACATCAAAATTTGTTTGGGAGGTGAAAAATAAAAAGATTATGATTTTTTTCTAGCGAGATCCGAAAAGACCATTCGCTTCCAAATTGGCATAAATTGAGAGAAGACCTAAAAAAAGTTAAGGATGTCTCGTTTAATTTTGTTAAAAATACGTATCTCCTGTCATTAATATTGAAAATTATTGTAAACGTTGTTATAAAAAAACTAATAAACGAGGCTGTTAAGGTGATTGTTGTCATTTTAATGAGATTTTTAGTTGTCGTAGAAACATCAAAATTTGTTTGGGAGGTGAAAAATAAAAAGATTATGATTTTTTTCTAGCGAGATCCGAAAAGACCATTCGCTTCCAAATTGGCATAAATTGAGAGAAGACCTAAAAAAAGTTAAGGATGTCTCGTTTAATTTTGTTAAAAATACGTATCTCCTGTCATTAATATTGAAAATTATTGTAAACGTTGTAATAAAAAAACTAATAAACGAAACGGTTAATGTGATTGTTGTCGTTTTAATGTGATTGGTAATTGTCGTAGAAACATCAAAATTTGTTTGGGAGGTGAAATAATAGAAAGATTATGATTTTTTTGTGGTGAGATCTAAAAAGATCATTCCCTTCCAAAATGGCATAAAATGAGAGAAGACCTAAAAAAAAGTTCAGGATGTCTCGTTTAATTTTGTTAAAAATACGTATCTCCTGTCATTAATATTGAAAATTATTGTAAACGTTGTAATAAAAAAACTAATAAAGGAAACGGTTAATGTGATTGTTGTCGTTTTAATGTGATTTTTAGTTGTCGTAGAAAATCAAAATTTTTTTGGGAGGTGCAATAATAAAAAGATTATGATTTTTTTCTGGTGAGATCTGAAAAAGATCATTCCCTTCCAAATTGGCATAAAATGAGAGAAGACCTAAAAAAAAGTTCAGGATATCTCGTTTAATTTTGGTAAAAATACGTATCTCCTCTCATTAATAATGGAAATTATTGTGAACGTTGTGATAAAAAAAACTAATGAAGGAAACTGTTAATGTGATTGTTGTCATTTTAATGTGATTGGTAATTGTCGTAGAAACATCAAAATTTGTTTGGGAGGTGAAATAATAGAAAGATTATGATTTTTTTGTGGTGAGATCTAAAAAGATCATTCCCTTCCAAAATGGCATAAAATGAGAGAAGACCTAAAAAAAAGTTCAGGATGTCTCGTTTAATTTTGTTAAAAATACGTATCTCCTGTCATTAATATTGAAAATTATTGTAATAGTTGTAATAAAAAAACTAATAAAGGAAACGGTTAATGTGATTGTTGTCATTTTAATGTGATTGGTAATTGTCGTAGAAACATCAAAATTTGTTTGGGAGGTGAAATAATAGAAAGATTATGATTTTTTTGTGGTGAGATCTGAAAAGATCATTCCCTTCCAAAATGGCATAAAATGACAGAAGACCTAAAAAAAAGTTCAGGATGTCTCGTTTAATTTTGTTAAAAATACGTATCTCCTGTCATTAATATTGAAAATTATTGTAATAGTTGTAATAAAACAACTAATAAAGGAAACGGTTAATGTGATTGTTGTCGTTTTAATGTAATTTTTAGTTGTCGTAGAAAATCAAAATTTGTTTGGGAGGTGCAATAATAAAAAGATTATGATTTTTTTGTGGTGAGATCTGAAAAAGATCATTCCCTTCCAAATTGGCATAAAATGAGAGAAGACCTAAAAAAAGTTCAGGATGTCTCGTTTAATTTTGTTAAAAATACGTATCTCCTGTCATTAATATTGAAAATTATTGTAAACGTTGTTATAAAAAAACTAATAAACGAGGCTGTTAAGGTGATTGTTGTCATTTTAATGAGATTTTTAGTTGTCGTAGAAACATCAAAATTTGTTTGGGAGGTGAAAAATAAAAAGATTATGATTTTTTTCTAGCGAGATCCGAAAAGACCATTCGCTTCCAAATTGGCATAAATTGAGAGAAGACCTAAAAAAAGTTAAGGATGTCTCGTTTAATTTTGTTAAAAATACGTATCTCCTGTCATTAATATTGAAAATTATTGTAAACGTTGTAATAAAAAAACTAATAAACGAAACGGTTAATGTGATTGTTGTCGTTTTAATGTGATTTTTAGTTGTCGTAGAAAATCAAAATTTTTTTGGGAGGTGCAATAATAAAAAGATTATGATTTTTTTCTGGTGAGATCTGAAAAAGATCATTCCCTTCCAAATTGGCATAAAATGAGAGAAGACCTAAAAAAAAGTTCAGGATATCTCGTTTAATTTTGGTAAAAATACGTATCTCCTCTCATTAATAATGGAAATTATTGTGAACGTTGTGATAAAAAAAACTAATGAAGGAAACTGTTAATGTGATTGTTGTCATTTTAATGTGATTGGTAATTGTCGTAGAAACATCAAAATTTGTTTGGGAGGTGAAATAATAGAAAGATTATGATTTTTTTGTGGTGAGATCTAAAAAGATCATTCCCTTCCAAAATGGCATAAAATGAGAGAAGACCTAAAAAAAAGTTCAGGATGTCTCGTTTAATTTTGTTAAAAATACGTATCTCCTGTCATTAATATTGAAAATTATTGTAATAGTTGTAATAAAAAAACTAATAAAGGAAACGGTTAATGTGATTGTTGTCATTTTAATGTGATTGGTAATTGTCGTAGAAACATCAAAATTTGTTTGGGAGGTGAAATAATAGAAAGATTATGATTTTTTTGTGGTGAGATCTGAAAAGATCATTCCCTTCCAAAATGGCATAAAATGACAGAAGACCTAAAAAAAAGTTCAGGATGTCTCGTTTAATTTTGTTAAAAATACGTATCTCCTGTCATTAATATTGAAAATTATTGTAATAGTTGTAATAAAACAACTAATAAAGGAAACGGTTAATGTGATTGTTGTCGTTTTAATGTAATTTTTAGTTGTCGTAGAAAATCAAAATTTGTTTGGGAGGTGCAATAATAAAAAGATTATGATTTTTTTGTGGTGAGATCTGAAAAAGATCATTCCCTTCCAAATTGGCATAAAATGAGAGAAGACCTAAAAAAAGTTCAGGATGTCTCGTTTAATTTTGTTAAAAATACGTATCTCCTGTCATTAATATTGAAAATTATTGTAAACGTTGTTATAAAAAAACTAATAAACGAGGCTGTTAAGGTGATTGTTGTCATTTTAATGAGATTTTTAGTTGTCGTAGAAACATCAAAATTTGTTTGGGAGGTGAAAAATAAAAAGATTATGATTTTTTTCTAGCGAGATCCGAAAAGACCATTCGCTTCCAAATTGGCATAAATTGAGAGAAGACCTAAAAAAAGTTAAGGATGTCTCGTTTAATTTTGTTAAAAATACGTATCTCCTGTCATTAATATTGAAAATTATTGTAAACGTTGTAATAAAAAAACTAATAAACGAAACGGTTAATGTGATTGTTGTCGTTTTAATGTGATTTTTAGTTGTCGTAGAAAATCAAAATTTTTTTGGGAGGTGCAATAATAAAAAGATTATGATTTTTTTCTGGTGAGATCTGAAAAAGATCATTCCCTTCCAAATTGGCATAAAATGAGAGAAGACCTAAAAAAAAGTTCAGGATATCTCGTTTAATTTTGGTAAAAATACGTATCTCCTCTCATTAATAATGGAAATTATTGTGAACGTTGTGATAAAAAAAACTAATGAAGGAAACTGTTAATGTGATTGTTGTCATTTTAATGTGATTGGTAATTGTCGTAGAAACATCAAAATTTGTTTGGGAGGTGAAATAATAGAAAGATTATGATTTTTTTGTGGTGAGATCTAAAAAGATCATTCCCTTCCAAAATGGCATAAAATGAGAGAAGACCTAAAAAAAAGTTCAGGATGTCTCGTTTAATTTTGTTAAAAATACGTATCTCCTGTCATTAATATTGAAAATTATTGTAATAGTTGTAATAAAAAAACTAATAAAGGAAACGGTTAATGTGATTGTTGTCATTTTAATGTGATTGGTAATTGTCGTAGAAACATCAAAATTTGTTTGGGAGGTGAAATAATAGAAAGATTATGATTTTTTTGTGGTGAGATCTGAAAAGATCATTCCCTTCCAAAATGGCATAAAATGACAGAAGACCTAAAAAAAAGTTCAGGATGTCTCGTTTAATTTTGTTAAAAATACGTATCTCCTGTCATTAATATTGAAAATTATTGTAATAGTTGTAATAAAACAACTAATAAAGGAAACGGTTAATGTGATTGTTGTCGTTTTAATGTAATTTTTAGTTGTCGTAGAAAATCAAAATTTGTTTGGGAGGTGCAATAATAAAAAGATTATGATTTTTTTGTGGTGAGATCTGAAAAAGATCATTCCCTTCCAAATTGGCATAAAATGAGAGAAGACCTAAAAAAAGTTCAGGATGTCTCGTTTAATTTTGTTAAAAATACGTATCTCCTGTCATTAATATTGAAAATTATTGTAAACGTTGTTATAAAAAAACTAATAAACGAGGCTGTTAAGGTGATTGTTGTCATTTTAATGAGATTTTTAGTTGTCGTAGAAACATCAAAATTTGTTTGGGAGGTGAAAAATAAAAAGATTATGATTTTTTTCTAGCGAGATCCGAAAAGACCATTCGCTTCCAAATTGGCATAAATTGAGAGAAGACCTAAAAAAAGTTAAGGATGTCTCGTTTAATTTTGTTAAAAATACGTATCTCCTGTCATTAATATTGAAAATTATTGTAAACGTTGTAATAAAAAAACTAATAAACGAAACGGTTAATGTGATTGTTGTCGTTTTAATGTGATTTTTAGTTGTCGTAGAAAATCAAAATTTTTTTGGGAGGTGCAATAATAAAAAGATTATGATTTTTTTCTGGTGAGATCTGAAAAAGATCATTCCCTTCCAAATTGGCATAAAATGAGAGAAGACCTAAAAAAAAGTTCAGGATATCTCGTTTAATTTTGGTAAAAATACGTATCTCCTCTCATTAATAATGGAAATTATTGTGAACGTTGTGATAAAAAAAACTAATGAAGGAAACTGTTAATGTGATTGTTGTCATTTTAATGTGATTGGTAATTGTCGTAGAAACATCAAAATTTGTTTGGGAGGTGAAATAATAGAAAGATTATGATTTTTTTGTGGTGAGATCTAAAAAGATCATTCCCTTCCAAAATGGCATAAAATGAGAGAAGACCTAAAAAAAAGTTCAGGATGTCTCGTTTAATTTTGTTAAAAATACGTATCTCCTGTCATTAATATTGAAAATTATTGTAATAGTTGTAATAAAAAAACTAATAAAGGAAACGGTTAATGTGATTGTTGTCATTTTAATGTGATTGGTAATTGTCGTAGAAACATCAAAATTTGTTTGGGAGGTGAAATAATAGAAAGATTATGATTTTTTTGTGGTGAGATCTGAAAAGATCATTCCCTTCCAAAATGGCATAAAATGACAGAAGACCTAAAAAAAAGTTCAGGATGTCTCGTTTAATTTTGTTAAAAATACGTATCTCCTGTCATTAATATTGAAAATTATTGTAATAGTTGTAATAAAACAACTAATAAAGGAAACGGTTAATGTGATTGTTGTCGTTTTAATGTAATTTTTAGTTGTCGTAGAAAATCAAAATTTGTTTGGGAGGTGCAATAATAAAAAGATTATGATTTTTTTGTGGTGAGATCTGAAAAAGATCATTCCCTTCCAAATTGGCATAAAATGAGAGAAGACCTAAAAAAAGTTCAGGATGTCTCGTTTAATTTTGTTAAAAATACGTATCTCCTGTCATTAATATTGAAAATTATTGTAAACGTTGTTATAAAAAAACTAATAAACGAGGCTGTTAAGGTGATTGTTGTCATTTTAATGAGATTTTTAGTTGTCGTAGAAACATCAAAATTTGTTTGGGAGGTGAAAAATAAAAAGATTATGATTTTTTTCTAGCGAGATCCGAAAAGACCATTCGCTTCCAAATTGGCATAAATTGAGAGAAGACCTAAAAAAAGTTAAGGATGTCTCGTTTAATTTTGTTAAAAATACGTATCTCCTGTCATTAATATTGAAAATTATTGTAAACGTTGTAATAAAAAAACTAATAAACGAAACGGTTAATGTGATTGTTGTCGTTTTAATGTGATTTTTAGTTGTCGTAGAAAATCAAAATTTTTTTGGGAGGTGCAATAATAAAAAGATTATGATTTTTTTCTGGTGAGATCTGAAAAAGATCATTCCCTTCCAAATTGGCATAAAATGAGAGAAGACCTAAAAAAAAGTTCAGGATATCTCGTTTAATTTTGGTAAAAATACGTATCTCCTCTCATTAATAATGGAAATTATTGTGAACGTTGTGATAAAAAAAACTAATGAAGGAAACTGTTAATGTGATTGTTGTCATTTTAATGTGATTGGTAATTGTCGTAGAAACATCAAAATTTGTTTGGGAGGTGAAATAATAGAAAGATTATGATTTTTTTGTGGTGAGATCTAAAAAGATCATTCCCTTCCAAAATGGCATAAAATGAGAGAAGACCTAAAAAAAAGTTCAGGATGTCTCGTTTAATTTTGTTAAAAATACGTATCTCCTGTCATTAATATTGAAAATTATTGTAATAGTTGTAATAAAAAAACTAATAAAGGAAACGGTTAATGTGATTGTTGTCATTTTAATGTGATTGGTAATTGTCGTAGAAACATCAAAATTTGTTTGGGAGGTGAAATAATAGAAAGATTATGATTTTTTTGTGGTGAGATCTGAAAAGATCATTCCCTTCCAAAATGGCATAAAATGACAGAAGACCTAAAAAAAAGTTCAGGATGTCTCGTTTAATTTTGTTAAAAATACGTATCTCCTGTCATTAATATTGAAAATTATTGTAATAGTTGTAATAAAACAACTAATAAAGGAAACGGTTAATGTGATTGTTGTCGTTTTAATGTAATTTTTAGTTGTCGTAGAAAATCAAAATTTGTTTGGGAGGTGCAATAATAAAAAGATTATGATTTTTTTGTGGTGAGATCTGAAAAAGATCATTCCCTTCCAAATTGGCATAAAATGAGAGAAGACCTAAAAAAAGTTCAGGATGTCTCGTTTAATTTTGTTAAAAATACGTATCTCCTGTCATTAATATTGAAAATTATTGTAAACGTTGTTATAAAAAAACTAATAAACGAGGCTGTTAAGGTGATTGTTGTCATTTTAATGAGATTTTTAGTTGTCGTAGAAACATCAAAATTTGTTTGGGAGGTGAAAAATAAAAAGATTATGATTTTTTTCTAGCGAGATCCGAAAAGACCATTCGCTTCCAAATTGGCATAAATTGAGAGAAGACCTAAAAAAAGTTAAGGATGTCTCGTTTAATTTTGTTAAAAATACGTATCTCCTGTCATTAATATTGAAAATTATTGTAAACGTTGTAATAAAAAAACTAATAAACGAAACGGTTAATGTGATTGTTGTCGTTTTAATGTGATTTTTAGTTGTCGTAGAAAATCAAAATTTTTTTGGGAGGTGCAATAATAAAAAGATTATGATTTTTTTCTGGTGAGATCTGAAAAAGATCATTCCCTTCCAAATTGGCATAAAATGAGAGAAGACCTAAAAAAAAGTTCAGGATATCTCGTTTAATTTTGGTAAAAATACGTATCTCCTCTCATTAATAATGGAAATTATTGTGAACGTTGTGATAAAAAAAACTAATGAAGGAAACTGTTAATGTGATTGTTGTCATTTTAATGTGATTGGTAATTGTCGTAGAAACATCAAAATTTGTTTGGGAGGTGAAATAATAGAAAGATTATGATTTTTTTGTGGTGAGATCTAAAAAGATCATTCCCTTCCAAAATGGCATAAAATGAGAGAAGACCTAAAAAAAAGTTCAGGATGTCTCGTTTAATTTTGTTAAAAATACGTATCTCCTGTCATTAATATTGAAAATTATTGTAATAGTTGTAATAAAAAAACTAATAAAGGAAACGGTTAATGTGATTGTTGTCATTTTAATGTGATTGGTAATTGTCGTAGAAACATCAAAATTTGTTTGGGAGGTGAAATAATAGAAAGATTATGATTTTTTTGTGGTGAGATCTGAAAAGATCATTCCCTTCCAAAATGGCATAAAATGACAGAAGACCTAAAAAAAAGTTCAGGATGTCTCGTTTAATTTTGTTAAAAATACGTATCTCCTGTCATTAATATTGAAAATTATTGTAATAGTTGTAATAAAACAACTAATAAAGGAAACGGTTAATGTGATTGTTGTCGTTTTAATGTAATTTTTAGTTGTCGTAGAAAATCAAAATTTGTTTGGGAGGTGCAATAATAAAAAGATTATGATTTTTTTGTGGTGAGATCTGAAAAAGATCATTCCCTTCCAAATTGGCATAAAATGAGAGAAGACCTAAAAAAAGTTCAGGATGTCTCGTTTAATTTTGTTAAAAATACGTATCTCCTGTCATTAATATTGAAAATTATTGTAAACGTTGTTATAAAAAAACTAATAAACGAGGCTGTTAAGGTGATTGTTGTCATTTTAATGAGATTTTTAGTTGTCGTAGAAACATCAAAATTTGTTTGGGAGGTGAAAAATAAAAAGATTATGATTTTTTTCTAGCGAGATCCGAAAAGACCATTCGCTTCCAAATTGGCATAAATTGAGAGAAGACCTAAAAAAAGTTAAGGATGTCTCGTTTAATTTTGTTAAAAATACGTATCTCCTGTCATTAATATTGAAAATTATTGTAAACGTTGTAATAAAAAAACTAATAAACGAAACGGTTAATGTGATTGTTGTCGTTTTAATGTGATTTTTAGTTGTCGTAGAAAATCAAAATTTTTTTGGGAGGTGCAATAATAAAAAGATTATGATTTTTTTCTGGTGAGATCTGAAAAAGATCATTCCCTTCCAAATTGGCATAAAATGAGAGAAGACCTAAAAAAAAGTTCAGGATATCTCGTTTAATTTTGGTAAAAATACGTATCTCCTCTCATTAATAATGGAAATTATTGTGAACGTTGTGATAAAAAAAACTAATGAAGGAAACTGTTAATGTGATTGTTGTCATTTTAATGTGATTGGTAATTGTCGTAGAAACATCAAAATTTGTTTGGGAGGTGAAATAATAGAAAGATTATGATTTTTTTGTGGTGAGATCTAAAAAGATCATTCCCTTCCAAAATGGCATAAAATGAGAGAAGACCTAAAAAAAAGTTCAGGATGTCTCGTTTAATTTTGTTAAAAATACGTATCTCCTGTCATTAATATTGAAAATTATTGTAATAGTTGTAATAAAAAAACTAATAAAGGAAACGGTTAATGTGATTGTTGTCATTTTAATGTGATTGGTAATTGTCGTAGAAACATCAAAATTTGTTTGGGAGGTGAAATAATAGAAAGATTATGATTTTTTTGTGGTGAGATCTGAAAAGATCATTCCCTTCCAAAATGGCATAAAATGACAGAAGACCTAAAAAAAAGTTCAGGATGTCTCGTTTAATTTTGTTAAAAATACGTATCTCCTGTCATTAATATTGAAAATTATTGTAATAGTTGTAATAAAACAACTAATAAAGGAAACGGTTAATGTGATTGTTGTCGTTTTAATGTAATTTTTAGTTGTCGTAGAAAATCAAAATTTGTTTGGGAGGTGCAATAATAAAAAGATTATGATTTTTTTGTGGTGAGATCTGAAAAAGATCATTCCCTTCCAAATTGGCATAAAATGAGAGAAGACCTAAAAAAAGTTCAGGATGTCTCGTTTAATTTTGTTAAAAATACGTATCTCCTGTCATTAATATTGAAAATTATTGTAAACGTTGTTATAAAAAAACTAATAAACGAGGCTGTTAAGGTGATTGTTGTCATTTTAATGAGATTTTTAGTTGTCGTAGAAACATCAAAATTTGTTTGGGAGGTGAAAAATAAAAAGATTATGATTTTTTTCTAGCGAGATCCGAAAAGACCATTCGCTTCCAAATTGGCATAAATTGAGAGAAGACCTAAAAAAAGTTAAGGATGTCTCGTTTAATTTTGTTAAAAATACGTATCTCCTGTCATTAATATTGAAAATTATTGTAAACGTTGTAATAAAAAAACTAATAAACGAAACGGTTAATGTGATTGTTGTCGTTTTAATGTGATTTTTAGTTGTCGTAGAAAATCAAAATTTTTTTGGGAGGTGCAATAATAAAAAGATTATGATTTTTTTCTGGTGAGATCTGAAAAAGATCATTCCCTTCCAAATTGGCATAAAATGAGAGAAGACCTAAAAAAAAGTTCAGGATATCTCGTTTAATTTTGGTAAAAATACGTATCTCCTCTCATTAATAATGGAAATTATTGTGAACGTTGTGATAAAAAAAACTAATGAAGGAAACTGTTAATGTGATTGTTGTCATTTTAATGTGATTGGTAATTGTCGTAGAAACATCAAAATTTGTTTGGGAGGTGAAATAATAGAAAGATTATGATTTTTTTGTGGTGAGATCTAAAAAGATCATTCCCTTCCAAAATGGCATAAAATGAGAGAAGACCTAAAAAAAAGTTCAGGATGTCTCGTTTAATTTTGTTAAAAATACGTATCTCCTGTCATTAATATTGAAAATTATTGTAATAGTTGTAATAAAAAAACTAATAAAGGAAACGGTTAATGTGATTGTTGTCATTTTAATGTGATTGGTAATTGTCGTAGAAACATCAAAATTTGTTTGGGAGGTGAAATAATAGAAAGATTATGATTTTTTTGTGGTGAGATCTGAAAAGATCATTCCCTTCCAAAATGGCATAAAATGACAGAAGACCTAAAAAAAAGTTCAGGATGTCTCGTTTAATTTTGTTAAAAATACGTATCTCCTGTCATTAATATTGAAAATTATTGTAATAGTTGTAATAAAACAACTAATAAAGGAAACGGTTAATGTGATTGTTGTCGTTTTAATGTAATTTTTAGTTGTCGTAGAAAATCAAAATTTGTTTGGGAGGTGCAATAATAAAAAGATTATGATTTTTTTGTGGTGAGATCTGAAAAAGATCATTCCCTTCCAAATTGGCATAAAATGAGAGAAGACCTAAAAAAAGTTCAGGATGTCTCGTTTAATTTTGTTAAAAATACGTATCTCCTGTCATTAATATTGAAAATTATTGTAAACGTTGTTATAAAAAAACTAATAAACGAGGCTGTTAAGGTGATTGTTGTCATTTTAATGAGATTTTTAGTTG
This sequence comes from Pueraria montana var. lobata, assembly GCA_026413185.1. Lineage (NCBI taxonomy): Eukaryota > Viridiplantae > Streptophyta > Magnoliopsida > Fabales > Fabaceae > Pueraria > Pueraria montana. The sequence continues at coordinate 1,105,026 of JAOZWA010000174.1, forward strand.
TCGTAGAAACATCAAAATTTGTTTGGGAGGTGAAAAATAAAAAGATTATGATTTTTTTCTAGCGAGATCCGAAAAGACCATTCGCTTCCAAATTGGCATAAATTGAGAGAAGACCTAAAAAAAGTTAAGGATGTCTCGTTTAATTTTGTTAAAAATACGTATCTCCTGTCATTAATATTGAAAATTATTGTAAACGTTGTAATAAAAAAACTAATAAACGAAACGGTTAATGTGATTGTTGTCGTTTTAATGTGATTTTTAGTTGTCGTAGAAAATCAAAATTTTTTTGGGAGGTGCAATAATAAAAAGATTATGATTTTTTTCTGGTGAGATCTGAAAAAGATCATTCCCTTCCAAATTGGCATAAAATGAGAGAAGACCTAAAAAAAAGTTCAGGATATCTCGTTTAATTTTGGTAAAAATACGTATCTCCTCTCATTAATAATGGAAATTATTGTGAACGTTGTGATAAAAAAAACTAATGAAGGAAACTGTTAATGTGATTGTTGTCATTTTAATGTGATTGGTAATTGTCGTAGAAACATCAAAATTTGTTTGGGAGGTGAAATAATAGAAAGATTATGATTTTTTTGTGGTGAGATCTAAAAAGATCATTCCCTTCCAAAATGGCATAAAATGAGAGAAGACCTAAAAAAAAGTTCAGGATGTCTCGTTTAATTTTGTTAAAAATACGTATCTCCTGTCATTAATATTGAAAATTATTGTAATAGTTGTAATAAAAAAACTAATAAAGGAAACGGTTAATGTGATTGTTGTCATTTTAATGTGATTGGTAATTGTCGTAGAAACATCAAAATTTGTTTGGGAGGTGAAATAATAGAAAGATTATGATTTTTTTGTGGTGAGATCTGAAAAGATCATTCCCTTCCAAAATGGCATAAAATGACAGAAGACCTAAAAAAAAGTTCAGGATGTCTCGTTTAATTTTGTTAAAAATACGTATCTCCTGTCATTAATATTGAAAATTATTGTAATAGTTGTAATAAAACAACTAATAAAGGAAACGGTTAATGTGATTGTTGTCGTTTTAATGTAATTTTTAGTTGTCGTAGAAAATCAAAATTTGTTTGGGAGGTGCAATAATAAAAAGATTATGATTTTTTTGTGGTGAGATCTGAAAAAGATCATTCCCTTCCAAATTGGCATAAAATGAGAGAAGACCTAAAAAAAGTTCAGGATGTCTCGTTTAATTTTGTTAAAAATACGTATCTCCTGTCATTAATATTGAAAATTATTGTAAACGTTGTTATAAAAAAACTAATAAACGAGGCTGTTAAGGTGATTGTTGTCATTTTAATGAGATTTTTAGTTGTCGTAGAAACATCAAAATTTGTTTGGGAGGTGAAAAATAAAAAGATTATGATTTTTTTCTAGCGAGATCCGAAAAGACCATTCGCTTCCAAATTGGCATAAATTGAGAGAAGACCTAAAAAAAGTTAAGGATGTCTCGTTTAATTTTGTTAAAAATACGTATCTCCTGTCATTAATATTGAAAATTATTGTAAACGTTGTAATAAAAAAACTAATAAACGAAACGGTTAATGTGATTGTTGTCGTTTTAATGTGATTTTTAGTTGTCGTAGAAAATCAAAATTTTTTTGGGAGGTGCAATAATAAAAAGATTATGATTTTTTTCTGGTGAGATCTGAAAAAGATCATTCCCTTCCAAATTGGCATAAAATGAGAGAAGACCTAAAAAAAAGTTCAGGATATCTCGTTTAATTTTGGTAAAAATACGTATCTCCTCTCATTAATAATGGAAATTATTGTGAACGTTGTGATAAAAAAAACTAATGAAGGAAACTGTTAATGTGATTGTTGTCATTTTAATGTGATTGGTAATTGTCGTAGAAACATCAAAATTTGTTTGGGAGGTGAAATAATAGAAAGATTATGATTTTTTTGTGGTGAGATCTAAAAAGATCATTCCCTTCCAAAATGGCATAAAATGAGAGAAGACCTAAAAAAAAGTTCAGGATGTCTCGTTTAATTTTGTTAAAAATACGTATCTCCTGTCATTAATATTGAAAATTATTGTAATAGTTGTAATAAAAAAACTAATAAAGGAAACGGTTAATGTGATTGTTGTCATTTTAATGTGATTGGTAATTGTCGTAGAAACATCAAAATTTGTTTGGGAGGTGAAATAATAGAAAGATTATGATTTTTTTGTGGTGAGATCTGAAAAGATCATTCCCTTCCAAAATGGCATAAAATGACAGAAGACCTAAAAAAAAGTTCAGGATGTCTCGTTTAATTTTGTTAAAAATACGTATCTCCTGTCATTAATATTGAAAATTATTGTAATAGTTGTAATAAAACAACTAATAAAGGAAACGGTTAATGTGATTGTTGTCGTTTTAATGTAATTTTTAGTTGTCGTAGAAAATCAAAATTTGTTTGGGAGGTGCAATAATAAAAAGATTATGATTTTTTTGTGGTGAGATCTGAAAAAGATCATTCCCTTCCAAATTGGCATAAAATGAGAGAAGACCTAAAAAAAGTTCAGGATGTCTCGTTTAATTTTGTTAAAAATACGTATCTCCTGTCATTAATATTGAAAATTATTGTAAACGTTGTTATAAAAAAACTAATAAACGAGGCTGTTAAGGTGATTGTTGTCATTTTAATGAGATTTTTAGTTGTCGTAGAAACATCAAAATTTGTTTGGGAGGTGAAAAATAAAAAGATTATGATTTTTTTCTAGCGAGATCCGAAAAGACCATTCGCTTCCAAATTGGCATAAATTGAGAGAAGACCTAAAAAAAGTTAAGGATGTCTCGTTTAATTTTGTTAAAAATACGTATCTCCTGTCATTAATATTGAAAATTATTGTAAACGTTGTAATAAAAAAACTAATAAACGAAACGGTTAATGTGATTGTTGTCGTTTTAATGTGATTTTTAGTTGTCGTAGAAAATCAAAATTTTTTTGGGAGGTGCAATAATAAAAAGATTATGATTTTTTTCTGGTGAGATCTGAAAAAGATCATTCCCTTCCAAATTGGCATAAAATGAGAGAAGACCTAAAAAAAAGTTCAGGATATCTCGTTTAATTTTGGTAAAAATACGTATCTCCTCTCATTAATAATGGAAATTATTGTGAACGTTGTGATAAAAAAAACTAATGAAGGAAACTGTTAATGTGATTGTTGTCATTTTAATGTGATTGGTAATTGTCGTAGAAACATCAAAATTTGTTTGGGAGGTGAAATAATAGAAAGATTATGATTTTTTTGTGGTGAGATCTAAAAAGATCATTCCCTTCCAAAATGGCATAAAATGAGAGAAGACCTAAAAAAAAGTTCAGGATGTCTCGTTTAATTTTGTTAAAAATACGTATCTCCTGTCATTAATATTGAAAATTATTGTAATAGTTGTAATAAAAAAACTAATAAAGGAAACGGTTAATGTGATTGTTGTCATTTTAATGTGATTGGTAATTGTCGTAGAAACATCAAAATTTGTTTGGGAGGTGAAATAATAGAAAGATTATGATTTTTTTGTGGTGAGATCTGAAAAGATCATTCCCTTCCAAAATGGCATAAAATGACAGAAGACCTAAAAAAAAGTTCAGGATGTCTCGTTTAATTTTGTTAAAAATACGTATCTCCTGTCATTAATATTGAAAATTATTGTAATAGTTGTAATAAAACAACTAATAAAGGAAACGGTTAATGTGATTGTTGTCGTTTTAATGTAATTTTTAGTTGTCGTAGAAAATCAAAATTTGTTTGGGAGGTGCAATAATAAAAAGATTATGATTTTTTTGTGGTGAGATCTGAAAAAGATCATTCCCTTCCAAATTGGCATAAAATGAGAGAAGACCTAAAAAAAGTTCAGGATGTCTCGTTTAATTTTGTTAAAAATACGTATCTCCTGTCATTAATATTGAAAATTATTGTAAACGTTGTTATAAAAAAACTAATAAACGAGGCTGTTAAGGTGATTGTTGTCATTTTAATGAGATTTTTAGTTGTCGTAGAAACATCAAAATTTGTTTGGGAGGTGAAAAATAAAAAGATTATGATTTTTTTCTAGCGAGATCCGAAAAGACCATTCGCTTCCAAATTGGCATAAATTGAGAGAAGACCTAAAAAAAGTTAAGGATGTCTCGTTTAATTTTGTTAAAAATACGTATCTCCTGTCATTAATATTGAAAATTATTGTAAACGTTGTAATAAAAAAACTAATAAACGAAACGGTTAATGTGATTGTTGTCGTTTTAATGTGATTTTTAGTTGTCGTAGAAAATCAAAATTTTTTTGGGAGGTGCAATAATAAAAAGATTATGATTTTTTTCTGGTGAGATCTGAAAAAGATCATTCCCTTCCAAATTGGCATAAAATGAGAGAAGACCTAAAAAAAAGTTCAGGATATCTCGTTTAATTTTGGTAAAAATACGTATCTCCTCTCATTAATAATGGAAATTATTGTGAACGTTGTGATAAAAAAAACTAATGAAGGAAACTGTTAATGTGATTGTTGTCATTTTAATGTGATTGGTAATTGTCGTAGAAACATCAAAATTTGTTTGGGAGGTGAAATAATAGAAAGATTATGATTTTTTTGTGGTGAGATCTAAAAAGATCATTCCCTTCCAAAATGGCATAAAATGAGAGAAGACCTAAAAAAAAGTTCAGGATGTCTCGTTTAATTTTGTTAAAAATACGTATCTCCTGTCATTAATATTGAAAATTATTGTAATAGTTGTAATAAAAAAACTAATAAAGGAAACGGTTAATGTGATTGTTGTCATTTTAATGTGATTGGTAATTGTCGTAGAAACATCAAAATTTGTTTGGGAGGTGAAATAATAGAAAGATTATGATTTTTTTGTGGTGAGATCTGAAAAGATCATTCCCTTCCAAAATGGCATAAAATGACAGAAGACCTAAAAAAAAGTTCAGGATGTCTCGTTTAATTTTGTTAAAAATACGTATCTCCTGTCATTAATATTGAAAATTATTGTAATAGTTGTAATAAAACAACTAATAAAGGAAACGGTTAATGTGATTGTTGTCGTTTTAATGTAATTTTTAGTTGTCGTAGAAAATCAAAATTTGTTTGGGAGGTGCAATAATAAAAAGATTATGATTTTTTTGTGGTGAGATCTGAAAAAGATCATTCCCTTCCAAATTGGCATAAAATGAGAGAAGACCTAAAAAAAGTTCAGGATGTCTCGTTTAATTTTGTTAAAAATACGTATCTCCTGTCATTAATATTGAAAATTATTGTAAACGTTGTTATAAAAAAACTAATAAACGAGGCTGTTAAGGTGATTGTTGTCATTTTAATGAGATTTTTAGTTGTCGTAGAAACATCAAAATTTGTTTGGGAGGTGAAAAATAAAAAGATTATGATTTTTTTCTAGCGAGATCCGAAAAGACCATTCGCTTCCAAATTGGCATAAATTGAGAGAAGACCTAAAAAAAGTTAAGGATGTCTCGTTTAATTTTGTTAAAAATACGTATCTCCTGTCATTAATATTGAAAATTATTGTAAACGTTGTAATAAAAAAACTAATAAACGAAACGGTTAATGTGATTGTTGTCGTTTTAATGTGATTTTTAGTTGTCGTAGAAAATCAAAATTTTTTTGGGAGGTGCAATAATAAAAAGATTATGATTTTTTTCTGGTGAGATCTGAAAAAGATCATTCCCTTCCAAATTGGCATAAAATGAGAGAAGACCTAAAAAAAAGTTCAGGATATCTCGTTTAATTTTGGTAAAAATACGTATCTCCTCTCATTAATAATGGAAATTATTGTGAACGTTGTGATAAAAAAAACTAATGAAGGAAACTGTTAATGTGATTGTTGTCATTTTAATGTGATTGGTAATTGTCGTAGAAACATCAAAATTTGTTTGGGAGGTGAAATAATAGAAAGATTATGATTTTTTTGTGGTGAGATCTAAAAAGATCATTCCCTTCCAAAATGGCATAAAATGAGAGAAGACCTAAAAAAAAGTTCAGGATGTCTCGTTTAATTTTGTTAAAAATACGTATCTCCTGTCATTAATATTGAAAATTATTGTAATAGTTGTAATAAAAAAACTAATAAAGGAAACGGTTAATGTGATTGTTGTCATTTTAATGTGATTGGTAATTGTCGTAGAAACATCAAAATTTGTTTGGGAGGTGAAATAATAGAAAGATTATGATTTTTTTGTGGTGAGATCTGAAAAGATCATTCCCTTCCAAAATGGCATAAAATGACAGAAGACCTAAAAAAAAGTTCAGGATGTCTCGTTTAATTTTGTTAAAAATACGTATCTCCTGTCATTAATATTGAAAATTATTGTAATAGTTGTAATAAAACAACTAATAAAGGAAACGGTTAATGTGATTGTTGTCGTTTTAATGTAATTTTTAGTTGTCGTAGAAAATCAAAATTTGTTTGGGAGGTGCAATAATAAAAAGATTATGATTTTTTTGTGGTGAGATCTGAAAAAGATCATTCCCTTCCAAATTGGCATAAAATGAGAGAAGACCTAAAAAAAGTTCAGGATGTCTCGTTTAATTTTGTTAAAAATACGTATCTCCTGTCATTAATATTGAAAATTATTGTAAACGTTGTTATAAAAAAACTAATAAACGAGGCTGTTAAGGTGATTGTTGTCATTTTAATGAGATTTTTAGTTGTCGTAGAAACATCAAAATTTGTTTGGGAGGTGAAAAATAAAAAGATTATGATTTTTTTCTAGCGAGATCCGAAAAGACCATTCGCTTCCAAATTGGCATAAATTGAGAGAAGACCTAAAAAAAGTTAAGGATGTCTCGTTTAATTTTGTTAAAAATACGTATCTCCTGTCATTAATATTGAAAATTATTGTAAACGTTGTAATAAAAAAACTAATAAACGAAACGGTTAATGTGATTGTTGTCATTTTAATGTGATTTTTAGTTGTCGTAGAAACATCAAAATTTGTTTGGGAGGTGAAATAATAGAAAGATTATGATTTTTTTGTGGTGAGATCTGAAAAGATCATTCCCTTCCAAAATGGCATAAAATGAGAGAAGACCTAAAAAAAAGTTCAGGATGTCTCGTTTAATTTTGTTAAAAATACGTATCTCCTGTCATTAATATTGAAAATTATTGTAATAGTTGTAATAAAACAACTAATAAAGGAAACGGTTAATGTGATTGTTGTCGTTTTAATGTGATTTTTAGTTGTCGTAGAAAATCAAAATTTTTTTGGGAGGTGCAATAATAAAAAGATTATGATTTTTTTCTGGTGAGATCTGAAAAAGATCATTCCCTTCCAAATTGGCATAAAATGAGAGAAGACCTAAAAAAAGTTCAGGATGTCTCGTTTAATTTGGTTAAAAATACGTATCTCCTGTCATTAATATTGAAAATTATTGTAAACGTTGTTATAAAAAAACTAATAAAGGAGGCTGTTAAGGTGATTGTTGTTATTTTAATGAGATTTTTAGTTGTCGTAGAAACATCAAAATTTGTTTGGGAGGTGAAAAATAAAAAGATTATGATTTTTTTCTAGCGAGATCCGAAAAGATCATTCGCTTCCAAATTGGCATAAACTGAGAGAAGACCTAAAAAAAGTTAAGGATGTCTCGTTTAATTTTGTTAAAAATACGTATCTCCTGTCATTAATATTGAAAATTATTGTAAACGTTGTAATAAAAAAACTAATAAACGAAACGGTTAATGTGATTGTTGTCATTTTAATGTGATTTTTAGTTGTCGTAGAAAATCAAATTTTTTTTGGGAGGTGCAATAATAAAAAGATTATGATTTTTTTCTGGTGAGATTTGAAAAAGATCATTCCCTTCCAAATTGGCATAAAATGAGAGAAGACCTAAAAAAAAGTTCAGGATATCTCGTTTAATTTTGGTAAAAATACGTATCTCCTCTCATTAATAATGGAAATTATTGTGAACGTTGTGATAAAAAAAACTAATGAAGGAAACTGTTAATGTGATTGTTGTCGTTTTAATGTGATTGGTAATTGTCGTAGAAACATCAAAATTTGTTTGGGAGGTGAAATAATAGAAAGATTATGATTTCTTTGTGGTGAGATCTGAAAAGATCATTCCCTTCCAAATTGGCATAAAATGAGAGAAGACCTAAAAAAAAGTTCAGGATATCTCCTTTAATTTTGTAAAAAATACGTATCTCCTGTCATTAATATTGAAAATTATTGTAAACGTTGTAATAAAAAAACTAATAAACGAAACGGTTAATGTGATTGTTGTCATTTTAATGTGATTTTTAGTTGTCGTAGAAACATCAAAATTTGTTTGGGAGGTGAAAAATAAAAAAGATTATGATTTTTTCCTAGCGAGATCTGAAAAGATCATTCGCTTCCAAATTGGCATAAACTGAGAGAAGACCTAAAAAAAGTTAAGGATGTCTCGTTTAATTTTGTTAAAAATACGTATCTCCTGTCATTAATATTGAAAATTATTGTAAACGTTGTAATAAAAAAACTAATAAATGAAACGGTTAATGTGATTGTTGTCGTTTTAATGTGATTTTTAGTTGTCGTAGAAAATCAAATTTTTTTTGGGAGGTGCAATAATAAAAAGATTATGATTTTTTTCTGGTGAGATCTGAAAAAGATCATTCCCTTCCAAATTGGCATAAAATGAGAGAAGACCTAAAAAAAAGTTCAGGATATCTCGTTTAATTTTGGTAAAAATACGTATCTCCTCTCATTAATAATGGAAATTATTGTGAACGTTGTGATAAAAAAAACTAATGAAGGAAACTGTTAATGTGATTGTTGTCGTTTTAATGTGATTGGTAATTGTCGTAGAAACATCAAAATTTGTTTGGGAGGTGAAATAATAGAAAGATTATGATTTCTTTGTGGTGAGATCTGAAAAGATCATTCCCTTCCAAATTGGCATAAAATGAGAGAAGACCTAAAAAAAAGTTCAGGATATCTCCTTTAATTTTGTAAAAAATACGTATCTCCTGTCATTAATATTGAAAATTTTTGTAAACGTTGTAATAAAAAAACTAATAAAGGAGGCTGTTAAGGTGATTGTTGTCATTTTAATGAGATTTTTAGTTGTCGTAGAAACATCAAAATTTGTTTGGGAGGTGAAAAATAAAAAAGATTATGATTTTTTTCTAGCAAGATCCGAAAAGATCATTCGCTTCCAAATTGGCATAAACTGAGAGAAGACCTAAAAAAAGTTAAGGATGTCTCGTTTAATTTTGTTAAAAATACGTATCTCCTGTCATTAATATTGAAAATTATTGTAAACGTTGTAATAAAAAAACTAATAAACGAAACGGTTAATGTGATTGTTGTCGTTTTAATGTGATTTTTAGTTGTCGTAGAAAATCAAATTTTTTTTGGGAGGTGCAATAATAAAAAGATTATGATTTTTTTCTGGTGAGATCTGAAAAAGATCATTCCCTTCCAAATTGGCATAAAATGAGAGAAGACCTAAAAAAAAGTTCAGGATATCTCGTTTAATTTTGGTAAAAATACGTATCTCCTCTCGTTAATAATGGAAATTATTGTGAACGTTGTGATAAAAAAAACTAATGAAGGAAACTGTTAATGTGATTGTTGTCATTTTAATGTGATTGGTAATTGTCGTAGAAACATCAAAATTTGTTTGGGAGGTGAAATAATAGAAAGATTATGATTTCTTTGTGGTGAGATCTGAAAAGATCATTCCCTTCCAAATTGGCATAAAATGATAGAAGACCTAAAAAAAAGTTCAGGATATCTCCTTTAATTTTGTAAAAAATACGTATCTCCTGTCATTAATATCGAAAATTATTGTAAACGTTGTAATAAAAAAACTAATAAAGGAGGCTGTTAAGGTGATTGTTGTCATTTTAATGAGATTTTTAGTTGTCGTAGAAACATCAAAATTTGTTTGGGAGGTGAAAAATAAAAAAGATTATGATTTTTTTCTAGCAAGATCCGAAAAGATCATTCGCTTCCAAATTGGCATAAACTGAGAGAAGACCTAAAAAAAGTTAAGGATGTCTCGTTTAATTTTGTTAAAAATACGTATCTCCTGTCATTAATATTGAAAATTATTGTAAACGTTGTAATAAAAAAACTAATAAACGAAACGGTTAATGTGATTGTTGTCGTTTTAATGTGATTTTTAGTTGTCGTAGAAAATCAAAATTTTTTTGGGAGGTGCAATAATAAAAAGATTATGATTTTTTTCTGGTGAGATCTGAAAAAGATCATTCCCTTCCAAATTGGCATAAAATGAGAGAAGACCTAAAAAAAAGTTCAGGATATCTCGTTTAATTTTGGTAAAAATACGTATCTCCTCTCATTAATAATGGAAATTATTGTGAACGTTGTGATAAAAAAAACTAATGAAGGAAACTGTTAATGTGATTGTTGTCGTTTTAATGTGATTGGTAATTGTCGTAGAAACATCAAAATTTGTTTGGGAGGTGAAATAATAGAAAGATTATGATTTCTTTGTGGTGAGATCTGAAAAGATCATTCCCTTCCAAATTGGCATAAAATGAGAGAAGACCTAAAAAAAAGTTCAGGATATCTCCTTTAATTTTGTAAAAAATACGTATCTCCTGTCATTAATATTGAAAATTATTGTAAACGTTGTAATAAAAAAACTAATAAAGGAGGCTGTTAAGGTGATTGTTGTCATTTTAATGAGATTTTTAGTTGTCGTAGAAACATCAAAATTTGTTTGGGAGGTGAAAAATAAAAAAGATTATGATTTTTTTCTAGCAAGATCCGGAAAGATCATTCGCTTCCAAATTGGCATAAACTGAGAGAAGACCTAAAAAAAGTTAAGGATGTCTCGTTTAATTTTGTTAAAAATACGTATCTCCTGTCATTAATATTGAAAATTATTGTAAACGTTGTAATAAAAAAACTAATAAACGAAACGGTTAATGTGATTGTTGTCGTTTTAATGTGATTTTTAGTTGTCGTAGAAAATCAAAATTTTTTTTGGAGGTGCAATAATAAAAAGATTATGATTTTTTTCTGGTGAGATCTGAAAAAGATCATTCCCTTCCAAATTGGCATAAAATGAGAGAAGACCTAAAAAAAAGTTCAGGATATCTCGTTTAATTTTGGTAAAAATACGTATCTCCTCTCATTAATAATGGAAATTATTGTGAACGTTGTGATAAAAAAAACTAATGAAGGAAACTGTTAATGTGATTGTTGTCGTTTTAATGTGATTGGTAATTGTCGTAGAAACATCAAAATTTGTTTGGGAGGTGAAATAATAGAAAGATTATGATTTCTTTGTGGTGAGATCTGAAAAGATCATTCCCTTCCAAATTGGCATAAAATGATAGAAGACCTAAAAAAAAGTTCAGGATATCTCCTTTAATTTTGTAAAAAATACGTATCTCCTGTCATTAATATCGAAAATTATTGTAAACGTTGTAATAAAAAAACTAATAAAGGAGGCTGTTAAGGTGATTGTTGTCATTTTAATGAGATTTTTAGTTGTCGTAGAAACATCAAAATTTGTTTGGGAGGTGAAAAATAAAAAAGATTATGATTTTTTTCTAGCAAGATCCGAAAAGATCATTCGCTTCCAAATTGGCATAAACTGAGAGAAGACCTAAAAAAAGTTAAGGATGTCTCGTTTAATTTTGTTAAAAATACGTATCTCCTGTCATTAATATTGAAAATTATTGTAAACGTTGTAATAAAAAAACTAATAAACGAAACGGTTAATGTGATTGTTGTCGTTTTAATGTGATTTTTAGTTGTCGTAGAAAATCAAAATTTTTTTGGGAGGTGCAATAATAAAAAGATTATGATTTTTTTCTGGTGAGATCTGAAAAAGATCATTCCCTTCCAAATTGGCATAAAATGAGAGAAGACCTAAAAAAAAGTTCAGGATATCTCGTTTAATTTTGGTAAAAATACGTATCTCCTCTCATTAATAATGGAAATTATTGTGAACGTTGTGATAAAAAAAACTAATGAAGGAAACTGTTAATGTGATTGTTGTCGTTTTAATGTGATTGGTAATTGTCGTAGAAACATCAAAATTTGTTTGGGAGGTGAAATAATAGAAAGATTATGATTTCTTTGTGGTGAGATCTGAAAAGATCATTCCCTTCCAAATTGGCATAAAATGAGAGAAGACCTAAAAAAAAGTTCAGGATATCTCCTTTAATTTTGTAAAAAATACGTATCTCCTGTCATTAATATTGAAAATTATTGTAAACGTTGTAATAAAAAAACTAATAAAGGAGGCTGTTAAGGTGATTGTTGTCATTTTAATGAGATTTTTAGTTGTCGTAGAAACATCAAAATTTGTTTGGGAGGTGAAAAATAAAAAAGATTATGATTTTTTTCTAGCAAGATCCGGAAAGATCATTCGCTTCCAAATTGGCATAAACTGAGAGAAGACCTAAAAAAAGTTAAGGATGTCTCGTTTAATTTTGTTAAAAATACGTATCTCCTGTCATTAATATTGAAAATTATTGTAAACGTTGTAATAAAAAAACTAATAAACGAAACGGTTAATGTGATTGTTGTCGTTTTAATGTGATTTTTAGTTGTCGTAGAAAATCAAAATTTTTTTGGGAGGTGCAATAATAAAAAGATTATGATTTTTTTGTGGTGAGATCTGAAAAGATCATTCCCTTCCAAAATGGCATAAAATGACAGAAGACCTAAAAAAAAGTTCAGGATGTCTCGTTTAATTTTGTTAAAAATACGTATCTCCTGTCATTAATATTGAAAATTATTGTAATAGTTGTAATAAAACAACTAATAAAGGAAACGGTTAATGTGATTGTTGTCGTTTTAATGTAATTTTTAGTTGTCGTAGAAAATCAAAATTTGTTTGGGAGGTGCAATAATAAAAAGATTATGATTTTTTTGTGGTGAGATCTGAAAAAGATCATTCCCTTCCAAATTGGCATAAAATGAGAGAAGACCTAAAAAAAGTTCAGGATGTCTCGTTTAATTTTGTTAAAAATACGTATCTCCTGTCATTAATATTGAAAATTATTGTAAACGTTGTTATAAAAAAACTAATAAACGAGGCTGTTAAGGTGATTGTTGTCATTTTAATGAGATTTTTAGTTGTCGTAGAAACATCAAAATTTGTTTGGGAGGTGAAAAATAAAAAGATTATGATTTTTTTCTAGCGAGATCCGAAAAGACCATTCGCTTCCAAATTGGCATAAATTGAGAGAAGACCTAAAAAAAGTTAAGGATGTCTCGTTTAATTTTGTTAAAAATACGTATCTCCTGTCATTAATATTGAAAATTATTGTAAACGTTGTAATAAAAAAACTAATAAACGAAACGGTTAATGTGATTGTTGTCGTTTTAATGTGATTTTTAGTTGTCGTAGAAAATCAAAATTTTTTTGGGAGGTGCAATAATAAAAAGATTATGATTTTTTTCTGGTGAGATCTGAAAAAGATCATTCCCTTCCAAATTGGCATAAAATGAGAGAAGACCTAAAAAAAAGTTCAGGATATCTCGTTTAATTTTGGTAAAAATACGTATCTCCTCTCATTAATAATGGAAATTATTGTGAACGTTGTGATAAAAAAAACTAATGAAGGAAACTGTTAATGTGATTGTTGTCATTTTAATGTGATTGGTAATTGTCGTAGAAACATCAAAATTTGTTTGGGAGGTGAAATAATAGAAAGATTATGATTTTTTTGTGGTGAGATCTAAAAAGATCATTCCCTTCCAAAATGGCATAAAATGAGAGAAGACCTAAAAAAAAGTTCAGGATGTCTCGTTTAATTTTGTTAAAAATACGTATCTCCTGTCATTAATATTGAAAATTATTGTAATAGTTGTAATAAAAAAACTAATAAAGGAAACGGTTAATGTGATTGTTGTCATTTTAATGTGATTGGTAATTGTCGTAGAAACATCAAAATTTGTTTGGGAGGTGAAATAATAGAAAGATTATGATTTTTTTGTGGTGAGATCTGAAAAGATCATTCCCTTCCAAAATGGCATAAAATGACAGAAGACCTAAAAAAAAGTTCAGGATGTCTCGTTTAATTTTGTTAAAAATACGTATCTCCTGTCATTAATATTGAAAATTATTGTAATAGTTGTAATAAAACAACTAATAAAGGAAACGGTTAATGTGATTGTTGTCGTTTTAATGTAATTTTTAGTTGTCGTAGAAAATCAAAATTTGTTTGGGAGGTGCAATAATAAAAAGATTATGATTTTTTTGTGGTGAGATCTGAAAAAGATCATTCCCTTCCAAATTGGCATAAAATGAGAGAAGACCTAAAAAAAGTTCAGGATGTCTCGTTTAATTTTGTTAAAAATACGTATCTCCTGTCATTAATATTGAAAATTATTGTAAACGTTGTTATAAAAAAACTAATAAACGAGGCTGTTAAGGTGATTGTTGTCATTTTAATGAGATTTTTAGTTGTCGTAGAAACATCAAAATTTGTTTGGGAGGTGAAAAATAAAAAGATTATGATTTTTTTCTAGCGAGATCCGAAAAGACCATTCGCTTCCAAATTGGCATAAATTGAGAGAAGACCTAAAAAAAGTTAAGGATGTCTCGTTTAATTTTGTTAAAAATACGTATCTCCTGTCATTAATATTGAAAATTATTGTAAACGTTGTAATAAAAAAACTAATAAACGAAACGGTTAATGTGATTGTTGTCGTTTTAATGTGATTTTTAGTTGTCGTAGAAAATCAAAATTTTTTTGGGAGGTGCAATAATAAAAAGATTATGATTTTTTTCTGGTGAGATCTGAAAAAGATCATTCCCTTCCAAATTGGCATAAAATGAGAGAAGACCTAAAAAAAAGTTCAGGATATCTCGTTTAATTTTGGTAAAAATACGTATCTCCTCTCATTAATAATGGAAATTATTGTGAACGTTGTGATAAAAAAAACTAATGAAGGAAACTGTTAATGTGATTGTTGTCATTTTAATGTGATTGGTAATTGTCGTAGAAACATCAAAATTTGTTTGGGAGGTGAAATAATAGAAAGATTATGATTTTTTTGTGGTGAGATCTAAAAAGATCATTCCCTTCCAAAATGGCATAAAATGAGAGAAGACCTAAAAAAAAGTTCAGGATGTCTCGTTTAATTTTGTTAAAAATACGTATCTCCTGTCATTAATATTGAAAATTATTGTAATAGTTGTAATAAAAAAACTAATAAAGGAAACGGTTAATGTGATTGTTGTCATTTTAATGTGATTGGTAATTGTCGTAGAAACATCAAAATTTGTTTGGGAGGTGAAATAATAGAAAGATTATGATTTTTTTGTGGTGAGATCTGAAAAGATCATTCCCTTCCAAAATGGCATAAAATGACAGAAGACCTAAAAAAAAGTTCAGGATGTCTCGTTTAATTTTGTTAAAAATACGTATCTCCTGTCATTAATATTGAAAATTATTGTAATAGTTGTAATAAAACAACTAATAAAGGAAACGGTTAATGTGATTGTTGTCGTTTTAATGTAATTTTTAGTTGTCGTAGAAAATCAAAATTTGTTTGGGAGGTGCAATAATAAAAAGATTATGATTTTTTTGTGGTGAGATCTGAAAAAGATCATTCCCTTCCAAATTGGCATAAAATGAGAGAAGACCTAAAAAAAGTTCAGGATGTCTCGTTTAATTTTGTTAAAAATACGTATCTCCTGTCATTAATATTGAAAATTATTGTAAACGTTGTTATAAAAAAACTAATAAACGAGGCTGTTAAGGTGATTGTTGTCATTTTAATGAGATTTTTAGTTGTCGTAGAAACATCAAAATTTGTTTGGGAGGTGAAAAATAAAAAGATTATGATTTTTTTCTAGCGAGATCCGAAAAGACCATTCGCTTCCAAATTGGCATAAATTGAGAGAAGACCTAAAAAAAGTTAAGGATGTCTCGTTTAATTTTGTTAAAAATACGTATCTCCTGTCATTAATATTGAAAATTATTGTAAACGTTGTAATAAAAAAACTAATAAACGAAACGGTTAATGTGATTGTTGTCATTTTAATGTGATTTTTAGTTGTCGTAGAAACATCAAAATTTGTTTGGGAGGTGAAATAATAGAAAGATTATGATTTTTTTGTGGTGAGATCTGAAAAGATCATTCCCTTCCAAAATGGCATAAAATGAGAGAAGACCTAAAAAAAAGTTCAGGATGTCTCGTTTAATTTTGTTAAAAATACGTATCTCCTGTCATTAATATTGAAAATTATTGTAATAGTTGTAATAAAACAACTAATAAAGGAAACGGTTAATGTGATTGTTGTCGTTTTAATGTGATTTTTAGTTGTCGTAGAAAATCAAAATTTTTTTGGGAGGTGCAATAATAAAAAGATTATGATTTTTTTCTGGTGAGATCTGAAAAAGATCATTCCCTTCCAAATTGGCATAAAATGAGAGAAGACCTAAAAAAAAGTTCAGGATATCTCGTTTAATTTTGGTAAAAATACGTATCTCCTCTCATTAATAATGGAAATTATTGTGAACGTTGTGATAAAAAAAACTAATGAAGGAAACTGTTAATGTGATTGTTGTCGTTTTAATGTGATTGGTAATTGTCGTAGAAACATCAAAATTTGTTTGGGAGGTGAAATAATAGAAAGATTATGATTTCTTTGTGGTGAGATCTGAAAAGATCATTCCCTTCCAAATTGGCATAAAATGAGAGAAGACCTAAAAAAAAGTTCAGCATATCTCCTTTAATTTTGTAAAAAATACGTATCTCCTGTCATTAATATTGAAAATTATTGTAAACGTTGTAATAAAAAAACTAATAAAGGAGGCTGTTAAGGTGATTGTTGTCATTTTAATGAGATTTTTAGTTGTCGTAGAAACATCAAAATTTGTTTGGGAGGTGAAAAATAAAAAAGATTATGATTTTTTTCTAGCAAGATCCGGAAAGATCATTCGCTTCCAAATTGGCATAAACTGAGAGAAGACCTAAAAAAAGTTAAGGATGTCTCGTTTAATTTTGTTAAAAATACGTATCTCCTGTCATTAATATTGAAAATTATTGTAAACGTTGTAATAAAAAAACTAATAAACGAAACGGTTAATGTGATTGTTGTCGTTTTAATGTGATTTTTAGTTGTCGTAGAAAATCAAAATTTTTTTGGGAGGTGCAATAATAAAAAGATTATGATTTTTTTCTGGTGAGATCTGAAAAAGATCATTCCCTTCCAAATTGGCATAAAATGAGAGAAGACCTAAAAAAAAGTTCAGGATATCTCGTTTAATTTTGGTAAAAATACGTATCTCCTCTCGTTAATAATGGAAATTATTGTGAACGTTGTGATAAAAAAAACTAATGAAGGAAACTGTTAATGTGATTGTTGTCGTTTTAATGTGATTGGTAATTGTCGTAGAAACATCAAAATTTGTTTGGGAGGTGAAATAATAGAAAGATTATGATTTCTTTGTGGTGAGATCTGAAAAGATCATTCCCTTCCAAATTGGCATAAAATGAGAGAAGACCTAAAAAAAAGTTCAGGATATCTCCTTTAATTTTGTAAAAAATACGTATCTCCTGTCATTAATATCGAAAATTATTGTAAACGTTGTAATAAAAAAACTAATAAAGGAGGCTGTTAAGGTGATTGTTGTCATTTTAATGAGATTTTTAGTTGTCGTAGAAACATCAAAATTTGTTTGGGAGGTGAAAAATAAAAAAGATTATGATTTTTTTCTAGCAAGATCCGAAAAGATCATTCGCTTCCAAATTGGCATAAACTGAGAGAAGACCTAAAAAAAGTTAAGGATGTCTCGTTTAATTTTGTTAAAAATACGTATCTCCTGTCATTAATATTGAAAATTATTGTAATAGTTGTAATAAAACAACTAATAAAGGAAACGGTTAATGTGATTGTTGTCGTTTTAATGTGATTATTGTGAACGTTTAATTTTGGTAAAAATACGTATCTCCTCTCGTTAATAATGGAAATTATTGTGAACGTTGTGATAAAAAAAACTAATGAAGGAAACTGTTAATGTGATTGTTGTCGTTTTAATGTGATTGGTAATTGTCGTAGAAACATCAAAATTTGTTTGGGAGGTGAAATAATAGAAAGATTATGATTTCTTTGTGGTGAGATCTGAAAAGATCATTCCCTTCCAAATTGGCATAAAATGAGAGAAGACCTAAAAAAAAGTTCAGGATATCTCCTTTAATTTTGTAAAAAATACGTATCTCCTGTCATTAATATCGAAAATTATTGTAAACGTTGTAATAAAAAAACTAATAAAGGAGGCTGTTAAGGTGATTGTTGTCATTTTAATGAGATTTTTAGTTGTCGTAGAAACATCAAAATTTGTTTGGGAGGTGAAAAATAAAAAAGATTATGATTTTTTTCTAGCAAGATCCGAAAAGATCATTCGCTTCCAAATTGGCATAAACTGAGAGAAGACCTAAAAAAAGTTAAGGATGTCTCGTTTAATTTTGTTAAAAATACGTATCTCCTGTCATTAATATTGAAAATTATTGTAATAGTTGTAATAAAACAACTAATAAAGGAAACGGTTAATGTGATTGTTGTCGTTTTAATGTGATTTTTAGTTGTCGTAGAAAATCAAAATTTTTTTGGGAGGTGCAATAATAAAAAGATTATGATTTTTTTCTGGTGAGATCTGAAAAAGATCATTCCCTTCCAAATTGGCATAAAATGAGAGAAGACCTAAAAAAAGTTCAGGATGTCTCGTTTAATTTGGTTAAAAATACGTATCTCCTGTCATTAATATTGAAAATTATTGTAAACGTTGTTATAAAAAAACTAATAAAGGAGGCTGTTAAGGTGATTGTTGTTATTTTAATGAGATTTTTAGTTGTCGTAGAAACATCAAAATTTGTTTGGGAGGTGAAAAATAAAAAGATTATGATTTTTTTCTAGCGAGATCCGAAAAGATCATTCGCTTCCAAATTGGCATAAACTGAGAGAAGACCTAAAAAAAGTTAAGGATGTCTCGTTTAATTTTGTTAAAAATACGTATCTCCTGTCATTAATATTGAAAATTATTGTAAACGTTGTAATAAAAAAACTAATAAACGAAACGGTTAATGTGATTGTTGTCATTTTAATGTGATTTTTAGTTGTCGTAGAAAATCAAAATTTTTTTGGGAGGTGCAATAATAAAAAGATTATGATTTTTTTCTGGTGAGATTTGAAAAAGATCATTCCCTTCCAAATTGGCATAAAATGAGAGAAGACCTAAAAAAAAGTTCAGGATATCTCGTTTAATTTTGGTAAAAATACGTATCTCCTCTCATTAATAATGGAAATTATTGTGAACGTTGTGATAAAAAAAACTAATGAAGGAAACTGTTAATGTGATTGTTGTCGTTTTAATGTGATTGGTAATTGTCGTAGAAACATCAAAATTTGTTTGGGAGGTGAAATAATAGAAAGATTATGATTTCTTTGTGGTGAGATCTGAAAAGATCATTCCCTTCCAAATTGGCATAAAATGAGAGAAGACCTAAAAAAAAGTTCAGGATATCTCCTTTAATTTTGTAAAAAATACGTATCTCCTGTCATTAATATTGAAAATTATTGTAAACGTTGTAATAAAAAAACTAATAAACGAAACGGTTAATGTGATTGTTGTCATTTTAATGTGATTTTTAGTTGTCGTAGAAACATCAAAATTTGTTTGGGAGGTGAAAAATAAAAAAGATTATGATTTTTTCCTAGCGAGATCTGAAAAGATCATTCGCTTCCAAATTGGCATAAACTGAGAGAAGACCTAAAAAAAGTTAAGGATGTCTCGTTTAATTTTGTTAAAAATACGTATCTCCTGTCATTAATATTGAAAATTATTGTAAACGTTGTAATAAAAAAACTAATAAATGAAACGGTTAATGTGATTGTTGTCGTTTTAATGTGATTTTTAGTTGTCGTAGAAAATCAAATTTTTTTTGGGAGGTGCAATAATAAAAAGATTATGATTTTTTTCTGGTGAGATCTGAAAAAGATCATTCCCTTCCAAATTGGCATAAAATGAGAGAAGACCTAAAAAAAAGTTCAGGATATCTCGTTTAATTTTGGTAAAAATACGTATCTCCTCTCATTAATAATGGAAATTATTGTGAACGTTGTGATAAAAAAAACTAATGAAGGAAACTGTTAATGTGATTGTTGTCGTTTTAATGTGATTGGTAATTGTCGTAGAAACATCAAAATTTGTTTGGGAGGTGAAATAATAGAAAGATTATGATTTCTTTGTGGTGAGATCTGAAAAGATCATTCCCTTCCAAATTGGCATAAAATGAGAGAAGACCTAAAAAAAAGTTCAGGATATCTCCTTTAATTTTGTAAAAAATACGTATCTCCTGTCATTAATATTGAAAATTATTGTAAACGTTGTAATAAAAAAACTAATAAAGGAGGCTGTTAAGGTGATTGTTGTCATTTTAATGAGATTTTTAGTTGTCGTAGAAACATCAAAATTTGTTTGGGAGGTGAAAAATAAAAAAGATTATGATTTTTTTCTAGCAAGATCCGGAAAGATCATTCGCTTCCAAATTGGCATAAACTGAGAGAAGACCTAAAAAAAGTTAAGGATGTCTCGTTTAATTTTGTTAAAAATACGTATCTCCTGTCATTAATATTGAAAATTATTGTAAACGTTGTAATAAAAAAACTAATAAACGAAACGGTTAATGTGATTGTTGTCGTTTTAATGTGATTTTTAGTTGTCGTAGAAAATCAAAATTTTTTTGGGAGGTGCAATAATAAAAAGATTATGATTTTTTTCTGGTGAGATCTGAAAAAGATCATTCCCTTCCAAATTGGCATAAAATGAGAGAAGACCTAAAAAAAAGTTCAGGATATCTCGTTTAATTTTGGTAAAAATACGTATCTCCTCTCGTTAATAATGGAAATTATTGTGAACGTTGTGATAAAAAAAACTAATGAAGGAAACTGTTAATGTGATTGTTGTCGTTTTAATGTGATTGGTAATTGTCGTAGAAACATCAAAATTTGTTTGGGAGGTGAAATAATAGAAAGATTATGATTTCTTTGTGGTGAGATCTGAAAAGATCATTCCCTTCCAAATTGGCATAAAATGAGAGAAGACCTAAAAAAAAGTTCAGGATATCTCCTTTAATTTTGTAAAAAATACGTATCTCCTGTCATTAATATCGAAAATTATTGTAAACGTTGTAATAAAAAAACTAATAAAGGAGGCTGTTAAGGTGATTGTTGTCATTTTAATGAGATTTTTAGTTGTCGTAGAAACATCAAAATTTGTTTGGGAGGTGAAAAATAAAAAAGATTATGATTTTTTTCTAGCAAGATCCGAAAAGATCATTCGCTTCCAAATTGGCATAAACTGAGAGAAGACCTAAAAAAAGTTAAGGATGTCTCGTTTAATTTTGTTAAAAATACGTATCTCCTGTCATTAATATTGAAAATTATTGTAAACGTTGTAATAAAAAAACTAATAAACGAAACGGTTAATGTGATTGTTGTCGTTTTAATGTGATTTTTAGTTGTCGTAGAAAATCAAAATTTTTTTGGGAGGTGCAATAATAAAAAGATTATGATTTTTTTCTGGTGAGATCTGAAAAAGATCATTCCCTTCCAAATTGGCATAAAATGAGAGAAGACCTAAAAAAAAGTTCAGGATATCTCGTTTAATTTTGGTAAAAATACGTATCTCCTCTCGTTAATAATGGAAATTATTGTGAACGTTGTGATAAAAAAAACTAATGAAGGAAACTGTTAATGTGATTGTTGTCGTTTTAATGTGATTGGTAATTGTCGTAGAAACATCAAAATTTGTTTGGGAGGTGAAATAATAGAAAGATTATGATTTCTTTGTGGTGAGATCTGAAAAGATCATTCCCTTCCAAATTGGCATAAAATGAGAGAAGACCTAAAAAAAAGTTCAGGATATCTCCTTTAATTTTGTAAAAAATACGTATCTCCTGTCATTAATATTGAAAATTATTGTAAACGATGTAATAAAAAAACTAATAAAGGAGGCTGTTAAGGTGATTGTTGTCATTTTAATGAGATTTTTAGTTGTCGTAGAAACATCAAAATTTGTTTGGGAGGTGAAAAATAAAAAAGATTATGATTTTTTTCTAGCAAGATCCGAAAAGATCATTCGCTTCCAAATTGGCATAAACTGAGAGAAGACCTAAAAAAAGTTAAGGATGTCTCGTTTAATTTTGTTAAAAATACGTATCTCCTGTCATTAATATTGAAAATTATTGTAAACGTTGTAATAAAAAAACTAATAAACGAAACGGTTAATGTGATTGTTGTCATTTTAATGTGATTTTTAGTTGTCGTAGAAAATCAAAATTTTTTTGGGAGGTGCAATAATAAAAAGATTATGATTTTTTTCTGGTGAGATCTGAAAAAGATCATTCCCTTCCAAATTGGCATAAAATGAGAGAAGACCTAAAAAAAAGTTCAGGATGTCTCGTTTAATTTTGTTAAAAATACGTATCTCCTGTCATTAATATTGAAAATTATTGTAAACGTTGTAATAAAAAAACTAATAAACGAAACGGTTAATGTGATTGTTGTCGTTTTAATGTGATTTTTAGTTGTCGTAGAAAATCAAAATTTTTTTGGGAGGTGCAATAATAAAAAGATTATGATTTTTTTCTGGTGAGATCTGAAAAAGATCATTCCCTTCCAAATTGGCATAAAATGAGAGAAGACCTAAAAAAAAGTTCAGGATATCTCGTTTAATTTTGGTAAAAATACGTATCTCCTCTCATTAATAATGGAAATTATTGTGAACGTTGTGATAAAGAAAACTAATGAAGGAAACTGTTAATGTGATTGTTGTCGTTTTAATGTGATTGGTAATTGTCGTAGAAACATCAAAATTTGTTTGGGAGGTGAAATAATAGAAAGATTATGATTTCTTTGTGGTGAGATCTGAAAAGATCATTCCCTTCCAAATTGGCATAAAATGAGAGAAGACCTAAAAAAAAGTTCAGGATATCTCCTTTAATTTTGTAAAAAATACGTATCTCCTGTCATTAATATTGAAAATTATTGTAAACGTTGTAATAAAAAAACTAATAAAGGAGGCTGTTAAGGTGATTGTTGTCATTTTAATGAGATTTTTAGTTGTCGTAGAAACATCAAAATTTGTTTGGGAGGTGAAAAATAAAAAGATTATGATTTTTTTCTAGCGAGATCTGAAAAGATCATTCGCTTCCAAATTGGCATAAACTGAGAGAAGACCTAAAAAAAGTTAAGGATGTCTCGTTTAATTTTGTTAAAAATACGTATCTCCTGTCATTAATATTGAAAATTATTGTAAACGTTGTAATAAAAAAAACTAATAAAGGAGGCTGTTAAGGTGATTGTTGTCATTTTAATGAGATTTTTAGTTGTCGTAGAAACATCAAAATTTGTTTGGGAGGTGAAAAATAAAAAGATTATGATTTTTTTCTAGCGAGATCGGAAAAGATCATTCGCTTCCAAATTGGCATAAACTGAGAGAAGACCTAAAAAAAGTTAAGGATGTCTCGTTTAATTTTGTTAAAAATACGTATCTCCTGTCATTAATATTGAAAATTATTGTAAACATTGTAATAAAAAAACTAATAAACGAAACGGTTAATGTGATTGTTGTCGTTTTAATGTGATTTTTAGTTGTCGTAGAAAATCAAAATTTGTTTGGGAGGTGCGATAATAAAAAGATTATGATTTTTTTCTAGTGAGATCTGAAAAAGATCATTCCCTTCCAAAATGGCATCAAATGAGAGAAGACCTAAAAAAAAGTTCAGGATGTCTCGTTTAATTTTGTTAAAAATACGTATCTCCTGTCATTAATATTGAAAATTATTGTAAACGTTGTAATAAAACAACTAATAAAGGAAACGGTTAATGTGATTGTTGTCGTTTTAGTGTGATTTTTAGTTGTCGTAGAAAATCAAAATTTGTTTGGGAGGTGCAATAATAAAAAGATTATGATTTTTTTCTGGTGAGATCTGAAAAAGATCATTGCCTTCCAAATTGGCATAAAATGAGAGAAGACCTAAAAAAAAGTTCAGGATATCTCGTTTAATTTTGGTAAAAATACGTATCTCCTCTCATTAATAATGGAAATTATTGTGAACGTTGTGATAAAAAAAACTAATGAAGGAAACTGTTAATGTGATTGTTGTCGTTTTAATGTGATTGGTAATTGTCGTAGAAACATCAAAATTTGTTTGGGAGGTGAAATAATAGAAAGATTATGATTTTTTTGTGGTGAGATCTGAAAAGATCATTCCCTTCCAAAATGGCATAAAATGAGAGAGGACCTAAAAAAAAGTTCAGGATGTCTCGTTTAATTTTGTTAAAAATACGTATCTCCTGTCATTAATATTGAAAATTATTGTAAACGTTGTAATAAAAAAACTAATAAAGGAGGCTGTTAAGGTGATTGTTGTCATTTTAATGAGATTTTTAGTTGTCGTAGAAACATCAAAATTTGTTTGGGAGGTGAAAAATAAAAAGATTATGATTTTTTTCTAGCGAGATCTGAAAAGATCATTCGCTTCCAAATTGGCATAAACTGAGAGAAGACCTAAAAAAAGTTAAGGATGTCTCGTTTAATTTTGTTAAAAATACGTATCTCCTGTCATTAATATTGAAAATTATTGTAAACGTTGTAATAAAAAAAACTAATAAAGGAGGCTGTTAAGGTGATTGTTGTCATTTTAATGAGATTTTTAGTTGTCGTAGAAACATCAAAATTTGTTTGGGAGGTGAAAAATAAAAAGATTATGATTTTTTTCTAGCGAGATCGGAAAAGATCATTCGCTTCCAAATTGGCATAAACTGAGAGAAGACCTAAAAAAAGTTAAGGATGTCTCGTTTAATTTTGTTAAAAATACGTATCTCCTGTCATTAATATTGAAAATTATTGTAAACATTGTAATAAAAAAACTAATAAACGAAACGGTTAATGTGATTGTTGTCGTTTTAATGTGATTTTTAGTTGTCGTAGAAAATCAAAATTTGTTTGGGAGGTGCGATAATAAAAAGATTATGATTTTTTTCTAGTGAGATCTGAAAAAGATCATTCCCTTCCAAAATGGCATCAAATGAGAGAAGACCTAAAAAAAAGTTCAGGATGTCTCGTTTAATTTTGTTAAAAATACGTATCTCCTGTCATTAATATTGAAAATTATTGTAATAGTTGTAATAAAACAACTAATAAAGGAAACGGTTAATGTGATTGTTGTCGTTTTAGTGTGATTTTTAGTTGTCGTAGAAAATCAAAATTTGTTTGGGAGGTGCAATAATAAAAAGATTATGATTTATTTCTGGTGAGATCTGAAAAAGATCATTGCCTTCCAAATTGGCATAAAATGAGAGAAGACCTAAAAAAAAGTTCAGGATATCTCGTTTAATTTTGGTAAAAATACGTATCTCCTCTCATTAATAATGGAAATTATTGTGAACGTTGTGATAAAAAAAACTAATGAAGGAAACTGTTAATGTGATTGTTGTCGTTTTAATGTGATTGGTAATTGTCGTAGAAACATCAAAATTTGTTTGGGAGGTGAAATAATAGAAAGATTATGATTTTTTTGTGGTGAGATCTGAAAAGATCATTCCCTTCCAAAATGGCATAAAATGAGAGAGGACCTAAAAAAAAGTTCAGGATGTCTCGTTTAATTTTGTTAAAAATACGTATCTCCTGTCATTAATATTGAAAATTATTGTAATAGTTGTAATAAAAAAACTAATAAAGGAAACGGTTAATGTGATTGTTGTCATTTTAATGTGATTGGTAATTGTCGTAGAAACATCAAAATTTGTTTGGGAGGTGAAATAATAGAAAGATTATGATTTTTTTGTGGTGAGATCTGAAAAGATCATTCCCTTCCAAAATGGCATAAAATGAGAGAGGACCTAAAAAAAAGTTCAGGATGTCTCGTTTAATTTTGTTAAAAATACGTATCTCCTGTCATTAATATTGAAAATTATTGTAAACATTGTAATAAAAAAACTAATAAACGAAACGGTTAATGTGATTGTTGTCGTTTTAATGTGATTTTTAGTTGTCGTAGAAAATCAAAATTTGTTTGGGAGGTGCGATAATAAAAAGATTATGATTTTTTTCTAGTGAGATCTGAAAAAGATCATTCCCTTCCAAAATGGCATCAAATGAGAGAAGACCTAAAAAAAAGTTCAGGATGTCTCGTTTAATTTTGTTAAAAATACGTATCTCCTGTCATTAATATTGAAAATTATTGTAATAGTTGTAATAAAACAACTAATAAAGGAAACGGTTAATGTGATTGTTGTCGTTTTAGTGTGATTTTTAGTTGTCGTAGAAAATCAAAATTTGTTTGGGAGGTGCAATAATAAAAAGATTATGATTTATTTCTGGTGAGATCTGAAAAAGATCATTGCCTTCCAAATTGGCATAAAATGAGAGAAGACCTAAAAAAAAGTTCAGGATATCTCGTTTAATTTTGGTAAAAATACGTATCTCCTCTCATTAATAATGGAAATTATTGTGAACGTTGTGATAAAAAAAACTAATGAAGGAAACTGTTAATGTGATTGTTGTCGTTTTAATGTGATTGGTAATTGTCGTAGAAACATCAAAATTTGTTTGGGAGGTGAAATAATAGAAAGATTATGATTTTTTTGTGGTGAGATCTGAAAAGATCATTCCCTTCCAAAATGGCATAAAATGAGAGAGGACCTAAAAAAAAGTTCAGGATGTCTCGTTTAATTTTGTTAAAAATACGTATCTCCTGTCATTAATATTGAAAATTATTGTAAACGTTGTAATAAAAAAACTAATAAAGGAGGCTGTTAAGGTGATTGTTGTCATTTTAATGAGATTTTTAGTTGTCGTAGAAACATCAAAATTTGTTTGGGAGGTGAAAAATAAAAAGATTATGATTTTTTTCTAGCGAGATCTGAAAAGATCATTCGCTTCCAAATTGGCATAAACTGAGAGAAGACCTAAAAAAAGTTAAGGATGTCTCGTTTAATTTTGTTAAAAATACGTATCTCCTGTCATTAATATTGAAAATTATTGTAAACGTTGTAATAAAAAAAACTAATAAAGGAGGCTGTTAAGGTGATTGTTGTCATTTTAATGAGATTTTTAGTTGTCGTAGAAACATCAAAATTTGTTTGGGAGGTGAAAAATAAAAAGATTATGATTTTTTTCTAGCGAGATCGGAAAAGATCATTCGCTTCCAAATTGGCATAAACTGAGAGAAGACCTAAAAAAAGTTAAGGATGTCTCGTTTAATTTTGTTAAAAATACGTATCTCCTGTCATTAATATTGAAAATTATTGTAAACATTGTAATAAAAAAACTAATAAACGAAACGGTTAATGTGATTGTTGTCGTTTTAATGTGATTTTTAGTTGTCGTAGAAAATCAAAATTTGTTTGGGAGGTGCGATAATAAAAAGATTATGATTTTTTTCTAGTGAGATCTGAAAAAGATCATTCCCTTCCAAAATGGCATCAAATGAGAGAAGACCTAAAAAAAAGTTCAGGATGTCTCGTTTAATTTTGTTAAAAATACGTATCTCCTGTCATTAATATTGAAAATTATTGTAATAAAACAACTAATAAAGGAAACGGTTAATGTGATTGTTGTCGTTTTAGTGTGATTTTTAGTTGTCGTAGAAAATCAAAATTTGTTTGGGAGGTGCAATAATAAAAAGATTATGATTTATTTCTGGTGAGATCTGAAAAAGATCATTGCCTTCCAAATTGGCATAAAATGAGAGAAGACCTAAAAAAAAGTTCAGGATATCTCGTTTAATTTTGGTAAAAATACGTATCTCCTCTCATTAATAATGGAAATTATTGTGAACGTTGTGATAAAAAAAACTAATGAAGGAAACTGTTAATGTGATTGTTGTCGTTTTAATGTGATTGGTAATTGTCGTAGAAACATCAAAATTTGTTTGGGAGGTGAAATAATAGAAAGATTATGATTTTTTTGTGGTGAGATCTGAAAAGATCATTCCCTTCCAAAATGGCATAAAATGAGAGAGGACCTAAAAAAAAGTTCAGGATGTCTCGTTTAATTTTGTTAAAAATACGTATCTCCTGTCATTAATATTGAAAATTATTGTAATAGTTGTAATAAAAAAACTAATAAAGGAAACGGTTAATGTGATTGTTGTCATTTTAATGTGATTGGTAATTGTCGTAGAAACATCAAAATTTGTTTGGGAGGTGAAATAATAGAAAGATTATGATTTTTTTGTGGTGAGATCTGAAAAGATCATTCCCTTCCAAAATGGCATAAAATGAGAGAGGACCTAAAAAAAAGTTCAGGATGTCTCGTTTAATTTTGTTAAAAATACGTATCTCCTGTCATTAATATTGAAAATTATTGTAAACATTGTAATAAAAAAACTAATAAACGAAACGGTTAATGTGATTGTTGTCGTTTTAATGTGATTTTTAGTTGTCGTAGAAAATCAAAATTTGTTTGGGAGGTGCGATAATAAAAAGATTATGATTTTTTTCTAGTGAGATCTGAAAAAGATCATTCCCTTCCAAAATGGCATCAAATGAGAGAAGACCTAAAAAAAAGTTCAGGATGTCTCGTTTAATTTTGTTAAAAATACGTATCTCCTGTCATTAATATTGAAAATTATTGTAATAGTTGTAATAAAACAACTAATAAAGGAAACGGTTAATGTGATTGTTGTCGTTTTAGTGTGATTTTTAGTTGTCGTAGAAAATCAAAATTTGTTTGGGAGGTGCAATAATAAAAAGATTATGATTTATTTCTGGTGAGATCTGAAAAAGATCATTGCCTTCCAAATTGGCATAAAATGAGAGAAGACCTAAAAAAAAGTTCAGGATATCTCGTTTAATTTTGGTAAAAATACGTATCTCCTCTCATTAATAATGGAAATTATTGTGAACGTTGTGATAAAAAAAACTAATGAAGGAAACTGTTAATGTGATTGTTGTCGTTTTAATGTGATTGGTAATTGTCGTAGAAACATCAAAATTTGTTTGGGAGGTGAAATAATAGAAAGATTATGATTTTTTTGTGGTGAGATCTGAAAAGATCATTCCCTTCCAAAATGGCATAAAATGAGAGAGGACCTAAAAAAAAGTTCAGGATGTCTCGTTTAATTTTGTTAAAAATACGTATCTCCTGTCATTAATATTGAAAATTATTGTAAACGTTGTAATAAAAAAACTAATAAAGGAGGCTGTTAAGGTGATTGTTGTCATTTTAATGAGATTTTTAGTTGTCGTAGAAACATCAAAATTTGTTTGGGAGGTGAAAAATAAAAAGATTATGATTTTTTTCTAGCGAGATCTGAAAAGATCATTCGCTTCCAAATTGGCATAAACTGAGAGAAGACCTAAAAAAAGTTAAGGATGTCTCGTTTAATTTTGTTAAAAATACGTATCTCCTGTCATTAATATTGAAAATTATTGTAAACGTTGTAATAAAAAAAACTAATAAAGGAGGCTGTTAAGGTGATTGTTGTCATTTTAATGAGATTTTTAGTTGTCGTAGAAACATCAAAATTTGTTTGGGAGGTGAAAAATAAAAAGATTATGATTTTTTTCTAGCGAGATCGGAAAAGATCATTCGCTTCCAAATTGGCATAAACTGAGAGAAGACCTAAAAAAAGTTAAGGATGTCTCGTTTAATTTTGTTAAAAATACGTATCTCCTGTCATTAATATTGAAAATTATTGTAAACATTGTAATAAAAAAACTAATAAACGAAACGGTTAATGTGATTGTTGTCGTTTTAATGTGATTTTTAGTTGTCGTAGAAAATCAAAATTTGTTTGGGAGGTGCGATAATAAAAAGATTATGATTTTTTTCTAGTGAGATCTGAAAAAGATCATTCCCTTCCAAAATGGCATCAAATGAGAGAAGACCTAAAAAAAAGTTCAGGATGTCTCGTTTAATTTTGTTAAAAATACGTATCTCCTGTCATTAATATTGAAAATTATTGTAATAAAACAACTAATAAAGGAAACGGTTAATGTGATTGTTGTCGTTTTAGTGTGATTTTTAGTTGTCGTAGAAAATCAAAATTTGTTTGGGAGGTGCAATAATAAAAAGATTATGATTTATTTCTGGTGAGATCTGAAAAAGATCATTGCCTTCCAAATTGGCATAAAATGAGAGAAGACCTAAAAAAAAGTTCAGGATATCTCGTTTAATTTTGGTAAAAATACGTATCTCCTCTCATTAATAATGGAAATTATTGTGAACGTTGTGATAAAAAAAACTAATGAAGGAAACTGTTAATGTGATTGTTGTCGTTTTAATGTGATTGGTAATTGTCGTAGAAACATCAAAATTTGTTTGGGAGGTGAAATAATAGAAAGATTATGATTTTTTTGTGGTGAGATCTGAAAAGATCATTCCCTTCCAAAATGGCATAAAATGAGAGAGGACCTAAAAAAAAGTTCAGGATGTCTCGTTTAATTTTGTTAAAAATACGTATCTCCTGTCATTAATATTGAAAATTATTGTAAACGTTGTAATAAAAAAACTAATAAAGGAGGCTGTTAAGGTGATTGTTGTCATTTTAATGAGATTTTTAGTTGTCGTAGAAACATCAAAATTTGTTTGGGAGGTGAAAAATAAAAAGATTATGATTTTTTTCTAGCGAGATCTGAAAAGATCATTCGCTTCCAAATTGGCATAAACTGAGAGAAGACCTAAAAAAAGTTAAGGATGTCTCGTTTAATTTTGTTAAAAATACGTATCTCCTGTCATTAATATTGAAAATTATTGTAAACGTTGTAATAAAAA
This sequence comes from Pueraria montana var. lobata, assembly GCA_026413185.1. NCBI lineage: Eukaryota > Viridiplantae > Streptophyta > Magnoliopsida > Fabales > Fabaceae > Pueraria > Pueraria montana. The sequence goes on from JAOZWA010000174.1 coordinate 1,135,752, forward strand.
AAACTAATAAAGGAGGCTGTTAAGGTGATTGTTGTCATTTTAATGAGATTTTTAGTTGTCGTAGAAACATCAAAATTTGTTTGGGAGGTGAAAAATAAAAAGATTATGATTTTTTTCTAGCGAGATCGGAAAAGATCATTCGCTTCCAAATTGGCATAAACTGAGAGAAGACCTAAAAAAAGTTAAGGATGTCTCGTTTAATTTTGTTAAAAATACGTATCTCCTGTCATTAATATTGAAAATTATTGTAAACATTGTAATAAAAAAACTAATAAACGAAACGGTTAATGTGATTGTTGTCGTTTTAATGTGATTTTTAGTTGTCGTAGAAAATCAAAATTTGTTTGGGAGGTGCGATAATAAAAAGATTATGATTTTTTTCTAGTGAGATCTGAAAAAGATCATTCCCTTCCAAAATGGCATCAAATGAGAGAAGACCTAAAAAAAAGTTCAGGATGTCTCGTTTAATTTTGTTAAAAATACGTATCTCCTGTCATTAATATTGAAAATTATTGTAATAAAACAACTAATAAAGGAAACGGTTAATGTGATTGTTGTCGTTTTAGTGTGATTTTTAGTTGTCGTAGAAAATCAAAATTTGTTTGGGAGGTGCAATAATAAAAAGATTATGATTTATTTCTGGTGAGATCTGAAAAAGATCATTGCCTTCCAAATTGGCATAAAATGAGAGAAGACCTAAAAAAAAGTTCAGGATATCTCGTTTAATTTTGGTAAAAATACGTATCTCCTCTCATTAATAATGGAAATTATTGTGAACGTTGTGATAAAAAAAACTAATGAAGGAAACTGTTAATGTGATTGTTGTCGTTTTAATGTGATTGGTAATTGTCGTAGAAACATCAAAATTTGTTTGGGAGGTGAAATAATAGAAAGATTATGATTTTTTTGTGGTGAGATCTGAAAAGATCATTCCCTTCCAAAATGGCATAAAATGAGAGAGGACCTAAAAAAAAGTTCAGGATGTCTCGTTTAATTTTGTTAAAAATACGTATCTCCTGTCATTAATATTGAAAATTATTGTAAACGTTGTAATAAAAAAACTAATAAAGGAGGCTGTTAAGGTGATTGTTGTCATTTTAATGAGATTTTTAGTTGTCGTAGAAACATCAAAATTTGTTTGGGAGGTGAAAAATAAAAAGATTATGATTTTTTTCTAGCGAGATCTGAAAAGATCATTCGCTTCCAAATTGGCATAAACTGAGAGAAGACCTAAAAAAAGTTAAGGATGTCTCGTTTAATTTTGTTAAAAATACGTATCTCCTGTCATTAATATTGAAAATTATTGTAAACGTTGTAATAAAAAAAACTAATAAAGGAGGCTGTTAAGGTGATTGTTGTCATTTTAATGAGATTTTTAGTTGTCGTAGAAACATCAAAATTTGTTTGGGAGGTGAAAAATAAAAAGATTATGATTTTTTTCTAGCGAGATCGGAAAAGATCATTCGCTTCCAAATTGGCATAAACTGAGAGAAGACCTAAAAAAAGTTAAGGATGTCTCGTTTAATTTTGTTAAAAATACGTATCTCCTGTCATTAATATTGAAAATTATTGTAAACATTGTAATAAAAAAACTAATAAACGAAACGGTTAATGTGATTGTTGTCGTTTTAATGTGATTTTTAGTTGTCGTAGAAAATCAAAATTTGTTTGGGAGGTGCGATAATAAAAAGATTATGATTTTTTTCTAGTGAGATCTGAAAAAGATCATTCCCTTCCAAAATGGCATCAAATGAGAGAAGACCTAAAAAAAAGTTCAGGATGTCTCGTTTAATTTTGTTAAAAATACGTATCTCCTGTCATTAATATTGAAAATTATTGTAATAGTTGTAATAAAACAACTAATAAAGGAAACGGTTAATGTGATTGTTGTCGTTTTAGTGTGATTTTTAGTTGTCGTAGAAAATCAAAATTTGTTTGGGAGGTGCAATAATAAAAAGATTATGATTTATTTCTGGTGAGATCTGAAAAAGATCATTGCCTTCCAAATTGGCATAAAATGAGAGAAGACCTAAAAAAAAGTTCAGGATATCTCGTTTAATTTTGGTAAAAATACGTATCTCCTCTCATTAATAATCGAAATTATTGTGAACGTTGTGATAAAAAAAACTAATGAAGGAAACTGTTAATGTGATTGTTGTCGTTTTAATGTGATTGGTAATTGTCGTAGAAACATCAAAATTTGTTTGGGAGGTGAAATAATAGAAAGATTATGATTTTTTTGTGGTGAGATCTGAAAAGATCATTCCCTTCCAAAATGGCATAAAATGAGAGAGGACCTAAAAAAAAGTTCAGGATGTCTCGTTTAATTTTGTTAAAAATACGTATCTCCTGTCATTAATATTGAAAATTATTGTAAACGTTGTAATAAAAAAACTAATAAAGGAGGCTGTTAAGGTGATTGTTGTCATTTTAATGAGATTTTTAGTTGTCGTAGAAACATCAAAATTTGTTTGGGAGGTGAAAAATAAAAAGATTATGATTTTTTTCTAGCGAGATCTGAAAAGATCATTCGCTTCCAAATTGGCATAAACTGAGAGAAGACCTAAAAAAAGTTAAGGATGTCTCGTTTAATTTTGTTAAAAATACGTATCTCCTGTCATTAATATTGAAAATTATTGTAAACGTTGTAATAAAAAAAACTAATAAAGGAGGCTGTTAAGGTGATTGTTGTCATTTTAATGAGATTTTTAGTTGTCGTAGAAACATCAAAATTTGTTTGGGAGGTGAAAAATAAAAAGATTATGATTTTTTTCTAGCGAGATCGGAAAAGATCATTCGCTTCCAAATTGGCATAAACTGAGAGAAGACCTAAAAAAAGTTAAGGATGTCTCGTTTAATTTTGTTAAAAATACGTATCTCCTGTCATTAATATTGAAAATTATTGTAAACATTGTAATAAAAAAACTAATAAACGAAACGGTTAATGTGATTGTTGTCGTTTTAATGTGATTTTTAGTTGTCGTAGAAAATCAAAATTTGTTTGGGAGGTGCGATAATAAAAAGATTATGATTTTTTTCTAGTGAGATCTGAAAAAGATCATTCCCTTCCAAAATGGCATCAAATGAGAGAAGACCTAAAAAAAAGTTCAGGATGTCTCGTTTAATTTTGTTAAAAATACGTATCTCCTGTCATTAATATTGAAAATTATTGTAATAGTTGTAATAAAACAACTAATAAAGGAAACGGTTAATGTGATTGTTGTCGTTTTAGTGTGATTTTTAGTTGTCGTAGAAAATCAAAATTTGTTTGGGAGGTGCAATAATAAAAAGATTATGATTTATTTCTGGTGAGATCTGAAAAAGATCATTGCCTTCCAAATTGGCATAAAATGAGAGAAGACCTAAAAAAAAGTTCAGGATATCTCGTTTAATTTTGGTAAAAATACGTATCTCCTCTCATTAATAATGGAAATTATTGTGAACGTTGTGATAAAAAAAACTAATGAAGGAAACTGTTAATGTGATTGTTGTCGTTTTAATGTGATTGGTAATTGTCGTAGAAACATCAAAATTTGTTTGGGAGGTGAAATAATAGAAAGATTATGATTTTTTTGTGGTGAGATCTGAAAAGATCATTCCCTTCCAAAATGGCATAAAATGAGAGAGGACCTAAAAAAAAGTTCAGGATGTCTCGTTTAATTTTGTTAAAAATACGTATCTCCTGTCATTAATATTGAAAATTATTGTAAACGTTGTAATAAAAAAACTAATAAAGGAGGCTGTTAAGGTGATTGTTGTCATTTTAATGAGATTTTTAGTTGTCGTAGAAACATCAAAATTTGTTTGGGAGGTGAAAAATAAAAAGATTATGATTTTTTTCTAGCGAGATCTGAAAAGATCATTCGCTTCCAAATTGGCATAAACTGAGAGAAGACCTAAAAAAAGTTAAGGATGTCTCGTTTAATTTTGTTAAAAATACGTATCTCCTGTCATTAATATTGAAAATTATTGTAAACGTTGTAATAAAAAAAACTAATAAAGGAGGCTGTTAAGGTGATTGTTGTCATTTTAATGAGATTTTTAGTTGTCGTAGAAACATCAAAATTTGTTTGGGAGGTGAAAAATAAAAAGATTATGATTTTTTTCTAGCGAGATCGGAAAAGATCATTCGCTTCCAAATTGGCATAAACTGAGAGAAGACCTAAAAAAAGTTAAGGATGTCTCGTTTAATTTTGTTAAAAATACGTATCTCCTGTCATTAATATTGAAAATTATTGTAAACATTGTAATAAAAAAACTAATAAACGAAACGGTTAATGTGATTGTTGTCGTTTTAATGTGATTTTTAGTTGTCGTAGAAAATCAAAATTTGTTTGGGAGGTGCGATAATAAAAAGATTATGATTTTTTTCTAGTGAGATCTGAAAAAGATCATTCCCTTCCAAAATGGCATCAAATGAGAGAAGACCTAAAAAAAAGTTCAGGATGTCTCGTTTAATTTTGTTAAAAATACGTATCTCCTGTCATTAATATTGAAAATTATTGTAATAGTTGTAATAAAACAACTAATAAAGGAAACGGTTAATGTGATTGTTGTCGTTTTAGTGTGATTTTTAGTTGTCGTAGAAAATCAAAATTTGTTTGGGAGGTGCAATAATAAAAAGATTATGATTTATTTCTGGTGAGATCTGAAAAAGATCATTGCCTTCCAAATTGGCATAAAATGAGAGAAGACCTAAAAAAAAGTTCAGGATATCTCGTTTAATTTTGGTAAAAATACGTATCTCCTCTCATTAATAATCGAAATTATTGTGAACGTTGTGATAAAAAAAACTAATGAAGGAAACTGTTAATGTGATTGTTGTCGTTTTAATGTGATTGGTAATTGTCGTAGAAACATCAAAATTTGTTTGGGAGGTGAAATAATAGAAAGATTATGATTTTTTTGTGGTGAGATCTGAAAAGATCATTCCCTTCCAAAATGGCATAAAATGAGAGAGGACCTAAAAAAAAGTTCAGGATGTCTCGTTTAATTTTGTTAAAAATACGTATCTCCTGTCATTAATATTGAAAATTATTGTAAACGTTGTAATAAAAAAACTAATAAAGGAGGCTGTTAAGGTGATTGTTGTCATTTTAATGAGATTTTTAGTTGTCGTAGAAACATCAAAATTTGTTTGGGAGGTGAAAAATAAAAAGATTATGATTTTTTTCTAGCGAGATCTGAAAAGATCATTCGCTTCCAAATTGGCATAAACTGAGAGAAGACCTAAAAAAAGTTAAGGATGTCTCGTTTAATTTTGTTAAAAATACGTATCTCCTGTCATTAATATTGAAAATTATTGTAAACGTTGTAATAAAAAAAACTAATAAAGGAGGCTGTTAAGGTGATTGTTGTCATTTTAATGAGATTTTTAGTTGTCGTAGAAACATCAAAATTTGTTTGGGAGGTGAAAAATAAAAAGATTATGATTTTTTTCTAGCGAGATCGGAAAAGATCATTCGCTTCCAAATTGGCATAAACTGAGAGAAGACCTAAAAAAAGTTAAGGATGTCTCGTTTAATTTTGTTAAAAATACGTATCTCCTGTCATTAATATTGAAAATTATTGTAAACATTGTAATAAAAAAACTAATAAACAAAACGGTTAATGTGATTGTTGTCGTTTTAATGTGATTTTTAGTTGTCGTAGAAAATCAAAATTTGTTTGGGAGGTGCGATAATAAAAAGATTATGATTTTTTTCTAGTGAGATCTGAAAAAGATCATTCCCTTCCAAAATGGCATCAAATGAGAGAAGACCTAAAAAAAAGTTCAGGATGTCTCGTTTAATTTTGTTAAAAATACGTATCTCCTGTCATTAATATTGAAAATTATTGTAATAGTTGTAATAAAACAACTAATAAAGGAAACGGTTAATGTGATTGTTGTCGTTTTAGTGTGATTTTTAGTTGTCGTAGAAAATCAAAATTTGTTTGGGAGGTGCAATAATAAAAAGATTATGATTTATTTCTGGTGAGATCTGAAAAAGATCATTGCCTTCCAAATTGGCATAAAATGAGAGAAGACCTAAAAAAAAGTTCAGGATATCTCGTTTAATTTTGGTAAAAATACGTATCTCCTCTCATTAATAATGGAAATTATTGTGAACGTTGTGATAAAAAAAACTAATGAAGGAAACTGTTAATGTGATTGTTGTCGTTTTAATGTGATTGGTAATTGTCGTAGAAACATCAAAATTTGTTTGGGAGGTGAAATAATAGAAAGATTATGATTTTTTTGTGGTGAGATCTGAAAAGATCATTCCCTTCCAAAATGGCATAAAATGAGAGAGGACCTAAAAAAAAGTTCAGGATGTCTCGTTTAATTTTGTTAAAAATACGTATCTCCTGTCATTAATATTGAAAATTATTGTAAACGTTGTAATAAAAAAACTAATAAAGGAGGCTGTTAAGGTGATTGTTGTCATTTTAATGAGATTTTTAGTTGTCGTAGAAACATCAAAATTTGTTTGGGAGGTGAAAAATAAAAAGATTATGATTTTTTTCTAGCGAGATCTGAAAAGATCATTCGCTTCCAAATTGGCATAAACTGAGAGAAGACCTAAAAAAAGTTAAGGATGTCTCGTTTAATTTTGTTAAAAATACGTATCTCCTGTCATTAATATTGAAAATTATTGTAAACGTTGTAATAAAAAAAACTAATAAAGGAGGCTGTTAAGGTGATTGTTGTCATTTTAATGAGATTTTTAGTTGTCGTAGAAACATCAAAATTTGTTTGGGAGGTGAAAAATAAAAAGATTATGATTTTTTTCTAGCGAGATCGGAAAAGATCATTCGCTTCCAAATTGGCATAAACTGAGAGAAGACCTAAAAAAAGTTAAGGATGTCTCGTTTAATTTTGTTAAAAATACGTATCTCCTGTCATTAATATTGAAAATTATTGTAAACATTGTAATAAAAAAACTAATAAACGAAACGGTTAATGTGATTGTTGTCGTTTTAATGTGATTTTTAGTTGTCGTAGAAAATCAAAATTTGTTTGGGAGGTGCGATAATAAAAAGATTATGATTTTTTTCTAGTGAGATCTGAAAAAGATCATTCCCTTCCAAAATGGCATCAAATGAGAGAAGACCTAAAAAAAAGTTCAGGATGTCTCGTTTAATTTTGTTAAAAATACGTATCTCCTGTCATTAATATTGAAAATTATTGTAATAGTTGTAATAAAACAACTAATAAAGGAAACGGTTAATGTGATTGTTGTCGTTTTAGTGTGATTTTTAGTTGTCGTAGAAAATCAAAATTTGTTTGGGAGGTGCAATAATAAAAAGATTATGATTTATTTCTGGTGAGATCTGAAAAAGATCATTGCCTTCCAAATTGGCATAAAATGAGAGAAGACCTAAAAAAAAGTTCAGGATATCTCGTTTAATTTTGGTAAAAATACGTATCTCCTCTCATTAATAATGGAAATTATTGTGAACGTTGTGATAAAAAAAACTAATGAAGGAAACTGTTAATGTGATTGTTGTCGTTTTAATGTGATTGGTAATTGTCGTAGAAACATCAAAATTTGTTTGGGAGGTGAAATAATAGAAAGATTATGATTTTTTTGTGGTGAGATCTGAAAAGATCATTCCCTTCCAAAATGGCATAAAATGAGAGAGGACCTAAAAAAAAGTTCAGGATGTCTCGTTTAATTTTGTTAAAAATACGTATCTCCTGTCATTAATATTGAAAATTATTGTAAACGTTGTAATAAAAAAACTAATAAAGGAGGCTGTTAAGGTGATTGTTGTCATTTTAATGAGATTTTTAGTTGTCGTAGAAACATCAAAATTTGTTTGGGAGGTGAAAAATAAAAAGATTATGATTTTTTTCTAGCGAGATCTGAAAAGATCATTCGCTTCCAAATTGGCATAAACTGAGAGAAGACCTAAAAAAAGTTAAGGATGTCTCGTTTAATTTTGTTAAAAATACGTATCTCCTGTCATTAATATTGAAAATTATTGTAAACGTTGTAATAAAAAAAACTAATAAAGGAGGCTGTTAAGGTGATTGTTGTCATTTTAATGAGATTTTTAGTTGTCGTAGAAACATCAAAATTTGTTTGGGAGGTGAAAAATAAAAAGATTATGATTTTTTTCTAGCGAGATCGGAAAAGATCATTCGCTTCCAAATTGGCATAAACTGAGAGAAGACCTAAAAAAAGTTAAGGATGTCTCGTTTAATTTTGTTAAAAATACGTATCTCCTGTCATTAATATTGAAAATTATTGTAAACATTGTAATAAAAAAACTAATAAACGAAACGGTTAATGTGATTGTTGTCGTTTTAATGTGATTTTTAGTTGTCGTAGAAAATCAAAATTTGTTTGGGAGGTGCGATAATAAAAAGATTATGATTTTTTTCTAGTGAGATCTGAAAAAGATCATTCCCTTCCAAAATGGCATCAAATGAGAGAAGACCTAAAAAAAAGTTCAGGATGTCTCGTTTAATTTTGTTAAAAATACGTATCTCCTGTCATTAATATTGAAAATTATTGTAATAGTTGTAATAAAACAACTAATAAAGGAAACGGTTAATGTGATTGTTGTCGTTTTAGTGTGATTTTTAGTTGTCGTAGAAAATCAAAATTTGTTTGGGAGGTGCAATAATAAAAAGATTATGATTTATTTCTGGTGAGATCTGAAAAAGATCATTGCCTTCCAAATTGGCATAAAATGAGAGAAGACCTAAAAAAAAGTTCAGGATATCTCGTTTAATTTTGGTAAAAATACGTATCTCCTCTCATTAATAATCGAAATTATTGTGAACGTTGTGATAAAAAAAACTAATGAAGGAAACTGTTAATGTGATTGTTGTCGTTTTAATGTGATTGGTAATTGTCGTAGAAACATCAAAATTTGTTTGGGAGGTGAAATAATAGAAAGATTATGATTTTTTTGTGGTGAGATCTGAAAAGATCATTCCCTTCCAAAATGGCATAAAATGAGAGAGGACCTAAAAAAAAGTTCAGGATGTCTCGTTTAATTTTGTTAAAAATACGTATCTCCTGTCATTAATATTGAAAATTATTGTAAACGTTGTAATAAAAAAACTAATAAAGGAGGCTGTTAAGGTGATTGTTGTCATTTTAATGAGATTTTTAGTTGTCGTAGAAACATCAAAATTTGTTTGGGAGGTGAAAAATAAAAAGATTATGATTTTTTTCTAGCGAGATCTGAAAAGATCATTCGCTTCCAAATTGGCATAAACTGAGAGAAGACCTAAAAAAAGTTAAGGATGTCTCGTTTAATTTTGTTAAAAATACGTATCTCCTGTCATTAATATTGAAAATTATTGTAAACGTTGTAATAAAAAAAACTAATAAAGGAGGCTGTTAAGGTGATTGTTGTCATTTTAATGAGATTTTTAGTTGTCGTAGAAACATCAAAATTTGTTTGGGAGGTGAAAAATAAAAAGATTATGATTTTTTTCTAGCGAGATCGGAAAAGATCATTCGCTTCCAAATTGGCATAAACTGAGAGAAGACCTAAAAAAAGTTAAGGATGTCTCGTTTAATTTTGTTAAAAATACGTATCTCCTGTCATTAATATTGAAAATTATTGTAAACATTGTAATAAAAAAACTAATAAACGAAACGGTTAATGTGATTGTTGTCGTTTTAATGTGATTTTTAGTTGTCGTAGAAAATCAAAATTTGTTTGGGAGGTGCGATAATAAAAAGATTATGATTTTTTTCTAGTGAGATCTGAAAAAGATCATTCCCTTCCAAAATGGCATCAAATGAGAGAAGACCTAAAAAAAAGTTCAGGATGTCTCGTTTAATTTTGTTAAAAATACGTATCTCCTGTCATTAATATTGAAAATTATTGTAATAGTTGTAATAAAACAACTAATAAAGGAAACGGTTAATGTGATTGTTGTCGTTTTAGTGTGATTTTTAGTTGTCGTAGAAAATCAAAATTTGTTTGGGAGGTGCAATAATAAAAAGATTATGATTTATTTCTGGTGAGATCTGAAAAAGATCATTGCCTTCCAAATTGGCATAAAATGAGAGAAGACCTAAAAAAAAGTTCAGGATATCTCGTTTAATTTTGGTAAAAATACGTATCTCCTCTCATTAATAATCGAAATTATTGTGAACGTTGTGATAAAAAAAACTAATGAAGGAAACTGTTAATGTGATTGTTGTCGTTTTAATGTGATTGGTAATTGTCGTAGAAACATCAAAATTTGTTTGGGAGGTGAAATAATAGAAAGATTATGATTTTTTTGTGGTGAGATCTGAAAAGATCATTCCCTTCCAAAATGGCATAAAATGAGAGAGGACCTAAAAAAAAGTTCAGGATGTCTCGTTTAATTTTGTTAAAAATACGTATCTCCTGTCATTAATATTGAAAATTATTGTAAACGTTGTAATAAAAAAACTAATAAAGGAGGCTGTTAAGGTGATTGTTGTCATTTTAATGAGATTTTTAGTTGTCGTAGAAACATCAAAATTTGTTTGGGAGGTGAAAAATAAAAAGATTATGATTTTTTTCTAGCGAGATCTGAAAAGATCATTCGCTTCCAAATTGGCATAAACTGAGAGAAGACCTAAAAAAAGTTAAGGATGTCTCGTTTAATTTTGTTAAAAATACGTATCTCCTGTCATTAATATTGAAAATTATTGTAAACGTTGTAATAAAAAAAACTAATAAAGGAGGCTGTTAAGGTGATTGTTGTCATTTTAATGAGATTTTTAGTTGTCGTAGAAACATCAAAATTTGTTTGGGAGGTGAAAAATAAAAAGATTATGATTTTTTTCTAGCGAGATCGGAAAAGATCATTCGCTTCCAAATTGGCATAAACTGAGAGAAGACCTAAAAAAAGTTAAGGATGTCTCGTTTAATTTTGTTAAAAATACGTATCTCCTGTCATTAATATTGAAAATTATTGTAAACATTGTAATAAAAAAACTAATAAACGAAACGGTTAATGTGATTGTTGTCGTTTTAATGTGATTTTTAGTTGTCGTAGAAAATCAAAATTTGTTTGGGAGGTGCGATAATAAAAAGATTATGATTTTTTTCTAGTGAGATCTGAAAAAGATCATTCCCTTCCAAAATGGCATCAAATGAGAGAAGACCTAAAAAAAAGTTCAGGATGTCTCGTTTAATTTTGTTAAAAATACGTATCTCCTGTCATTAATATTGAAAATTATTGTAATAGTTGTAATAAAACAACTAATAAAGGAAACGGTTAATGTGATTGTTGTCGTTTTAGTGTGATTTTTAGTTGTCGTAGAAAATCAAAATTTGTTTGGGAGGTGCAATAATAAAAAGATTATGATTTATTTCTGGTGAGATCTGAAAAAGATCATTGCCTTCCAAATTGGCATAAAATGAGAGAAGACCTAAAAAAAAGTTCAGGATATCTCGTTTAATTTTGGTAAAAATACGTATCTCCTCTCATTAATAATCGAAATTATTGTGAACGTTGTGATAAAAAAAACTAATGAAGGAAACTGTTAATGTGATTGTTGTCGTTTTAATGTGATTGGTAATTGTCGTAGAAACATCAAAATTTGTTTGGGAGGTGAAATAATAGAAAGATTATGATTTTTTTGTGGTGAGATCTGAAAAGATCATTCCCTTCCAAAATGGCATAAAATGAGAGAGGACCTAAAAAAAAGTTCAGGATGTCTCGTTTAATTTTGTTAAAAATACGTATCTCCTGTCATTAATATTGAAAATTATTGTAAACGTTGTAATAAAAAAACTAATAAAGGAGGCTGTTAAGGTGATTGTTGTCATTTTAATGAGATTTTTAGTTGTCGTAGAAACATCAAAATTTGTTTGGGAGGTGAAAAATAAAAAGATTATGATTTTTTTCTAGCGAGATCTGAAAAGATCATTCGCTTCCAAATTGGCATAAACTGAGAGAAGACCTAAAAAAAGTTAAGGATGTCTCGTTTAATTTTGTTAAAAATACGTATCTCCTGTCATTAATATTGAAAATTATTGTAAACGTTGTAATAAAAAAAACTAATAAAGGAGGCTGTTAAGGTGATTGTTGTCATTTTAATGAGATTTTTAGTTGTCGTAGAAACATCAAAATTTGTTTGGGAGGTGAAAAATAAAAAGATTATGATTTTTTTCTAGCGAGATCGGAAAAGATCATTCGCTTCCAAATTGGCATAAACTGAGAGAAGACCTAAAAAAAGTTAAGGATGTCTCGTTTAATTTTGTTAAAAATACGTATCTCCTGTCATTAATATTGAAAATTATTGTAAACATTGTAATAAAAAAACTAATAAACGAAACGGTTAATGTGATTGTTGTCGTTTTAATGTGATTTTTAGTTGTCGTAGAAAATCAAAATTTGTTTGGGAGGTGCGATAATAAAAAGATTATGATTTTTTTCTAGTGAGATCTGAAAAAGATCATTCCCTTCCAAAATGGCATCAAATGAGAGAAGACCTAAAAAAAAGTTCAGGATGTCTCGTTTAATTTTGTTAAAAATACGTATCTCCTGTCATTAATATTGAAAATTATTGTAATAGTTGTAATAAAACAACTAATAAAGGAAACGGTTAATGTGATTGTTGTCGTTTTAGTGTGATTTTTAGTTGTCGTAGAAAATCAAAATTTGTTTGGGAGGTGCAATAATAAAAAGATTATGATTTATTTCTGGTGAGATCTGAAAAAGATCATTGCCTTCCAAATTGGCATAAAATGAGAGAAGACCTAAAAAAAAGTTCAGGATATCTCGTTTAATTTTGGTAAAAATACGTATCTCCTCTCATTAATAATCGAAATTATTGTGAACGTTGTGATAAAAAAAACTAATGAAGGAAACTGTTAATGTGATTGTTGTCGTTTTAATGTGATTGGTAATTGTCGTAGAAACATCAAAATTTGTTTGGGAGGTGAAATAATAGAAAGATTATGATTTTTTTGTGGTGAGATCTGAAAAGATCATTCCCTTCCAAAATGGCATAAAATGAGAGAGGACCTAAAAAAAAGTTCAGGATGTCTCGTTTAATTTTGTTAAAAATACGTATCTCCTGTCATTAATATTGAAAATTATTGTAAACGTTGTAATAAAAAAACTAATAAAGGAGGCTGTTAAGGTGATTGTTGTCATTTTAATGAGATTTTTAGTTGTCGTAGAAACATCAAAATTTGTTTGGGAGGTGAAAAATAAAAAGATTATGATTTTTTTCTAGCGAGATCTGAAAAGATCATTCGCTTCCAAATTGGCATAAACTGAGAGAAGACCTAAAAAAAGTTAAGGATGTCTCGTTTAATTTTGTTAAAAATACGTATCTCCTGTCATTAATATTGAAAATTATTGTAAACGTTGTAATAAAAAAAACTAATAAAGGAGGCTGTTAAGGTGATTGTTGTCATTTTAATGAGATTTTTAGTTGTCGTAGAAACATCAAAATTTGTTTGGGAGGTGAAAAATAAAAAGATTATGATTTTTTTCTAGCGAGATCGGAAAAGATCATTCGCTTCCAAATTGGCATAAACTGAGAGAAGACCTAAAAAAAGTTAAGGATGTCTCGTTTAATTTTGTTAAAAATACGTATCTCCTGTCATTAATATTGAAAATTATTGTAAACATTGTAATAAAAAAACTAATAAACGAAACGGTTAATGTGATTGTTGTCGTTTTAATGTGATTTTTAGTTGTCGTAGAAAATCAAAATTTGTTTGGGAGGTGCGATAATAAAAAGATTATGATTTTTTTCTAGTGAGATCTGAAAAAGATCATTCCCTTCCAAAATGGCATCAAATGAGAGAAGACCTAAAAAAAAGTTCAGGATGTCTCGTTTAATTTTGTTAAAAATACGTATCTCCTGTCATTAATATTGAAAATTATTGTAATAGTTGTAATAAAACAACTAATAAAGGAAACGGTTAATGTGATTGTTGTCGTTTTAGTGTGATTTTTAGTTGTCGTAGAAAATCAAAATTTGTTTGGGAGGTGCAATAATAAAAAGATTATGATTTATTTCTGGTGAGATCTGAAAAAGATCATTGCCTTCCAAATTGGCATAAAATGAGAGAAGACCTAAAAAAAAGTTCAGGATATCTCGTTTAATTTTGGTAAAAATACGTATCTCCTCTCATTAATAATCGAAATTATTGTGAACGTTGTGATAAAAAAAACTAATGAAGGAAACTGTTAATGTGATTGTTGTCGTTTTAATGTGATTGGTAATTGTCGTAGAAACATCAAAATTTGTTTGGGAGGTGAAATAATAGAAAGATTATGATTTTTTTGTGGTGAGATCTGAAAAGATCATTCCCTTCCAAAATGGCATAAAATGAGAGAGGACCTAAAAAAAAGTTCAGGATGTCTCGTTTAATTTTGTTAAAAATACGTATCTCCTGTCATTAATATTGAAAATTATTGTAAACGTTGTAATAAAAAAACTAATAAAGGAGGCTGTTAAGGTGATTGTTGTCATTTTAATGAGATTTTTAGTTGTCGTAGAAACATCAAAATTTGTTTGGGAGGTGAAAAATAAAAAGATTATGATTTTTTTCTAGCGAGATCTGAAAAGATCATTCGCTTCCAAATTGGCATAAACTGAGAGAAGACCTAAAAAAAGTTAAGGATGTCTCGTTTAATTTTGTTAAAAATACGTATCTCCTGTCATTAATATTGAAAATTATTGTAAACGTTGTAATAAAAAAAACTAATAAAGGAGGCTGTTAAGGTGATTGTTGTCATTTTAATGAGATTTTTAGTTGTCGTAGAAACATCAAAATTTGTTTGGGAGGTGAAAAATAAAAAGATTATGATTTTTTTCTAGCGAGATCGGAAAAGATCATTCGCTTCCAAATTGGCATAAACTGAGAGAAGACCTAAAAAAAGTTAAGGATGTCTCGTTTAATTTTGTTAAAAATACGTATCTCCTGTCATTAATATTGAAAATTATTGTAAACATTGTAATAAAAAAACTAATAAACGAAACGGTTAATGTGATTGTTGTCGTTTTAATGTGATTTTTAGTTGTCGTAGAAAATCAAAATTTGTTTGGGAGGTGCGATAATAAAAAGATTATGATTTTTTTCTAGTGAGATCTGAAAAAGATCATTCCCTTCCAAAATGGCATCAAATGAGAGAAGACCTAAAAAAAAGTTCAGGATGTCTCGTTTAATTTTGTTAAAAATACGTATCTCCTGTCATTAATATTGAAAATTATTGTAATAGTTGTAATAAAACAACTAATAAAGGAAACGGTTAATGTGATTGTTGTCGTTTTAGTGTGATTTTTAGTTGTCGTAGAAAATCAAAATTTGTTTGGGAGGTGCAATAATAAAAAGATTATGATTTATTTCTGGTGAGATCTGAAAAAGATCATTGCCTTCCAAATTGGCATAAAATGAGAGAAGACCTAAAAAAAAGTTCAGGATATCTCGTTTAATTTTGGTAAAAATACGTATCTCCTCTCATTAATAATCGAAATTATTGTGAACGTTGTGATAAAAAAAACTAATGAAGGAAACTGTTAATGTGATTGTTGTCGTTTTAATGTGATTGGTAATTGTCGTAGAAACATCAAAATTTGTTTGGGAGGTGAAATAATAGAAAGATTATGATTTTTTTGTGGTGAGATCTGAAAAGATCATTCCCTTCCAAAATGGCATAAAATGAGAGAGGACCTAAAAAAAAGTTCAGGATGTCTCGTTTAATTTTGTTAAAAATACGTATCTCCTGTCATTAATATTGAAAATTATTGTAAACGTTGTAATAAAAAAACTAATAAAGGAGGCTGTTAAGGTGATTGTTGTCATTTTAATGAGATTTTTAGTTGTCGTAGAAACATCAAAATTTGTTTGGGAGGTGAAAAATAAAAAGATTATGATTTTTTTCTAGCGAGATCTGAAAAGATCATTCGCTTCCAAATTGGCATAAACTGAGAGAAGACCTAAAAAAAGTTAAGGATGTCTCGTTTAATTTTGTTAAAAATACGTATCTCCTGTCATTAATATTGAAAATTATTGTAAACGTTGTAATAAAAAAAACTAATAAAGGAGGCTGTTAAGGTGATTGTTGTCATTTTAATGAGATTTTTAGTTGTCGTAGAAACATCAAAATTTGTTTGGGAGGTGAAAAATAAAAAGATTATGATTTTTTTCTAGCGAGATCGGAAAAGATCATTCGCTTCCAAATTGGCATAAACTGAGAGAAGACCTAAAAAAAGTTAAGGATGTCTCGTTTAATTTTGTTAAAAATACGTATCTCCTGTCATTAATATTGAAAATTATTGTAAACATTGTAATAAAAAAACTAATAAACGAAACGGTTAATGTGATTGTTGTCGTTTTAATGTGATTTTTAGTTGTCGTAGAAAATCAAAATTTGTTTGGGAGGTGCGATAATAAAAAGATTATGATTTTTTTCTAGTGAGATCTGAAAAAGATCATTCCCTTCCAAAATGGCATCAAATGAGAGAAGACCTAAAAAAAAGTTCAGGATGTCTCGTTTAATTTTGTTAAAAATACGTATCTCCTGTCATTAATATTGAAAATTATTGTAATAGTTGTAATAAAACAACTAATAAAGGAAACGGTTAATGTGATTGTTGTCGTTTTAGTGTGATTTTTAGTTGTCGTAGAAAATCAAAATTTGTTTGGGAGGTGCAATAATAAAAAGATTATGATTTATTTCTGGTGAGATCTGAAAAAGATCATTGCCTTCCAAATTGGCATAAAATGAGAGAAGACCTAAAAAAAAGTTCAGGATATCTCGTTTAATTTTGGTAAAAATACGTATCTCCTCTCATTAATAATCGAAATTATTGTGAACGTTGTGATAAAAAAAACTAATGAAGGAAACTGTTAATGTGATTGTTGTCGTTTTAATGTGATTGGTAATTGTCGTAGAAACATCAAAATTTGTTTGGGAGGTGAAATAATAGAAAGATTATGATTTTTTTGTGGTGAGATCTGAAAAGATCATTCCCTTCCAAAATGGCATAAAATGAGAGAGGACCTAAAAAAAAGTTCAGGATGTCTCGTTTAATTTTGTTAAAAATACGTATCTCCTGTCATTAATATTGAAAATTATTGTAAACGTTGTAATAAAAAAACTAATAAAGGAGGCTGTTAAGGTGATTGTTGTCATTTTAATGAGATTTTTAGTTGTCGTAGAAACATCAAAATTTGTTTGGGAGGTGAAAAATAAAAAGATTATGATTTTTTTCTAGCGAGATCTGAAAAGATCATTCGCTTCCAAATTGGCATAAACTGAGAGAAGACCTAAAAAAAGTTAAGGATGTCTCGTTTAATTTTGTTAAAAATACGTATCTCCTGTCATTAATATTGAAAATTATTGTAAACGTTGTAATAAAAAAAACTAATAAAGGAGGCTGTTAAGGTGATTGTTGTCATTTTAATGAGATTTTTAGTTGTCGTAGAAACATCAAAATTTGTTTGGGAGGTGAAAAATAAAAAGATTATGATTTTTTTCTAGCGAGATCGGAAAAGATCATTCGCTTCCAAATTGGCATAAACTGAGAGAAGACCTAAAAAAAGTTAAGGATGTCTCGTTTAATTTTGTTAAAAATACGTATCTCCTGTCATTAATATTGAAAATTATTGTAAACATTGTAATAAAAAAACTAATAAACGAAACGGTTAATGTGATTGTTGTCGTTTTAATGTGATTTTTAGTTGTCGTAGAAAATCAAAATTTGTTTGGGAGGTGCGATAATAAAAAGATTATGATTTTTTTCTAGTGAGATCTGAAAAAGATCATTCCCTTCCAAAATGGCATCAAATGAGAGAAGACCTAAAAAAAAGTTCAGGATGTCTCGTTTAATTTTGTTAAAAATACGTATCTCCTGTCATTAATATTGAAAATTATTGTAATAGTTGTAATAAAACAACTAATAAAGGAAACGGTTAATGTGATTGTTGTCGTTTTAGTGTGATTTTTAGTTGTCGTAGAAAATCAAAATTTGTTTGGGAGGTGCAATAATAAAAAGATTATGATTTATTTCTGGTGAGATCTGAAAAAGATCATTGCCTTCCAAATTGGCATAAAATGAGAGAAGACCTAAAAAAAAGTTCAGGATATCTCGTTTAATTTTGGTAAAAATACGTATCTCCTCTCATTAATAATGGAAATTATTGTGAACGTTGTGATAAAAAAAACTAATGAAGGAAACTGTTAATGTGATTGTTGTCGTTTTAATGTGATTGGTAATTGTCGTAGAAACATCAAAATTTGTTTGGGAGGTGAAATAATAGAAAGATTATGATTTTTTTGTGGTGAGATCTGAAAAGATCATTCCCTTCCAAAATGGCATAAAATGAGAGAGGACCTAAAAAAAAGTTCAGGATGTCTCGTTTAATTTTGTTAAAAATACGTATCTCCTGTCATTAATATTGAAAATTATTGTAAACGTTGTAATAAAAAAACTAATAAAGGAGGCTGTTAAGGTGATTGTTGTCATTTTAATGAGATTTTTAGTTGTCGTAGAAACATCAAAATTTGTTTGGGAGGTGAAAAATAAAAAGATTATGATTTTTTTCTAGCGAGATCTGAAAAGATCATTCGCTTCCAAATTGGCATAAACTGAGAGAAGACCTAAAAAAAGTTAAGGATGTCTCGTTTAATTTTGTTAAAAATACGTATCTCCTGTCATTAATATTGAAAATTATTGTAAACGTTGTAATAAAAAAAACTAATAAAGGAGGCTGTTAAGGTGATTGTTGTCATTTTAATGAGATTTTTAGTTGTCGTAGAAACATCAAAATTTGTTTGGGAGGTGAAAAATAAAAAGATTATGATTTTTTTCTAGCGAGATCGGAAAAGATCATTCGCTTCCAAATTGGCATAAACTGAGAGAAGACCTAAAAAAAGTTAAGGATGTCTCGTTTAATTTTGTTAAAAATACGTATCTCCTGTCATTAATATTGAAAATTATTGTAAACATTGTAATAAAAAAACTAATAAACGAAACGGTTAATGTGATTGTTGTCGTTTTAATGTGATTTTTAGTTGTCGTAGAAAATCAAAATTTGTTTGGGAGGTGCGATAATAAAAAGATTATGATTTTTTTCTAGTGAGATCTGAAAAAGATCATTCCCTTCCAAAATGGCATCAAATGAGAGAAGACCTAAAAAAAAGTTCAGGATGTCTCGTTTAATTTTGTTAAAAATACGTATCTCCTGTCATTAATATTGAAAATTATTGTAATAGTTGTAATAAAACAACTAATAAAGGAAACGGTTAATGTGATTGTTGTCGTTTTAGTGTGATTTTTAGTTGTCGTAGAAAATCAAAATTTGTTTGGGAGGTGCAATAATAAAAAGATTATGATTTATTTCTGGTGAGATCTGAAAAAGATCATTGCCTTCCAAATTGGCATAAAATGAGAGAAGACCTAAAAAAAAGTTCAGGATATCTCGTTTAATTTTGGTAAAAATACGTATCTCCTCTCATTAATAATCGAAATTATTGTGAACGTTGTGATAAAAAAAACTAATGAAGGAAACTGTTAATGTGATTGTTGTCGTTTTAATGTGATTGGTAATTGTCGTAGAAACATCAAAATTTGTTTGGGAGGTGAAATAATAGAAAGATTATGATTTTTTTGTGGTGAGATCTGAAAAGATCATTCCCTTCCAAAATGGCATAAAATGAGAGAGGACCTAAAAAAAAGTTCAGGATGTCTCGTTTAATTTTGTTAAAAATACGTATCTCCTGTCATTAATATTGAAAATTATTGTAAACGTTGTAATAAAAAAACTAATAAAGGAGGCTGTTAAGGTGATTGTTGTCATTTTAATGAGATTTTTAGTTGTCGTAGAAACATCAAAATTTGTTTGGGAGGTGAAAAATAAAAAGATTATGATTTTTTTCTAGCGAGATCTGAAAAGATCATTCGCTTCCAAATTGGCATAAACTGAGAGAAGACCTAAAAAAAGTTAAGGATGTCTCGTTTAATTTTGTTAAAAATACGTATCTCCTGTCATTAATATTGAAAATTATTGTAAACGTTGTAATAAAAAAAACTAATAAAGGAGGCTGTTAAGGTGATTGTTGTCATTTTAATGAGATTTTTAGTTGTCGTAGAAACATCAAAATTTGTTTGGGAGGTGAAAAATAAAAAGATTATGATTTTTTTCTAGCGAGATCGGAAAAGATCATTCGCTTCCAAATTGGCATAAACTGAGAGAAGACCTAAAAAAAGTTAAGGATGTCTCGTTTAATTTTGTTAAAAATACGTATCTCCTGTCATTAATATTGAAAATTATTGTAAACATTGTAATAAAAAAACTAATAAACGAAACGGTTAATGTGATTGTTGTCGTTTTAATGTGATTTTTAGTTGTCGTAGAAAATCAAAATTTGTTTGGGAGGTGCGATAATAAAAAGATTATGATTTTTTTCTAGTGAGATCTGAAAAAGATCATTCCCTTCCAAAATGGCATCAAATGAGAGAAGACCTAAAAAAAAGTTCAGGATGTCTCGTTTAATTTTGTTAAAAATACGTATCTCCTGTCATTAATATTGAAAATTATTGTAATAGTTGTAATAAAACAACTAATAAAGGAAACGGTTAATGTGATTGTTGTCGTTTTAGTGTGATTTTTAGTTGTCGTAGAAAATCAAAATTTGTTTGGGAGGTGCAATAATAAAAAGATTATGATTTATTTCTGGTGAGATCTGAAAAAGATCATTGCCTTCCAAATTGGCATAAAATGAGAGAAGACCTAAAAAAAAGTTCAGGATATCTCGTTTAATTTTGGTAAAAATACGTATCTCCTCTCATTAATAATCGAAATTATTGTGAACGTTGTGATAAAAAAAACTAATGAAGGAAACTGTTAATGTGATTGTTGTCGTTTTAATGTGATTGGTAATTGTCGTAGAAACATCAAAATTTGTTTGGGAGGTGAAATAATAGAAAGATTATGATTTTTTTGTGGTGAGATCTGAAAAGATCATTCCCTTCCAAAATGGCATAAAATGAGAGAGGACCTAAAAAAAAGTTCAGGATGTCTCGTTTAATTTTGTTAAAAATACGTATCTCCTGTCATTAATATTGAAAATTATTGTAAACGTTGTAATAAAAAAACTAATAAAGGAGGCTGTTAAGGTGATTGTTGTCATTTTAATGAGATTTTTAGTTGTCGTAGAAACATCAAAATTTGTTTGGGAGGTGAAAAATAAAAAGATTATGATTTTTTTCTAGCGAGATCTGAAAAGATCATTCGCTTCCAAATTGGCATAAACTGAGAGAAGACCTAAAAAAAGTTAAGGATGTCTCGTTTAATTTTGTTAAAAATACGTATCTCCTGTCATTAATATTGAAAATTATTGTAAACGTTGTAATAAAAAAAACTAATAAAGGAGGCTGTTAAGGTGATTGTTGTCATTTTAATGAGATTTTTAGTTGTCGTAGAAACATCAAAATTTGTTTGGGAGGTGAAAAATAAAAAGATTATGATTTTTTTCTAGCGAGATCGGAAAAGATCATTCGCTTCCAAATTGGCATAAACTGAGAGAAGACCTAAAAAAAGTTAAGGATGTCTCGTTTAATTTTGTTAAAAATACGTATCTCCTGTCATTAATATTGAAAATTATTGTAAACATTGTAATAAAAAAACTAATAAACGAAACGGTTAATGTGATTGTTGTCGTTTTAATGTGATTTTTAGTTGTCGTAGAAAATCAAAATTTGTTTGGGAGGTGCGATAATAAAAAGATTATGATTTTTTTCTAGTGAGATCTGAAAAAGATCATTCCCTTCCAAAATGGCATCAAATGAGAGAAGACCTAAAAAAAAGTTCAGGATGTCTCGTTTAATTTTGTTAAAAATACGTATCTCCTGTCATTAATATTGAAAATTATTGTAATAGTTGTAATAAAACAACTAATAAAGGAAACGGTTAATGTGATTGTTGTCGTTTTAGTGTGATTTTTAGTTGTCGTAGAAAATCAAAATTTGTTTGGGAGGTGCAATAATAAAAAGATTATGATTTATTTCTGGTGAGATCTGAAAAAGATCATTGCCTTCCAAATTGGCATAAAATGAGAGAAGACCTAAAAAAAAGTTCAGGATATCTCGTTTAATTTTGGTAAAAATACGTATCTCCTCTCATTAATAATGGAAATTATTGTGAACGTTGTGATAAAAAAAACTAATGAAGGAAACTGTTAATGTGATTGTTGTCGTTTTAATGTGATTGGTAATTGTCGTAGAAACATCAAAATTTGTTTGGGAGGTGAAATAATAGAAAGATTATGATTTTTTTGTGGTGAGATCTGAAAAGATCATTCCCTTCCAAAATGGCATAAAATGAGAGAGGACCTAAAAAAAAGTTCAGGATGTCTCGTTTAATTTTGTTAAAAATACGTATCTCCTGTCATTAATATTGAAAATTATTGTAAACGTTGTAATAAAAAAACTAATAAAGGAGGCTGTTAAGGTGATTGTTGTCATTTTAATGAGATTTTTAGTTGTCGTAGAAACATCAAAATTTGTTTGGGAGGTGAAAAATAAAAAGATTATGATTTTTTTCTAGCGAGATCTGAAAAGATCATTCGCTTCCAAATTGGCATAAACTGAGAGAAGACCTAAAAAAAGTTAAGGATGTCTCGTTTAATTTTGTTAAAAATACGTATCTCCTGTCATTAATATTGAAAATTATTGTAAACGTTGTAATAAAAAAAACTAATAAAGGAGGCTGTTAAGGTGATTGTTGTCATTTTAATGAGATTTTTAGTTGTCGTAGAAACATCAAAATTTGTTTGGGAGGTGAAAAATAAAAAGATTATGATTTTTTTCTAGCGAGATCGGAAAAGATCATTCGCTTCCAAATTGGCATAAACTGAGAGAAGACCTAAAAAAAGTTAAGGATGTCTCGTTTAATTTTGTTAAAAATACGTATCTCCTGTCATTAATATTGAAAATTATTGTAAACATTGTAATAAAAAAACTAATAAACGAAACGGTTAATGTGATTGTTGTCGTTTTAATGTGATTTTTAGTTGTCGTAGAAAATCAAAATTTGTTTGGGAGGTGCGATAATAAAAAGATTATGATTTTTTTCTAGTGAGATCTGAAAAAGATCATTCCCTTCCAAAATGGCATCAAATGAGAGAAGACCTAAAAAAAAGTTCAGGATGTCTCGTTTAATTTTGTTAAAAATACGTATCTCCTGTCATTAATATTGAAAATTATTGTAATAGTTGTAATAAAACAACTAATAAAGGAAACGGTTAATGTGATTGTTGTCGTTTTAGTGTGATTTTTAGTTGTCGTAGAAAATCAAAATTTGTTTGGGAGGTGCAATAATAAAAAGATTATGATTTATTTCTGGTGAGATCTGAAAAAGATCATTGCCTTCCAAATTGGCATAAAATGAGAGAAGACCTAAAAAAAAGTTCAGGATATCTCGTTTAATTTTGGTAAAAATACGTATCTCCTCTCATTAATAATGGAAATTATTGTGAACGTTGTGATAAAAAAAACTAATGAAGGAAACTGTTAATGTGATTGTTGTCGTTTTAATGTGATTGGTAATTGTCGTAGAAACATCAAAATTTGTTTGGGAGGTGAAATAATAGAAAGATTATGATTTTTTTGTGGTGAGATCTGAAAAGATCATTCCCTTCCAAAATGGCATAAAATGAGAGAGGACCTAAAAAAAAGTTCAGGATGTCTCGTTTAATTTTGTTAAAAATACGTATCTCCTGTCATTAATATTGAAAATTATTGTAAACGTTGTAATAAAAAAACTAATAAAGGAGGCTGTTAAGGTGATTGTTGTCATTTTAATGAGATTTTTAGTTGTCGTAGAAACATCAAAATTTGTTTGGGAGGTGAAAAATAAAAAGATTATGATTTTTTTCTAGCGAGATCTGAAAAGATCATTCGCTTCCAAATTGGCATAAACTGAGAGAAGACCTAAAAAAAGTTAAGGATGTCTCGTTTAATTTTGTTAAAAATACGTATCTCCTGTCATTAATATTGAAAATTATTGTAAACGTTGTAATAAAAAAAACTAATAAAGGAGGCTGTTAAGGTGATTGTTGTCATTTTAATGAGATTTTTAGTTGTCGTAGAAACATCAAAATTTGTTTGGGAGGTGAAAAATAAAAAGATTATGATTTTTTTCTAGCGAGATCGGAAAAGATCATTCGCTTCCAAATTGGCATAAACTGAGAGAAGACCTAAAAAAAGTTAAGGATGTCTCGTTTAATTTTGTTAAAAATACGTATCTCCTGTCATTAATATTGAAAATTATTGTAAACATTGTAATAAAAAAACTAATAAACGAAACGGTTAATGTGATTGTTGTCGTTTTAATGTGATTTTTAGTTGTCGTAGAAAATCAAAATTTGTTTGGGAGGTGCGATAATAAAAAGATTATGATTTTTTTCTAGTGAGATCTGAAAAAGATCATTCCCTTCCAAAATGGCATCAAATGAGAGAAGACCTAAAAAAAAGTTCAGGATGTCTCGTTTAATTTTGTTAAAAATACGTATCTCCTGTCATTAATATTGAAAATTATTGTAATAGTTGTAATAAAACAACTAATAAAGGAAACGGTTAATGTGATTGTTGTCGTTTTAGTGTGATTTTTAGTTGTCGTAGAAAATCAAAATTTGTTTGGGAGGTGCAATAATAAAAAGATTATGATTTATTTCTGGTGAGATCTGAAAAAGATCATTGCCTTCCAAATTGGCATAAAATGAGAGAAGACCTAAAAAAAAGTTCAGGATATCTCGTTTAATTTTGGTAAAAATACGTATCTCCTCTCATTAATAATGGAAATTATTGTGAACGTTGTGATAAAAAAAACTAATGAAGGAAACTGTTAATGTGATTGTTGTCGTTTTAATGTGATTGGTAATTGTCGTAGAAACATCAAAATTTGTTTGGGAGGTGAAATAATAGAAAGATTATGATTTTTTTGTGGTGAGATCTGAAAAGATCATTCCCTTCCAAAATGGCATAAAATGAGAGAGGACCTAAAAAAAAGTTCAGGATGTCTCGTTTAATTTTGTTAAAAATACGTATCTCCTGTCATTAATATTGAAAATTATTGTAAACGTTGTAATAAAAAAACTAATAAAGGAGGCTGTTAAGGTGATTGTTGTCATTTTAATGAGATTTTTAGTTGTCGTAGAAACATCAAAATTTGTTTGGGAGGTGAAAAATAAAAAGATTATGATTTTTTTCTAGCGAGATCTGAAAAGATCATTCGCTTCCAAATTGGCATAAACTGAGAGAAGACCTAAAAAAAGTTAAGGATGTCTCGTTTAATTTTGTTAAAAATACGTATCTCCTGTCATTAATATTGAAAATTATTGTAAACGTTGTAATAAAAAAAACTAATAAAGGAGGCTGTTAAGGTGATTGTTGTCATTTTAATGAGATTTTTAGTTGTCGTAGAAACATCAAAATTTGTTTGGGAGGTGAAAAATAAAAAGATTATGATTTTTTTCTAGCGAGATCGGAAAAGATCATTCGCTTCCAAATTGGCATAAACTGAGAGAAGACCTAAAAAAAGTTAAGGATGTCTCGTTTAATTTTGTTAAAAATACGTATCTCCTGTCATTAATATTGAAAATTATTGTAAACATTGTAATAAAAAAACTAATAAACGAAACGGTTAATGTGATTGTTGTCGTTTTAATGTGATTTTTAGTTGTCGTAGAAAATCAAAATTTGTTTGGGAGGTGCGATAATAAAAAGATTATGATTTTTTTCTAGTGAGATCTGAAAAAGATCATTCCCTTCCAAAATGGCATCAAATGAGAGAAGACCTAAAAAAAAGTTCAGGATGTCTCGTTTAATTTTGTTAAAAATACGTATCTCCTGTCATTAATATTGAAAATTATTGTAATAGTTGTAATAAAACAACTAATAAAGGAAACGGTTAATGTGATTGTTGTCGTTTTAGTGTGATTTTTAGTTGTCGTAGAAAATCAAAATTTGTTTGGGAGGTGCAATAATAAAAAGATTATGATTTATTTCTGGTGAGATCTGAAAAAGATCATTGCCTTCCAAATTGGCATAAAATGAGAGAAGACCTAAAAAAAAGTTCAGGATATCTCGTTTAATTTTGGTAAAAATACGTATCTCCTCTCATTAATAATCGAAATTATTGTGAACGTTGTGATAAAAAAAACTAATGAAGGAAACTGTTAATGTGATTGTTGTCGTTTTAATGTGATTGGTAATTGTCGTAGAAACATCAAAATTTGTTTGGGAGGTGAAATAATAGAAAGATTATGATTTTTTTGTGGTGAGATCTGAAAAGATCATTCCCTTCCAAAATGGCATAAAATGAGAGAGGACCTAAAAAAAAGTTCAGGATGTCTCGTTTAATTTTGTTAAAAATACGTATCTCCTGTCATTAATATTGAAAATTATTGTAAACGTTGTAATAAAAAAACTAATAAAGGAGGCTGTTAAGGTGATTGTTGTCATTTTAATGAGATTTTTAGTTGTCGTAGAAACATCAAAATTTGTTTGGGAGGTGAAAAATAAAAAGATTATGATTTTTTTCTAGCGAGATCTGAAAAGATCATTCGCTTCCAAATTGGCATAAACTGAGAGAAGACCTAAAAAAAGTTAAGGATGTCTCGTTTAATTTTGTTAAAAATACGTATCTCCTGTCATTAATATTGAAAATTATTGTAAACGTTGTAATAAAAAAAACTAATAAAGGAGGCTGTTAAGGTGATTGTTGTCATTTTAATGAGATTTTTAGTTGTCGTAGAAACATCAAAATTTGTTTGGGAGGTGAAAAATAAAAAGATTATGATTTTTTTCTAGCGAGATCGGAAAAGATCATTCGCTTCCAAATTGGCATAAACTGAGAGAAGACCTAAAAAAAGTTAAGGATGTCTCGTTTAATTTTGTTAAAAATACGTATCTCCTGTCATTAATATTGAAAATTATTGTAAACATTGTAATAAAAAAACTAATAAACGAAACGGTTAATGTGATTGTTGTCGTTTTAATGTGATTTTTAGTTGTCGTAGAAAATCAAAATTTGTTTGGGAGGTGCGATAATAAAAAGATTATGATTTTTTTCTAGTGAGATCTGAAAAAGATCATTCCCTTCCAAAATGGCATCAAATGAGAGAAGACCTAAAAAAAAGTTCAGGATGTCTCGTTTAATTTTGTTAAAAATACGTATCTCCTGTCATTAATATTGAAAATTATTGTAATAGTTGTAATAAAACAACTAATAAAGGAAACGGTTAATGTGATTGTTGTCGTTTTAGTGTGATTTTTAGTTGTCGTAGAAAATCAAAATTTGTTTGGGAGGTGCAATAATAAAAAGATTATGATTTATTTCTGGTGAGATCTGAAAAAGATCATTGCCTTCCAAATTGGCATAAAATGAGAGAAGACCTAAAAAAAAGTTCAGGATATCTCGTTTAATTTTGGTAAAAATACGTATCTCCTCTCATTAATAATCGAAATTATTGTGAACGTTGTGATAAAAAAAACTAATGAAGGAAACTGTTAATGTGATTGTTGTCGTTTTAATGTGATTGGTAATTGTCGTAGAAACATCAAAATTTGTTTGGGAGGTGAAATAATAGAAAGATTATGATTTTTTTGTGGTGAGATCTGAAAAGATCATTCCCTTCCAAAATGGCATAAAATGAGAGAGGACCTAAAAAAAAGTTCAGGATGTCTCGTTTAATTTTGTTAAAAATACGTATCTCCTGTCATTAATATTGAAAATTATTGTAAACGTTGTAATAAAAAAACTAATAAAGGAGGCTGTTAAGGTGATTGTTGTCATTTTAATGAGATTTTTAGTTGTCGTAGAAACATCAAAATTTGTTTGGGAGGTGAAAAATAAAAAGATTATGATTTTTTTCTAGCGAGATCTGAAAAGATCATTCGCTTCCAAATTGGCATAAACTGAGAGAAGACCTAAAAAAAGTTAAGGATGTCTCGTTTAATTTTGTTAAAAATACGTATCTCCTGTCATTAATATTGAAAATTATTGTAAACGTTGTAATAAAAAAAACTAATAAAGGAGGCTGTTAAGGTGATTGTTGTCATTTTAATGAGATTTTTAGTTGTCGTAGAAACATCAAAATTTGTTTGGGAGGTGAAAAATAAAAAGATTATGATTTTTTTCTAGCGAGATCGGAAAAGATCATTCGCTTCCAAATTGGCATAAACTGAGAGAAGACCTAAAAAAAGTTAAGGATGTCTCGTTTAATTTTGTTAAAAATACGTATCTCCTGTCATTAATATTGAAAATTATTGTAAACATTGTAATAAAAAAACTAATAAACGAAACGGTTAATGTGATTGTTGTCGTTTTAATGTGATTTTTAGTTGTCGTAGAAAATCAAAATTTGTTTGGGAGGTGCGATAATAAAAAGATTATGATTTTTTTCTAGTGAGATCTGAAAAAGATCATTCCCTTCCAAAATGGCATCAAATGAGAGAAGACCTAAAAAAAAGTTCAGGATGTCTCGTTTAATTTTGTTAAAAATACGTATCTCCTGTCATTAATATTGAAAATTATTGTAATAGTTGTAATAAAACAACTAATAAAGGAAACGGTTAATGTGATTGTTGTCGTTTTAGTGTGATTTTTAGTTGTCGTAGAAAATCAAAATTTGTTTGGGAGGTGCAATAATAAAAAGATTATGATTTATTTCTGGTGAGATCTGAAAAAGATCATTGCCTTCCAAATTGGCATAAAATGAGAGAAGACCTAAAAAAAAGTTCAGGATATCTCGTTTAATTTTGGTAAAAATACGTATCTCCTCTCATTAATAATCGAAATTATTGTGAACGTTGTGATAAAAAAAACTAATGAAGGAAACTGTTAATGTGATTGTTGTCGTTTTAATGTGATTGGTAATTGTCGTAGAAACATCAAAATTTGTTTGGGAGGTGAAATAATAGAAAGATTATGATTTTTTTGTGGTGAGATCTGAAAAGATCATTCCCTTCCAAAATGGCATAAAATGAGAGAGGACCTAAAAAAAAGTTCAGGATGTCTCGTTTAATTTTGTTAAAAAT
Source organism: Pueraria montana var. lobata (assembly GCA_026413185.1). Taxonomy (NCBI): domain Eukaryota; kingdom Viridiplantae; phylum Streptophyta; class Magnoliopsida; order Fabales; family Fabaceae; genus Pueraria; species Pueraria montana. Next base: position 1,164,752 of record JAOZWA010000174.1, read on the forward strand.
ACGTATCTCCTGTCATTAATATTGAAAATTATTGTAAACGTTGTAATAAAAAAACTAATAAAGGAGGCTGTTAAGGTGATTGTTGTCATTTTAATGAGATTTTTAGTTGTCGTAGAAACATCAAAATTTGTTTGGGAGGTGAAAAATAAAAAGATTATGATTTTTTTCTAGCGAGATCTGAAAAGATCATTCGCTTCCAAATTGGCATAAACTGAGAGAAGACCTAAAAAAAGTTAAGGATGTCTCGTTTAATTTTGTTAAAAATACGTATCTCCTGTCATTAATATTGAAAATTATTGTAAACGTTGTAATAAAAAAAACTAATAAAGGAGGCTGTTAAGGTGATTGTTGTCATTTTAATGAGATTTTTAGTTGTCGTAGAAACATCAAAATTTGTTTGGGAGGTGAAAAATAAAAAGATTATGATTTTTTTCTAGCGAGATCGGAAAAGATCATTCGCTTCCAAATTGGCATAAACTGAGAGAAGACCTAAAAAAAGTTAAGGATGTCTCGTTTAATTTTGTTAAAAATACGTATCTCCTGTCATTAATATTGAAAATTATTGTAAACATTGTAATAAAAAAACTAATAAACGAAACGGTTAATGTGATTGTTGTCGTTTTAATGTGATTTTTAGTTGTCGTAGAAAATCAAAATTTGTTTGGGAGGTGCGATAATAAAAAGATTATGATTTTTTTCTAGTGAGATCTGAAAAAGATCATTCCCTTCCAAAATGGCATCAAATGAGAGAAGACCTAAAAAAAAGTTCAGGATGTCTCGTTTAATTTTGTTAAAAATACGTATCTCCTGTCATTAATATTGAAAATTATTGTAATAGTTGTAATAAAACAACTAATAAAGGAAACGGTTAATGTGATTGTTGTCGTTTTAGTGTGATTTTTAGTTGTCGTAGAAAATCAAAATTTGTTTGGGAGGTGCAATAATAAAAAGATTATGATTTATTTCTGGTGAGATCTGAAAAAGATCATTGCCTTCCAAATTGGCATAAAATGAGAGAAGACCTAAAAAAAAGTTCAGGATATCTCGTTTAATTTTGGTAAAAATACGTATCTCCTCTCATTAATAATCGAAATTATTGTGAACGTTGTGATAAAAAAAACTAATGAAGGAAACTGTTAATGTGATTGTTGTCGTTTTAATGTGATTGGTAATTGTCGTAGAAACATCAAAATTTGTTTGGGAGGTGAAATAATAGAAAGATTATGATTTTTTTGTGGTGAGATCTGAAAAGATCATTCCCTTCCAAAATGGCATAAAATGAGAGAGGACCTAAAAAAAAGTTCAGGATGTCTCGTTTAATTTTGTTAAAAATACGTATCTCCTGTCATTAATATTGAAAATTATTGTAAACGTTGTAATAAAAAAACTAATAAAGGAGGCTGTTAAGGTGATTGTTGTCATTTTAATGAGATTTTTAGTTGTCGTAGAAACATCAAAATTTGTTTGGGAGGTGAAAAATAAAAAGATTATGATTTTTTTCTAGCGAGATCTGAAAAGATCATTCGCTTCCAAATTGGCATAAACTGAGAGAAGACCTAAAAAAAGTTAAGGATGTCTCGTTTAATTTTGTTAAAAATACGTATCTCCTGTCATTAATATTGAAAATTATTGTAAACGTTGTAATAAAAAAAACTAATAAAGGAGGCTGTTAAGGTGATTGTTGTCATTTTAATGAGATTTTTAGTTGTCGTAGAAACATCAAAATTTGTTTGGGAGGTGAAAAATAAAAAGATTATGATTTTTTTCTAGCGAGATCGGAAAAGATCATTCGCTTCCAAATTGGCATAAACTGAGAGAAGACCTAAAAAAAGTTAAGGATGTCTCGTTTAATTTTGTTAAAAATACGTATCTCCTGTCATTAATATTGAAAATTATTGTAAACATTGTAATAAAAAAACTAATAAACGAAACGGTTAATGTGATTGTTGTCGTTTTAATGTGATTTTTAGTTGTCGTAGAAAATCAAAATTTGTTTGGGAGGTGCGATAATAAAAAGATTATGATTTTTTTCTAGTGAGATCTGAAAAAGATCATTCCCTTCCAAAATGGCATCAAATGAGAGAAGACCTAAAAAAAAGTTCAGGATGTCTCGTTTAATTTTGTTAAAAATACGTATCTCCTGTCATTAATATTGAAAATTATTGTAATAGTTGTAATAAAACAACTAATAAAGGAAACGGTTAATGTGATTGTTGTCGTTTTAGTGTGATTTTTAGTTGTCGTAGAAAATCAAAATTTGTTTGGGAGGTGCAATAATAAAAAGATTATGATTTATTTCTGGTGAGATCTGAAAAAGATCATTGCCTTCCAAATTGGCATAAAATGAGAGAAGACCTAAAAAAAAGTTCAGGATATCTCGTTTAATTTTGGTAAAAATACGTATCTCCTCTCATTAATAATCGAAATTATTGTGAACGTTGTGATAAAAAAAACTAATGAAGGAAACTGTTAATGTGATTGTTGTCGTTTTAATGTGATTGGTAATTGTCGTAGAAACATCAAAATTTGTTTGGGAGGTGAAATAATAGAAAGATTATGATTTTTTTGTGGTGAGATCTGAAAAGATCATTCCCTTCCAAAATGGCATAAAATGAGAGAGGACCTAAAAAAAAGTTCAGGATGTCTCGTTTAATTTTGTTAAAAATACGTATCTCCTGTCATTAATATTGAAAATTATTGTAAACGTTGTAATAAAAAAACTAATAAAGGAGGCTGTTAAGGTGATTGTTGTCATTTTAATGAGATTTTTAGTTGTCGTAGAAACATCAAAATTTGTTTGGGAGGTGAAAAATAAAAAGATTATGATTTTTTTCTAGCGAGATCTGAAAAGATCATTCGCTTCCAAATTGGCATAAACTGAGAGAAGACCTAAAAAAAGTTAAGGATGTCTCGTTTAATTTTGTTAAAAATACGTATCTCCTGTCATTAATATTGAAAATTATTGTAAACGTTGTAATAAAAAAAACTAATAAAGGAGGCTGTTAAGGTGATTGTTGTCATTTTAATGAGATTTTTAGTTGTCGTAGAAACATCAAAATTTGTTTGGGAGGTGAAAAATAAAAAGATTATGATTTTTTTCTAGCGAGATCGGAAAAGATCATTCGCTTCCAAATTGGCATAAACTGAGAGAAGACCTAAAAAAAGTTAAGGATGTCTCGTTTAATTTTGTTAAAAATACGTATCTCCTGTCATTAATATTGAAAATTATTGTAAACATTGTAATAAAAAAACTAATAAACGAAACGGTTAATGTGATTGTTGTCGTTTTAATGTGATTTTTAGTTGTCGTAGAAAATCAAAATTTGTTTGGGAGGTGCGATAATAAAAAGATTATGATTTTTTTCTAGTGAGATCTGAAAAAGATCATTCCCTTCCAAAATGGCATCAAATGAGAGAAGACCTAAAAAAAAGTTCAGGATGTCTCGTTTAATTTTGTTAAAAATACGTATCTCCTGTCATTAATATTGAAAATTATTGTAATAGTTGTAATAAAACAACTAATAAAGGAAACGGTTAATGTGATTGTTGTCGTTTTAGTGTGATTTTTAGTTGTCGTAGAAAATCAAAATTTGTTTGGGAGGTGCAATAATAAAAAGATTATGATTTATTTCTGGTGAGATCTGAAAAAGATCATTGCCTTCCAAATTGGCATAAAATGAGAGAAGACCTAAAAAAAAGTTCAGGATATCTCGTTTAATTTTGGTAAAAATACGTATCTCCTCTCATTAATAATCGAAATTATTGTGAACGTTGTGATAAAAAAAACTAATGAAGGAAACTGTTAATGTGATTGTTGTCGTTTTAATGTGATTGGTAATTGTCGTAGAAACATCAAAATTTGTTTGGGAGGTGAAATAATAGAAAGATTATGATTTTTTTGTGGTGAGATCTGAAAAGATCATTCCCTTCCAAAATGGCATAAAATGAGAGAGGACCTAAAAAAAAGTTCAGGATGTCTCGTTTAATTTTGTTAAAAATACGTATCTCCTGTCATTAATATTGAAAATTATTGTAAACGTTGTAATAAAAAAACTAATAAAGGAGGCTGTTAAGGTGATTGTTGTCATTTTAATGAGATTTTTAGTTGTCGTAGAAACATCAAAATTTGTTTGGGAGGTGAAAAATAAAAAGATTATGATTTTTTTCTAGCGAGATCTGAAAAGATCATTCGCTTCCAAATTGGCATAAACTGAGAGAAGACCTAAAAAAAGTTAAGGATGTCTCGTTTAATTTTGTTAAAAATACGTATCTCCTGTCATTAATATTGAAAATTATTGTAAACGTTGTAATAAAAAAAACTAATAAAGGAGGCTGTTAAGGTGATTGTTGTCATTTTAATGAGATTTTTAGTTGTCGTAGAAACATCAAAATTTGTTTGGGAGGTGAAAAATAAAAAGATTATGATTTTTTTCTAGCGAGATCGGAAAAGATCATTCGCTTCCAAATTGGCATAAACTGAGAGAAGACCTAAAAAAAGTTAAGGATGTCTCGTTTAATTTTGTTAAAAATACGTATCTCCTGTCATTAATATTGAAAATTATTGTAAACATTGTAATAAAAAAACTAATAAACGAAACGGTTAATGTGATTGTTGTCGTTTTAATGTGATTTTTAGTTGTCGTAGAAAATCAAAATTTGTTTGGGAGGTGCGATAATAAAAAGATTATGATTTTTTTCTAGTGAGATCTGAAAAAGATCATTCCCTTCCAAAATGGCATCAAATGAGAGAAGACCTAAAAAAAAGTTCAGGATGTCTCGTTTAATTTTGTTAAAAATACGTATCTCCTGTCATTAATATTGAAAATTATTGTAATAGTTGTAATAAAACAACTAATAAAGGAAACGGTTAATGTGATTGTTGTCGTTTTAGTGTGATTTTTAGTTGTCGTAGAAAATCAAAATTTGTTTGGGAGGTGCAATAATAAAAAGATTATGATTTATTTCTGGTGAGATCTGAAAAAGATCATTGCCTTCCAAATTGGCATAAAATGAGAGAAGACCTAAAAAAAAGTTCAGGATATCTCGTTTAATTTTGGTAAAAATACGTATCTCCTCTCATTAATAATCGAAATTATTGTGAACGTTGTGATAAAAAAAACTAATGAAGGAAACTGTTAATGTGATTGTTGTCGTTTTAATGTGATTGGTAATTGTCGTAGAAACATCAAAATTTGTTTGGGAGGTGAAATAATAGAAAGATTATGATTTTTTTGTGGTGAGATCTGAAAAGATCATTCCCTTCCAAAATGGCATAAAATGAGAGAGGACCTAAAAAAAAGTTCAGGATGTCTCGTTTAATTTTGTTAAAAATACGTATCTCCTGTCATTAATATTGAAAATTATTGTAAACGTTGTAATAAAAAAACTAATAAAGGAGGCTGTTAAGGTGATTGTTGTCATTTTAATGAGATTTTTAGTTGTCGTAGAAACATCAAAATTTGTTTGGGAGGTGAAAAATAAAAAGATTATGATTTTTTTCTAGCGAGATCTGAAAAGATCATTCGCTTCCAAATTGGCATAAACTGAGAGAAGACCTAAAAAAAGTTAAGGATGTCTCGTTTAATTTTGTTAAAAATACGTATCTCCTGTCATTAATATTGAAAATTATTGTAAACGTTGTAATAAAAAAAACTAATAAAGGAGGCTGTTAAGGTGATTGTTGTCATTTTAATGAGATTTTTAGTTGTCGTAGAAACATCAAAATTTGTTTGGGAGGTGAAAAATAAAAAGATTATGATTTTTTTCTAGCGAGATCGGAAAAGATCATTCGCTTCCAAATTGGCATAAACTGAGAGAAGACCTAAAAAAAGTTAAGGATGTCTCGTTTAATTTTGTTAAAAATACGTATCTCCTGTCATTAATATTGAAAATTATTGTAAACATTGTAATAAAAAAACTAATAAACGAAACGGTTAATGTGATTGTTGTCGTTTTAATGTGATTTTTAGTTGTCGTAGAAAATCAAAATTTGTTTGGGAGGTGCGATAATAAAAAGATTATGATTTTTTTCTAGTGAGATCTGAAAAAGATCATTCCCTTCCAAAATGGCATCAAATGAGAGAAGACCTAAAAAAAAGTTCAGGATGTCTCGTTTAATTTTGTTAAAAATACGTATCTCCTGTCATTAATATTGAAAATTATTGTAATAGTTGTAATAAAACAACTAATAAAGGAAACGGTTAATGTGATTGTTGTCGTTTTAGTGTGATTTTTAGTTGTCGTAGAAAATCAAAATTTGTTTGGGAGGTGCAATAATAAAAAGATTATGATTTATTTCTGGTGAGATCTGAAAAAGATCATTGCCTTCCAAATTGGCATAAAATGAGAGAAGACCTAAAAAAAAGTTCAGGATATCTCGTTTAATTTTGGTAAAAATACGTATCTCCTCTCATTAATAATCGAAATTATTGTGAACGTTGTGATAAAAAAAACTAATGAAGGAAACTGTTAATGTGATTGTTGTCGTTTTAATGTGATTGGTAATTGTCGTAGAAACATCAAAATTTGTTTGGGAGGTGAAATAATAGAAAGATTATGATTTTTTTGTGGTGAGATCTGAAAAGATCATTCCCTTCCAAAATGGCATAAAATGAGAGAGGACCTAAAAAAAAGTTCAGGATGTCTCGTTTAATTTTGTTAAAAATACGTATCTCCTGTCATTAATATTGAAAATTATTGTAAACGTTGTAATAAAAAAACTAATAAAGGAGGCTGTTAAGGTGATTGTTGTCATTTTAATGAGATTTTTAGTTGTCGTAGAAACATCAAAATTTGTTTGGGAGGTGAAAAATAAAAAGATTATGATTTTTTTCTAGCGAGATCTGAAAAGATCATTCGCTTCCAAATTGGCATAAACTGAGAGAAGACCTAAAAAAAGTTAAGGATGTCTCGTTTAATTTTGTTAAAAATACGTATCTCCTGTCATTAATATTGAAAATTATTGTAAACGTTGTAATAAAAAAAACTAATAAAGGAGGCTGTTAAGGTGATTGTTGTCATTTTAATGAGATTTTTAGTTGTTGTAGAAACATCAAAATTTGTTTGGGAGGTGAAATAATAGAAAGATTATGATTTTTTTGTGGTGAGATCGGAAAAGATCATTCCCTTCCAAAATGGCATAAAATGAGAGAGGACCTAAAAAAAAGTTAAGGATGTCTCGTTTAATTTTGTTAAAAATACGTATCTCCTGTCATTAATATTGAAAATTATTGTAAACGTTGTAATAAAAAAACTAATAAAGGAGGCTGTTAAGGTGATTGTTGTCATTTTAATGAGATTTTTAGTTGTCGTAGAAACATCAAAATTTGTTTGGGAGGTGAAAAATAAAAAGATTATGATTTTTTTCTAGCGAGATCTGAAAAGATCATTCGCTTCCAAATTGGCATAAACTGAGAGAAGACCTAAAAAAAGTTAAGGATGTCTCGTTTAATTTTGTTAAAAATACGTATCTCCTGTCATTAATATTGAAAATTATTGTAAACGTTGTAATAAAAAAAACTAATAAAGGAGGCTGTTAAGGTGATTGTTGTCATTTTAATGAGATTTTTAGTTGTCGTAGAAACATCAAAATTTGTTTGGGAGGTGAAAAATAAAAAGATTATGATTTTTTTCTAGCGAGATCGGAAAAGATCATTCGCTTCCAAATTGGCATAAACTGAGAGAAGACCTAAAAAAAGTTAAGGATGTCTCGTTTAATTTTGTTAAAAATACGTATCTCCTGTCATTAATATTGAAAATTATTGTAAACATTGTAATAAAAAAACTAATAAACGAAACGGTTAATGTGATTGTTGTCGTTTTAATGTGATTTTTAGTTGTCGTAGAAAATCAAAATTTGTTTGGGAGGTGCGATAATAAAAAGATTATGATTTTTTTCTAGTGAGATCTGAAAAAGATCATTCCCTTCCAAAATGGCATCAAATGAGAGAAGACCTAAAAAAAAGTTCAGGATGTCTCGTTTAATTTTGTTAAAAATACGTATCTCCTGTCATTAATATTGAAAATTATTGTAATAGTTGTAATAAAACAACTAATAAAGGAAACGGTTAATGTGATTGTTGTCGTTTTAGTGTGATTTTTAGTTGTCGTAGAAAATCAAAATTTGTTTGGGAGGTGCAATAATAAAAAGATTATGATTTATTTCTGGTGAGATCTGAAAAAGATCATTGCCTTCCAAATTGGCATAAAATGAGAGAAGACCTAAAAAAAAGTTCAGGATATCTCGTTTAATTTTGGTAAAAATACGTATCTCCTCTCATTAATAATGGAAATTATTGTGAACGTTGTGATAAAAAAAACTAATGAAGGAAACTGTTAATGTGATTGTTGTCGTTCTAATGTGATTGGTAATTGTCGTAGAAACATCAAAATTTGTTTGGGAGGTGAAATAATAGAAAGATTATGATTTTTTTGTGGTGAGATCTGAAAAGATCATTCCCTTCCAAAATGGCATAAAATGAGAGAGGACCTAAAAAAAAGTTCAGGATGTCTCGTTTAATTTTGTTAAAAATACGTATCTCCTGTCATTAATATTGAAAATTATTGTAAACGTTGTAATAAAAAAACTAATAAAGGAGGCTGTTAAGGTGATTGTTGTCATTTTAATGAGATTTTTAGTTGTCGTAGAAACATCAAAATTTGTTTGGGAGGTGAAAAATAAAAAGATTATGATTTTTTTCTAGCGAGATCTGAAAAGATCATTCGCTTCCAAATTGGCATAAACTGAGAGAAGACCTAAAAAAAGTTAAGGATGTCTCGTTTAATTTTGTTAAAAATACGTATCTCCTGTCATTAATATTGAAAATTATTGTAAACGTTGTAATAAAAAAAACTAATAAAGGAGGCTGTTAAGGTGATTGTTGTCATTTTAATGAGATTTTTAGTTGTCGTAGAAACATCAAAATTTGTTTGGGAGGTGAAAAATAAAAAGATTATGATTTTTTTCTAGCGAGATCGGAAAAGATCATTCGCTTCCAAATTGGCATAAACTGAGAGAAGACCTAAAAAAAGTTAAGGATGTCTCGTTTAATTTTGTTAAAAATACGTATCTCCTGTCATTAATATTGAAAATTATTGTAAACATTGTAATAAAAAAACTAATAAACGAAACGGTTAATGTGATTGTTGTCGTTTTAATGTGATTTTTAGTTGTCGTAGAAAATCAAAATTTGTTTGGGAGGTGCGATAATAAAAAGATTATGATTTTTTTCTAGTGAGATCTGAAAAAGATCATTCCCTTCCAAAATGGCATCAAATGAGAGAAGACCTAAAAAAAAGTTCAGGATGTCTCGTTTAATTTTGTTAAAAATACGTATCTCCTGTCATTAATATTGAAAATTATTGTAATAGTTGTAATAAAACAACTAATAAAGGAAACGGTTAATGTGATTGTTGTCGTTTTAGTGTGATTTTTAGTTGTCGTAGAAAATCAAAATTTGTTTGGGAGGTGCAATAATAAAAAGATTATGATTTATTTCTGGTGAGATCTGAAAAAGATCATTGCCTTCCAAATTGGCATAAAATGAGAGAAGACCTAAAAAAAAGTTCAGGATATCTCGTTTAATTTTGGTAAAAATACGTATCTTCTCTCATTAATAATGGAAATTATTGTGAACGTTGTGATAAAAAAAACTAATGAAGGAAACTGTTAATGTGATTGTTGTCGTTTTAATGTGATTGGTAATTGTCGTAGAAACATCAAAATTTGTTTGGGAGGTGAAATAATAGAAAGATTATGATTTTTTTGTGGTGAGATTTGAAAAGATCATTCCCTTCCAAAATGGCATAAAATGAGAGAGGACCTAAAAAAAAGTTCAGGATGTCTCGTTTAATTTTGTTAAAAATACGTATCTCCTGTCATTAATATTGAAAATTATTGTAAACGTTGTAATAAAAAAACTAATAAAGGAGGCTGTTAAGGTGATTGTTGTCATTTTAATGAGATTTTTAGTTGTCGTAGAAACATCAAAATTTGTTTGGGAGGTGAAAAATAAAAAGATTATGATTTTTTTCTAGCGAGATCTGAAAAGATCATTCGCTTCCAAATTGGCATAAACTGAGAGAAGACCTAAAAAAAGTTAAGGATGTCTCGTTTAATTTTGTTAAAAATACGTATCTCCTGTCATTAATATTGAAAATTATTGTAAACGTTGTAATAAAAAAAACTAATAAAGGAGGCTGTTAAGGTGATTGTTGTCATTTTAATGAGATTTTTAGTTGTCGTAGAAACATCAAAATTTGTTTGGGAGGTGAAAAATAAAAAGATTATGATTTTTTTCTAGCGAGATCGGAAAAGATCATTCGCTTCCAAATTGGCATAAACTGAGAGAAGACCTAAAAAAAGTTAAGGATGTCTCGTTTAATTTTGTTAAAAATACGTATCTCCTGTCATTAATATTGAAAATTATTGTAAACATTGTAATAAAAAAACTAATAAACGAAACGGTTAATGTGATTGTTGTCGTTTTAATGTGATTTTTAGTTGTCGTAGAAAATCAAAATTTGTTTGGGAGGTGCGATAATAAAAAGATTATGATTTTTTTCTAGTGAGATCTGAAAAAGATCATTCCCTTCCAAAATGGCATCAAATGAGAGAAGACCTAAAAAAAAGTTCAGGATGTCTCGTTTAATTTTGTTAAAAATACGTATCTCCTGTCATTAATATTGAAAATTATTGTAATAGTTGTAATAAAACAACTAATAAAGGAAACGGTTAATGTGATTGTTGTCGTTTTAGTGTGATTTTTAGTTGTCGTAGAAAATCAAAATTTGTTTGGGAGGTGCAATAATAAAAAGATTATGATTTATTTCTGGTGAGATCTGAAAAAGATCATTGCCTTCCAAATTGGCATAAAATGAGAGAAGACCTAAAAAAAAGTTCAGGATATCTCGTTTAATTTTGGTAAAAATACGTATCTCCTCTCATTAATAATGGAAATTATTGTGAACGTTGTGATAAAAAAAACTAATGAAGGAAACTGTTAATGTGATTGTTGTCGTTTTAATGTGATTGGTAATTGTCGTAGAAACATCAAAATTTGTTTGGGAGGTGAAATAATAGAAAGATTATGATTTTTTTGTGGTGAGATCTGAAAAGATCATTCCCTTCCAAAATGGCATAAAATGAGAGAGGACCTAAAAAAAAGTTCAGGATGTCTCGTTTAATTTTGTTAAAAATACGTATCTCCTGTCATTAATATTGAAAATTATTGTAAACGTTGTAATAAAAAAACTAATAAAGGAGGCTGTTAAGGTGATTGTTGTCATTTTAATGAGATTTTTAGTTGTCGTAGAAACATCAAAATTTGTTTGGGAGGTGAAAAATAAAAAGATTATGATTTTTTTCTAGCGAGATCTGAAAAGATCATTCGCTTCCAAATTGGCATAAACTGAGAGAAGACCTAAAAAAAGTTAAGGATGTCTCGTTTAATTTTGTTAAAAATACGTATCTCCTGTCATTAATATTGAAAATTATTGTAAACGTTGTAATAAAAAAAACTAATAAAGGAGGCTGTTAAGGTGATTGTTGTCATTTTAATGAGATTTTTAGTTGTCGTAGAAACATCAAAATTTGTTTGGGAGGTGAAAAATAAAAAGATTATGATTTTTTTCTAGCGAGATCGGAAAAGATCATTCGCTTCCAAATTGGCATAAACTGAGAGAAGACCTAAAAAAAGTTAAGGATGTCTCGTTTAATTTTGTTAAAAATACGTATCTCCTGTCATTAATATTGAAAATTATTGTAAACATTGTAATAAAAAAACTAATAAACGAAACGGTTAATGTGATTGTTGTCGTTTTAATGTGATTTTTAGTTGTCGTAGAAAATCAAAATTTGTTTGGGAGGTGCGATAATAAAAAGATTATGATTTTTTTCTAGTGAGATCTGAAAAAGATCATTCCCTTCCAAAATGGCATCAAATGAGAGAAGACCTAAAAAAAAGTTCAGGATGTCTCGTTTAATTTTGTTAAAAATACGTATCTCCTGTCATTAATATTGAAAATTATTGTAATAGTTGTAATAAAACAACTAATAAAGGAAACGGTTAATGTGATTGTTGTCGTTTTAGTGTGATTTTTAGTTGTCGTAGAAAATCAAAATTTGTTTGGGAGGTGCAATAATAAAAAGATTATGATTTATTTCTGGTGAGATCTGAAAAAGATCATTGCCTTCCAAATTGGCATAAAATGAGAGAAGACCTAAAAAAAAGTTCAGGATATCTCGTTTAATTTTGGTAAAAATACGTATCTCCTCTCATTAATAATGGAAATTATTGTGAACGTTGTGATAAAAAAAACTAATGAAGGAAACTGTTAATGTGATTGTTGTCATTTTAATGTGATTGGTAATTGTCGTAGAAACATCAAAATTTGTTTGGGAGGTGAAATAATAGAAAGATTATGATTTTTTTGTGGTGAGATCTGAAAAGATCATTCCCTTCCAAAATGGCATAAAATGAGAGAGGACCTAAAAAAAAGTTCAGGATGTCTCGTTTAATTTTGTTAAAAATACGTATCTCCTGTCATTAATATTGAAAATTATTGTAAACGTTGTAATAAAAAAACTAATAAAGGAGGCTGTTAAGGTGATTGTTGTCATTTTAATGAGATTTTTAGTTGTCGTAGAAACATCAAAATTTGTTTGGGAGGTGAAAAATAAAAAGATTATGATTTTTTTCTAGCGAGATCTGAAAAGATCATTCGCTTCCAAATTGGCATAAACTGAGAGAAGACCTAAAAAAAGTTAAGGATGTCTCGTTTAATTTTGTTAAAAATACGTATCTCCTGTCATTAATATTGAAAATTATTGTAAACGTTGTAATAAAAAAAACTAATAAAGGAGGCTGTTAAGGTGATTGTTGTCATTTTAATGAGATTTTTAGTTGTTGTAGAAACATCAAAATTTGTTTGGGAGGTGAAATAATAGAAAGATTATGATTTTTTTGTGGTGAGATCGGAAAAGATCATTCCCTTCCAAAATGGCATAAAATGAGAGAGGACCTAAAAAAAAGTTAAGGATGTCTCGTTTAATTTTGTTAAAAATACGTATCTCCTGTCATTAATATTGAAAATTATTGTAAACGTTGTAATAAAAAAACTAATAAAGGAGGCTGTTAAGGTGATTGTTGTCATTTTAATGAGATTTTTAGTTGTCGTAGAAACATCAAAATTTGTTTGGGAGGTGAAAAATAAAAAGATTATGATTTTTTTCTAGCGAGATCTGAAAAGATCATTCGCTTCCAAATTGGCATAAACTGAGAGAAGACCTAAAAAAAGTTAAGGATGTCTCGTTTAATTTTGTTAAAAATACGTATCTCCTGTCATTAATATTGAAAATTATTGTAAACGTTGTAATAAAAAAAACTAATAAAGGAGGCTGTTAAGGTGATTGTTGTCATTTTAATGAGATTTTTAGTTGTCGTAGAAACATCAAAATTTGTTTGGGAGGTGAAAAATAAAAAGATTATGATTTTTTTCTAGCGAGATCGGAAAAGATCATTCGCTTCCAAATTGGCATAAACTGAGAGAAGACCTAAAAAAAGTTAAGGATGTCTCGTTTAATTTTGTTAAAAATACGTATCTCCTGTCATTAATATTGAAAATTATTGTAAACATTGTAATAAAAAAACTAATAAACGAAACGGTTAATGTGATTGTTGTCGTTTTAATGTGATTTTTAGTTGTCGTAGAAAATCAAAATTTGTTTGGGAGGTGCGATAATAAAAAGATTATGATTTTTTTCTAGTGAGATCTGAAAAAGATCATTCCCTTCCAAAATGGCATCAAATGAGAGAAGACCTAAAAAAAAGTTCAGGATGTCTCGTTTAATTTTGTTAAAAATACGTATCTCCTGTCATTAATATTGAAAATTATTGTAATAGTTGTAATAAAACAACTAATAAAGGAAACGGTTAATGTGATTGTTGTCGTTTTAGTGTGATTTTTAGTTGTCGTAGAAAATCAAAATTTGTTTGGGAGGTGCAATAATAAAAAGATTATGATTTATTTCTGGTGAGATCTGAAAAAGATCATTGCCTTCCAAATTGGCATAAAATGAGAGAAGACCTAAAAAAAAGTTCAGGATATCTCGTTTAATTTTGGTAAAAATACGTATCTCCTCTCATTAATAATGGAAATTATTGTGAACGTTGTGATAAAAAAAACTAATGAAGGAAACTGTTAATGTGATTGTTGTCGTTTTAATGTGATTGGTAATTGTCGTAGAAACATCAAAATTTGTTTGGGAGGTGAAATAATAGAAAGATTATGATTTTTTTGTGGTGAGATCTGAAAAGATCATTCCCTTCCAAAATGGCATAAAATGAGAGAGGACCTAAAAAAAAGTTAAGGATGTCTCGTTTAATTTTGTTAAAAATACGTATCTCCTGTCATTAATATTGAAAATTATTGTAAACGTTGTAATAAAAAAACTAATAAAGGAGGCTGTTAAGGTGATTGTTGTCATTTTAATGAGATTTTTAGTTGTCGTAGAAACATCAAAATTTGTTTGGGAGGTGAAAAATAAAAAGATTATGATTTTTTTCTAGCGAGATCTGAAAAGATCATTCGCTTCCAAATTGGCATAAACTGAGAGAAGACCTAAAAAAAGTTAAGGATGTCTCGTTTAATTTTGTTAAAAATACGTATCTCCTGTCATTAATATTGAAAATTATTGTAAACGTTGTAATAAAAAAAACTAATAAAGGAGGCTGTTAAGGTGATTGTTGTCATTTTAATGAGATTTTTAGTTGTCGTAGAAACATCAAAATTTGTTTGGGAGGTGAAAAATAAAAAGATTATGATTTTTTTCTAGCGAGATCGGAAAAGATCATTCGCTTCCAAATTGGCATAAACTGAGAGAAGACCTAAAAAAAGTTAAGGATGTCTCGTTTAATTTTGTTAAAAATACGTATCTCCTGTCATTAATATTGAAAATTATTGTAAACATTGTAATAAAAAAACTAATAAACGAAACGGTTAATGTGATTGTTGTCGTTTTAATGTGATTTTTAGTTGTCGTAGAAAATCAAAATTTGTTTGGGAGGTGCGATAATAAAAAGATTATGATTTTTTTCTAGTGAGATCTGAAAAAGATCATTCCCTTCCAAAATGGCATCAAATGAGAGAAGACCTAAAAAAAAGTTCAGGATGTCTCGTTTAATTTTGTTAAAAATACGTATCTCCTGTCATTAATATTGAAAATTATTGTAATAGTTGTAATAAAACAACTAATAAAGGAAACGGTTAATGTGATTGTTGTCGTTTTAGTGTGATTTTTAGTTGTCGTAGAAAATCAAAATTTGTTTGGGAGGTGCAATAATAAAAAGATTATGATTTATTTCTGGTGAGATCTGAAAAAGATCATTGCCTTCCAAATTGGCATAAAATGAGAGAAGACCTAAAAAAAAGTTCAGGATATCTCGTTTAATTTTGGTAAAAATACGTATCTCCTCTCATTAATAATGGAAATTATTGTGAACGTTGTGATAAAAAAAACTAATGAAGGAAACTGTTAATGTGATTGTTGTCGTTTTAATGTGATTGGTAATTGTCGTAGAAACATCAAAATTTGTTTGGGAGGTGAAATAATAGAAAGATTATGATTTTTTTGTGGTGAGATCTGAAAAGATCATTCCCTTCCAAAATGGCATAAAATGAGAGAGGACCTAAAAAAAAGTTAAGGATGTCTCGTTTAATTTTGTTAAAAATACGTATCTCCTGTCATTAATATTGAAAATTATTGTAAACGTTGTAATAAAAAAACTAATAAAGGAGGCTGTTAAGGTGATTGTTGTCATTTTAATGAGATTTTTAGTTGTCGTAGAAACATCAAAATTTGTTTGGGAGGTGAAAAATAAAAAGATTATGATTTTTTTCTAGCGAGATCTGAAAAGATCATTCGCTTCCAAATTGGCATAAACTGAGAGAAGACCTAAAAAAAGTTAAGGATGTCTCGTTTAATTTTGTTAAAAATACGTATCTCCTGTCATTAATATTGAAAATTATTGTAAACGTTGTAATAAAAAAAACTAATAAAGGAGGCTGTTAAGGTGATTGTTGTCATTTTAATGAGATTTTTAGTTGTCGTAGAAACATCAAAATTTGTTTGGGAGGTGAAAAATAAAAAGATTATGATTTTTTTCTAGCGAGATCGGAAAAGATCATTCGCTTCCAAATTGGCATAAACTGAGAGAAGACCTAAAAAAAGTTAAGGATGTCTCGTTTAATTTTGTTAAAAATACGTATCTCCTGTCATTAATATTGAAAATTATTGTAAACATTGTAATAAAAAAACTAATAAACGAAACGGTTAATGTGATTGTTGTCGTTTTAATGTGATTTTTAGTTGTCGTAGAAAATCAAAATTTGTTTGGGAGGTGCGATAATAAAAAGATTATGATTTTTTTCTAGTGAGATCTGAAAAAGATCATTCCCTTCCAAAATGGCATCAAATGAGAGAAGACCTAAAAAAAAGTTCAGGATGTCTCGTTTAATTTTGTTAAAAATACGTATCTCCTGTCATTAATATTGAAAATTATTGTAATAGTTGTAATAAAACAACTAATAAAGGAAACGGTTAATGTGATTGTTGTCGTTTTAGTGTGATTTTTAGTTGTCGTAGAAAATCAAAATTTGTTTGGGAGGTGCAATAATAAAAAGATTATGATTTATTTCTGGTGAGATCTGAAAAAGATCATTGCCTTCCAAATTGGCATAAAATGAGAGAAGACCTAAAAAAAAGTTCAGGATATCTCGTTTAATTTTGGTAAAAATACGTATCTCCTCTCATTAATAATGGAAATTATTGTGAACGTTGTGATAAAAAAAACTAATGAAGGAAACTGTTAATGTGATTGTTGTCGTTTTAATGTGATTGGTAATTGTCGTAGAAACATCAAAATTTGTTTGGGAGGTGAAATAATAGAAAGATTATGATTTTTTTGTGGTGAGATCTGAAAAGATCATTCCCTTCCAAAATGGCATAAAATGAGAGAGGACCTAAAAAAAAGTTAAGGATGTCTCGTTTAATTTTGTTAAAAATACGTATCTCCTGTCATTAATATTGAAAATTATTGTAAACGTTGTAATAAAAAAACTAATAAAGGAGGCTGTTAAGGTGATTGTTGTCATTTTAATGAGATTTTTAGTTGTCGTAGAAACATCAAAATTTGTTTGGGAGGTGAAAAATAAAAAGATTATGATTTTTTTCTAGCGAGATCTGAAAAGATCATTCGCTTCCAAATTGGCATAAACTGAGAGAAGACCTAAAAAAAGTTAAGGATGTCTCGTTTAATTTTGTTAAAAATACGTATCTCCTGTCATTAATATTGAAAATTATTGTAAACGTTGTAATAAAAAAAACTAATAAAGGAGGCTGTTAAGGTGATTGTTGTCATTTTAATGAGATTTTTAGTTGTCGTAGAAACATCAAAATTTGTTTGGGAGGTGAAAAATAAAAAGATTATGATTTTTTTCTAGCGAGATCGGAAAAGATCATTCGCTTCCAAATTGGCATAAACTGAGAGAAGACCTAAAAAAAGTTAAGGATGTCTCGTTTAATTTTGTTAAAAATACGTATCTCCTGTCATTAATATTGAAAATTATTGTAAACATTGTAATAAAAAAACTAATAAACGAAACGGTTAATGTGATTGTTGTCGTTTTAATGTGATTTTTAGTTGTCGTAGAAAATCAAAATTTGTTTGGGAGGTGCGATAATAAAAAGATTATGATTTTTTTCTAGTGAGATCTGAAAAAGATCATTCCCTTCCAAAATGGCATCAAATGAGAGAAGACCTAAAAAAAAGTTCAGGATGTCTCGTTTAATTTTGTTAAAAATACGTATCTCCTGTCATTAATATTGAAAATTATTGTAATAGTTGTAATAAAACAACTAATAAAGGAAACGGTTAATGTGATTGTTGTCGTTTTAGTGTGATTTTTAGTTGTCGTAGAAAATCAAAATTTGTTTGGGAGGTGCAATAATAAAAAGATTATGATTTATTTCTGGTGAGATCTGAAAAAGATCATTGCCTTCCAAATTGGCATAAAATGAGAGAAGACCTAAAAAAAAGTTCAGGATATCTCGTTTAATTTTGGTAAAAATACGTATCTCCTCTCATTAATAATGGAAATTATTGTGAACGTTGTGATAAAAAAAACTAATGAAGGAAACTGTTAATGTGATTGTTGTCGTTTTAATGTGATTGGTAATTGTCGTAGAAACATCAAAATTTGTTTGGGAGGTGAAATAATAGAAAGATTATGATTTTTTTGTGGTGAGATCTGAAAAGATCATTCCCTTCCAAAATGGCATAAAATGAGAGAGGACCTAAAAAAAAGTTAAGGATGTCTCGTTTAATTTTGTTAAAAATACGTATCTCCTGTCATTAATATTGAAAATTATTGTAAACGTTGTAATAAAAAAACTAATAAAGGAGGCTGTTAAGGTGATTGTTGTCATTTTAATGAGATTTTTAGTTGTCGTAGAAACATCAAAATTTGTTTGGGAGGTGAAAAATAAAAAGATTATGATTTTTTTCTAGCGAGATCTGAAAAGATCATTCGCTTCCAAATTGGCATAAACTGAGAGAAGACCTAAAAAAAGTTAAGGATGTCTCGTTTAATTTTGTTAAAAATACGTATCTCCTGTCATTAATATTGAAAATTATTGTAAACGTTGTAATAAAAAAAACTAATAAAGGAGGCTGTTAAGGTGATTGTTGTCATTTTAATGAGATTTTTAGTTGTCGTAGAAACATCAAAATTTGTTTGGGAGGTGAAAAATAAAAAGATTATGATTTTTTTCTAGCGAGATCGGAAAAGATCATTCGCTTCCAAATTGGCATAAACTGAGAGAAGACCTAAAAAAAGTTAAGGATGTCTCGTTTAATTTTGTTAAAAATACGTATCTCCTGTCATTAATATTGAAAATTATTGTAAACATTGTAATAAAAAAACTAATAAACGAAACGGTTAATGTGATTGTTGTCGTTTTAATGTGATTTTTAGTTGTCGTAGAAAATCAAAATTTGTTTGGGAGGTGCGATAATAAAAAGATTATGATTTTTTTCTAGTGAGATCTGAAAAAGATCATTCCCTTCCAAAATGGCATCAAATGAGAGAAGACCTAAAAAAAAGTTCAGGATGTCTCGTTTAATTTTGTTAAAAATACGTATCTCCTGTCATTAATATTGAAAATTATTGTAATAGTTGTAATAAAACAACTAATAAAGGAAACGGTTAATGTGATTGTTGTCGTTTTAGTGTGATTTTTAGTTGTCGTAGAAAATCAAAATTTGTTTGGGAGGTGCAATAATAAAAAGATTATGATTTATTTCTGGTGAGATCTGAAAAAGATCATTGCCTTCCAAATTGGCATAAAATGAGAGAAGACCTAAAAAAAAGTTCAGGATATCTCGTTTAATTTTGGTAAAAATACGTATCTCCTCTCATTAATAATGGAAATTATTGTGAACGTTGTGATAAAAAAAACTAATGAAGGAAACTGTTAATGTGATTGTTGTCGTTTTAATGTGATTGGTAATTGTCGTAGAAACATCAAAATTTGTTTGGGAGGTGAAATAATAGAAAGATTATGATTTTTTTGTGGTGAGATCTGAAAAGATCATTCCCTTCCAAAATGGCATAAAATGAGAGAGGACCTAAAAAAAAGTTCAGGATGTCTCGTTTAATTTTGTTAAAAATACGTATCTCCTGTCATTAATATTGAAAATTATTGTAAACGTTGTAATAAAAAAACTAATAAAGGAGGCTGTTAAGGTGATTGTTGTCATTTTAATGAGATTTTTAGTTGTCGTAGAAACATCAAAATTTGTTTGGGAGGTGAAAAATAAAAAGATTATGATTTTTTTCTAGCGAGATCTGAAAAGATCATTCGCTTCCAAATTGGCATAAACTGAGAGAAGACCTAAAAAAAGTTAAGGATGTCTCGTTTAATTTTGTTAAAAATACGTATCTCCTGTCATTAATATTGAAAATTATTGTAAACGTTGTAATAAAAAAAACTAATAAAGGAGGCTGTTAAGGTGATTGTTGTCATTTTAATGAGATTTTTAGTTGTCGTAGAAACATCAAAATTTGTTTGGGAGGTGAAAAATAAAAAGATTATGATTTTTTTCTAGCGAGATCGGAAAAGATCATTCGCTTCCAAATTGGCATAAACTGAGAGAAGACCTAAAAAAAGTTAAGGATGTCTCGTTTAATTTTGTTAAAAATACGTATCTCCTGTCATTAATATTGAAAATTATTGTAAACATTGTAATAAAAAAACTAATAAACGAAACGGTTAATGTGATTGTTGTCGTTTTAATGTGATTTTTAGTTGTCGTAGAAAATCAAAATTTGTTTGGGAGGTGCGATAATAAAAAGATTATGATTTTTTTCTAGTGAGATCTGAAAAAGATCATTCCCTTCCAAAATGGCATCAAATGAGAGAAGACCTAAAAAAAAGTTCAGGATGTCTCGTTTAATTTTGTTAAAAATACGTATCTCCTGTCATTAATATTGAAAATTATTGTAATAGTTGTAATAAAACAACTAATAAAGGAAACGGTTAATGTGATTGTTGTCGTTTTAGTGTGATTTTTAGTTGTCGTAGAAAATCAAAATTTGTTTGGGAGGTGCAATAATAAAAAGATTATGATTTATTTCTGGTGAGATCTGAAAAAGATCATTGCCTTCCAAATTGGCATAAAATGAGAGAAGACCTAAAAAAAAGTTCAGGATATCTCGTTTAATTTTGGTAAAAATACGTATCTCCTCTCATTAATAATGGAAATTATTGTGAACGTTGTGATAAAAAAAACTAATGAAGGAAACTGTTAATGTGATTGTTGTCGTTTTAATGTGATTGGTAATTGTCGTAGAAACATCAAAATTTGTTTGGGAGGTGAAATAATAGAAAGATTATGATTTTTTTGTGGTGAGATCTGAAAAGATCATTCCCTTCCAAAATGGCATAAAATGAGAGAGGACCTAAAAAAAAGTTCAGGATGTCTCGTTTAATTTTGTTAAAAATACGTATCTCCTGTCATTAATATTGAAAATTATTGTAAACGTTGTAATAAAAAAACTAATAAAGGAGGCTGTTAAGGTGATTGTTGTCATTTTAATGAGATTTTTAGTTGTCGTAGAAACATCAAAATTTGTTTGGGAGGTGAAAAATAAAAAGATTATGATTTTTTTCTAGCGAGATCTGAAAAGATCATTCGCTTCCAAATTGGCATAAACTGAGAGAAGACCTAAAAAAAGTTAAGGATGTCTCGTTTAATTTTGTTAAAAATACGTATCTCCTGTCATTAATATTGAAAATTATTGTAAACGTTGTAATAAAAAAAACTAATAAAGGAGGCTGTTAAGGTGATTGTTGTCATTTTAATGAGATTTTTAGTTGTCGTAGAAACATCAAAATTTGTTTGGGAGGTGAAAAATAAAAAGATTATGATTTTTTTCTAGCGAGATCGGAAAAGATCATTCGCTTCCAAATTGGCATAAACTGAGAGAAGACCTAAAAAAAGTTAAGGATGTCTCGTTTAATTTTGTTAAAAATACGTATCTCCTGTCATTAATATTGAAAATTATTGTAAACATTGTAATAAAAAAACTAATAAACGAAACGGTTAATGTGATTGTTGTCGTTTTAATGTGATTTTTAGTTGTCGTAGAAAATCAAAATTTGTTTGGGAGGTGCGATAATAAAAAGATTATGATTTTTTTCTAGTGAGATCTGAAAAAGATCATTCCCTTCCAAAATGGCATCAAATGAGAGAAGACCTAAAAAAAAGTTCAGGATGTCTCGTTTAATTTTGTTAAAAATACGTATCTCCTGTCATTAATATTGAAAATTATTGTAATAGTTGTAATAAAACAACTAATAAAGGAAACGGTTAATGTGATTGTTGTCGTTTTAGTGTGATTTTTAGTTGTCGTAGAAAATCAAAATTTGTTTGGGAGGTGCAATAATAAAAAGATTATGATTTATTTCTGGTGAGATCTGAAAAAGATCATTGCCTTCCAAATTGGCATAAAATGAGAGAAGACCTAAAAAAAAGTTCAGGATATCTCGTTTAATTTTGGTAAAAATACGTATCTCCTCTCATTAATAATGGAAATTATTGTGAACGTTGTGATAAAAAAAACTAATGAAGGAAACTGTTAATGTGATTGTTGTCGTTTTAATGTGATTGGTAATTGTCGTAGAAACATCAAAATTTGTTTGGGAGGTGAAATAATAGAAAGATTATGATTTTTTTGTGGTGAGATCTGAAAAGATCATTCCCTTCCAAAATGGCATAAAATGAGAGAGGACCTAAAAAAAAGTTCAGGATGTCTCGTTTAATTTTGTTAAAAATACGTATCTCCTGTCATTAATATTGAAAATTATTGTAAACGTTGTAATAAAAAAACTAATAAAGGAGGCTGTTAAGGTGATTGTTGTCATTTTAATGAGATTTTTAGTTGTCGTAGAAACATCAAAATTTGTTTGGGAGGTGAAAAATAAAAAGATTATGATTTTTTTCTAGCGAGATCTGAAAAGATCATTCGCTTCCAAATTGGCATAAACTGAGAGAAGACCTAAAAAAAGTTAAGGATGTCTCGTTTAATTTTGTTAAAAATACGTATCTCCTGTCATTAATATTGAAAATTATTGTAAACGTTGTAATAAAAAAAACTAATAAAGGAGGCTGTTAAGGTGATTGTTGTCATTTTAATGAGATTTTTAGTTGTTGTAGAAACATCAAAATTTGTTTGGGAGGTGAAATAATAGAAAGATTATGATTTTTTTGTGGTGAGATCGGAAAAGATCATTCCCTTCCAAAATGGCATAAAATGAGAGAGGACCTAAAAAAAAGTTAAGGATGTCTCGTTTAATTTTGTTAAAAATACGTATCTCCTGTCATTAATATTGAAAATTATTGTAAACGTTGTAATAAAAAAACTAATAAAGGAGGCTGTTAAGGTGATTGTTGTCATTTTAATGAGATTTTTAGTTGTCGTAGAAACATCAAAATTTGTTTGGGAGGTGAAAAATAAAAAGATTATGATTTTTTTCTAGCGAGATCTGAAAAGATCATTCGCTTCCAAATTGGCATAAACTGAGAGAAGACCTAAAAAAAGTTAAGGATGTCTCGTTTAATTTTGTTAAAAATACGTATCTCCTGTCATTAATATTGAAAATTATTGTAAACGTTGTAATAAAAAAAACTAATAAAGGAGGCTGTTAAGGTGATTGTTGTCATTTTAATGAGATTTTTAGTTGTCGTAGAAACATCAAAATTTGTTTGGGAGGTGAAAAATAAAAAGATTATGATTTTTTTCTAGCGAGATCGGAAAAGATCATTCGCTTCCAAATTGGCATAAACTGAGAGAAGACCTAAAAAAAGTTAAGGATGTCTCGTTTAATTTTGTTAAAAATACGTATCTCCTGTCATTAATATTGAAAATTATTGTAAACATTGTAATAAAAAAACTAATAAACGAAACGGTTAATGTGATTGTTGTCGTTTTAATGTGATTTTTAGTTGTCGTAGAAAATCAAAATTTGTTTGGGAGGTGCGATAATAAAAAGATTATGATTTTTTTCTAGTGAGATCTGAAAAAGATCATTCCCTTCCAAAATGGCATCAAATGAGAGAAGACCTAAAAAAAAGTTCAGGATGTCTCGTTTAATTTTGTTAAAAATACGTATCTCCTGTCATTAATATTGAAAATTATTGTAATAGTTGTAATAAAACAACTAATAAAGGAAACGGTTAATGTGATTGTTGTCGTTTTAGTGTGATTTTTAGTTGTCGTAGAAAATCAAAATTTGTTTGGGAGGTGCAATAATAAAAAGATTATGATTTATTTCTGGTGAGATCTGAAAAAGATCATTGCCTTCCAAATTGGCATAAAATGAGAGAAGACCTAAAAAAAAGTTCAGGATATCTCGTTTAATTTTGGTAAAAATACGTATCTCCTCTCATTAATAATGGAAATTATTGTGAACGTTGTGATAAAAAAAACTAATGAAGGAAACTGTTAATGTGATTGTTGTCGTTTTAATGTGATTGGTAATTGTCGTAGAAACATCAAAATTTGTTTGGGAGGTGAAATAATAGAAAGATTATGATTTTTTTGTGGTGAGATCTGAAAAGATCATTCCCTTCCAAAATGGCATAAAATGAGAGAGGACCTAAAAAAAAGTTAAGGATGTCTCGTTTAATTTTGTTAAAAATACGTATCTCCTGTCATTAATATTGAAAATTATTGTAAACGTTGTAATAAAAAAACTAATAAAGGAGGCTGTTAAGGTGATTGTTGTCATTTTAATGAGATTTTTAGTTGTCGTAGAAACATCAAAATTTGTTTGGGAGGTGAAAAATAAAAAGATTATGATTTTTTTCTAGCGAGATCTGAAAAGATCATTCGCTTCCAAATTGGCATAAACTGAGAGAAGACCTAAAAAAAGTTAAGGATGTCTCGTTTAATTTTGTTAAAAATACGTATCTCCTGTCATTAATATTGAAAATTATTGTAAACGTTGTAATAAAAAAAACTAATAAAGGAGGCTGTTAAGGTGATTGTTGTCATTTTAATGAGATTTTTAGTTGTCGTAGAAACATCAAAATTTGTTTGGGAGGTGAAAAATAAAAAGATTATGATTTTTTTCTAGCGAGATCGGAAAAGATCATTCGCTTCCAAATTGGCATAAACTGAGAGAAGACCTAAAAAAAGTTAAGGATGTCTCGTTTAATTTTGTTAAAAATACGTATCTCCTGTCATTAATATTGAAAATTATTGTAAACATTGTAATAAAAAAACTAATAAACGAAACGGTTAATGTGATTGTTGTCGTTTTAATGTGATTTTTAGTTGTCGTAGAAAATCAAAATTTGTTTGGGAGGTGCGATAATAAAAAGATTATGATTTTTTTCTAGTGAGATCTGAAAAAGATCATTCCCTTCCAAAATGGCATCAAATGAGAGAAGACCTAAAAAAAAGTTCAGGATGTCTCGTTTAATTTTGTTAAAAATACGTATCTCCTGTCATTAATATTGAAAATTATTGTAATAGTTGTAATAAAACAACTAATAAAGGAAACGGTTAATGTGATTGTTGTCGTTTTAGTGTGATTTTTAGTTGTCGTAGAAAATCAAAATTTGTTTGGGAGGTGCAATAATAAAAAGATTATGATTTATTTCTGGTGAGATCTGAAAAAGATCATTGCCTTCCAAATTGGCATAAAATGAGAGAAGACCTAAAAAAAAGTTCAGGATATCTCGTTTAATTTTGGTAAAAATACGTATCTCCTCTCATTAATAATGGAAATTATTGTGAACGTTGTGATAAAAAAAACTAATGAAGGAAACTGTTAATGTGATTGTTGTCGTTTTAATGTGATTGGTAATTGTCGTAGAAACATCAAAATTTGTTTGGGAGGTGAAATAATAGAAAGATTATGATTTTTTTGTGGTGAGATCTGAAAAGATCATTCCCTTCCAAAATGGCATAAAATGAGAGAGGACCTAAAAAAAAGTTAAGGATGTCTCGTTTAATTTTGTTAAAAATACGTATCTCCTGTCATTAATATTGAAAATTATTGTAAACGTTGTAATAAAAAAACTAATAAAGGAGGCTGTTAAGGTGATTGTTGTCATTTTAATGAGATTTTTAGTTGTCGTAGAAACATCAAAATTTGTTTGGGAGGTGAAAAATAAAAAGATTATGATTTTTTTCTAGCGAGATCTGAAAAGATCATTCGCTTCCAAATTGGCATAAACTGAGAGAAGACCTAAAAAAAGTTAAGGATGTCTCGTTTAATTTTGTTAAAAATACGTATCTCCTGTCATTAATATTGAAAATTATTGTAAACGTTGTAATAAAAAAAACTAATAAAGGAGGCTGTTAAGGTGATTGTTGTCATTTTAATGAGATTTTTAGTTGTCGTAGAAACATCAAAATTTGTTTGGGAGGTGAAAAATAAAAAGATTATGATTTTTTTCTAGCGAGATCGGAAAAGATCATTCGCTTCCAAATTGGCATAAACTGAGAGAAGACCTAAAAAAAGTTAAGGATGTCTCGTTTAATTTTGTTAAAAATACGTATCTCCTGTCATTAATATTGAAAATTATTGTAAACATTGTAATAAAAAAACTAATAAACGAAACGGTTAATGTGATTGTTGTCGTTTTAATGTGATTTTTAGTTGTCGTAGAAAATCAAAATTTGTTTGGGAGGTGCGATAATAAAAAGATTATGATTTTTTTCTAGTGAGATCTGAAAAAGATCATTCCCTTCCAAAATGGCATCAAATGAGAGAAGACCTAAAAAAAAGTTCAGGATGTCTCGTTTAATTTTGTTAAAAATACGTATCTCCTGTCATTAATATTGAAAATTATTGTAATAGTTGTAATAAAACAACTAATAAAGGAAACGGTTAATGTGATTGTTGTCGTTTTAGTGTGATTTTTAGTTGTCGTAGAAAATCAAAATTTGTTTGGGAGGTGCAATAATAAAAAGATTATGATTTATTTCTGGTGAGATCTGAAAAAGATCATTGCCTTCCAAATTGGCATAAAATGAGAGAAGACCTAAAAAAAAGTTCAGGATATCTCGTTTAATTTTGGTAAAAATACGTATCTCCTCTCATTAATAATGGAAATTATTGTGAACGTTGTGATAAAAAAAACTAATGAAGGAAACTGTTAATGTGATTGTTGTCGTTTTAATGTGATTGGTAATTGTCGTAGAAACATCAAAATTTGTTTGGGAGGTGAAATAATAGAAAGATTATGATTTTTTTGTGGTGAGATCTGAAAAGATCATTCCCTTCCAAAATGGCATAAAATGAGAGAGGACCTAAAAAAAAGTTCAGGATGTCTCGTTTAATTTTGTTAAAAATACGTATCTCCTGTCATTAATATTGAAAATTATTGTAAACGTTGTAATAAAAAAACTAATAAAGGAGGCTGTTAAGGTGATTGTTGTCATTTTAATGAGATTTTTAGTTGTCGTAGAAACATCAAAATTTGTTTGGGAGGTGAAAAATAAAAAGATTATGATTTTTTTCTAGCGAGATCTGAAAAGATCATTCGCTTCCAAATTGGCATAAACTGAGAGAAGACCTAAAAAAAGTTAAGGATGTCTCGTTTAATTTTGTTAAAAATACGTATCTCCTGTCATTAATATTGAAAATTATTGTAAACGTTGTAATAAAAAAAACTAATAAAGGAGGCTGTTAAGGTGATTGTTGTCATTTTAATGAGATTTTTAGTTGTCGTAGAAACATCAAAATTTGTTTGGGAGGTGAAAAATAAAAAGATTATGATTTTTTTCTAGCGAGATCGGAAAAGATCATTCGCTTCCAAATTGGCATAAACTGAGAGAAGACCTAAAAAAAGTTAAGGATGTCTCGTTTAATTTTGTTAAAAATACGTATCTCCTGTCATTAATATTGAAAATTATTGTAAACATTGTAATAAAAAAACTAATAAACGAAACGGTTAATGTGATTGTTGTCGTTTTAATGTGATTTTTAGTTGTCGTAGAAAATCAAAATTTGTTTGGGAGGTGCGATAATAAAAAGATTATGATTTTTTTCTAGTGAGATCTGAAAAAGATCATTCCCTTCCAAAATGGCATCAAATGAGAGAAGACCTAAAAAAAAGTTCAGGATGTCTCGTTTAATTTTGTTAAAAATACGTATCTCCTGTCATTAATATTGAAAATTATTGTAATAGTTGTAATAAAACAACTAATAAAGGAAACGGTTAATGTGATTGTTGTCGTTTTAGTGTGATTTTTAGTTGTCGTAGAAAATCAAAATTTGTTTGGGAGGTGCAATAATAAAAAGATTATGATTTATTTCTGGTGAGATCTGAAAAAGATCATTGCCTTCCAAATTGGCATAAAATGAGAGAAGACCTAAAAAAAAGTTCAGGATATCTCGTTTAATTTTGGTAAAAATACGTATCTCCTCTCATTAATAATGGAAATTATTGTGAACGTTGTGATAAAAAAAACTAATGAAGGAAACTGTTAATGTGATTGTTGTCGTTTTAATGTGATTGGTAATTGTCGTAGAAACATCAAAATTTGTTTGGGAGGTGAAATAATAGAAAGATTATGATTTTTTTGTGGTGAGATCTGAAAAGATCATTCCCTTCCAAAATGGCATAAAATGAGAGAGGACCTAAAAAAAAGTTCAGGATGTCTCGTTTAATTTTGTTAAAAATACGTATCTCCTGTCATTAATATTGAAAATTATTGTAAACGTTGTAATAAAAAAACTAATAAAGGAGGCTGTTAAGGTGATTGTTGTCATTTTAATGAGATTTTTAGTTGTCGTAGAAACATCAAAATTTGTTTGGGAGGTGAAAAATAAAAAGATTATGATTTTTTTCTAGCGAGATCTGAAAAGATCATTCGCTTCCAAATTGGCATAAACTGAGAGAAGACCTAAAAAAAGTTAAGGATGTCTCGTTTAATTTTGTTAAAAATACGTATCTCCTGTCATTAATATTGAAAATTATTGTAAACGTTGTAATAAAAAAAACTAATAAAGGAGGCTGTTAAGGTGATTGTTGTCATTTTAATGAGATTTTTAGTTGTCGTAGAAACATCAAAATTTGTTTGGGAGGTGAAAAATAAAAAGATTATGATTTTTTTCTAGCGAGATCGGAAAAGATCATTCGCTTCCAAATTGGCATAAACTGAGAGAAGACCTAAAAAAAGTTAAGGATGTCTCGTTTAATTTTGTTAAAAATACGTATCTCCTGTCATTAATATTGAAAATTATTGTAAACATTGTAATAAAAAAACTAATAAACGAAACGGTTAATGTGATTGTTGTCGTTTTAATGTGATTTTTAGTTGTCGTAGAAAATCAAAATTTGTTTGGGAGGTGCGATAATAAAAAGATTATGATTTTTTTCTAGTGAGATCTGAAAAAGATCATTCCCTTCCAAAATGGCATCAAATGAGAGAAGACCTAAAAAAAAGTTCAGGATGTCTCGTTTAATTTTGTTAAAAATACGTATCTCCTGTCATTAATATTGAAAATTATTGTAATAGTTGTAATAAAACAACTAATAAAGGAAACGGTTAATGTGATTGTTGTCGTTTTAGTGTGATTTTTAGTTGTCGTAGAAAATCAAAATTTGTTTGGGAGGTGCAATAATAAAAAGATTATGATTTATTTCTGGTGAGATCTGAAAAAGATCATTGCCTTCCAAATTGGCATAAAATGAGAGAAGACCTAAAAAAAAGTTCAGGATATCTCGTTTAATTTTGGTAAAAATACGTATCTCCTCTCATTAATAATGGAAATTATTGTGAACGTTGTGATAAAAAAAACTAATGAAGGAAACTGTTAATGTGATTGTTGTCGTTTTAATGTGATTGGTAATTGTCGTAGAAACATCAAAATTTGTTTGGGAGGTGAAATAATAGAAAGATTATGATTTTTTTGTGGTGAGATCTGAAAAGATCATTCCCTTCCAAAATGGCATAAAATGAGAGAGGACCTAAAAAAAAGTTCAGGATGTCTCGTTTAATTTTGTTAAAAATACGTATCTCCTGTCATTAATATTGAAAATTATTGTAAACGTTGTAATAAAAAAACTAATAAAGGAGGCTGTTAAGGTGATTGTTGTCATTTTAATGAGATTTTTAGTTGTCGTAGAAACATCAAAATTTGTTTGGGAGGTGAAAAATAAAAAGATTATGATTTTTTTCTAGCGAGATCTGAAAAGATCATTCGCTTCCAAATTGGCATAAACTGAGAGAAGACCTAAAAAAAGTTAAGGATGTCTCGTTTAATTTTGTTAAAAATACGTATCTCCTGTCATTAATATTGAAAATTATTGTAAACGTTGTAATAAAAAAAACTAATAAAGGAGGCTGTTAAGGTGATTGTTGTCATTTTAATGAGATTTTTAGTTGTCGTAGAAACATCAAAATTTGTTTGGGAGGTGAAAAATAAAAAGATTATGATTTTTTTCTAGCGAGATCGGAAAAGATCATTCGCTTCCAAATTGGCATAAACTGAGAGAAGACCTAAAAAAAGTTAAGGATGTCTCGTTTAATTTTGTTAAAAATACGTATCTCCTGTCATTAATATTGAAAATTATTGTAAACATTGTAATAAAAAAACTAATAAACGAAACGGTTAATGTGATTGTTGTCGTTTTAATGTGATTTTTAGTTGTCGTAGAAAATCAAAATTTGTTTGGGAGGTGCGATAATAAAAAGATTATGATTTTTTTCTAGTGAGATCTGAAAAAGATCATTCCCTTCCAAAATGGCATCAAATGAGAGAAGACCTAAAAAAAAGTTCAGGATGTCTCGTTTAATTTTGTTAAAAATACGTATCTCCTGTCATTAATATTGAAAATTATTGTAATAGTTGTAATAAAACAACTAATAAAGGAAACGGTTAATGTGATTGTTGTCGTTTTAGTGTGATTTTTAGTTGTCGTAGAAAATCAAAATTTGTTTGGGAGGTGCAATAATAAAAAGATTATGATTTATTTCTGGTGAGATCTGAAAAAGATCATTGCCTTCCAAATTGGCATAAAATGAGAGAAGACCTAAAAAAAAGTTCAGGATATCTCGTTTAATTTTGGTAAAAATACGTATCTCCTCTCATTAATAATGGAAATTATTGTGAACGTTGTGATAAAAAAAACTAATGAAGGAAACTGTTAATGTGATTGTTGTCGTTTTAATGTGATTGGTAATTGTCGTAGAAACATCAAAATTTGTTTGGGAGGTGAAATAATAGAAAGATTATGATTTTTTTGTGGTGAGATCTGAAAAGATCATTCCCTTCCAAAATGGCATAAAATGAGAGAGGACCTAAAAAAAAGTTCAGGATGTCTCGTTTAATTTTGTTAAAAATACGTATCTCCTGTCATTAATATTGAAAATTATTGTAAACGTTGTAATAAAAAAACTAATAAAGGAGGCTGTTAAGGTGATTGTTGTCATTTTAATGAGATTTTTAGTTGTCGTAGAAACATCAAAATTTGTTTGGGAGGTGAAAAATAAAAAGATTATGATTTTTTTCTAGCGAGATCTGAAAAGATCATTCGCTTCCAAATTGGCATAAACTGAGAGAAGACCTAAAAAAAGTTAAGGATGTCTCGTTTAATTTTGTTAAAAATACGTATCTCCTGTCATTAATATTGAAAATTATTGTAAACGTTGTAATAAAAAAAACTAATAAAGGAGGCTGTTAAGGTGATTGTTGTCATTTTAATGAGATTTTTAGTTGTCGTAGAAACATCAAAATTTGTTTGGGAGGTGAAAAATAAAAAGATTATGATTTTTTTCTAGCGAGATCGGAAAAGATCATTCGCTTCCAAATTGGCATAAACTGAGAGAAGACCTAAAAAAAGTTAAGGATGTCTCGTTTAATTTTGTTAAAAATACGTATCTCCTGTCATTAATATTGAAAATTATTGTAAACATTGTAATAAAAAAACTAATAAACGAAACGGTTAATGTGATTGTTGTCGTTTTAATGTGATTTTTAGTTGTCGTAGAAAATCAAAATTTGTTTGGGAGGTGCGATAATAAAAAGATTATGATTTTTTTCTAGTGAGATCTGAAAAAGATCATTCCCTTCCAAAATGGCATCAAATGAGAGAAGACCTAAAAAAAAGTTCAGGATGTCTCGTTTAATTTTGTTAAAAATACGTATCTCCTGTCATTAATATTGAAAATTATTGTAATAGTTGTAATAAAACAACTAATAAAGGAAACGGTTAATGTGATTGTTGTCGTTTTAGTGTGATTTTTAGTTGTCGTAGAAAATCAAAATTTGTTTGGGAGGTGCAATAATAAAAAGATTATGATTTATTTCTGGTGAGATCTGAAAAAGATCATTGCCTTCCAAATTGGCATAAAATGAGAGAAGACCTAAAAAAAAGTTCAGGATATCTCGTTTAATTTTGGTAAAAATACGTATCTCCTCTCATTAATAATGGAAATTATTGTGAACGTTGTGATAAAAAAAACTAATGAAGGAAACTGTTAATGTGATTGTTGTCGTTTTAATGTGATTGGTAATTGTCGTAGAAACATCAAAATTTGTTTGGGAGGTGAAATAATAGAAAGATTATGATTTTTTTGTGGTGAGATCTGAAAAGATCATTCCCTTCCAAAATGGCATAAAATGAGAGAGGACCTAAAAAAAAGTTCAGGATGTCTCGTTTAATTTTGTTAAAAATACGTATCTCCTGTCATTAATATTGAAAATTATTGTAAACGTTGTAATAAAAAAACTAATAAAGGAGGCTGTTAAGGTGATTGTTGTCATTTTAATGAGATTTTTAGTTGTCGTAGAAACATCAAAATTTGTTTGGGAGGTGAAAAATAAAAAGATTATGATTTTTTTCTAGCGAGATCTGAAAAGATCATTCGCTTCCAAATTGGCATAAACTGAGAGAAGACCTAAAAAAAGTTAAGGATGTCTCGTTTAATTTTGTTAAAAATACGTATCTCCTGTCATTAATATTGAAAATTATTGTAAACGTTGTAATAAAAAAAACTAATAAAGGAGGCTGTTAAGGTGATTGTTGTCATTTTAATGAGATTTTTAGTTGTCGTAGAAACATCAAAATTTGTTTGGGAGGTGAAAAATAAAAAGATTATGATTTTTTTCTAGCGAGATCGGAAAAGATCATTCGCTTCCAAATTGGCATAAACTGAGAGAAGACCTAAAAAAAGTTAAGGATGTCTCGTTTAATTTTGTTAAAAATACGTATCTCCTGTCATTAATATTGAAAATTATTGTAAACATTGTAATAAAAAAACTAATAAACGAAACGGTTAATGTGATTGTTGTCGTTTTAATGTGATTTTTAGTTGTCGTAGAAAATCAAAATTTGTTTGGGAGGTGCGATAATAAAAAGATTATGATTTTTTTCTAGTGAGATCTGAAAAAGATCATTCCCTTCCAAAATGGCATCAAATGAGAGAAGACCTAAAAAAAAGTTCAGGATGTCTCGTTTAATTTTGTTAAAAATACGTATCTCCTGTCATTAATATTGAAAATTATTGTAATAGTTGTAATAAAACAACTAATAAAGGAAACGGTTAATGTGATTGTTGTCGTTTTAGTGTGATTTTTAGTTGTCGTAGAAAATCAAAATTTGTTTGGGAGGTGCAATAATAAAAAGATTATGATTTATTTCTGGTGAGATCTGAAAAAGATCATTGCCTTCCAAATTGGCATAAAATGAGAGAAGACCTAAAAAAAAGTTCAGGATATCTCGTTTAATTTTGGTAAAAATACGTATCTCCTCTCATTAATAATCGAAATTATTGTGAACGTTGTGATAAAAAAAACTAATGAAGGAAACTGTTAATGTGATTGTTGTCGTTTTAATGTGATTGGTAATTGTCGTAGAAACATCAAAATTTGTTTGGGAGGTGAAATAATAGAAAGATTATGATTTTTTTGTGGTGAGATCTGAAAAGATCATTCCCTTCCAAAATGGCATAAAATGAGAGAGGACCTAAAAAAAAGTTCAGGATGTCTCGTTTAATTTTGTTAAAAATACGTATCTCCTGTCATTAATATTGAAAATTATTGTAAACGTTGTAATAAAAAAACTAATAAAGGAGGCTGTTAAGGTGATTGTTGTCATTTTAATGAGATTTTTAGTTGTCGTAGAAACATCAAAATTTGTTTGGGAGGTGAAAAATAAAAAGATTATGATTTTTTTCTAGCGAGATCTGAAAAGATCATTCGCTTCCAAATTGGCATAAACTGAGAGAAGACCTAAAAAAAGTTAAGGATGTCTCGTTTAATTTTGTTAAAAATACGTATCTCCTGTCATTAATATTGAAAATTATTGTAAACGTTGTAATAAAAAAAACTAATAAAGGAGGCTGTTAAGGTGATTGTTGTCATTTTAATGAGATTTTTAGTTGTCGTAGAAACATCAAAATTTGTTTGGGAGGTGAAAAATAAAAAGATTATGATTTTTTTCTAGCGAGATCGGAAAAGATCATTCGCTTCCAAATTGGCATAAACTGAGAGAAGACCTAAAAAAAGTTAAGGATGTCTCGTTTAATTTTGTTAAAAATACGTATCTCCTGTCATTAATATTGAAAATTATTGTAAACATTGTAATAAAAAAACTAATAAACGAAACGGTTAATGTGATTGTTGTCGTTTTAATGTGATTTTTAGTTGTCGTAGAAAATCAAAATTTGTTTGGGAGGTGCGATAATAAAAAGATTATGATTTTTTTCTAGTGAGATCTGAAAAAGATCATTCCCTTCCAAAATGGCATCAAATGAGAGAAGACCTAAAAAAAAGTTCAGGATGTCTCGTTTAATTTTGTTAAAAATACGTATCTCCTGTCATTAATATTGAAAATTATTGTAATAGTTGTAATAAAACAACTAATAAAGGAAACGGTTAATGTGATTGTTGTCGTTTTAGTGTGATTTTTAGTTGTCGTAGAAAATCAAAATTTGTTTGGGAGGTGCAATAATAAAAAGATTATGATTTATTTCTGGTGAGATCTGAAAAAGATCATTGCCTTCCAAATTGGCATAAAATGAGAGAAGACCTAAAAAAAAGTTCAGGATATCTCGTTTAATTTTGGTAAAAATACGTATCTCCTCTCATTAATAATGGAAATTATTGTGAACGTTGTGATAAAAAAAACTAATGAAGGAAACTGTTAATGTGATTGTTGTCGTTTTAATGTGATTGGTAATTGTCGTAGAAACATCAAAATTTGTTTGGGAGGTGAAATAATAGAAAGATTATGATTTTTTTGTGGTGAGATCTGAAAAGATCATTCCCTTCCAAAATGGCATAAAATGAGAGAGGACCTAAAAAAAAGTTCAGGATGTCTCGTTTAATTTTGTTAAAAATACGTATCTCCTGTCATTAATATTGAAAATTATTGTAAACGTTGTAATAAAAAAACTAATAAAGGAGGCTGTTAAGGTGATTGTTGTCATTTTAATGAGATTTTTAGTTGTCGTAGAAACATCAAAATTTGTTTGGGAGGTGAAAAATAAAAAGATTATGATTTTTTTCTAGCGAGATCTGAAAAGATCATTCGCTTCCAAATTGGCATAAACTGAGAGAAGACCTAAAAAAAGTTAAGGATGTCTCGTTTAATTTTGTTAAAAATACGTATCTCCTGTCATTAATATTGAAAATTATTGTAAACGTTGTAATAAAAAAAACTAAT